>CAMZMU010000128.1:70267527-70867527 GCA_947311845.1 Poa pratensis | reverse complement strand
TAGCAAAATTTTGGATTTAAAAAGATAAAGAAAGGTTTTGATTTTTAAATTTAGATTTTTGAAATTAATATTTGGGAGGGAAAAGTGGTGAGAATAAAATGAGAGTGATTACCATCACTCCTCTGAATTTTTGTTTGAATGAAAAATCAATTTCACACTTGGAGAAATTGTGTGACACTTGTCACATGATTTTCATTACTTTAGCTTTTGTTTTATTCTTTTCTTTTCACCAAGTTTTTATTTAGGGCAAGCAACACACAATCAACAAGAAATAATTATCACCAGCAACAATATGCACCAACACATATAATTTAAAAAAAAGTTTTTGTTGGCCCTCATTTTTGGAATAATAATACTTAATAATAATTTTGGGATGTTACATTGTTGAACCTAGAAATGATTAAATTCTGCTATTTAAAACTTGTTTCCAAACTAGCACTAGCACTAATCATAAACAGAAACAGCAATGAATCCAATTTAAATGAACTGCTAAGTTTTCAGACCTTGCACTGTTCATTATCAGATTATTATCACAGTTTTGTCACTAGAGCATCATTTATCAGATTTTGCTTTACTTGGGGACAAGCAAAGGTTTTGGTCTGGGGGTTTGATCACCATCATTTATATGCATATTCAGAGCACTAAATCCTTCCAAAAACCTCACTGTATATGATCCATTTATCTGCAATTTATAGCACTTTACATTCATTTTGCAGTTCAGTGTGCATAGTCACACTATCTTCAGAAGATCTAGTGCAAAAGTGAAGCAAGAAGCACCACACAAGCTAGCCCAATGCAGCAGAGAAGATGGCCATGATCATCAAGTTGAAATCCAGACAGAAACCCAGAAGAACACATGTTGCCAGAAGATGAACAGTGCACTAGAGTGAAATGCAAATTCTTGTCAGTGTATCTGTTGAAGCTCAAGTCCAATTGCAACAACATGCCATCTAAAGGAAGTCCAAAGGAACATATTTGAGCAAGTTTGGATCATCAAAGCATGAAGAAATCGAGTCAAAGTGGAAGAACACTTCTGTGCCAGATGATGAACAGTTAACTGACAGAGTGCATTCTCTGTCAGTTAACTCATATTCTCCAAGCACAAGTCAAAGCAATGCAAAAGTGTGGCAGCACAAGGTCCTAATGCAGATAAGAAGCAATTCAAACTTGTTTGAACCAGAGAAGGAGGGAAGATCAACTTGGAGATCAAGCAAGCCAAAAAGGGAAAAATGCAAAAAGGTGATAAAGTTGGAAACACCCCATGTGCACTGTGAGTTAAAGATAGGAAAGGAAACTTCCTCTTCTCCTCCATCTCGTGCCACTCCACCTCAGAAAGGAAAAAGGGGTATAAAGCCACCACCACACCACCACACCACCAATCCATCCGCAACCACTCCATTCCATTCCCATCCATCCACCTCACTCCATCCCATCCACAACAACCACAACACCTTTTCGGCCACAAGCTCCAACAATCAAGAACAGCAAGAACACCTGTAGAACAGAGAAGAACAAGAACAAGACCGAGAGCAAGATGAACATGGAGACCAGGAGAAGAAGCCCAAGGCCTTGGTGAACTGAAGCTCATGATCTGCAACTCTGCTTCCACCCTTGTCTTCACCTCTGCTTCCCCTGCTTCGACTAGGTTTTCAGTGAGCCACAGCCAAGGAACTCTCTCCATTATTCTGTGTAATCTTGTGTTGAACTGAGTAGATCATTCATCTTTAAGTAGAGCTTGTAAAAGTTTGGATATTGTAGTGAATTGAGTGACACAGTTCTCTGCCTCTACTGAATGTTTGCATGTTTTACTTGTTGAGTGAATTGATATGTGCGTGTAAGACTAGTCCCTGCATACTTGTGTGTTGAAATTCCATCCCTAGCCTCCTTTGCTTGTTAACTCACTTTGATCTGGCGTGACAACCCAGAAAGGCGTGATCTTTGTGTTCTAAATTTCTCCTGCCTAAAACCTGCTAAAACCCCTTTGCTTGCAAGACTAGTCTCTGCAAGTTGTTGAAGAATTTCTTGTTCCCTGTCTAAAACATGCTTGGATCCTTGCAGTGAACTTGATTGATAACCAGGAACCTGCAAGTTACTTTCTGAATTTGCTCTGCCTAAAACCCTTTTCCAAACCCCTTTTCAGTTCTAAAGTAAAAAACTTGAAGATTTTGTCCTAGCTTCTGCCAACCCTTAGAACCAACATAAACTTGTTGATCCTTGTGGAGACGATAAACAAACTCCCCTAATACTCTTCCTTGATCACCAAACCTTGCACAGAAAGGCTGACATGGTGAACCCATCGGTTAGACCATAACCCACGTGCATCGCGCAACCTTAACAAGGTCAAAACTGCGATCGCAACCAAAAGAAAAATGACCACTACAAGCAATCAAGGACATAAATAAAACCTCAGCAGAGCACACACATTTCTGAAGAGAGAGGCAGACAGTGAGGAGAGGTTCGATTCAGTTATCTTCAATATTTTGAGGAGGCAAAACCATGCACAGAGAGGCTGAAATGGTAAACCCATCGGCTAGACCATAACCTGCCTGCATGGCCCAACCTTAACAATGCCAAAATTGCGGTCGCGCTGAAAGAAATGAGCACTAAAAACAATCAAGGACATAAATAAAACCTCAGCACATCACACACGTTTCTCAAAAGAGAGGCGGACAGTGAAGAGAGCTTTAATTCAGTTATCTTCAGTTCTTTCACGACGCAAACTTTGCACAGAGAGGCTGAAAGTCAGGACCCACAGTCTAGACCATAACCTGGCTGCATCACCAGCCGTTGATTAACAAGGTGAAAATTGCAGGCGCAACCGAAAGAAAAATGACCACTAGCAGTAATAATCACGAGTATAAATAAACATCAACGGAGCACACACACGTTTGTGAAGAAAGAGGCCGACAGTCAGAAGAGGTCAGATTCAGTTATCTCTTCAGTATTTTTAGGAGGCAAACCTACACAGAGAGGGTAACATGGTGGACCCATCGTCTAGACCAGAACCTAACAAGGTGAAAATTGCGAGCGCAACCGAAAGAAATGACCAATCATGAGTATTCAAGAAAACACCAACGGAGCACACACATGTTTCTGAAGAGAGAGGCCGACAATCAGGACCCACCTGCTATACCACATCGCGCAGCTAAAAAAAAGAACGGAGCAACGGAATGAAAAAGTGAGAAAGAATCGATCAGCAGGATAGTGAGTCACTCACATGGTGGAGCCAGCTGCAAGAACATCATCGCAAGAAACGGAGCAAGGGAATAAAAAAGTGGGAAAGAATTGATCAACAGGACCATAAGTCACTGACATGGTGGAGCCAGCGACATGAACATCATTGCAAGAACGGAGCAACGGAATAAAAAGTGGGCAAAACTCGATCAACAGGATAATGAGTCACTGACATGGTGGAGCCAGCGGAATGAACAACATCACAAGAATGGAGCAACGGAATAAAAAAGTGGGCAAGAATTGATCAACATGACAATAAGTCACTGACATGGTGGAGCCAGCGGCAAGAACAACATCGCATGAACGGAGCAACGGAATAAAAAGTGGGCAAGAATAGATCAACAGCACAATGAGTCACTAACATGGTGGAGCTAGCGGCATGAACAATCGCAAGAACGGAGCGACGGGATAAAAAAGTGGGCAAGAATCAATCAATAGGATCCTGAGTCACTGACATGGTGGAGCCGGCGGCATGAACAACATCGCAAGAATGGAATAACGGAATATAAAAGTGAGCAAGAATCGATCAGCAGGATAGTGAGTCACTAACATGGTGGAGCCAGCTGCAAGAACAACATCGCAAGAAACGGAGCAACGGCGCAACAAAGTGGCAAGAATCGATCAGCCTGATCCTGAGTCACTGACATGGTGGAGCCAGCGGCAAGAACAGTATCACAAGAAGGTAGCAATGGAGTAAAAACGTGGATAAGAATCGATCAGCATGATCCTGAGTCACTGACATGGTGGAGCCAGCGGCAAGAACAGTATCGCAAGAACGGAACAACGGCATAAAAAAGTGGTCAAGAATCGATCAGCATGATCCTGAGTCACTGACATGGTGGAGCCAACGGCAAGAACAGTATCTGAAGAAACATAGCAATGGAGTAAAAACGTGGGTAAGAATCGATCAGCATGATCCTGAGTCACTGACATGGTGGAGCCAGCGGCAAGAACAATATCGCAAGAATAGAGCAACGGCATAAAAAAGTGGGCAAGAATCGATCAGGATGATCCTGAGTCATTGATATGGTGGAGCCAACGGTAAGAACAGTATCGGAAGAAACGGAGCAACGGGATAAAAAAGTGGGCAAGAATCGATCAGCTTGATCTGAGTCACTGACATGGTGTTGCTAGTGGCAAGAACAGCATCGAACCCAGGCTTCGAGTAACGGAGTAACCGAAAAAAGAGGCAACCTCGATCTTGATATGAGCGCGGGGTGTGTGGTACGACGTTTTTAGAGCGCAAATGGCCTCGTTCGACGTCATATGAGCTCGGGGGATGTGTCAATCCCAGTCCAAAAATGAACGTGCCATCGAAAAGAGAGCTTCTAACCATGTGTCGGGGGAATACTTTCTGGATTAACCCGCCGCCCAGTGCGACTTACTTACTCGCACGGACAAGGCCCACTTGGGAGCAAGCCCAATATTGAACCGCCATAAGGGGAAAGATCTAGAAGACATATCCCGGAGGACGTGAAGACCAAGTAGTCTCCGAGTAGGCCTCTGTGGATGTATTCCTTATGGGGAAGTTTCCTTTTGTAACCTAGCGAGCCTCTGTGTATATAAAGAGGACTCGCAGGACTTAGAGCGGGTCAAGCTATCAAGCCCCAAACCCTAGCTCATACGGCGAGTACCAGATCGGATCGCCTCCATTGTAACACCTCGATTATCATATCAATACCAATCTAGGGTAGGCAGGAAGTAGGTCTTTTACCTCACATTGAGGGGGCCGAACCTGGGTAAATCTGTGTTGATCTTTGTTCCTGCGATCCCAAGCTCGGAGATGCTTGACTCGCATAATCCCACACCTACGAAGTCATCTATGACACCTGACGTGACAAACCCACGACAGTTGGCGCCCACCGTGGGGCCTGCGGTCAAGAGCGTCACGTTCCGCGCAGGATCCATGAAGGGAGCTGAAGATCTTGTTGTTGGCCGTATCATCACGGTCAATGGCACACCCCTCATCGACGATTCAAGCTGGGGGCCGGAAGCAGATTATTTGGAGACCGGCCACGTCATCCCGTTCGGATCCATCAACGTCTTCGTCGGCTTCATCGGTGGCAGGTCCGTTAGATCGGTCCAGAAGGCGATTCAGTAGAAGAAGTCGCCGATGACGGGGAAGAATCCGTGGAAAGCATGGACTCGCAAGAGTTTGGGTCCATCATACCTGCCTTTGAAGAAAGTTGCTGGGGTTACCCACCAGAAATCACATCATCACCAGATCAAGAGATGGCACAAGTCGCGGTTTACATGGCCGGAGGAGCAGGTGCATCAGGAACTGCTGGAGAAACCGAGGCATCGGCACCCCCAAGCAACCCACTTCTTGTCCCTGTGTCAGCCACGAACGCCGCCCTCCGTGCAACAGAAATTGAGGCCGCCAGGGCCGAGCTCCTGTATGAGGTTCGAAGGATGGAAGAAGAGCGCCGCAGGCTCGATCAGATAAACCAAGGAATCCAACAGGAGGCAGAGAGTAGCCGCGCTGGCTGCGACTCAACAACAGGTTGACCCGCAAACACAGCTGCGCGCGACTCAACCAACAGTGGAAATCCCGCTCACTCCAGCCGCAGGACGGGAATCCAGACGACTGCGGAAGGAAGGGTACCAACAAATCAAGAGACCCAGCAACAACCAAGGAGGTTTCACACCCCACAGGGCCATTACCAGAACCCTGTCGATAATATGTATGCTGCGGCTAATATCTTGACTCAGATGGTACCAACAGGCGATGACCCGGTCAATGCTGAGGCGCGGCGCGCGATTCAGATGTTAAGTACGGCAGTCCTGCAACAAGCCAATAGGGCGGAAGCCGAAGCACAGCTGCCCCTCGTACCAGCCAATCACAGGATTACAGCAGAAAGAAGCGTCCAGAGCAGGCCACCAGAGGACGTGTCAGGAGTCGCACAGAGGCAGCAGGAGCAAGTCGCAGAAGCGCAGGCGAATGCACCATTGATGCAAAAGCGGCCCGCAGATAACCCCGCAGGCGCGACCACAGCCCTGTCCTCGCGACTCAAGGGACCGGCGTGTTTCACTGAGAGATCAGATCGGAACCTTTTCCTGAAGATTTCAAAGGGCCACGCAAGGTGGCAAACTATAACGCCAGCATGGATCCAACCACTTGGCTCAACAATTACGAGATGGGCATGAGCATCCTAAACGCATCTGAAGAGATCTGCGCACGCTACCTAAACATGATGCTAGAAGGAGCAGCGCACATATGGCTGCAAAATTTGCCTCCCAACTCTATAAATACTTGGGAGGAACTGAAGGATGCCTTCATTAAGAACTTCCAAGGAACTTGCAAGCGACTCTGCAATATAGAAGATTTAGAGCGTTGTGTCCAGAAGGAAGGCGAGTCAAGTCGCCATTGGATGAAAAGGGTGGCAGAAATAATACACTCCTCAGATAATATACCACCAAGCTCAGCCGTCCTGGTGATGGAGAAAAACTGCAAGTTTGAGCCGCTGATTCATAAGCTGGGTCGCATGAAGGATAAAGTCAAGAGCCTCAGCGAGGTGATGGCTGCGGCTAACAAATATGCCAGCTCAGATAAAACCAGAGACGCGTCAGACGGAGAAGAAGAGGAGGTTGCTGCAAAAGGAAAGAAAAACTCCAACAAGCCCCAGCAGCAGCAAACGAGCCACAACAACACGAGTCAAAACAAACGCAAAAGCGAAGATGGTCACTCAGGGCTCGTCGCCAATACGCGTGGAGGATTCAGAGGCCAGCGTGGAAGGGGTCGAGGATACGGCTCCCGTCCAATCAATATGCAAGAAGTTTTCAACCGGCCATGCGACCTTCATGCGACAGGTGATGGACGGCCAGCGGACCATACCAAGGCGCAATGCCATTATTACAAAAAGTGGAAAGAAGAGAGCCAACACAACGGGGGGAATTCCCATGAAGGAAACCCTAGTGCGGCTCATAACACAAACATTGGGCAGCACGGCGCGAGTAACCCCAGGCAGACGGGGCAGTATCACACAATAGTTATCGATACCTCCAAAAGAGAAGAGAAATTGAGCCGAGAAGTCAGCAGGTGAACGCCGTGATACCAGCAACACCCTTGGTTAAGGTGGTCAGAATACGCGTAACCTGGAGTCGCGACGACCACCCGCCACAGTACGGGAACCTGGCAAGTTGGCACTGGTTGTGGCACCATACGTTGCAGGATACAAGCTGACCAAAGTGCTTATGGATGGAGGAAGCAGCATTAATATCTTGTACTACGATACTTTCCAGCGTCTAGGACTCAAGGATTCCAGCCTGCAGCCCACGTCAACAGTATTTCACGGCATTGTCCCAGGAAGGTCCGCACGACCAGTGGGGAAAATAACCCTAGGGGTAACTTTTGGAACAGAAGAGAACTTTAGAAGTGAATTCCTAAGCTTCGAAGTGGTAAAATTCCAAAGCCCATATCACGCCTTGTTTGGAAGAACGGCCTTTGCTAAGTTTATGGCCAGGCCATGCTACGTGTACCTACAGTTGAAGATACCAGGACCAAAAGGGGTCATCACAGTGTACGGAGATAGAGAAAAAGCAATAGAATGTGAGAAAGGAGATGCGGCTTTCGCAGAATCCGCCTGTGCCGCGGAAGAACTAAAAGGTTATAAGTCGCAGGTGGACCCAAACGATATGAGTGTGGTTACCACGCCATCTGCCGAGCCACCAATGAAATTCAAAGCGGCCCAGGACACTAAGCAGATAAATCTTGTTCCTGGCGACTCATCCAAGCAAACTAGCATTGGAGCACACATGGAAGAAGAGCAGGAGAAGGCCCTCGTCGCTTTTCTCCAGGAAAATAAAGACATCTTCGCATGGAAGCCGTCAGATATGCCAGGGGTACCAAGAGAATTAGCAGAACATAGCCTCAAAGTGAACCCTGCGGCTAAACCAGTGAAGCAGCCACTACGGCGTTTTCATGATGACAGGAGAAAGGCAATAGGAGAGGAAATAGCTCGCTTGCTGGCTGCAGGATTCATCACAGAGGTATACCATCCGGAGTGGGTGGCAAATCCAGTATTGGTTATGAAAAAGAACGGTACGTGGCGAATGTGCGTTGATTACACCAGTCTTAACAAAGCTTGTCCAAAGGATCCATTTGCTTTGCCAAGAATCGACCAAGTAATTGATTCAACTGCTGGGTGCGAGCTGTTATGCTTTTTGGACGCCTATTCAGGCTACCATCAAATCAAGATGAAGAGGAGGACCAAGAAAAGACGTCCTTCATCACACCCTTCGGAGCTTTTTGTTATGTCAGCATGCCCTTTGGGTTGAAGAACGCAGGTGCGACTTACCAAAGATGCATTCAGAATTGCTACATGAGCAAATAGGTCGCAACGTTCACGCCTACGTGGATGATATTGTGATTAAGTCGCAAGTTAGCCAGGATCTTATTGTGATCTGGCAGAGACATTCACAAATCTCAGAAAATACAACATGAAGCTCAACCCCACAAAGTGCGTCTTTGGAGTACCAGCAGGAAAGCTATTGGGATTCATAGTATCAGAAAGAGGCATTGAGGCCAATCCTGACAAGATAAAGGCCGTGATGGATCTCCAAAAGCCAGAAAAGATAAAAGATGTGCAGCGACTTACTGGTTGCGTAGCAGCTTTGAGTCGCTTTATATCAAGATTGGGAGAGAAAGCACTACCTTTGTACAGACTGTTGAAAAAATCAGACACCTTCGTTTGGGACGCAGAGGCCGACGAAGCTCTGACAGCCTTGAAACATCAATTGACAAATGCTCCAGTTCTGGCGGCTCCAAAGATAAAGAGCCAATGCTACTATACATAGCGGCAAATTCCGCGCTGTGAGTGCTGTCATGGTTGTGGAGAGACAAGAAACAGGAAAGGAATACCCTGTCCAGAGACCAGTATACTACGTGAGCGAAGTCCTCACAGCTTCCAAACAGCGTTACCCACAGTGGCAGAAGTTGGTGTTTGGAGTGTTCATGGCGAGTCGCAAGCTGAAGCACTACTTCCAAGAGCATCCAATAACTGTGGTTAGTTCAGCACCATTGGCAGATATCATTCGTAATCGAGAAGCTACTGGAAGAGTCGCTAAGTGGGCGATCGAGTTGGGACCACATCACATCAGCTACGAGCCGCGCACATCAATTAAGTCGCAAGCCCTTGCAGATTTTATTAACGATTGGACAGAAATCCAAGTTGCTCCTAGCATGGCAGAAACCAAATACTGGACCATGCATTTTGATGGGTCAAGACAGTTGCAAGGCTCGGGGGCTGGAGTTGTTCTAACATCTCCCAAGGGAGACAAGCTGCGGTATGTGTTACAGATACACTTCAACTGCACAAATAACGTGGCGGAGTACGAGGCACTGCTTCATGGTCTACGTATAGCAAAGGAGATGAACATCAGTCGCATACGCTGTTTTGGCGATTCAGACTTGGTGGCACAGCAGGTCTCCGGAACGTGGGACAGCAAGGATGCGAACATGGCTGCATATAGAGAGAGGTGGACAGAATTGCTGGACATTTCACTGGATACCAAGTTGAACATATTGATCGGAGACAAAATGAAGCTGCGGATGCCCTGTCTCGGCTTGGATCCAACAGACAGTCAGTCCCACCCAATGTTTTCCTGGATGAACTGCACAATCCATCAGTCAAACCTCCAGCAGAGATTGACATTGCAGAGCCAGAGGATGATTCAACTTTAGTCGCAGCCCTGCATGAACAGCCAGGATGGACAGAGCCATACATGGCATATTTAAGTCGCGGAGTGCTGCCGGACGATGAAATTGAGGCGCGCAAAATCATACGACGATCAAAGGCCTATACAATCATCAACAATGAATTATACAAGCGCAGCGTATCAGGAGCATTCCAAAGATGTGTCTCACCAGAAGAGGGACGAAAAATCTTGCACGAAATTCATTCAGGCGATTGTGGCCATCATGCTTCGTCAAGATCTTTGGTGGCAAAGGCGTTCCGACATGGATTCTTCTGGTTAACAGCATTAGCAGACGCAGAGCAAATTGTCAGAGTGTGCGATGGATGTCAAAGATACGCTAGGCAAGATCATATGCCAGCCCAAGCACTTCGCACAATACCCATCACATGGCCTTTTGCCGTATGGGGTTTTGACATGGTAGGGCCTTTCAGACGGTCTTCAAACGGAAAAACTCACCTCTTAGTCATGGTGGACAAATTCACAAAGTGGATAGAAGCAGAACCTGTGGGAGATTGCGAGGCTGAAACAGCAGTCAAGTTCTTGAAGAAGGTCATATTCCGCTTCGGTTACCCCCATAGTATCATTACAGACAATGGGAGCAACACCTCTGAAGGGGCTACACAGATATTTTGCGCAGACAATGGGATAAGATTGGACCTCACGTCAGTAGCACACCCGCAGAGCAATGGACAAGCTGAGCGAGCTAACCAGGAAATTCTCCATGGAATTAAGCCGCGCCTTATTGAAAAGGTCGAAGCATCTCCAGGATGTTGGGTGGAAGAACTGCCAGCAGTACTGTGGAGCTTGAGAACAACCCCTAACAGATCCACAGGATTTACACCATATTTCATGGTCTATGGAGCAGAAGCAGTCATGCCCAGCGATATCATACATGATTCACCAAGAGTTGCGGCTTACATCGAGACAGATAATGAGATAGCTCGGCAAGACTCGGTGGACACATTAGAAGAGGTTAGAGACTTGGCAGCATCAAGGTCAGCAGTATATCAACAAGACTTGCGACGCTATCATGCCAGACGCATCAAAACCCGCACCTTTCAAGAAGGCGACCTAGTACTGCGACTTAAACAAGATCACAAGGGAATGCATAAGCTGTCCTCTCCATGGGAAGGACCCTACATCATCAGCAAGAAGCTAAACAATGGGTCGTACTACCTGCTGGATGTAAGGGAAGAAAGCAGCGAACGCCATGATTTCGAGGATCGTCTCGAGGCACCTCGCCCTTGGAACGTCGCACACCTGCGACCGTACTATACATAAGAAAAGGCTAATCAGAGCCAAGCATCATCCTTTCCAGCTTTATAGCTGAGTATCATCACAGCCACTCAGGGCTAGAACTTCAACTTTGGTCGCCACCTAGGCGCGACCTATGCAACATCTGATCGCCACCCAGGCGCGATCGACCCTTGTATCAGAAACCGGCTGCCACCTAGGCGCGGCCGTAAACTTTGTATCATCTCTGGTCGCCACCTAGGCGCGACCGACCCCATGTATCACCATGGATCGCCACCTACGCGCGATCCAACCCTATGTATAACACTCGGTTGCCACCTAGGCGCGACCTTATGTGTCATCATAATCAAAGCTTATCATAGCTTAGCCTATCATGGCAATATCATTATGTTTCTTGGGGTCTTTGTTACCCTGAAACAGCCATTTATTGGCAATTATCAAATTTACCTTAAGTTGGATTGCTACTCGCATTATGTGGCCAAAGTACTGGGGTGTGGCGTCAATCGAGCTTGATTGCCTATCATGGCCGCTCTCGACCCTGAACACACATATTCCTAGGAAATACTGAGTCGCGCGAGTGCCCACTTAAGGATTCAGATGGCCTAACTAGAGGTCGATGTACTGCTTATAGTACGGCAACACCAATTACAATTACTTGTAACTTAACAATTGTTTTATCATGATATCAAGTTACAGGTGATGACCTTCAGAGTTCTCTGAGAAGAATTGAGATGATTACCACATAACATCCTCTCAATCCTTGGGGGCTATCATATTATCATCAAAAATTTGAAGATAGATCGTCATCAAGTTCTGAAGCTATCAGGATACTCTAACAAAGAAGCTCACGAAGTCAGATGATCTTCCAGGTGCGAGTCAAGGCCAAACTTGCACAATTATAAGCCGCGAAACAAGGAAAAGCGCGGCCTAAGCATTCAAGATCAAGAAATACTATGAAGTTCAGGCCACGCTTGGGGGCTAATGTCGGGGGAATACTTTCTGGATTAACCCGCGGCCCAGTGCGACTTAACTTACTCGCACGGACAAAGGCCCACTTGGGAGCAAGCCCAATATTGAACCGCCATAAGGGGAAAGATCTAGAAGACATATCCCGGAGGACGTGAAGACCAAGTAGTCTCCGAGTAGGCCTCTGTGGATGTATTCCTTATGGGGAAGTTTCCTTTTGTAACCTAGCGAGCCTCTGTGTATATAAAGAGGACTCGCAGGACTTAGAGCGGGTCAAGCTATCAAGCCCCAAACCCTAGCTCATACGGCGAGTACCAGATCGGATCGCCTCCATTGTAACACCTCGATTATCATATCAATACCAATCTAGGGTAGGCAGGAAGTAGGTCTTTTACCTCACATTGAGGGGGCCGAACCTGGGTAAATCTGTGTTGATCTTTGTTCCTGCGATCCCAAGCTCGGAGATGCTTGACTCGCATAATCCCACACCTACGAAGTCATCTATGACACCTGACGTGACAAACCCACGACACCATGGTCTATAGTTGCCTCGCAACCCGAAACACAGCTTTTAACCACGAAAATTCGGAAACTTCGTGGGCAATAGGTGCCATAGACCACGGATTTGGAAATCTGTGGTCGTTGCTACCATAGACCATGAAAAAAACTACAAAATTTCGTGGCCGAATGCCACTTTACACCACGGTCTCGGCGGAAGTTTGTGGTCTAAGCCCGAATTTCGACTAGTGAAATATAAAACTTGGGATAAACTAAGAGGACTAAGAAATAACTCCAATCTGTCGTGGGTGGTTATAGGTGATTTCAATGAAATTCTCTTCTCTCATGAGAAAGAAGGAGGCAACCCTCCACCCCAGGGATACATGCAGGTGTTCAGAGATGCTCTCTCTGATTGCAACTTGTAAGACCTGGGTTTCGTTGGAGAGGAATTCACTTGGAGATGTGGCAGAATAAGGGAGAGACTACGGTAGCTGATGATCATTGGACAACTGTGGCGCCCCGACCCGACTGCTATACAGAGATATTGTGTCTCCGGTTATCCGATACCAGCAGGCACACTATCAAAGCATAATAGAGAGATCAAGACTTGTGGAACAACTGGCACATCACAGACTCTACGACACAAAAAAATCATATAGTTCAACTCTTATAATAGAGAAAGATAGCAAATGACAACCAGAGGTCACAGACCCAACATTGCAACAAGCGGAAGCGAAGTGTGTTGTTCTAAACAACAAGAACCAAATTATGGCCTAAGAGGCCTGCAAATAAACATCCAGCGCCAGCTGTTCCGGGATGTCCCAAGCTGCCACCTGGGAACCCCATACTACTCGTCGACGTCCACAAAGAACCCACCTTCGAGGTCGGTGAAGTCCTCTCCTGAAAATAAGCAAACGACGTTGAGTTCGACGAACTCGCAAGATTAAGAGCTAATATATGCTCCATGATTGGCTTTCAAAGGTTTTATGGCTGTTTTGCATAAAGCTGATTTTATTTATAAAACACAACTCCATGGCATCGACTAATCAGATTATTTTTTTAAAGGGGTAACAGGTAACTCTTTTCTTGAATCACCTGTTTCATCATCAACCACTGTACCTGTTCATCAAAGGCACCTCCCCGAATCACCCTCGAGGAAGCTCACCTTGCAGTCTTGAATGGTACCTCTAGTACCCAATTTTTAATCATTCCGTTAAAGTTATTCTATGATCAGCGTCCATTCCCAAGTCGTCCATAACCGCGGACACGGCTTTTCGAAAAGATTTACCCTGCAGGGGTGTACAAAGTGGAAGTCCCCGGAGTCCCGAGGGGCCCCAGCGCCTTCGCCACGCGTACTGCCAGACTCATTGCCAGACATTAGCTCTCTTCCGGGGAAAGCCGGCTGAGTGTGAAACGGCTACAACCTTTACCTTGCTTAAGACTATCCAAGGATCATCAGTGGCGGTAGGACGGGTTTGGTGTCTCCTCCAGTCATCCTGTCCCGCGGCCACTTATTTCCCTAACACCACCATCCTCATCCCAGTCTTGGCCACCATCTCAACGCCCGCGCAAATGGAAAGCCAAACTAGAGGACCCTCGGCTAGTCCGCCACAAGTTAGTCGGTCGATGGGGGTTCCATATAGCCCACGCATGGTTGCACGCTCAACTTGGTTCAAGAGGTCCAGAACTCGCACCTAGGCGGTGAGAACGAGACAACCCACCACATCCCATGTGGCCTCTCATCCCCACCTTTAAGCATTTTATTATCCATCACCACAATTCTCCACCATCATTTACTGTCACAAGTCAACACCTGTTTCCAGCCTGTACCATCCCTAGTACAACTAGGCATTTCACTAAGCATGGCTAAGCATTTGCATAGCATAAAAGTTATATCAGGCCAACAATGCAAACCTATGGTAATAGGAGGGAAACAGATATTGGCAACAGATTTCTAATGCAACTAGTAGGATACTCTACTCCAAGCAAAAGACATTTAGAACCGGATGCAATATTATAGTGGAGAAAATAATTGCGGAAAATAGGATAAGATATGCTCAGAGGGGGGATTACGCTTGCCTTGTTGAGCGGAGGAGTCAAACTGCTCGTCGGAGTAATGATGCTCAACTCCGAACTCGTGATCTACCGGAGAGCAAACAACACCGGAAAGCAAAAACAACAATCAACACATGGCAATTGTGCAATGCATACAACGATGATGATATGACATTTTAAATGCACCCTAGAAGCATTAAACATGATCAACAAGTTAGATGGGGTCCCCATTATATTTATGGCATAATTTGGAAGAAACCCCATATTTAAACTTAGGGATTATAATTACTACTAGAGCACATTATTGTAATTGTGATCAATCATGCATGATAAAGAAGATTTTGGAACACTCATGTTTTTCTGATCATTTTGATATAAGGAACACATTTTTCGGAGGTCCCGATAAAAAGTTATTAATTTTATAAGTTCCTCCTTTTTAAACGTATGATTTCAACGTCACTAGAAGCACCATATTTTAAATGTGATCAAATATGCGTGATATTTATTTTAAAGCTTTAATCACAATTTTCTGGGCATTTTGGTGTATTACACGCATTTTTGGATACACCGATAAAAATTATTATTTTTATAGATTTCCCTTTTGAATATGATCCTTTGATGATTTTATTCGCAACACTACAATCCTTAAACCTTTAGAAATGAAGGGGTGGCGAGGGAACAACAACTTAAACATCAGTATGGAAAGTCCGGTTGCCAGCCCGGAATATTCCGAGTTTTGCACCGGAAGAAAAATCAGTCCGGAAACATTTCCGGTTTGAATCCGGGTATAGACCGGGCTAACGACGTCGTGTCCAGTAGCGTTTGGGCTATTCCGGTATGGAAACCGGAATAAACCGGGTTCTCCACCGGAAACGTCAACGCGAAGCTGCTGAGCTACGGTGACGGCGACTTCCGCGGTGGTTCTGCACGGCTACGGCGGCTCGACGAGCCAGACGGGGAGAAAGAGGATGGAGGGTGTCCAGGCGGACCGCAGCTCCCCCTGAGCTCGTAATGGGAGACGGCGAGGCTGGGGACGCAGCGACGGTGGCGAACTCGTCCGCGACGACGGCGACCGGAGGCGGAAGGAGCGAGCGCGATTCCGGCGGCTCCGTGGGTCCCGGCATGCGTAACTCCGCGGAGAGGACGAGGACGACTCGGCGAAGCTCGTGGCGGGCTCGGCTCATCTCGGGGAAGCCTACCGCGGCGGCGCGAAGCTCGGCGGAGCTCGGCCGTGGGCGGAGAAGAGGATGACGGCGGTGGCGATTCGCAGCGCCTCGGCTCGATTCCTCTGGCGGAGAGGTCTACGGCGACGCGGCGGAGCGCTTGGTAGTCTCCGATTCGTGAGGGGCGCACTCCATCAACGGCGACAGGCGGCGGAGCTCGAGCGGCGGGCGGCCATGGTGGGGAGAAGAAAATGGGGAGCAAGGAGTCGGTGCGAGAGGAGGGAGTGGGAGCAGCACATGGTGGGGGCGCGCTTCACTGCTCCCTCGCCTCAAGTGCACAGCAGCGAGCCAGGAGGGCGGGCAGGCGACGCGCGGGTGCGACGCGAGCTGGAGCTCGGTCGCTATAGGGGGAGGGAGAAAGGAGATGAAGATTTTACACTTAGCCCCCTGGAAGTTTTGAGAACACCACGGATTGGTCCTTTTTAGCATTGTGTAGAAACTACAGCAGGTTTATTTGAATTGTTTGGGGGCATTAAAACACCACCAAAAATTATGTGAATTTTTGGGGAGGCTCTTTATATTAATATGAAGTTTCCCTAATTTTCCCAGCTTATTTGAAATTCATTTGGTAGGAGAATAAAATAGGATTTGCTCACAGGCAATTTTGAGTTCCCTGCAATTATTTTATTTTACAATTCAAAATAGTTTGCAGATACTAAATTTGGAACCTTTGGAATTTCCTTGACAAATATAAGTTGTCAAAATAACTTTGTTTTGCAAGTTTAAACACTTGCATTGATTTGAGATTTGTAATTGAAACAGTTTGGCATTTGTTTTTAAACGGTGCCAAAACCATTTGTGTGTTGTTTAGCAAGTTGGATTTGGATGCCATGATGCAATGCAACACAAAAGCGAAAATTTCACACAGGTTTTAGGTTTCCGAACTTCGGGCTGTTACAACTCTACCCTCCTTACAGGAATCTCGTCCCGAGATTCTAAGAGTAGGAAAGAGGGAAAGGTTACGACGGTACTACACGATTTTCTCGCTTCATGTAGCTTCTTTCTTGAAGAGGTTGACCGAGGGCATCCTGAAGATCTTCATCGGCCTCACTTTGAGTCCACTAACCACGTACACCATAGGAATAGAAGGAAACTTTTCCGGAAGGATGGATCTTGGTGAATCTACCACGATCAGGTACCTCCTAGTAGAATCCTAGGATGAGACTTCAAGCATCCCTTGGATTGACAGTTAAGAGACACTTTCGTGTGACGGGAGATTGATAGGGAGCTTCCAGTTGGTAGACAACTGTTTTCTCAAAAGATTCAGAGTATGAACTTTGCACAAGGCCTTCACCTTCTGAGGGAGGGTGTTGAAACAAGACTCCAACAGATGAAGAGATATCTTGTACTAGTCGGCTTGAGTAGAACTTTCCTCACGGAGGAGCATTTCAGATTACGGGAGAAGGATCGGAAAGCTAGATCGAGAGCACTTTAGAAACTCCGCAAACGTTAGTATTGGGAACACTTCTTGATTTTCCAGACATCGGGACAAACTTCTTGAGGATCACCAACTGTCGGTTCTGATTGAGATTTAGATCTGGTCAGGTGTAGAGATACTTCAGACTCAGCATCGGTAGGAATAGGAAGCTTTGCAATGCATACCAACGGATTACACTTGCTAAGACCCCAAGAGTTGGACTACAATGTCAAACTCCAAAGGAGGAACGAGATTGCGGAACCACGGGTTAGCAACTTGTCAAGAGATAGCTGCCCCAATTGAATATCTTGTAGCGAGACACGAATGAGTTCTTGATGGGAAGCACCATAGAAGACGAAGAAGTTCTCAGACTTCCTCTCTTTCTGGAACAATTCAAGCAGTGGCTTGGATGCATAGATGAAATTCTCAAGGAAAGGAGGTGACATACCATTCCGAGAATATTCCACACATGCATGATCGAGTTGAAATGATTCCGAGGGAACCAGACAATTTACTCAGATCCACGGCGACATCTTTCAGCAATTGCACGTGAACCAGGGAAAGTCACTTCTAACTCCCAGAACCTTGTCTTGTGACGACACAAGGTTAGTTCTAACAAGCTTTCCAATCAAACAGGGAGGAAAAAGAATGTAGTGGATGGGCTCAACGACAAACTTACCTAGATACTCCAAGATGGTCGACCTCACGAGGTATGCGTTCTGAAGTTAACACATGAACGGCATAAGGATTAGTCAGGCCAACATATTCAGGTAGCTTGGTCTGAGTTTGCTTTGACGATAGCCCAATTCAAACCAAAGATTTGTAGGATAGCATATCCACAGAGGAGATACCACCTTGCTTCGGCACAGGAAGCTAGACATCCATTGAGAAGTGAACTATATCAGATAGAGCTTTTGGTCTTTTAACTCTCCAAGTTGTTTAAGCTCAACCGAATAATTCAGGACATCCAGCACGATTTTCTTGGAGAAGGGAGTTGTTCAGAGAACCAGCTTACTCATAAGCTCAATTTTTCTTGGAGAAAAGAGTTGTCCGTGATGTTGAGCTTGGACAGGCGACAACCTGGCGATACTTCTGGAAGGAACAACAGGATATCACGATCCATCTACAGGATATCACGACATGGCAGTGGATCTTGAGTTCGAGAGAGGATCAAGCCTTCCAAGGCACAACGAGGTGGTCTTGGGAGCTTCGGCACGAACCTAGCTCTCTGACCGAGGGAGTGCATCAGAGCCAACTGACTTGGTAGCACTGTCAAACTTAGCTTATTGATCGGCTAACCAATCATGCTAAGGAGGGCAATAAATGTCCTTGGATTTCCGCACAGTAAGAACTGCTAAGAATATCCGATAGTTACATTATTACTCACGTCTCATCACTCTGGAGTAATAAGTCACTCGGAGACCGGAGAGTAACAAAGTGTAAAAGCATCACTTCATCAAGAGGATCATGACACTCAGCATGACCCCTTGATATAAAGGAGTGTGACACTCTAAGGTGGAGCCGAACACAAGCTAGACAAGGCCCTCATTCTGCGGATTACAATACCTTGACCTGGTCCGAGAAGTGGACAAGGTACTAGAGTTATTTCTCCAAACAAGACGAAGGGAAAATCTTGACGGACCACAAGAGAGTGACTTGCATCGGAACACCCAATGCACGATAAGACTTTACTGTCAACAGACAGACAAAGGTCAGAAAGCAGATCAGAGTAAGAAACATACTCAGGAGAAATCCTAAGATGTTGAAGATGCACCGGTTATTACTCAATTGTGATAACCATGCCCAAAAAGGAGAGATGCAGTGGAGTCATGAACATGAATGGGGGATTCGTTAAGAGAATTCTGGTCATAACCCAGATGATTCCAAGACAGAATCTCCAGCTATGGCAGAGTTAGAGTTACATAGTCAACAGAGGTATGGGAAATTAAGGTTCAACCATTTACCACACAGACCACATAAAGGACTTGGGTTAAAGGTCAGCTTCATGCGCTACTAGCGAGAGATGCAAATGGTTAAGAAACCACGTGACTCACACAAGCTAGTTGGCACACTCCGGGACCTTCTGTTCGAGTCCTTGGGTTAAACCCAAAAGAACGGATTAAGAGATTAAACTGGATAGGAATACAAGGGTTCTTAACCAACTGAGTTGATGGGAACTTTCGTCGTACTCCAGATGGTTTCTCGGCACATGAAGCTTCGGATTGTAGCGCGGCGGAAGCAACTGGATACATAACACTGAAGGTCGAACCCAACCCCGTTTCTAATCATTTTGAAGTAACAGATGAGAAGTAAAACCTTTAAACTCAAATCGAGGTAAGATTGCTCCGAGATTAGAGGGTAACCAGATAAGGAGTAAAAAGAATCCTAAGATGGTTTTCACAACTCATTTTTAGGTTAGAAATAATTTTCACAAACACTAGACTCAACATCGACCAGTAGAAGGGTTTCCTACAGGCAGTACTGCTCTGATACCAACTTGTGGCGCCCCGACCCGACTGCTATACAGAGATACTGTGTCTCCGGTTATCCGATACCAGCAGGCACACTATCAAAGCATAATAGAGAGATCAAGACTTGTGGAACAACTGGCACATCACAGACTCTACGACACAAAAAAATCATATAGTTCAACTCTTATAATAGAGAAAGATAGCAAATGACAACCAGAGGTCACAGACCCAACATTGCAACAAGCGGAAGCGAAGTGTGTTGTTCTAAACAACAAGAACCAAATTATGGCCTAAGAGGCCTGCAAATAAACATCCAGCGCCAGCTGTTCCGGGATGTCCCAAGCTGCCACCTGGGAACCCCATACTACTCGTCGACATCCACAAAGAACCCACCTTCGAGGTCGGTGAAGTCCTCTCCTGAAAATAAGCAAACGACGTTGAGTTCGACGAACTCGCAAGATTAAGAGCTAATATATGCTCCATGATTGGCTTTCAAAGGTTTTATGGCTGTTTTGCATAAAGCTGATTTTATTTATAAAACACAACTCCATGGCATCGACTAATCAGATTATTTTTGAAAAGGGGTAAGAAGTAACTCTTTTCTTGAATCACCTGTTTCATCATCAACCACTGTATCTGTTCATCAAAGGCACCTCCCCGAATCACCCTCGAGGAAGCTCACCTTGCAATCTTGAATGGTACCTCTAGTACCCAGTTTTTAATCATTCCGTTAAAGTTATTCTATGATCAGCGTCCATTCCCAAGTCGTCCATAACCGCGGACACGGCTTTTCGAAAAGATTTACCCTGCAGGGGTGTACAAAGTGGAAGTCCCCGGAGTCCCGAGGGGCCCCAGCTCCTTCGCCACGCGTACCGCCAGACTCATTGCCAGACATTAGCTCTCTTCCGGGGAAAGCCGGCTGAGTGTGAAACGGCTACAACCTTTACCTTGCTTAAGACTATCCAAGGATCATCAGTGGCGGTAGGACGGGTTTGGTGTCTCCTCCAGTCACCCTGTCCCGCGGCCACTTATTTCCCTAATACCACCATCCTCATCCCAGTCTTGGCCACCATCTCAACGCACGCGCAAATGGAAAGCCAAACTAGAGGACCCTCGGCTAGTCTGCCACAAGTTAGTCAGTCGATGGGGGTTCCATATAGCCCACGCATGTTTGCACGCTCAACTTGGTTCAAGAGGTCCAGAACTCGCACCTAGGCGGTGAGAACGAGACAACCCACCACATCCCATGTGGCCTCTCATCCCCACCTTTAAGCATTTTATTATCCATCACCACAATTCCCCACCATCATTTACTGTCGCAAGTCAACACCTGTTTCCAGCCTGTACCATCCCTAGTACAACTAGGCATTTCACTAAGCATGGCTAAGCATTTGCATAGCATAAAAGTTATATCAGGCCAACAATGCAAACCTATGGTAATAGGAGGGAAACAGATATTGGCAACAGATTTCTAATGCAACTAGTAGGATACTCTACTCCAAGCAAAAGACATTTAGAACCGGATGCAATATTATAGTGGAGAAAATAATTGCGGAAAATAGGATAAGATATGCTCAGAGGGGGGATTACGCTTGCCTTGTTGAGCGGAGGAGTCAAACTGCTCATCGGAGTAATGATGCTCAACTCCGAACTCGTGATCTACCGGAGAGCAAACAACACCGGAAAGCAAAAACAACAATCAACACATGGCAATTGTGCAATGCATACAACGATGATGATATGACATTTTAAATGCACCCTAGAAGCATTGAACATGATCAACAAGTTAGATGGGGTCCCCATTATATTTATGGCATAATTTGGAAGAAACCCCATATTTAAACTTAGGGATTATAATTACTACTAGAGCACATTATTGTAATTGTGATCAATCATGCATGATAAAGAAGATTTTGGAACACTCATGTTTTTCTGATCATTTTGATATAAGGAACACATTTTTCGGAGGTCCCGATAAAAAATTATTAATTTTATAAGTTCCTCCTTTTTAAACGTATGATTTCAACGTCACTAGAAGCACCATATTTTAAATGTGATCAAATATGCGTGATATTTATTTTAAAGCTTTAATCACAATTTTCTGGGCATTTTGGTGTATTACACGCATTTTTGGATACACCGATAAAAATTATTATTTTTATAGATTTCCCTTTTGAATATGATCCTTTGATGATTTTATTCGCAACACTACAATCCTTAAACCTTTAGAAATGAAGGGGTGGCGAGGGAACAACAACTTAAACATCGGTATGGAATGTCCGGTTGCCAGCCCGGAATATTCCGAGTTTTGCACCGGAAGAAAAATCAGTCCGGAAACATTTCCGGTTTGAATCCGGGTATAGACCGGGCTAACGACGTCGTGTCCAGTAGCGTTTGGGCTATTCCGGTATGGAAACCGGAATAAACCGGGTTCTCCACCGGAAACGTCAACGCGAAGCTGCTGAGCTACGGTGACGGCGACTTCCACGGCGGTTCTGCACGGCTACGGCGGCTCGACGAGCCAGACGGGGAGGAAGAGGATGGAGGGTGTCCAGGCGGACCGCAGCTCACCCTGAGCTCGTAATGGGAGACGGCGAGGCTGGGGACGCAGCGACGGTGGCGAACTCGTCCGCGACGACGGCGACCGGAGGCGGAAGGAGCGAGCGCGATTCCGGCGGCTCCGTGGGTCCCGGCATGCGTAACTCCGCGGAGAGGACGAGGACGACTCGGCGAAGCTCGTGGCGGGCTCGGCTCATCTCGGGGAAGCCTACCGCGGCGGCGTGAAGCTCGGCGGAGCTCGGCCGTGGGCGGAGAAGAGGATGACGGCGGCGGCGATTCGCAGCGCCTCGGCTCGATTCCTCTGGCGAAGAGGTCTACGGCGACGCGGCGGAGCGCTTGGTAGTCTCCGATTCGTGAGGGGCGCACTCCATCAACGGCGACAGGCGGCGGAGCTCGAGCGGCGGGCGGCCATGGTGGGGAGAAGAAAATGGGGAGCAAGGAGTCGGTGCGAGAGGAGGGAGTGGGAGCAGCACATGGTGGAGGCGCGCTTCACTGCTCCCCTCGCCTCAAGTGCACAGCAGCAAGCCAGGAGGGCGGGCAGGCGACGCGCGGGTGCGACGTGAGCTGGAGCTCGGTCGCTACAGGGGGAGGGAGAAAGGAGATGAAGATTTTACACTTAGCCCCTGGAAGTTTTGAGAACACCACGGATTGGTCCTTTTTAGCATTGTGTAGAAACTACAGCAGGTTTATTTGAATTGTTTGGGGCATTAAAACACCACCAAAAATTATGTGAATTTTTGGGGAGGCTCTTTATATTAATATGAAGTTTCCCTAATTTTCCCAGCTTATTTGAAATTCATTTGGTAGGAGAATAAAATAGGATTTGCTCACAGGCAATTTTGAGTTCCCTGCAATTATTTTATTTTACAATTCAAAATAGTTTGCAGATACTAAATTTGGAACCTTTGGAATTTCCTTGACAAATATAAGTTGTCAAAATAACTTTGTTTTGCAAGTTTAAACACTTGCATTGATTTGAGATTTGTAATTGAAACAGTTTGGCATTTGTTTTTAAACGGTGCCAAAACCATTTGTGTGTTGTTTAGCAAGTTGGATTTGGGTGCCATGATGCAATGCAACACAAAAGCGAAAATTTCACACAGGTTTTAGGTTTCCGAACTTCGGGCTGTTACAACAACTATGCACCTGGGAGCTGTTGTCCAACATCTTGAATATACGAAGTCAGACCATCGTCCAATTATGCTAGATACAAACTATCAACCCTTTACTACGACAGCTGGTAATGGACCACGTCGGTTCGAGGCCAAATGGCTTCACGAGGAGGGGTTCCGCCAAACCGTGCAACAGGCCTGGGCTGCAGCTGGCCTCGCTACGGATGGAGGGGTGCTGGCCAAACTGGGCCATATGCATGAGGCCTTGCATCCATGGGATCACGCGGTGCTAAAGAAGCCGAAGCATCGGCTGCCGAAAGCACAACGAGATCTTGAAAAAGCTCTGAACGGACCTATGAATGATGAAAATGAGATAATTGCAAAAGAGATGGCCAATTTAGTTGAGCTATTGCTAGAGCGGGAGGAAATCCACTAGCTTCAACGATCTCGGGCAAATTGGCTGCACCTTGGTGATAGGAATACTTCCTTCTTCCATCAATTCGCATCGTCTAGGTGAAAAAAGAACTATATCAAGAAGCTCCAAAATCATGATGGGAAATGGTTAGAAGGCACGGGGTTTCTTAAACCGATGATTCTCAACTATTTTACAAATTTATTCACTTCAGAGGTAAATGATTTCGACTCGGCCTTTTTAGCAAAAATACATCCAAAGGTTACAAACGACATGAATGAAAGGCTCCATGCCCCATTGTCATCAGAAAATGTAAAAAAGCGGTTTTCGGTATAGGAGACTTTAAAGCTCTAGGCCCTGATGGTCTTCATGTGGTGTTCTATAAACAATTTTGGGGTTTATGTGGATAAGAAATTACAAATCTTGCTTGCTGTCAATTCAGATATTATTCCAGAGGGGTGGAATGACACTACTGTGGTGCTCATTCCGAAAATTGATGATCCAATAAAGTTACACAATTTCGGCCGATTAGCTTATGTAATATGATCTATAAAATTATCTCTAAAATGTTGGCACATCGATTGAAGCAAATCCTGCCCGAGGTAATTTCTCCAATGCAAAGTGATTTTGTTCCTGGACGTTTGATTACTGATAATGTCTTAGTGGCTTATGAATGTGTCCATTCAATTAAGATTAAGAGATCTGGAGCTACAGGGTCTTGTGCGGTTAAGCTAGACATGCATAAAGCTTATGACCGCGTGGAGTGGATCATTTTAGAGAATATGATGAGAAAGTTGGGCTTTGCGGACAGATGGATTTCTCTTATTATGGTATGTGTCAGCTCAGTTAGATATCAAGTCAGGTTTAATTCCAAAGAAACTGATATGTTTGTTCCGACCAGGGGTCTCCGGCAGGGGGACCCGCTTTCTCCTTATTTGTTCCTTCTATGTGCGGAGGGTTTATATAGCCTCCTGTTGTACGAAAAAGAAGTTGGTGGCATAGATCGGGTAAGAGTGTGCAGAAATGCACCGTTAGTCTCACATCTTTTATTTGCTGATGATTCTCTGATCCTCATGAAATCTGACATGACTAATGCAACTTCCTTACAACAAGCGTTGGACACCTACTGTGCAAACTCGGGACAATTGGTGAGTTTAACTAAGTCAACCATATTTTTCTCTCCTAATACTAATGCTTTGTTAAGAGCTGAGATTTGTGAAACCCTGCATATTGACACGGAGGCGCTTTCTGATAAGTACCTTGGCCCCCCAGCGCTTGTTGGTGCGGATAGGAGTGATTGCTTTAAACATTTTGTTGAAAGGATCATCCAAAGAATTAATGGCTGGAAAGAGAAGCAACTCTCAATTTGTGGTAAAGAGATTCTGTTAAAAGCGGTGGCCCAAGCTATACCCGTTTATGCTATGTCGGTGTTTCAAATTCCAAAAGGTGTTTGCAAGGACATGATGGATGCCATGTCACAATTTTGGTGGGGAGATGATGAGAATAATAAAAGTATGAATTGGTATGCTTGGTGGAAACTTTGTTACCCTAAGAATGAAGGGGGGATGGGCTTTAGAGACTTCCATTCCTTCAATCTTGCTATGCTAGCCAATCAAGTTTGGCGCCTTATCAATGAGCGAGAATCTCTGTGTGCAAAAGTTCTGAGGGCTAAGTATTATCCTCACGGAAACATTCTGATTGCGGGTCCAAAATTGGGTCCTTCATTCACTTGGCAAAGCATTCTTGCAGGTTTATCAACGTTTAAACATGGATATATATGGAGAGTCAGCAATGGTGATAATATTAAAATCTAGGATGATCCATGGATACCTGCTGAAAGGACATGTGTCCACTAATCTTGTTTTGGTGTTTGATCTAAACACTTGGAGTGTTTAACCATCTACTAAGTGCTTGCACGAAAACTTAAGTTAAAGAGTTCAAGGTTAAAAGGAAATAGAGAAGCGTTCAAAAAGCTGAATCCTGAAGGTTCTGGCTTGGCCGGAATCTCTCAAGGCTGGGTGCTTCGGGTGGGTGGCCGGCCTCGGCCACAGCTGGCCGGCCAGGCCGGCCTCCTTCAAGAACAAGGCCGGGCACCTCGGGAGGGTGGCCAGCCTCGGCCACAACTGGTCGGTCCAGGCCGATCTCCTCGAAGACCAAGGCCAGGCGCGTCTGGTGGTTGGCCGGCCTCCATCATTTCTAGGCTGGCCTGGCTGGGCTCCAAGGCCGGGCTCGCGCACACAGGTTGGATACCCCTCCATCGGCCACTTAATGAGGAGACTATTTAAAGGGGTCTTCTTCCCCAAAGAAGAAAAGCTTCCAAGATTCTCTCTCCTCCATTAATGAAAGCTTCACCAACCTAGATCTTCCAATCCCTCCAACCAAACTCGTAGATCTTCGGAGGATTGAAGGAGAAGACCCGGATCTACAACATCACCAAAGCGTTCTTCATTTCCCCCTCATTCACTTGAGGGATTTGAGCCTAGGGTTTTCACTAGGAAAACCTAGGCATCTTGTTATACTTGCTTGTTTGCTACTTTTGTGTAGCAGATTCGTGGTGCTTGGAAGCCCCCAATCCTTTTGTGGGTTGAGCCTCAAGTTGTTGTAAGGGCTCTGGATTCCGCCTTGAAGGATTCCGATAGTGGAAGGTGAACCGAGATTTTGGGCGAGGTTCATCGGAGAATAGGGTGAGGCCATTTGTGGCGCTTGAGTTTGAAACTCACACCCCTCCAACGAGACATACTCCCCTAAAAAGGAGGAGCTCGGGAATACATCCTTGTCTCCGCATGCTTCCCGTTCGGTTACTCCTTACTCTTTAGTTATTACTTGTATCTTATCTTGTTTAGGGTTAACTTGTCATATAGGTAAATTCACCGTAGTTGCATATCTAGAGAATTTACCTTTGTGTCAAGCCTTAATCGAAAAAGAATTAAAATTTGGAGTAGCACCTATTCACCCCCCCCCCCCACTAGGTGGCCATACGATCCTTTCACCTGCAAGTCCTAACAGAAAGATTGTTTCTCCTAGAGGATCAGCAACATATACAAGAGTTTCTAAATTAATTTGTTTGGTCACGGGACAATGGGATGAGTTGAGACTAAATGAGATTATCAATACAGTAGATGTGGGTCACATTTTAAAAATTCCAATTAATACTCAAGGCTTTGATGATTTTATTGCGTGGCATTATAATTCCCATGGACGATACATTGTCAGATCGGGGTACCACCTGTAATGGTGCCATCAGTTTGGATCTTTTTCTGGATAGCTAGCTCTTCCAGGAAGTTCAGCGTTGAATCCGGTTTGGAAAATTTATGGCAACTTAAGATTCCAGGGAAAGTAAAAATCTTTATGTGTAGGGCACTGCATGGTATTGTCCCATTGAAATGTATCTTAGCTAACTGTCACATTGGTGATTCAGGAGGATGTCCTATTTGAAATCAAGGACCTGAAGATATACGACATCTCCTTTTTCTTTGTCCTACGGCGAGGGAGCTATGGAGTTCCTTGGGAATTCTCCATGTTATTGATAGCAGCCTGCTTGTTGATATGTCTGGATCGGCTGTTCTGGAGCATGTGTTCAGATTGCATGATAATCAATTTGGAGGATCCACTAGTTCGGGACTCAAAGAGGTTATTTCTGGTGCATGCTGGTATCTCTGGTGGATTCGTAGAAGACATACCCATGATGAATCTGTTCCTCCAATATATCGGTGCAAAATGTCTATACTGGCTATCACGGTGTCGGTGTGGCGGATCACGGGGTGCCACGAGACACCGGAGCGCAGAGGACGTGGCGACACCCCGGGGAAAAGGTGGCTCGAACCGAGTGCCCACCACCAGGATAATCCACCCCCTCCGAGGGTGA
This sequence comes from Poa pratensis, assembly GCA_947311845.1. Classification (NCBI taxonomy): domain Eukaryota; kingdom Viridiplantae; phylum Streptophyta; class Magnoliopsida; order Poales; family Poaceae; genus Poa; species Poa pratensis. The sequence goes on along the minus strand of CAMZMU010000128.1, from coordinate 70,839,765 downwards.
GGAGTCAGCGAACGCCAAGATAAAAAGGGCAGGATGTCCGTCGAGACCCAAAAAATCTACATCCTCAAGGCTCACAGGCAAGGAGGCGGCGAGAAGAGCGGCAAGGCTAGGGCTCCCCCTCGGGCAGAGCTTCTCGAAGATGTCGTAGGATAAGGGCCTTTGACATCTTCGAGGAGCTCGCCTCAGGGAAGGACCCTGGGCGCAGGACGAGGGAGGATCGAAGACCTTGGGGGCCCCGGGGAGCGGACCGCGGGAACTCCCCTGACTCCCTACCACGGGGCCAGCCGGGAACTCCCCGGCAAGGAACTGGATGCCCCAAAGGAGACAGGGACCAGCTACGTGCCGAGCGAATCCTGCACCCCACCCCGGCAAGGGTTGCTTCACAGGCAAGGAAGGCGCGACAGGCGACACCGACAAGACCCGGCGCGCTGTCCCCTCGGTGCGGGCGCAGCGCCCGGCGTGATGCCCGGACCTTTGACAAGACGAGATTCGCCGTCACCTTTGTTCCGGCGGGACAGACGACAACGCGGTGATGCGCTGCCACGAAGGCGGATGACGGGTGCCACCTGGGCTTGGGCACGATGCGTGCCCTACCTCGGTGGCGCGCATACGGCCTGACCACTTGTGGTGTCCCCTTAGCATATAAAAGGAGGCCCTAGGTCATCTGGTAGAGGGGAGAAGAATCACCATTGCTAGCCGTCACCTGGAGCTCTACACTTAGACTCGGGGGCTGGAAGAATAACACCCCGGGAACCCCTGGGCGTGTTCTTCCCCAGCTCACGAGGGTAGTGCAGCTCTTGTCGACATCCCACTATAAATCATCACCTCGACAATACATCCAGATAAGCAGGACGTAGGGTGTTACGCGGCAACGCGGCCTGAACCTGGGTAAATCTTTGTGTGCTTGTGTTTGAGCTCGGGGACCGAATCCGGAGCACCTCGCGCCCTCCTACCAAACAAATAGGGGTGCCTAGCATCCCCGGTGTCCGCGTACCGATACGCGACACACGGCTAACTCAGCGGCAGCGTCTGGCCGTCATCGTGTCAACAAAGACGAGAGGTGGACTAAACCTGAACCGAGGCAAGTAAAAATAAATGTAGATGCTTCTTTTGTTGCTGTTTTGAATGCAGGTTCTACTAGGGTGGTTGCTAGAGATTATCAAGGCAACTTCTTGGCGGCATCAACACACTATATTCCCCATGTGGCGTCTCCAGAGCTAGCTGAAGCTTTTGCAATGAGGGATGGTCTAGAGTTGGCGGTCAAGTTCGGTTGCAGCAATGTGGTGACTGAGTCTGATTATTTACAAGTTATTCAAGCATGCACAGGAGAGCAATCTTGGTGGAATGATTCAGCGGCAATTTTTGCGGATTGCGTGGACTTTGTTACGAATAATGGATCGGTTAAGTTTTCTCATTGTCCAAGGGAGGCAAATCAAGTAGCTCATGAGCTAGCGAAGGACAGTTTTATTAATAGGGACTCTACTAGTTGCATGGCTGAGGCCCCAAATTTTATTGTAAGCAACCTCATAAACGATGTAACTATTGTGAATGTTTAGGCAACAAGTTTCAGACGCACTCTTTTCCTTACCAGGGTACGTAAGAGGACTGGAAGGTTTTTAACAAGTCGGCTTGCTAGCTTAATATAATATAGGGGTTTGAGTACAAAAAAGCTTCGTTTGAAGATTGACACCCTTCGCGCTGGTGCGGCCGTGCCGGAAGATTAGGTCTGTTAGCTTAATCCCGTCCTTTCTGCATCGAGGTTACTTGTCACACTCTATTTTTTTTAGCAGATTTTGTTTTGGAGATTTTTTTTTTGAGCGGATGTCACACTGTCCGTTGTCTCTCATTTCGTACCAGTCTGGTCCGATTGTGACTTTGTCCCAAACCATATGGGCCCCCAGGACTTATTTAGGATAAATATATATTTCACCCTCAAATCTCACACATTGGACACTTTTCACCCTGAAAAAGAAATTGGTATACTTCTCACCCTCAAGTGTACAAAACCGGACAAATAACCCCCTGTGAGTGGTTTTGGATAAATTTGAGTGGTTTTGAGTAGAATTTGGGTGGTTTTCCTTATTCCAGCTAGTGACTGACGTGGCGGTGACGTGGCACGCTGTTAGTTTGCGGTGGGGCCCACCTGTCAGTGTCTCCTCGAATCCTTTATCACTTCCCCTATCCGAAATTCACTCACTCTCTCTCGAACTGCTCGTCTTCTCGCTCGCCGGCGGAGAAGACCTTTCATCGACTTCGCCGCCTAACTCCGGCGCTGCCGGTCGCATCCGTCGCGGCGCGCTGCCGCTAACCTCGGAAGGTAGGTTTTTTTCAGAGGCTCGCTATCTGTAGCCGTCGTATCCATGTAGTAGGTGAAGTAGCTAGGGTTTCCGACGCGCGGGCCCGTCGGCCGTCGATTAGGGTATATGGTATTGCTCGTCGAGTAGATCCATCGGCGTTGAAGCTTTTTTATGCTTATTTGGAGGTTCCGGGCATCTCATTCCTTCGATTTTGCGTTTTCTATTTTGCAAGTTCTGACATGGCGCCCAAGGTTGAGTTCATCATCCTGGACGATACCGATTCTGAGAGCGATCGCATGCCTCCGATTCAAGCTGCAGCTAAGGTGGATGATCCATCCTCTGATTCATCCTCTGATTTCGATACATCCTCCAGTGAAAGTGAATCGATGTCAGAGGATGTTTAGGAGTGCGGTTGCAAGACCTGCATTTTCGAACGTGAGAACCATGTGATTATCCGAGGTTGGTTTTATGTTCTGTTGTGTTCTGTTCTGTTCTTGTGGTTCTCCCATTTGGGTCATTGTTCTTGCTAATTATCTGTTTGTTTGAATGCAAGTCCAAACTATCCAGGGAAGGATAGCTATGACCATTTCTGTGTGTTCCCCACGCGTGTAGCCCTGTTTCCTGATGAGGTTAAGCTTCCGAGGCACATTTGTAATGAACTACAGCCAAAGACACCAATTTATGTATGTTTGATGAAGGAGTCTCAAGTGCTAAGGGATGGCAGAGGCAAAATGGTTAGTGCAACTCTGCTTTCAAGCTTGTGCATTGCTGCTAGTGTAGGAGTACTACATGTGCTTTGTTGGTAGTGTAAGAGTTGTACATTTGTGCACTGATTGCAAATTAAAATTACTGAATTAGTTTGATTGATGTGGCATGAACATCTCTTGCTTTGTCTGTCTTGCAGTACTTCAGCAAGGAGTTCACCAAGACCCATCTTAGGAAAATGATTAAAACTTCTGGATGTGATGTCATGGTCCACTATAAGAAGAAGAAGGAAGTACATGCAGTGAAGATGAAGATTGGGAAAGGAAACAAGATAGCCATCATGACAAAGAACTGGACAACTGTCCTGAATTCTACCAAGTGGTTGGATAATCAGGTTGTTATGTTCAGGTTCTCCCTGGCTCAAAGAAGAAAGCAGTGCAGGTTCATGTTGACAAGATCGAACCAGGTGCATTTGGGCTGGGAACTCAGAAGCACTGGCGTCTCCTTGAAGATTGAACGTAGCAGCTATTGGTCAGTTAGAACCAGGCTCTTTTAGACAGTGATAGTTGTGTCCTGGTTGCTAGCCTACTAAGTACTATTAGTAGTTGTTGTTTAAGATCAGACTTGTGAGACATGTGCTCTCCTTATGTCATGTAATGAACCTTATGTTGGTCATGTAATGGTGTGGTGTGACTTTTGTGGTTTGTCAGACTAATGCAATGTTGTGTAATGAACCAGTTGTTGGTGGCACTTAAATTATGAAGTATGGTTGTGTTGTTATCTGTTTTGTCAATGGTTACAACAGAAGGATATGATTTAAATATAGGTACATCTGATTGTAGATAAATAGCAGGACATGCTTTAAATAGAAACAAGGTAGCAGTCATGTATCTGCAGAATAGTACTACAAACAGCTCTGTCATAGACATAACAAAACATGAGGCCTACATGATTGTAGGAAAATAGCAGGACATGCTTTAAATAGCAACTACTTAGATGGTTCAATTCCTTTTGAAGCTTTGTAAGCAGCAAGATTGAAACTTGTGTGCTTCGGAGCAGCTGGTGCTTCAGGTTTGTACTTGGTGAAGCTCTTCTGATGTGCAGAAGTTGTTGGTCTTGGTGTAACAAATGGTTGAAGCAAGTTCACAATTTTTTTGTTTCCCATCTGGCTTGAAACAGGTACTGAAGCTTGCTGGGAACTGTTCTGGGAACTTGATTTAGGCATTGGCTTGGAGCTTCTCTGGGAGCTTGGCTGGGAGCTTGGCTGGGAGGATGCTGAGACATGGCTGGGCACTTGGCTTGGAGGTTGGCTAGGAAGTGGGCTGTGAGCTTCTCCCAGGTATCTTCAGACCTGTTGGTTTTCTGCCAATGCCTTCACAGCTTGATCTTCATATACAGCAACATTCTTGCCTTTTATGTCTGTGGCAGCAGCTTCACTAATTTGTCTTGCATGATCTTCATTCGCCTGTAATCATTACATTAGCAAGTCAGTACCAACTAAATAGTGCATTCAATTAGTGTACACAATACAATGCAATGCACTTGTGAATAATTCATTACCTTTGCTCTTTTGCTAGCTTCTGCCTCAAAATCCTTCTTTTCATCTTTTTTTCCTCATCCTAGCTCTGACTATGTGTGCATTGCCATGGTGCTTAGCAACAGGATTGTTTGTGCAGTGCTCGTGTTGTGTCCCTCTCTCCTAGTTACCACAAGTAATTTTAGTGCCAACCCTGCTCAACTTTGTGCCCTTTGGTCCTTCATCTGGTGCTCTTCTCCTTTCAGTTTTTGGCCTTCCAGGTAGCTTAATGTAACCAGGTGGTTTAGGTTTAGGTTGGTCAGCACATGGCCAGCTCTCTTCACCTTCCATTGGTTGCAAGCAATGATCATAGATCCTGTTGTACTCACTGATAGAGTAGCAGTCAGCAATGAAGTCATCTATCTTTTTTGAAGATGCATAAATTGCACTCACTGCATGGCAGCATGGGAGGCCAGAGAGTTGGTAGTATCTACAAGTGCATGTTTTTCTTTCCAAGTTGACAGTGAACCTATACTTCTGGTGCTTTGCACCTCAAACCCTTCTTTCCCATTCCATAGAACCTCACAGTTTGTAGATCTAGTGATGTTTTGCTTCAGTTTCTTGAATATGTTTGGACAGATAGTCCCTGTCCATTTTGCTGACTTTGCCCTATTTTGTTGAACCCTGACTGTCATCTTTCGTCTTATCCATTCTAGCATGGAAACTACTGGTAGATATCTGGATTCTATGATGTAGTTATTGAAGCATTCACACATGTTATTGTCCACAGAGTCACAGTTAGCTCCAATTTCCATGAATGCTCTGCTCCAGTGTCCTGGATCAGTGTTCATCATGTCTTTAGCTCCTTCCACAGTAAACTGAGCAAGCTTAGCTCTGTTGTAGTTGAACAGCACCCTGTTTGGTGACTTGGCACATCTCCAGAATAATTTTTGCAAATCATGATTAGGATGTTTCTTCTTCCAATTTGAGTAAATGTGTCGAGCACACATCCTATGCTCAGCCTGGGGCATTATGTCCTGGATTGCAGCAAGCAATCCTTTCTGTTGATCAGAGATAAACACCCACCCTGCTGCTTGATTTGCAATTTTTAGGTCTTTGTTCAGCAAAGCAAGGAACCAGAACCATGAATCATAGTTTTCTTTCTCCACTACTGCCCATGCAACATGGTACATCTGATTGTTTGCATCCCTGCCTAGAGCACAAAGCATCTGTCCAAAGCAAGCACCTTTGAAGAAGCAACCATCCAAACCAATAACTCTCCTACATCCTGCAAGAAAGCCTTTCTTGAGAGCTGAGAAGCACATGTAGAACCTTTGGAACACATGTGTACCATCTGGTTGCTCAGGGTCCATTTTAACAGCAACAGTACTACCTGGATTTGAATTCAACAATGCCAGCTGGTAATCGAAAACTTTGGAATATTCCCCTGTGTTGAGTCCATCAGTCTTCTAAACACAAGTTGCTTGGCTCGTTTGCATTGAGCAATGCTGACATCTGCACCCACTTCTTGTAGCACAGTCTGCTGGAAATGGGTAAGCTTCCAGGTTGGATTTGCTTTTATCAATCTGCCAAACCTCTTAGCAAGAAAAGGAGCATTCACAAACTTGTTGTCCCTCCTTGGAACACAATGGTGTTGATCATTGAAAGTAGACACTTGCAGCCACTTGTTCTTACTGGTCCTTGATGCATATATCAACCAAGGGCAATTTTCAAATGTGCAGTGTGCTCTCAGTTTATCATGCTCATCCTTTGTGAAAGCTAAATGGTGCTTCTCTTTGATACCATACTTGATCAGAGCCTTCTTCATCTGTTCCTTGCTTCTAAATAACATGCCTAGTTGAAATTTCTATCCCTCTTCCTTGCTATTGTATCTAGGCCAATGGCTTTTCTTCCTTACAGTGAACTTTCCCCCTTCTCCATCACTCATTTCAGTGTCTGAATACTGATCATCACTGTCATAATATTCAGTGTCTGATTCAGAGAATGACAAACCTTCATCTCCAGATGCATGTGCTACAACTTGGTTGTCTTTGATTATATGGTTGGCACCTTTTCCCAGTTTCTTATTCCTCTCATTTAATCTTATTTCTCTTGACAGCTTTCGCAATTGCTCTGCCTCTGAATCCTCACCAGAACTATCTTCAGATATTGGCTCATGCACATACTCACTGTCATCATCTGATTCTTGGACAGGTGGTGCATCTTCTTGTTTTCCTGCATCGACCACATGCTGTTCCATTCCATCTCCTTGCTTCCTTGAACAGCAGCCACTGGACCAGGCAGCACTGGATCAGGCAGCACTGGATCATCTTGTTGCAATGGATCAGCAACAACTTTTCTTCTTGCAGGTAACTTCTTCAGTTTTGGAACTGACCAACCTTCCCTGAGCAACTGGTCAATCTCTTCAGTGCTAACAGGGTGCACATCCAGCAATGGGAGCTGGCTTTTCCCATTTTGACTTGAATAAGTTTCAGTCACAGGAATTTCCACAAATGTGCCTGTGGTATCTTCAGAGGCCATTTGTTGCTCCACCTCATCTGCTGCATCCTCCTCTGCTGCATCCATCAGTGCTTCTTCTTCTATATCTGCTTCCTCTGCCAGCACTTCTTCAATATAAAGTTCTGCCTTTTCACCATAACCAGTTCCCATATCAATCCTCCTGATGGCATCATCATCACCCACAAACATGAGGCCTTCACTAAATGACTTTCCTGCAGCAAGCCAATGCATCTTCAGTGATAGCCTAATGTCCATTCTACCCAATTCAATGTGGTAAACATCCTTTGCATACTCCAGCACTTCCTTGTAGCACAGATCATCCCTATTGATACTAACTTCGTGCACAACCTCCTCACCCACATAATCAACATTGCAGCCATCTCTCCTAAAATAACCCATGGTGTGGAATCTGACAGTAAACCAGTCAAGTGGGTCTGGAGGAGAACCTACACAGAAAAAGGTTCAAACTTTCAGTCCTTAACAATTCAAGTTGCAAAATTTGAGTACTAAACATGTATCACACAATAGAATTAAGCATATGTAGCACAAACCATGATTGTCCATGTCTCTGTCAGGCACAACATCATCCCTGATCCTCTTCATGAAATTTGTATGATCTACAATCAGGCAAAGTGTTTTGTGGCCTGCACTTACAGCTTTCAACATCTCAGCTATGTCTGCATCTGACTGTATGCATAGCTGCCCATCAATAGCATCCTTCCCGGGCTTCTGCCAATACACATGCATTTTATCATCCCTCTCATACCCCAGCTGCTTCAACATCTCATCAATCCATTGAATAGACCAAGTTTGTGTGTTGCAGTAGACCACAAACTGAAGCCCGAGGTTTTTGTTGCTTTTGAAGGAAACATGACAGGAAGGCGTTTCTACCTCTGCCCCATCAAGAATGTGAGATCCACTAGTAGTTTATAGTTGTGAATCATGAATTTCCTTGTAGTTAACTCTGAATTCTTGTCTACAATAGTTCACTCTGAATTTCCACTCTGTCACTTTTACACCAACTGAATATACTATACTCTGAATTTGCAGGAACTTGAAAATTATGGATTTCTAGGATGGATTTATCCAGAGTGGCATGGAGGTTTGCAAAATGCCCTAGTTAAGCTGTGGGCTATGTGTGAAGACAGTGAGAATCATTTGAGCAGAAATAATCAATAAAATGCAACCTTGCTACACAATATGTCTGAACATAACAAAGAGATGGAGAAGAAGTACTCCAATCTGCTGCAAGATATGGACAAGTGGATGGATGACACTTACCAGAAGATCATAAATGATAGAATGGAAGAAGACAAGCTTTTAAAAGTCAAAGCAGAGACATAATTAGAGGTAGTGAAGAAAAAATGCTCAGTTACTTCAACATGTGCAAATGGTGAAAACTGTGAATCAGGATGAGCAAAAGGAATTGGAGGAAGTGAGGAAACATAATGTCCATTTGCTTCAGCAGTTGAAAATGATGGAAGGTGTGCACCAGGATGAGCAGAGGGAATTGGATGAAATGAAGAAAGACAGAGCTCAGTTGCTTGAACACTTGACTGTAATCAGAGCTGTGCATCAGGATGAGCAGAAGGAACTGGAAGAAGTGAAGGAACAAAAAGCTCAGTTGCTTAAGCAGGTGCAAATGGTGAAAGCTGTGCATCAGGATGAGCAAAAGGTATTGGAAGAAGTGAAGAAACAAAATTTCCAGTTGCTTGAGGAAATGAAGATGCTGAAAGCTGTGCATCAGTATGAGCAGAAGGAATTGGAGGAGGTGAAGAAAAAGAGAGATGAGTTTAAGGAGGAAAAAAGGAAGTTAGAGTACATGCTCTTTGACTTGTGGACAGCTAGTGAAGCATGGCGAGAAAAATTGAGGAAAATTCAACAAATATGTGATGATTGAGAGTGCTATGTTGAATCCTTTAACTGATGTAATCCTTTATCTTGTATGATGCATTAATTTTTATGATGAATGAAAATGGGCAATGCTATGTTAAAAATCATGTGTTCTCCTTTCCAATCCACTGGTAAAGAACCACTTACAGATAAAATCAATGCTATGTTAAAAATCTTGCAGAATTGATCAACCACTGGTAAACCATAAAATAACACCAACTGATTCATTACATACTTGTTCACTACAACACTGGTCCATTACATACATAAGGGGTTCATTGGCTAACAACTACTAGGCTAGCATCATACCACAAACTAAACAACTTAAACTACACAACTACCAGACTTGCACTTCAACATCAGTTCTTCACCATTACACCAGTTCCATCACTGACCACCAACTACCAGACTTGCACTTCAAGAGCATCACTTCTACATCTACCACAACTTCCGGATACTACATGCTTCATTTATTCTGGAGAAGCAGCACACAACCCACAACCATAAGCAGAACAACAAGCTTCAGAAGAAGCAGTGCTTCGGTCAGTTGCTCGCCCAAGGAGATCATGCTCTTCATCATCCTCTCATCTGGTTCAGAAGAAGTTCTGCCTGCAGCTTCCTTTTCCTTCTTCTTCAGCTCCAATTTTTGCCTCCTCTCATCTGCCCATGCAAAGGCATTGTCACCAAGGGCACCTGGGAGATAGTCCTTCTCCGGCAAGTAAATCACATAGTCTAGCTCCCAATGCCAAAAATTGCACCCCCTCTGTCAAAAATTGCAAAGGATGTTCAAAACAAGACATTCGAAGCCTCGATTATTGCCCAAAATCTACCAAATTCTTGCACTAAAAAACAACAAAATTCAAGTGAATGTCGACTTCCAGGACATACCCTATGGTTCCTGCAGCTGTAGTAGATCCACCCCTCGTGCTGCGACGTTCGGAGCGCGACTGCTTCACCTCCAGACCACAGTCGGGGCAGCAGATCAGAGGGATAAATGGGGTTGTGCGGCGGACAGACGAACGGATGGAGCTCGACGGAGCCATGGCGGTAGAGGGAGAGGAGAGTGGCGACGGCGGCAGAGGGGATTTTCTTCTAGGGTTCTTCGAGAGCGGCGAAGAGAGAGAGAGGAGAATGAGAGAATGATCCAGAAATGGCGATTTTCTTCTAGCTCACGGACCAATCCATCGAAAGCAATTAATCTGGGGGGATTGTGCAAGAAAAAACGGTGTCAAAGTCACTGACAGGTGGGGCCTATGCTATGACACATTTAATCCAGGGGGATTGTGTAAGAAAACGGCCTCAGAGCCACTGATAGGTGGGCCCATGCTATAGGACATAACGGACTTTATTCCGTCACTAACGGTTAGATGCCACGTCAGCGCCACGTCATCCAGCAAAACCACCTAAATTCATCCAAAACCACTCAGGGTGTGATTTGTCCGGTTTTGTACATTTGAGGGTGAGAAGTATACCAATTTCTTTTTCAGGGTGAAAAGTGTCCAATGTGTGAGATTTGAGGGTGAAATGTATACTTTATCCACTTATTTATAAAGTCAGGCTTTTAAAGCCTGCTATCTAAAATGGTGCCCTCCCCTAAAAAAATCTAAAATGGTCCCCTGTTTTTTTACTTGAAATAGTGCCCTGCTGAACCATCTATACAGGGAAAAAATAAAATAAAATCAACAGATATCGCTTTCCTTAGTCGTCCAAAGTCCAAAGTCCAAACCCTCGTCTCGAACTCTCAAATTCTGGCCGCGCTTCTCCCATCTCGCCGCCGCCTCTCCCTTGGATACACAATTCATATCCCATCACCGCCGGCCTTAATACAAAGTTTCGATCCGCCCCCGCCCCCGCCCCCATCCCCGTTCTCCTCCAACTCCGATCCCACACAATGGCAGCAGCGCAGAGTCCGATAACAAGGGTACCGCTGAGGTGCACCCCAGAGACGGCACGGGCCACGCTCGCGTTCGAGGTCGCTAGCTACAGCCTGCACAAGGGCCTCGACAGAGGCAAATACCTCCGTTCCCCGGCCTTCTCCGTCGGCGGCTACGAGTGGTGCATCCGCTACTACCCCAACGGACACAAAAGCGACGAGAGCGAAGGCTACGTGTCTGTCATCCTCAAACTCTTGACCAAGAACGCCGCGGTGAGAGCGCTGTACACCTTGAAGCTTGTGGAACCCTTAACGGGGAAGTCAGTTGTGGTGAACTCCGGCGAAGAGCCAGTAGTGTTCCACCATTCAAACGGCTGGGGCTGCCAAAACTTCATGAAGACGACTCTTATAATAGAGTTGGCGTATGTGCGGGACGACCGCCTCGTAATCGAGTGCGAGGTTGAGGTTATCAAGGAAACTATGGAGCTCCAGTTGCCCTCCTCCAGCTTGTCGGGTAGTCTTGCAAAACTGCTGCTGGAGAAGAAAGGTGCTGACGTGGTTTTCAGTGTTCAAGGGGAGGTTTTCTCTGCACATAAGATTGTGCTTGCAATGCGGTCGCCGGTCTTCGACGCCGAGTTCTATGGGCCATGGGGAACAAAGGGACGCAGGACATAACCGTTGAGGACATGCAGCCTGCTGTGTTCAAGGCATTCCTTCACTTTATCTACACCGATTTGATGCCTTCCATGGACGATCTTGATGCTGATGAGAAAAGAGAAATGGTCAAGCATTTACTGGTGGCTGCAGATAAGTATGGGATGGAACCGATGAAGATGACATGTGAAGGCATGCTCTGCAAGAGCCTTAATGTTCAGACTCTGGCGTCCGTAATAGCTCTAGCTGACCAGCATCATTGCAGCAATCTCAAAGATGCTTGCATTGAATTTATGCTCTATTCGGGTGGAATGGATGATGTGATGGCAAGCCAAGGGTATATAAACCTCAAAAGATCTCATCCTGGTGTCATTGTAGATGTGTTTGAGAGAGCAGCTAAGTCCCGTAAATTTTGTACGCCAATCTGATCTGTTCCAGGCCTATCCTTCAGTTTCGAGAGATCTTTGGAGGCGACTGCATGTATTATACGTTGGGTTGGAGAAAGCAATTAAGGTCCAATTATTTAGCATGCTCATGTTTGGTTATCTAGTTACTTCTTGATACATGAGATTGATGTGTCTCTTAGTTTTCGAGAACTTTTGGAGGAGACGAGTTGATATTATATAATGTATGTCTCTGGTTTAACTGGGGCCGTCCTATACATAAGTCTACGGTAGTCACTTGTCGCCTTTTCTATCCACTCACTTTGATTTCTGGCTTGTTTGAAGAATGGTAAAACTTTGAGTTCTTTGATATCACATTCGAGATAATCTGTTTTACATGGGTGGAGAATTTTATTACCTTTGAATGCTAACTGCTATATTTTAATAAGAGATAAAGCGATGTTACAAATGGCATATTGATGTGGATACGCGGACCCAACAAAGATTCTTTTTGAAAAAACCGATATATGTGAGACTAGAAGAGCACAATACCTTTGAATGACTTTTATTCATAGAGGGCGCCGTGTAAAGAGAAATGTCGAGTGCGATGAAGATTAGTGTTGTGGGAAGGATCCCAATGAAATGTAGAACCTTCATCTATGCGCCACCACGGAAATTATGTCACAATGTGAGCCATCATCTGTCTGGATTGGAAGGTTTCGGCGTCGGCGGCGGTATGTGTGTGAGGAGAGGCGGAACAAGTGGATGAAGAGGCCAATGCCGATGTGGAGGAATTTCTGGCCGGTGCTGTCGTCTCGGAGCGGACTGGAGGACGACGATCCCGACCTCTCCCATAGAGTTCGAGGTATAAATCCTTGTGTTACGGTCATCGTGTCTATGAACTAGGATTTCTGTATATCTAGGTTTCTACTGTTCTTGGTCTTATAATTGTAGTTAATATATTATGGACATATTTAGCCGTTGCTAATCGTGTCATGGCTTGGATATGTGTGCTATGTTTGAATCATATATAACAGGTTTAGAACTTGATGTTGGCTTGCAGTGCTATTGTTGGCTTTGATTTAGTTGATTGCCTAGGTTTATCTCTGTTAATTGTTAATGTTGATAGAGCTATGGTTACGTTTCACAAATCAACGTCCTGTTGGTATATGTTTACTTGCTTCTGACTATTCTAAGACATGAATACTTACCTGCAAGGATTCTTCTGATTGTTATTTTTGTTGCTGATTTGTAGTACAACTAGCGCTATTGTTTTTGTTATAGTTAGCAACTAATGATAAAACTTAGAAGCTATACATATTAAATACGTGTCTGACATTTTCCTGTAAATGTCGAGGAATGACAAAAATTCTCATGCGGGAAATATAGCACACATTTTATGTACTGTATAAGGTTTATTATTTTATCTGAAGCCTAGGTTCAATCCTCTCTCTTTTCTTCGTCCTACACTTGTTCTATCAACTTAAGAAGTTCATGTGCTTATCCTAGTTCTGCCTTGCCAAGTCGGCATTCAAATAGGAGTTTTGCAATATGCGCTATATGTCAAGGCATCGACATAACCAACAAGGAAGAGTTTCTGGGACGAGCAAGGGGAAGGAGCTAGGCTTTGAAAGAGACTTCCCAAGGTTCTCTTCCATGCGGCTTCTTGTCGTGTGGGCATGTTGGTTTCTCTCCATAGCATCAAGTGATTAAATGCATTCATTAAATCATAACAAAATTCATATACGCCATATTACCATAAAGCCAAATTAGTTTCTCATTCTAAAGTAAATAGGGATATAAGGATATGGCCGTACCTATTTCAGCCCATCGCTATTGTGACGTTTCGATACACTGCACAAGACACTTTCTCAACACTACACAAGTCAACTGGATTTGCGTGAGTAAGAAGAGGTTGTGATTTGGACATATCTAAGGAGCTCGCCAACGGTTATATTGCTACATAATTTTTGGCTTCTTTATTTTTATGAGTTTTCTCTTTGTATTCATCCGTCTTTTTGGTTAGCATTTTGACTTTATTCTTTTTCTTTAACTCCAAAATTCATTTGGTGTATTACTATCGTATGCCATTCCATTACATCCCATATACTCCCTTCGTTCCACAATATAAGACTTTCTACCATTCTGGATTTATCATGATTCATTGCAAAAAGAGTGAATCAATACACTAAAACATGTCTACATACGTACGAATCAGGACAAAACCAAAAAAAAGCTAGAAACTCTTATATTGTGGAATGGAGGGAGTATTTATCTTCATATAGACATGATAATAAGGACCTAATTGACATTTTTTGTATTTCTTTGTAACTTTGATTGGATGTAATTTCAAATACTAAAAAGTATGAAATACACACGACAAGAGACGCAATAATTTCTTGGTGGATTAGGTGCTCGACATAGTCGTAGGCATATTTGTTTTTGCCATGAATTCTCCTTTCGGATGGAGCGTCCATTGGAAAAGGTTGATTTTCAATCAGATGAAACTAAGATTGATAAGTTATTATGAAATAGAGTTCTCCAAAATTCTATGTAATTTGTTTGAATCAAATAGCACATTCCCAAAATAAGCAAACAACCATGATAGTAATCACCAACCAATCTGTTCAGCAACGGTAGTTGGGAAGTACACCACCCGTCGTTTTCTGCTTAGGCTGCATCCTTTGGATTTATCTTCCCGTATACTTGCACAAGAACAGCCAAAGAAAAACGAGAGCAGCCAAAGAAGATTAAAGCGCCGACACATGGTGCGCCAGCATGTCTTATTCTCAGCCTCCAAGTTTGTATTGGTGCCACAGTTTTTTCTAGTCAAACACCTGCAAATGTGTGCGCTGCAAAGGACAAAGAGGACAAGATCTCGATTTTTCGGCGACCTTATTTTATCTCACCTGATGCTTATATTGTTTAATTGCATAACACGCAAGTGAGTATCCCACCAGCCAAGGGATGTATATAAACTGATCTTCCTGCCTGCCTCCATACTGATGACTAGTTTGTACAAATGTAAATTTGGTATAAAAAATAATAATATCCTATAAGATGGGGCAATGAGCTCATGGATGGTCATGTAGTACAACAACAGAGCCCTAATTTTCTTAGACGTATAACGTATTTCTATGCTTGCAAGAATGTGTTGTGGCTTCCAACTTGTGCATCTATCTATTGTAATTCACCTACTGGCGCCTCATTCAGCCAGAGGTAATGAATGAACTCGTACAGCTTTCCGCTCACACTCACCTGCTTGAATTAAAGATTGTAAATTTACTGGCTTGTGTTGGATACCGGAAGATAAGGAAAAGTGATTCAAGGAAGGAAGAGTGGAACGGACCTTGTAAGGAGTCGGATTTAGCCGCCTGATGTGATCTGGTCGCAGTTTTTCGAGCTGTTGCATGCAGCGGCTTCTGATCTTCTCCAGTGAGGGCAGCTCTGCTCTATGTTTATCTGCACAAAACACATATGCGAATATATAAATTATGTTGGAATCAACTGCAACAACACTGCAGTCCACAACTTAACATGGTACTTGTTCAACTGTAACAAAGTCCTCTTTGCTCTTTCAACGTCAAGCGTAGGGAAACATCAACACCAGTAGAACTGACAAGATGACTGGTTGTGAGCCTTTCATGGCAATTCTTCTTTTCAGTTGTTCTGATTTGACAAATGTTACGCAACAAAACAACCCCCTTATAGTTTTCAAGAGCTTAGGAACTAGTGAGCCAGCTACCATTGTTTTGTTGTTTTTTCATTTTGGGAGTAACAACATTTTGTGGCTTTTGCTTGTTCCTTTACAAACTTTTTTTTTTTGCTACTCCAGATTTTATCCGGTTTCCCTAATTAACTGCACAACTCTATTTCTTCTATCGTCAACTGCAGAGCTCCTGCTCTTTTCAAGATTTCTCGAAAGAAGTTATCAATGTAAGAAGAGTTATGAGGTCCATACTTGAACTCCCAGGCCAGTAGCACTGTAGAAGCTCCTCAACATGCTGGGGGACAACATAAGCTCTCTTGGATTCAAGGAATGGATGGCGACAAAGGATTCGCTCTCCTGCCTGGAATATTTCAATAATGTGAAATCAAGTTAAACACAAGAACCAGTCTGGTAGATGAAAAAAAAGTCAACAAAAGATATGATCAACTGAAGTATTATCTCAACTATCTTCCAGTCAAAGGTAGATTATAATATTATATGTACTTCTGTGATTGATAAAATGGTGTGACAAATATAGAATCTCACACATGAACAGAGAACAGAAGTGCATTGCTACCTTCGGTGATGGTTCACCTTCACGTATCATGATGTCTACCAATGGATAACCTTCTTTTCCATACAATCTGAAACATCGCTTTTTGCATGGAATAGAGACCTGCAAAGCACCATCCATTAATATCAATGTCATGCAATTTTTTTTAACGTGTATAATCAGTAAACATACTTTTGCCACATCCTCTGAGAGTTTGATCCGAGGTCTACTGTTGATCTCAACTAGCTTAAAGACACATCCAAGAGCAGCTTGGGAATAACACGTCACAAGATAAGTTCCAATGCCAAAGGCATCAACTTCATGACCCTACAAAGATGGAAATTTGAAACCGTATATACACTTGAAGATAAAATACAGGTAGATCATCCAGTCAATAATCATTGGCTCCACAGAAGCAAAAGCGAATGCATCAAGCCATATAAGAACCACAGCTATCCTGTGAAAATAGCACATAGGGCCAATAAAGTTCTGTTGTCAACTGATCTTATCGTAAGAAAGATTGTCAACTCACTCAGTAACGAGAATTATTTACCTGTTTGTTCAGGGCATCAATCGTTTCCTCATTCAGGTCATTGCTAGCAGTGATGATCATCTTACCAAAATCCGGTATATTAAACTCTTTTTCTATTGCATGGAACACTTTTCGAGCTTCGATAGACAGATATGCCAGATCACCAGAATCTAATCTGATACCAGATGCCTTATACCTGTAGAAGAAAAAAATATGAATCCCTCATTGTCAATGCTGCAAGCTCTCTGAGTCCTCCCTCGTTGGACTGATGTTCTCTGAGCACTAGCTTCAGAGAATCATCTCGATGTATTTTCCTTTCTTTTTCTGGGGCGATGCTTAATCGTTCTCGAGTGCTGTAATGCTGATGTAAGACATGATGGTTTTCTTTTCTATATGAAATGGAACCGGGGCGGGGCCCTTTATATCTAAAAAACTGATCTTAAACATATATTTTAATAAAAAAATGAGCACTAGAGGCATTAATTTATAACATCATATATAATCTATAAGAGAGAATATTATAAACCAAAACAAATAGATGCCATCTTATATTCTCGGAGTAGGAGGGCTCTAGGGTACTGGGATATGATGGATTATTTTGCAAGTACACACATGAGCTGGGAACGACCTGTTTGGGGGAACTTAAGCCTGTATAACACAAAGTTACTGTAAGCTTAGACCGCCCCTAAATCTGATATTACGGGGATCGAGTTTCTGATAATGTGGCTATATTTGTACTCTTGAAAAAGGCCTTATCTGATTTCTGTTATTCTACCATTAATAGTTTCCATGGTGATCCGAGCTCCTAGCCACTAATTTGGTAGAAAAACAACTCATATCCAATAACCCAATGCACATGGAATAAGTGCCCAAGGATAGGTTCAAGAACTGTTCGACATACCCTAAGTCATGGAGTGCTAGAGCTACTGCACAGAAATTTGGAATCCCACTTCGCATGACCTGAAAAGAAAAAGGAGTGAGATTTTTCTCCAGATAATACAGGGGAGTCAAAAAGTAAATAATATGCAAGCTTCAGATGAAGAATGTCAAATGACAAAAAAGATGGGGAACATGCTATGGATGCACACTTGCACAGTCATTTGTTACACACCAGAAAACAAGTACAAACATCAATTTGCAGTTGATTATTCCTTCACGGAGTAGCAGTGCCACGCTGATGGTCATTAAATATATATTTTTATAAGATGTGCATTTCTTTGCATTGATAAGAAGAAGGGAAGCACGCCTAACCCTGTATATACTTCAAGTTGAATACAGAGGTAAGATAGAGGACGGTAAGGGGTAACTTTATAAGAAAATCCAAGATCACAAAAGGAGCTTGAGGAAACAAAAGTAAAAGTTTGATTGTTAGGATTACAAATTATGATGTGCAAAGTTTCAGACCTCATTCAGACATGAATAATAGCCAAAACAAGAGAAAAAGTTAGAGGTTGCAACAGTTTAACAACTCACATCATATGTGTCCACAAGAGCTAGGAAGTTGCTTGGAAAAGCTAATGCATAGGATGCAAATGCAGCCAGCTCACTTTGATTTGTGTCGCCAAAAACACTGGATAATGAATTTGCTATCTGTAATAAGCAAGGAATAATGTAAGAATACTGTAAGAATCGACCATCAGGTTCTGCAAATATATCTTAATACAAAATGACACACCTTTCGGTGCGTGTTTGAGAATAAAATAAGCAATTATACCTGAATCTTGTGAAGCCACTCTTGCACTAAACTAACAAAATCCTTGCAGATTCTTGAACCATCTTTGTTCCGTAGGATCCTGTCTGGGATCTCACTGAGGCCCTGGAAATTTGAAAACAATTGCTAAATCCACCAACAATGTTGCAACAAATGGAAAATAAAATAAAATAAGGAACTTGCTGAATGCAAGGGATACCTAAGCCTAAGTTTCTATAGGTGCAAATGCAAGGGAAAGTACCAAATGTTGTGCCCATTGCACATAAGTGATACAGGAAAAGAGTTGCTATGTTCAAAGAATCCATGTCGAGATAATGATTATTCATACATTTCAGGTCAGATAACATGCTAAATTATGAAGAAAAGGAAGCAGTGGTGCAGAAGAGATACAAACAAGAAAGGAAAAGAAAAGGAGGAAAAATGAACATGCAGGTGCAGGATATGACCAAAATAAAGGTTAAATATCCATCATAGAACAACTAGATGGTCACTAGGGTTTCATAATTGAGTTGCATTGCAGCATTTAGCATGTTCCCCGTCAGTCTAACATAAGAACGAGTGGGGGAGCATAGCCACATGACATAATCAGACAGTGTCGGAGCACATCGCACCAGAAGATGCTGCTCCAAACGTTTATTCCGTAAATTTAGAAGTAATAATCTGAGGGATAGTATGATAAGGAAAAAAAATCAAATCTTGATACGACATGGAGCTTAGCAACTAATGTAGTGAAGAATTGTTTGACCAAGGCAGACACAGTATACTGAGACAAAGCAATGCGCTCCTCTGATAGCAAACTACTGCATATGTGAAAGCTTTTGTTCATTGGTAACATGAAGCATATTTTACTAACCATATATGAGCTAACATAAGCATGAGAATGTGTTCCACGGAGTGGTATACCAAATAGATGTCCAGCTAATACATTACTGCAAAACACAAGAGAATGGAATTACATAAATGGTGAAAGGTATCGACACTAATATTCTCGGGACAAAATTACAACTTCTGTAAGGAGAAGAAGAAAAGCAAAGGAATACAAGGAAGACATAGCACAAATATGCTGGACTTAAATATATATCCACTGGAAGTGAAAGAATCTACCTGGTTGCATCAAAGCCGCCCATAAAACAGTACTTTGAAGCACTTATTGCACCATCTGGCCCCTGCAAACATGAACCAAAAGATATGTTTCAGACATAGAAATACTTAATGTTTGTATAAAAACATAGTTGAATTAATACCCCAGAAGGTATATAAGATCACACCTGTGCTCGTCTTAAACCAAATTCCATTAGAACCTTTGACTTTCCAGCAACATGACGGTGTCGTGCAGCATTGGTGGTTACCAAAGACGCATAGTTGATGAGATTTACAAATGGAGTCTCAAGCAGTTGAACCACCTGATAATGTTATAACGAGAATAAGTTGCTATAGAAATAATTCAACTTTTAGATAATGCTCAAACAAAATTTATGATAGACATTATTAGACACAACAGCTGGTCAGGGACTTTGTACTTACAGCAACTGGACCCTCAACTCTCATCAGGGGAACTTTTGGAAAGACTACTGAGCCCTCAGGAATGGAGTACACCTCCACATCGGAGCAATCGATTTCCCTGAGATAATCAAAGAACGCATCCTGGAAATTGCAAGTATATCAGTAACGAAGCATTTATCAGGAAAAATAACTGAAGGATTATAAATGGAGCAGCGCACAAGTTGAATCTTGTAGCATCTAAGGTTGCATTTTTTTGGTAGCCCATGCTAATCAGCCTTCTATACATAAGGCCAACTAGAAAGTCTATTCAGAGCTAACCTAGCAGCTAACATAAGAGCCATTTACCATTTGAAAGACTATTATATGTATGCATATAGTGTTAAGATGATACCTCACACATTGGCATGACTGATCGCAGGAAAGAAATATCATCTTCCGTGAACTTAAAGTTCGCAATGAACTTAATACATTCTTCAAGACCAGCAAAAACAGTGAATTCTCCGCCAAATGGATTTTTCCTAAAGTACAGGTCAAACCTGTAAAAAGGAAAAGGAACCAAATCAGCACGAGGTTGACCATGCCTGAGTTGTTAGCTGTGACACGCTCCGTCTATTTGTAGGTCCACATTTACGAAACAGGTTCAATGTACATTTGAAGCTAAAGTTTTCTACCAAACAAGCTCATGGGGAAGTGGCACTTCCAAGTGAAAGTGACCATAAAGTGTATCTCAGACTTAAATTACAATAATAATGCACCAACATGGACGCATTTGATGGCCATACAAATGGCTATTACACAAATTTCAGGTTTTCCAAAAGAGCTAGAAAGTACTTCTATGCTCTTCCTGTCTTCCAAGATAAATTGTGAGCTCCATGGAAAAAGAGGATTGAGATTATAATTCTGCATTACCGCTGACTAGTTTCTAGAAGCAAAATTTTGTATGTTTCGTGGCAGATTGAAATTCAATCGCCATGGGCCCAAAGTCCAAACCCATGTACCCAGCATGCTCATCTCCAACAACACTTATCGATCGCCGAGACAAACACCACAAAATCTCAAATCTACCATGATGCTTCTGTTATTACCTTCCACTTTTGGATGTCACATGTTGATAAAAATTGACGTATTCCTAGCCAATGCAGTGATCAACACTTTTGGCACTGATTATTCCATTTCAATGAGCAAGACTCCATATTATGCTCTAAAGAAGGCTATTTTTTTTTTCTAATTCACATTTGGACGCAGGGAATAGTTTCTTTGATGTTAGACCCTTCAAACAACCCCATAGTACAAATGTGTACAACAGTAGTTTGTAGGGCATCAACGAGCAGGAGGAAAGGCGAATTGTGTGTGGGCAAAACATCCACAAGTGTGAGCGAACTGTTTATTAATACAGTACTATATGTATAAAACTATCAAAGCATGTCATATTAGCCCATTCGGATGGAGCAAAACGCCATAACGGCCCATAAGCATATGAAGCCATAGGAGAAAATAGCTTACCCAATGCTTCTCTTTTAGCAAACTTTTCATTTGTTGCGTTATGCTTTTTGTAGCTTCTGAGTTTTATTGTCATGTTGTTCATAGCAATATACAAAAGCACCAAGTACAATTTCGAAGTAGCTCACAGAATATTCTGTCAAGTAACAATGTTTTTTGTAGCATCCCTAGCTTCTGAACTATACATCCAAAAACCACATAACCTTCCCCTTTAAAATAAACAGGCACAACGCACCAAACCAGAGCCAGAGAACAGTAAAATATGAAATCAAAACTAATTGTCTCATTTTTTTGTTTACTGAAGTACCAAAGTTCATTGTTTATTCAACTATGTGTCACAATGAAATTTCATTGAAATGTCCACATCCATTTGTTTCCTCTGCATCTGGAGTACACTAAGTAACCATTTTAAAAGTACTCCATCTACACAATGAAATTCTAGAGAACCCGCAAGGAAATATGAAATAGCTGCCCTTATATGTCAGAATACAAACTAGAGGTACCACATACTAGAACAAAATGGGGGGAAATCCTAAAAGAAAGGTCAGTAGAGTTTCTTTAACACACGGACATCTGACCCCGCATAAAAACAATGGAAATTTCAAGCAATTTACTACAGCTGCAGTCTCAACTTTGTCATGAAGTGATTATAGAATGGACATTGAGAAGGGCTTTCCAAAGCAATGCATAGCTAAGCAATGAAGAACTAACCATCCAACTTCAACACATAACAAGAATAAATATACACAGCACGCATAACCAAATGAAAAGATTCCTCAGAAAATACCACGTTTTACTTCAAAAACTCCGCTAAGAAAACAAAGAATGAAGATGCCCATTCAAAGAATCTGTTCCGTTAGTATGGTTTGTGCAACTGAACTGTTTATAAATTAACATGTCACCTTTGACCAGCAGACGATCAAAACTACACGTGAGAGAGCTTCACACAGCAAAAACAGAGCATCTGTTATTCAACACCAAATAATCAACTATACCAACCCCATAATACGCCGCTTTGGGGAGGGCGCGAAAAGTTTTTAGACACCAATTTTTATTGAGAACAAAAATCAATATCACATTGGTTAAAGTAAAAAATAAATAAACAATAGCATTCGCCACAGCAATGACAGAGTTGCACGAACAGCCCAGAAATCACAGCTCTCGCCAGTTCAGCCCCCGAACCTATCCGGAACCACCCAACTGACAAACTCGCGCCAGATCACCACCTCTCGATCCAATCCAATCAGCACGGGCGAAGCAGAGATACGCGGAGCGGAGGATACGAGGCAGAGGCGAGGGTGCTTACACGGCTCGGTCGGCGTGCTTGCCGGCCTTCCAGTAGGCGTAGGCCATGGAGAACTGGTACTGATCGGTGAGCAGCGCCGTGGCCATGGGGTTGGTGGGCGGCCCCACCTGCGCCCTCGCCGCCGCCACCGCGGAGCCGTTGGAACCGGCGCCCGCGGTAGGCGCCGTAGCCTCCATGCTTGGACTCCTGTAAGCTTCTGAAGGCTCCCTTAGGGTTCTCCGGCTGAGGCGTGGGAAGCTTCAAGGGGAGGGGAGGCGGGAGGAAGACAATTGGAGGCCGGGAGGGGAAGGAGGAGGAGGACACGCCAGGGGCCGATTTGGAATTCGGAGGTTTGGCTGGGAGCGGACCGGTATTTATATGGTGGTAAGTTTCACAGATATACCTCTAGAAGTTGGTAATGACATATAGGTCCGTCTCATGTTTTTTAATCGGCAAATATTGCATGGTGATGAACAGTAATAACCGAGTCCGACCTGCGGTGTTATCGTGTAATTGTCATCTAATTAGGGGATACTAGTTTTCGCACGTGCGCTCGCACGGATCTTCCCTAGATTCCGCCGTGAAGAGGAAAATGACCCGCCGCCACAAACCCCCGCAGCCACCGCCGACCGAACCGCTATCTGCACTGCCCACGGCCGGCGCGTTGTCGCGATGCCTCGCCGCCCTGCCCCACCCTGCCCCGATCTCCTCATCCGCCAGTCCATTGCCGCTCAGGGCATCCCTCTAACCCCACCCTCTTCTCCGGTGCCGACGACCCCCACACCCCGCACCCCCCTAAATTAAGTTTCTCATCGTCGTCGTCGCCTCCGCGGCTCCGACGGCTCTGGCTCGGTTGGCAATGTCGCCATCGGGGAGGGAGAAGGTGGGTGGGACGCACTGCACGTCGCGCGCCACGCGAGTGTGTGAGCGCACGCACGCGCGAACAAGAGCATTCCTCCATCTAATTGCGAGATTTGTCCGATGAGCAGTCTTGTTATAAGGGTTTATAGCTATAGATAAAGCACGAGAATATCAACCCTTAAGAATATCTGGCCCAAGTTGCGTGTGCTACAGCGTGAAACGCAAATCAAACAACCAACAATGGTCGACGATGAACATTTTATAAATGTGGAGGCTCATAAGGTTCGGTCGTGAGAGGTTTCGACGGTGTCCAATTGTACTATCCTAAATAAATTTGGATTGTCAATACGTATTCACTTTTTATCATCAATAGTACTTTTAGCTTAAGCTAACAAACACATCCTCAAGAAAGTACATCATTTATAATTGTGACGGCTCACCTTCCTCTTTTCTTGCTGGTTGCTTTCAGCTTTGGAACTTCCATGTCATCGTCAATGTACTATGTAAAAATAACAATCAGTTTTGTAGCTTTCGCAAACAACGGCACTTGATCATTTTTAAGCTCCTTTTTATTTTGCTATAAATCTGGTGCACAATATGATTTGGACCAGGAGTATTTCATCCGAGGACAATCTCCTAAACATTTTAGGTGTTCCTGTAGGTGTACTAGAATTGATTTCTCCCATAACAATAGGACCAAACTAGAAGTCGTACCCCTACCACATTCTGTTTTCGGCCAGATGAGTCCACGCCTTTTTGGACGCAATCTGGGCCACCTTTTAACCTTTCAAGTTGCTTTCTTGTCATGCAAACTTTCAAAGTATACTCACTAGAATGCTACTACGTCATGACAGTGGGCCTAAGAGTTACAGGGTCCCCCAAAGCAGCGTGACTGCAAGAAAATTGTTTGGTCAAGGAAGAGCAGGACATGTGGCGGTTGGTGGGCGGCGGCTCTGATTTCTCTTCTTTTCTGCGGTTTTGTTTTGGAATGTAATCCTGGGCCCGTTTTTGTTTTGTTTTGTGGGCCCGTTTTGTTTTGGAGAGGCGTAGCCTGCGAGAATCTTCCTGGATCGTGTGCCGTCGGACTGGGATCTCATGTGGCTGCAGCCGCCGACGGGGAACTCCGTGTTTGTGGCAGGGACGAGCTAGCAGCAATAGTAATCCTTCTCAAATCGAAAGGCCGTGCAAAAATTGTGGTCTTGTTTTTTTTTTGCGAACACAAATTGTGGTCTTGTTGGCGGTTGGCAACCGAGAATTTGTAAGATGCCTTTTTGGTTGCTCGACGATGGCACGAGTCAGTGTGGCAGACCCATGATTTTACATATTGGTCTCACGTGGCTCTTCAAAAATTTGGAGGGTAGTCTAGCTTTCACATGTTTGGTTTTTTGCGGTCTTTTCACCCAAGTCGTGGAAAACATTGAGGTGCAAAAGGTGGAGATTTCGGAGTATAGTGTTTTTTTTCTTATATCAGAAATATTAGTTACTGAGTAAACAAAGATCATTCGCTCAAAGAATTCATGTATCAAATATGTTTTAGTAGAGACAACATACATCTAAGATCTCATGTAAATTCCAGTCGACAACCTATATAAAGTCGACTAGGAGAAACTCTAGGGGCACACATCTAGATACCATCTAGCTACACCCCCGTCGGAGCTCCTCAAGGCTCTCGCGCACTCGCCATTCACATACCTTATACACCCCATCAAATCAATACAACCTAACAGGAAGTAGGTCGTTACCTCCAAGGACGAGTCCACTAGGCAAACTTTAAACGCTGAAGCCTACCATCCAAAATATCAAAAAACAAATTTATTACTACTAATTTCCGGTCCTAGTCCATTACCTCAGGCCATTGACTCAAGAACTCAGCCCCCAACAGCCCATCCCACAAAACTCTCACAATCCCAGTCGCACGCACTAAGGGCATGTACAGTGTTTGATAAGACGGCCTTATCTTAGATGTGCCAACTAATTTTATATGACAACAAAAACATGATGTACAATGGTTGATAAGACGGTCTTATCTTTATTAACCAGATATCCTAAAAAAGTGGTGAGACATATTGTTGTTAAGAGATCGTCTCTTAGCTAAGATAAGACAAATCTCTTTTTTTATGTTTCTCTCTCCTCCAACTCAGCAGTTATTCTACGTGGCACCGCTAAGACAAGACCATTATACATGCCCTAACGCACAGACACACACAGTCTTGGAAACTCCCCTCGCTCGACCCGCAAGCAGAGCAGCTGCCGTTGCTCGTCGGGGACCGGCCGACCACCGATAGATTGTACACCGGTGACGGGCGACCCGCACCAGCAAGCAGTAGTGAAAGGACACGGATGTCGCCTAGAGGGGGGTGAATAGGCGATTAAAAATCTTTACGGTTTAGGCTCGAATAAATGCGGAAGAAAACTCTCAAGCATGCGAATTTTCCAAACATCATAATTTGTGCCATCTAATATAAAAGAAGCATTGTGCACTAGTCCGCTAGACGACATCTTTACTCTCCAGGCGGTGAAGCCAATAAGGAGAGAACCCGCTCTGATACCAATTGAAAGGACACGGATGTCGCCTAGAGGGGGGGTGAATAGGCGATTAAAAATCTTTACGGTTTAGGCTTGAATAAATGCGGAATAAAACTTGCGGTTAATTTATCAAGCACAAAACCTAAACAATGCTAGGTTTACCTATGTGTACCAACAACTTATGCTAATCAAGATAACCAACTATGTGATAGCAAGATATATTACTTCAAGCTCGATGGCTATCACAAAGTAAATTGCATAAGTAAGAAGCTCGGGTATAGAAATACCGAGGCACTTGGAGACGATGATTTATCCCAAGTTCACTTCCCAATGGAAGCTATGTCTCCGTTGGAGCGGTGCGGAGTCACAAAGTGATCCCCGAATAGCCGTCAAATGGCACACCGTAATCTCCTTCGTGCCTCCACCAATGCGGAGTGCCACGAACCACTATGGGACACTTGAGGGTGGTCACCGAACCCGTACAAGGATGAGGCACACTCCACAACTTAATTGGAGGCTCTCACCGAATTCCTACGGCTCCCAAAGCCACAAGAATCACAAGGTTGGGGCGCAACTCCACAACTTAATTGGAGGCTCCCAACTATACCGCAAGCCACCAAAACTCTGAGATCAACAAGGACCGTCTAGGGCACGCCAAGTACCCAAGAGGACAAGCTCTAGGGCACCCCAAGTACCCAAGAGTAACAAGCTTCTCAACTTCGATTTCCACGCATCACCGTGGAGAACTCAAACCGATGCAACCGATGCAATGGGCAAGAATACAAGAAGTGCTCAAAATCCTTCACTCTCAAATCCCACCAAAGCAACTAATGCTATTGGGGGGAGAAGAGAGGAAGAACAAAGAAGAACACCAAATTCTCCAAGATCTAGATCCAAAAAGCTTCCCCTCACTTAGAGGAGAGATTGATTGGTGGAATGGTAGATCTAGACCTCCTCTCTCTTTTCCCACTAAATGGAGGCAAGAATCGTGGAGGGATAGAGAGTTAGCAAAGCTCAACAAGATCAACAATGGAGGCAATTTTCGAGCTTAAGAGTTCGTCTCTTTGGAGAAGAAGACTAGTATATATAGTACCCCTCGAAATGTGACCGTTGGCCAACTTTCTACGTACGAGCGGTACTACCGGACCAAATGGCCCGGTACTACCGAATGGCAGAAAGTGGAGGTCAACAGGGACTTTGACCAGGAGATGCGAGCAACCGGTAGTACCGGAGCGTGGTCCGGTACCACCGGAGAGCGCACGACCGGTACTACCGGAATACTGACCGGTACTACCGCATAGAAATTGCGCAGAGTCCAGTAGCGAAACGAGTTCGCCGGTACCTGGCTCGGTACTAAGTCCAGTACTAACGAGCTAGCTCGGTACTACCGGGACATTTCATCCGGTACTACCAGCAGTACAGAAACATCAAAACCTGAAGTGCAATAACTTTCTCGTTCGAACTCCAAAACAGGTGAATCCAATTCTGTTGGAAAGGTAATGACAAGAGCTTTCCAAGGTGGATACCTCACATGGGAAGGTGTGGACCCTCTCTCGAAGGTGGACCGATAATATTTCCAACCCAAAAACGCAACAAGTTTTCCATACGAAATCCGTTTTCGGAGAACTTGGGCTTGTCATGAAGATCACAACAAGCACCAAAACCCAACAAGGAGAAGATCCAAATAAGAACCAAGAAAGATGATGAAGGCAAGTATGCAAAGGTTTGAGCTCTCTCCAACTGATACGCTAAAGCTCAATCGAGAGCCCCTCTTGATAGTACGGTGTCTATCCAATAACCCGGTCTCCCGACTAACAACATGAGACCGGTAAAATAGAAACCCTAACAAGATCATACCTTTGCCTTGTGCATTCCACTTGACTAGATGATGGCAATCTTGATCTTCTCAAGTGGACCACCTTTCTTGATTGCGCTTCGCTTGGTGAAGATCCACATATTCTCCCCCATACACCACTATGGGAGAGCCTCTTATCGGCATATCTTCACATGACCATTGTCTCCAAATGGGTGGCAAGCTTCAAGCATATGATATCTTCGAGATACTTCTCTTGAACTTGCACATCTCAAGCTTGATGACGATCACCACTTGACGTCATCCTTCATGGGCTATATGAAATCTTCATTTGATGCAAGCCCATGGAAAGATACCTAACCATACATATAAATGCCACACACATATCATGGGTTAGTTCACAAAGCTATATGGACAATTGCTTACCATACCAAGAGATACATGATCCCACTTGGTATCTTTTAGCTTTGTGTGTTGATCAATATCTTGATCAACCTTGTATCTTTTCTTCTCTTTTCAATAGATGATGTCTTGAAGATAACCATGAATGATCACTAATCCTTTTCTTCAAGACATACTTGCAATATGCTCAACTCGATGATCTTGATGCCAAATACTTCATTATATCAATATATTCATGCATCAACCTTGAATCCAACATATGGAGTTCAAGCATGGTCTATGGACAAACACTACAATATAACTCAATGCAACCATTAGTCCATAGGGATTGTCATTAATTACCAAAACCACACATGGGGGCGCCATGCCCTTTCAATCTCCCCCATTTTGGTAATTGATGACAATCTCTTTTACAAGGGTTTATATAATGAATTAAGCAACCATGCAAATCAACAAGCATGGATGCATGAGCATGAAAGGTAAATGCTTATGACAAAACAAAAGCATAACACCAAATTCCCTTAAACCCTATAAAACTTCTCCCCCATTGGCATCCATTTCCAAAATGGGCGAAAAATCTTAGAAGGTCAATATAGTATGAGCTCCCCCATAACGTGTGCATTTCTCAAAATATGAGTGAAATCAAATACACATATCCAATGACGAATAGTTGGAGAGAGCACAAACTATATTGAGGATCCAAAGATTGCAAAAGAATGATATGGAAAACTTTTTACAATTCTCCAAATAAAAAGTAAGCAATCAAAAAGATCCAACTAACCAAATAAACACAAGATATTATGATTTGAGCAAAAGAGTGTTTTAAAGAAATAGAGGAGCTCCCCAATATTTGTACACAATTTAGAATTATTGTATTTGAATACAAGGTGTACAAACATGGAATCCTCACTCCTCGGTATCCTCTAAAACACAAAAACAAATGAATTCACAAGCTCAATAAGATGCAAATGAAAAACAAAGCTTGTGACATATCCCATGGTGAAGATTATTGGCTTGTAAGACAAGCAAGATATTCACCAAGATGAGAGCACCAAGATGTGATAAAATAGGATATGCACTCATAAATCAAATTCTTTTCGGAGTCACGCCAAAGAATCAAAAACGGAGTAAAAGAGGTGACACCGAAGAATTAGGATATCGAGTAAAGATGTAATTTCTCTCATGTATATAAGTTTCTAAGTGTACATATCCACAAAGAAACATGTACACATAAAATTAGTTACTAAGGAAAAGAAACACGATATCCAAAGGGAAGTCATAAAATATACACATATGATGTTTGTTTAGGATCATAGCCCATAGCTCAATATTCTCATATTGTATAATAATGAACTTCAAATTCAACCTCAACACAAGCATCACAAATATCACTAAGGGAAAAGGAGATAGTTGGGATGCGTTGAGGAAAGCAACAAGTATCATAAGAGCTACATAGAATTTGCAATAGCTACAACAAAAGCAAATAAATACTTTTCATGCCATGATGAAACCTACACAAGGTTGAATGCTATAAAAGTATGCATGAGGGTGGATACTTGTTACCGAGATGGCATGGGTTGATGTAGTAGATAAAATTTATCAACCATCCTAGCTTGGCTCCAATAAGCATGTGGTGAAGACACTTTCATTGTAAATGAGACAAGCATCCAATGCATCTCCATGTACCTAAAACACATTCAAGTAAAATTGTTCCCAAACTAATTGGGTCCAAGTAGTTAGTCAAACTACAATACATAGAAGGAACTCCACATAAATATGTGCATATAGATATGAAATTGAATTTCATGCACATCTTAGCCGATTTAGGATTCCGTGGAGTTTCCCTATATATTGGCACAAAGAAGGAAAGCATGCCATAAAATAAACATGTAGTAGATATGCATGCCTATGACCTTCAATAACCAAAGGGAGATACAATTTGGACAAATATTAAGAGATCAAAGAGGTCCAAATTATATCAAAGATCCAAATCAAAAATTGATTTAGAGAAGCCAATTGAAACTAAAAGCAAACAACACATAATTGATAAGATACCAATTGGACAAAGATATCAAAAAGAAAATAAGATACCAATTAATCAATATATAAAAGGACTAGATATCAAATTTCCAAAAGAGATACCAAAAGAGAGAGAGATCAACGAATGATATAACCCACTCCCAAAGAGAGATGCCAATTGGGACAAACTCTCAAAAAGAAAGAGC
The DNA here is from genome assembly GCA_947311845.1 of Poa pratensis. Lineage (NCBI taxonomy): Eukaryota > Viridiplantae > Streptophyta > Magnoliopsida > Poales > Poaceae > Poa > Poa pratensis. Next base: position 70,809,304 of record CAMZMU010000128.1, on the reverse strand, counting down.
GGGGTTCCAACAAATAAACCACACCCTCTACACTTTTCATGATGGCACAAAGTACCAAGCCGAAAAGGTTTGTCTTCCATGAGACATGTCATCGGGATCAAAGACCAATGGAAAGGATCAAATACAAATAGAATATAAATAGTGTTTAAAAGATACATGATAGCTCTCCCAACAAAAGTGCATTATTTTATGATCTTGTATTTGAATACACAATGCACACACATGGAATCATCGCTCTCAAATATCTATTCAAACACTAGTCATATATCAAGAAAAAGCAATAAGATCCAATACTAATGAAAATATAAGTTGTACTCAATATAGGATAGCTCACCCAAGAATAGTGCATTATCTATAAGTAGCCTTTGAATGCAAGGTGCACAATGATGGGATCAATGCCTCTCCTACACCAAATAAAACACTAGGAAAGTTTGAGTAAAGCAAAATGATCCACAAGAGGTAAGGAAGACAAGGAGTTAAAACACATTAATTTTGGCAAGAAATAAGGCAATAAAATCAAGAGCCAATATGAAGATGATCTACAAATTTCACCACAATTAAGTATCACTTGTCATGGACAAGGAGTATATGTAGAAATTTCTTAGTGGTGTATTGGATTGATATTCAAGATCATCTTCACAACCAATAAGCACATGGTGAAGGATAAGATTTAAGCGCGATGCTTATGTAGATAAATGTTCTTGATAGCTTCAAATATTCACGCGATAATGCAAAGCAACTACAAAGAGTGCTTTGAAGCAATCGGTTTCCCAAAGAGATATATGAGAACATATTAGAGGAAAACCTTACCAAGAACATTCATCACAAACAAGATCCAAAGTGTGAGTAAGTAAAAACATTTAAGCAAATGGGAACTTGTTTGAGAAACATGCCACATAGGAATAAGATAATTAACAATATCAATTCTAGGTGGCAATACCTCACATGTTCACATTGTCTAGGTTTGTAATATGCACATAGCTTATTACTCCCCCATAATGTGATAATCCATTTATTCTCCACAAGAGGCAAATAAAACCAACTAGAGATAATTAATGGACATTATAGAATTTGAATTTCTCATGAGATGACATACCACATAGAACTAGATAAATTGATATATCAACTAAGTGGTATTCCTCATGTATGTACATTTTTAGGATTGTGAAGTGCAAGCATATCACTCCCCCAAAATGGGATAGTCCATTAATCTCTCAAAAGAGCCAATTAAGATATAAGCAAGTTGATACAAAGGCTCAACACAAACTCACACATACATGGTGTGCAAACCAACATACACATACTTGATTCTCAAGATAAGTAAGTAGAGAGCACAACACATACAAACATAGCAAGGTACAAAACCAAACACATGCAAGGGTGCAAGCAACTTTCAATGTATGTATGATTTAAATACAAGTTACCGCAAGGAGAACATTGGATATGAGATAGAACAATATAATCCAAATGACTTGGCTTGAGAGAATATAATTGATGAAGATCCCTTAATTCTTCATGATGTAGCCAAGTCTCCAATGCCCTCCACAACACCTATTGATCAAGTTTTAGCTTGTTGGTCCCCAACCAAGTTGGGTCCTAAGAGGTTAGTCACAATAGGCTTGGCAACCCAAATGGTCTTTTCTTGACACCACTTTGAGTACCAACATATTTGGCAAACACATTGCCAACTTATCCTTCCTAATAGAATAAGCATTATCAATTATTATGGGTTGGATAAGTTACCACTAGTGCATGAAGAAGCAAAATGACCCTTCTCACGACATATGTAGCAACATTTGCTTCCTCCTTTCTTCTTAGTTGAAGCTTCATCATGAGGAGGCATGCCATGGTTCTTCTTGGGAAGGGACCGTTCTTCATCTTGATGAACTTGAGTTTGAACTTGAGGCCTCTTCCCTTGTTGCTTCTTGCTAAGAGATTTCTTCTTCAAAGGGCAAGATCTAACATGGTGCCCTTCAACTTTGCACTTGAAGCAAGTGATCTTGGCCGAATTCTTGACTTGTTCTTGGCCCTTCTTTTTCTTGTTATACTTGGACTTGTTCTTACTATTGGAGTTGAATCCAAGTCCACTCTTGTCATTGGGCGTCTTTGCACACTCAACATGTTGTCAAGTGTGGGCTTCCCATCATGACGCTTTTCCAAGTCTTTCTTCAAAGAAGTGACTTGGGCCTTGAGCTCTTTTAATTCCTCTACATGGTTAGTATCAACAAACACTAGAGGAAGTAGAAGCTTCATTGTTAGAGCAAAAGGCATGGAAAGTAATTCATCACAAGATGTAGCAATATTATGAGTGGATGAATTACTAGGACTAGCACATGGCAATAAAGCATTTGAGTAGAAGTTGTGCCATTGTCCACATGAGGCTCACAAGATTTACCTTTGTAATAATAGCCTCATGAGCTAACTTTAGCTTATCATAGGAGACTAGAAGATCCTCATGAGAGCTCGAGAGCTTTTCATGTCTTTCTTCCAATTTCCCATATTGCTAGAAGCAATGCAAGTTGAGCCCTTAGCTCAACATTCTCCGTTAATATGGATGCTTCACAAGAGATAGAGTTAGTAGCACAAGCATCATTATTTATGACAATAGGAGAAAGTAACTTGGCAAGCTCTTTAGAGTGAGAAGCTTTAAGTTGCGCATGAGACTCGGTGAGTTTGATGAGCTCACCCTTAGTGACCCTAGAGCCATTATCTAGGTGCTCAAAATCCTCAAGGAGTTTGGCATGTGCATCTATAAGCTTACCATTTGTTATTTTGAAATCATTAGCCACTTTAAGAGATCTATCATGGGATCCCTTTACTCTAGAAAGTTCGAGAGCAAAAGTTTCCTCAAGAGTCTTGCTTGTTTGTTCTTCTTCAAGAGCTTCCTTGAGATCGGCGATCTCTTCCGCATACTTGTATTCGCGGTTAAGCTTTCATCAATGTGAGCTTCCAACTCCTCAATGGTAAGTTTGCGCTTAACAAGGGTAGACATGATTTCTAAGAAGTTAGCACGAGCATCTTTATTCTTTGAAAGAGAAAGAATAACCATTTTACCCTTCTCGAGTATGGAAGCATCATTATCATTTTGTTCATTTTCCTCATCACTATCATCATGAGATATATTGGGATCCAAAGTAGGAGATACCTCGGAAGCTTTAGCCATAAGGCAAAAGTGAGTACATGATGATGACGATGAAGAATTACTTGAGTCACCATTTAAATCCATATCTTGTTCCATGGAGTGTTCGGTTTCCTCTACATTGTTAGCCAAACAAATACTAGAGGAATAGAACCATTTTTATCATGGCAACAAGATATAGAGAGCATATCATCACAAGGATTAATCAAGCAATTTGTACACGATATGCAAGGACTATCAACACAAGCATGTAGATCATTTTTGGTTCTAGATGCGTTTAAGTCCAAAGATAAATCATTGCAATAAGATAGTGGTGAAGTATCATCAACAATAAGCTTACTATCATTATTGCAATATCTATCACTACTCACCATTGCATTACTTTGTGGCTTGCCACATGTAGGTGAAGTAGAAGAAGTTGAGAACTCATCACGGCCGGAAGTGGAGGGACAACAATCATCTCCACAATTCTTGGACACATCATATTTATCTTGAAGCTTGGTCCAAAGCTCATGAGCATTCCGAAAAGGAGAGACCGACATAATAACTACATCGCTCAAAGCATTGAAAATCACATTAGAAGCTTGAGCATCTAGATAGGAATTATTCTCATCCAATAAAGATAATCTTTTGGGATTTTGGAGGAGAATAACCCCTATCTAGAATTCGCTCTATGTATGGGTCAATGACCCGAAAATATCAAGCATGCGAATTTTCCAAACATCATAATTTGTGCCATCTAATATAAAAGAAGCATTGTGCACTAGTCGCTAGACGACATCTTTACTCTCCAGGCGGTGAAGCCAATAAGGAGAGAACCCGCTCTGATACCAATTGAAAGGACACGGATGTCGCCTAGGGGGGTGAATAGGCGATTAAAATTCTTTACGGTTTAGGCTTGAATAAATGCGGAATAAAACTAGCGTTTAATTTATCAAGCACAAAACCTAAACAAGCTAGGTTTACCTATGTGCACCAACAACTTATGCTAAACAAGATAACAACTATGTGATAGCAAGATATATTACTTCAAGCTCGATGGCTATCACAAAGTAAATTGCATAAGTAAGAAGCTCGGGTATAGAAATACCGAGGCACTTGGAGACGATGATTTATCCCGAAGTTCACTTCCCAATGGAAGCTACGTCTCCGTTGGAGCGGTGCGGAGTCACAAAGTGATCCCCGAATAGCCGTCAAATGGCACACCGTAATCTCCTTCGTGCCTCCACCAATGTGGAGTGCCACGAACCACTATGGGACACTTGAGGGTGGTCACCGAACCCGTACAAGGATGAGGCACACTCCACAACTTAATTGGAGGCTCTCACCGAATTCCCGCGGCTCCCAAAGCCACAAGAATCACAAGGTTGGGGCGCACTCCACAACTTAATTGGAGGCTCCCAACTATCCCGCGAGCCACCAAAACTCCGAGATCAACAAGGACCGTCTAGGGCACTCCAAGTACCCAAGAGGACAAGCTCTAGGGCACCCCAAGTACCCAAGAGTAACAAGCTTCTCAACTTCGATTTCCACGTATCACCGTGGAGAACTCAAACCGATGCAACCGATGCAATGGCAAGAACACAAGAAGTGCTCAAAATCCTTCACTCTCAAATCCCACCAAAGCAACTAATGCTATTGGGGGGAGAAGAGAGGAAGAACAAAGAGAACACCAAATTCTCCAAGATCTAGATCCAAAAAGCTTCCCCTCACTTAGAGGAGAGATTGATTGGTGGAATGGTAGATCTAGACCTCCTCTCTCTTTTCCCACTAAATGCAAAGAAGAACACCAAATTCTCCAAGAATCAAGAAAGATGATGAAGGCAAGTATGCAAAGGTTTGAGTTCTCTCCAACTGATACGCTAAAGCTCAATCGAGAGCCCCTCTTGATAGTACGGTGTCTATCCAATAACCCGGTCTCCCGACTAACAACATGAGACCGGGTAAATAGAAACCCTAACAAGATCATACCTTTGCCTTGTGCATTCCACTTGACTAGATGATGGCAAACTTAATCTTCTCAAGTGGACCACCTTTCTTGATTGCGCTTCGCTTGGTGAAGATCCACATATTTCTCCCCCATACACCACTATGGGAGAGCCTCTTATCGGCATATCTTCACATGACCATTATCTCCAAATGGGTGGCAAGCTTCAAGCATATGATATCTTCGAGATACTTCTCTTGAACTTGCACATCTCAAGCTTGATGACGATCACCACTTGACGTCATCCTTCATGGGCTATATGAAATCTTCATTTGATGCAAGCCCATGGAAAGATACCTAATCATACATATAAATGCCACACACATATCATGGGTCAGTTCACAAAGCTATATGGACAATTGCTTAACATACCAAGAGATACATGATCCCACTTGGTATATCTTTTAGCTTTGTGAGTTGATCAATATCTTGATCAACCTTGTATCTTTTCTTCTCTTTTCAGTAGATGATGTCTTGAAGATAACCATGAATGATCACTAATCCTTTTCTTCAAGACGTACTTGCAATATGCTCAACTCGATGATCTTGATGCCAAATACTTCATTATATCAATATATTCATAGCATCAACCTTGAATCCAACAAATGGAGTTCAAGCATGGTCTATGGACAAATACTACAAATATAACTCAATGCAACCATTAGTCCATAGGGATTGTCATTAATTACCAAAACCACACATGGGGCGCCATGCCCTTTCAATCTCCCCATTTTGGTAATTGATGACAATCTCTTTTACAAGGGTTTATATAATGAACTAAGCAACCATGCAAATCAACAAGCATGGATGCATGAGCATGAAAGGTAAATGCTTATGAACAAAACAAAAGCATAACACCAAATTCCCTTAAACCCTATAAAACTTCTCCCCCATTGGCATCCATTTCCAAAATGGGCGGGAAAAAAATCTTAGAAGGTCAATATAGTATGAGCTCCCCCATAACGTGTGCATTTCTCAAAATGTGAGTGAAATCAAATTCACATATCCAATGACGAATAGTTGGGGAGAGCACAAACTATATTGAGGATCCAAAGATTGCTAAAGAATGATATGGAAAACTTTTTACAATTCTCCAAATAAAAAGTAAGCAATCAAAAAGATCCAACTAACCAAATAAACACAAGATATTATGATTTGAGCAAAAGAGTGTTTTAAAAGGAATAGAGGAGCTCCCCAATATTTGTACACAAGTTAGAATTATTGTATTTTGAGTATAAGGTGTACAAACATGGAATCCTCACTCCTCTAGTATCCTCTAAAACACCAAAAACAAATGAATTCACAAGCTTAATAAGATGCAAATGATCCCACTTGGTATATCTTTTAGCTTTGTGAGTTGATCAATATCTTGATCAACCTTGTATCTTTTTTTCTCTTTTCAATAGATGATGTCTTGAAGATAACCATGAATGATCACTAATCCTTTTCTTTAAGACGTACTTGCAATATGCTCAACTCGATGATCTTGATGCCAAATACTTCATTATATCAATATATTCATAGCATCAACCTTGAATCCAACAAATGGAGTTCAAGCATGGTCTATGGACAAATACTGTGGGGACCCCGGACTAGCTGTCCGAAATACCCGATTATGCTTAACACAACGATCCCGTGATCAGTCTGTCATTGCACATAATCCGAATTGGATACCAAAGTTTACATCCATTACAGTACCGAATAAAAGTCTTACATAAATGGTCATTTAGACCAAGTTCTTACATAGGTGCCTTCATGGGCCAAACCAAAATATCAACGAAAGCTACGGCGTAGTAGACATCATTCTAATGACGACGACCCGACAGGCAACTGACTTGTGGAGATCCTTAGTTCGCATAGAAGTCACCATACTCCTGCTCGGCGTAGTTCTCCTCCTCGTAGTCTGGCTAGGACAATAGCCAGGGACGAAACCAATATGAGTACATTTGAATGTACTCGCAAACTACCCCAACATGAGTATGCAATAGTTTTATTTCTAACTTTTCAAACTTTTATTTCCTTGTAACATCTCTATATCTTTATTGAAAAAGGTAAGAAGAGTTTTATAACTGTTTTTAAAAGAAGTCACCATCTCTTTTGTTTCTCCAAAAACTTCACCTTTTTCCTGACCAGGGCTCACCATGGTCCATTTATTCCCACAACTTATACCACTCCATTTGGTATAGTTGTTTAACACCATCACCATTCTCAGTTCTTTAAACTTAAAGCTTTTTCCAAAAACTTGCACATGATCTTAGGACAGCTTCCCAATTGTCCATATCCGAGGACTCGGCTATTCGAATAGTTTTGACCCTCTGCAGAGGTAGCACGCTTTTAACCCACATCCATCCGGTAACTCATCGTGTCAGCCACGTCCCGCCATACAAGGTGTATGCGAAGTTGAGCCACCGACCCTAGCCTCTCCTTTGCTCATGCTAGTATAGGATCCTACCCATATGATAATTCCCACCAACACTCAGTTCGGTCCCCGTCGGCAACCCTAAGTGTGAGGACTCATATGTTTTTCCCGGCGACCATATTTATGAAGTCTTCAATCCTCCTCCTTATCTTTCCATAGAGTTTGAGCGAGGACCCAGGTCAGGGGAGTTCACAAACCATCCCCTCATGCATAACGGAGTCATCTCCGTTGATGAGGTATCCCATACTAATAAGAGCAAATTATATGACTAAGCCCCGTTCCCATATGGGGGTAAATGTGGTCGCACAGATTAAGATTGGTTGTCATAGTACTAGGACACTGTGCATTTTTCATAAACATCAACATCTTTCGTTTCTCCACTTCAATACCGACATCTCAGTATTCCATAACCACACAAGTATTTTCAAAGGAGTTTTGAATAAACAACATTGTTTTCCATCCTAAAGTTTCATATAACTACTACATAGGGTGGCAAAATAATTTCCATACACTTTTTTTGAAAAGGTTTTGTAAACCATTGGTTTTAAGAGTAAATCATTTGATCAAAGTAGATGCATATATGTTTAGGTGCAAGCTCAGAGAGTAGCTTGCCTTGCTCGGCAAAGTGGCCTTGATCTTGATCTTCAGGTTCAGCAAATTCCCCGTCCTCGATAAATCCAGCAACGTTCTCGTCTAATCGATAAACAGACAAATACAAGCAATCACTAAACTATTCAAACAACATCACAACATCACAGTATCACAATCCTAAATGCTCTAGATAGCCACTGGAACATCAAACAATACAAATTGATTTCAAAATATTTGAAATAGACATTATTTGATTAAGTCCAAATTATGGCAGAAACTTGTTAAAAAAGTTTAATTCCACAACTTGAGTTCTGTTGGTCACAAAAATACAAAATAAATTTCTGTAGAAAGCTACTGATGTCTAGAAGACAACCCAATTTGAATTGGATCAATTGGAGTTACCAAACTCCCTACACATTGGTTTGAATCCAGTAGCTTAATAATCAAGTTTTGGCAATCAAATAAGTTCTATTGTTTCAAAAATTAAATCCTTTTAGGGGTAAGTAAGCATGGCTATATGTGAGCTAACAAAATTCGTCCTAACCCATTTGGGTCAACCAATAAACATATTTGTTTATTTTAGTCCAGAAGGGTTTATCTTAAAGTCAACAATTAATGTTGCTTAATTAATTCTACCAAAATTAGGGGAGCTAATACAAGGCATTACTAAGCTAGAAAAATTGGTTTGGAATTATTTGGACTAACAGAGTATCAGAAACAAACAAGTTTAGATTTTAAACCTTATGTGGAACTTTCAATAATACTTTTTAATTATTTCCTTAAATGACATCAGACCAATTGTGTTGGTTAAACAATTTTATAAGCTTTCCAGAACAATTGAGTTTGATTTATTTGGATTCCTAAATCTCAAGTTATTGATTTTTAAAGTTGATGCCAGTACTGAAATTTGCAGAGAAATTGAATTAAGAAAATCCACTGTTGTGGATAATGTCGAAAAATCTGACTAGTGGGGCCCTTCTGTCAGTGACTCACGGCACGCAGGGAAATTAATAAAATGCTGACGGGTGGGGCTAGCCTGTCAGCCGCTCATCTAAATGAAGCGTTACGCGACCGTTGGATCTAGATCCAACGGCGCACGTTCAAAGGCCACGGCGGCGACCATAAAATGGCGGCGCCGTCGCGCCGGCGGCACGGTGGTGGATGGTTCCTCACCTAGAGGGCTCGGGAGGACTTGGTGATGATGCGAGACGACGGCGGAGGCTCGGGCGAACGTCCTGGCTGAGTCCTACATGCTGGGACGGGCTGGTTCGTCGACGGCGGAGTGCTCGGCTTCCACGGCGACTTCCCGAACTCCGGCGAGCGTCTGTCGTCGATTCTGTGCATGATCCAGAGGGAAAAAGAGGTGGGTGAGCGCGGTGTGCAAAGGGGGAGAGAGTACGGGCCAGAGAAATGAGAGGAAGCAGCAGCACGGCACGGCCGTGTCGTCGCCTACCTCGGGCTGTCGAGCACGGGCACGAGAAGCAGCAAGCTCGTGGCCGAGGCTCCGCCCTCCTGGCGGTGCACGGGCGAGTGGAGGGTGTGGTGGAGAAGGGGAGAGACAGTGGGGCGTGGGGAAAAGCGAGGTGCAGGCTCGAGTTTAAATAGGCGCGGCGGCGGTGCACGGTGGTCGTGGTCCAGCGGCGTCCAGAGGGCGGGAGAGGTCACCGCGCGGTGTCTGGGGGTCCGGGCGTTGGCTAGGGTTCGCGGCATCGCGGATCGCGTGTCGAGGTGCCGCGGGCTGGGCCAATTTTGGCCGGCACCGTCCGTTCATCCTCGGCGGAGAAGCGGGGGACAGCGGCGTTAAGGCGAGGGTAGAGGGTCTCCTCTGCCCGCAGAGGGTGCAGAGGCTCGGGGGCGAGGGTGGACGCGGGCAAGGGGGCCCTGGGGGGCCGGGGAACGGCGAAGAGCGAGCTGCGGCCGTGGCGACACGCACGGCGACAGTGAGCTAGGGGAGGTAGGAGACGATGATGGTTTTGCAAAAAAACCCTGGCTCCTGTGCTCTGCTTCTTTTCCTTCTTCTTTCTCTTATTTACGGTTTAGTCCTTCTGTTTAAAACCAGAAGCACTTCTTGATTTAATTTGAGGCACTAAATCCATTTATAAAAATTTGGCAAAATTTGTGGGGCCTTCCCATAATGTACATAAGCTCCACAAAAATTGGCATAAAATAATAAAATGTTTTGAAACATTTTCTTTTATAGTGTTTTAATTAAAGCATTTTTAATTTATTTTTACTTTGTTTACTTTTGAATTTTTAAAACTAGTTTGAAAATATTATTTGAGAGAGACAAGTAGTAAGGATGAAATGGGAGGGTTTGCAATACCACTCCACTAAATTTTGTTGGAAACAAAATGAGATCCTCACTTGGAGAATTTTATGTGACACTTGTCACTTTATTTTCTTGCTTTTCTTTTTATTTTATTTCTCTTCTACTCTTCTTGTTTTAAAATAGAGCCAACAACACACAAACAAGAGGAATTAGCAACACAAGCAAGAACATGAGATCATCACACATAATTTAACAAAAGTTTTTGTTGGTTCCCATTTTTGGAATTAATAATACTTGTTAATAATTTTGGGATGTTACAAATACTACAAATATAACTCAATGTAACCATTAGTCCATAGGGATTGTCATTAATTACCAAAACCACACATGGGGGCACCATGCCCTTTCAAGTAGCCACGCCCAACCAGCCGGGCTGGCGACGGTAGAGAACACTTGCCAGATGTGGCGCACCATAAAGAGGAGGCAGCGACCTGGGAGGCTGGGCGCATTGGCAACCGTCGTCGTTCGACAACAGAACAACAACGTGTACTTGTCTAATCCTCAACCTATTTTGCAACATGTCTATTGTAATTGCTAGTTCAGTTGTCCATGTGCTGTTAATTGATTTATATCCAATGCTTTGTTTCCAGATTTGCAAAAATGAAGAGAAAGAATATAAGTATCCACACTATTTATGCATGTAGCTCAAACAGTTCTTGTGTTGAACCTGAGCATTTCACACTGATGCGATCCCAGATCCAATACCCTTGATTGTTGTGAGCATAATCCCTAATCCAACTAGTAGTGAGACAACTGATCCCCCAACTGATGAGATCAACGAGAGTACAAACCAACCAAGGCAGCTTATACAAGGACTTAAATACCAGTAGAAGATTATGCCCCTAAAACGGATTTGCACAATACGCATACCAATATTTTGGTTTCAACTTTGGAATCTTTCTATAGTAAGCAGAAGCAAAGTCAGATACCATTGATTTTATCTTTTGGTTGTTGCTTCTGTACTGGATGTATTAGTTTGTGAACTGTATGCTTTTGACGTGAAACTTTTTCATATATTTGTCTTTAAATAATTTCATATCTTAGATAGTGACTATTTTCCTTTAGAAACAACGTTTAATTTACTCGTTGTTAACTTTGAGCCCACCTCCAATTCATTCATGGACTCGTCTTTGGTCACCTCCACAAGAGAACCTGGGTACATGCATGTGCAACCCCTCTGGGCGCGTTTGGTAGGCTGCATGGCCTTTTGCGCCCCGCCAGACTAGGCCAGCCAGGACCAGGTCTCACAAAACTAACCTCTTAGCCATGTTGTGTATGTCATTTGGTATCCTGCATCAAAGAACGTGGCATCGGCTGGGCTAACAACTTCTCTTTGTTTGGTTGGATACAAATCTTGGTTAGTCTCACCTATTTTCACATGGGTAAAGTTACCATCCATCACCACGCTTGGACATGAATATCAATGGAGCGACGACGATGCGACATGGTGGTGGTAGAGCTCGACGGAGACAGCACGCCATGGCGGCGGCAGAGGTTGACGACGATGGCACGGCATGACGGCGGCATAGCTCGACGGACATGATGCAGCAAGGCGGCAGCGGAGTTGGACGCAGACGACGAAGTGTGTGGCAGCGGCGGAGCATCACAAACACACCATAAACACCAACACCACCATACGCAGGTTGAAGAAGATACTACAACAAGAGCAGTCTAAATACGCGCACATACGACACAAGATCTATTCATCTACGATTGCCGAAACGAAAAACTTGCAACGCGAGAGTTGTGTGAAATGACGAGATGAACCTACTCCTCAAAGGAAACTTCAAACGGTCGAGTGTGCGATTAATTGGCAAAATTCGTCAAAAAGGATGCAAACATAAACACAAAATTAGCAGTTAACAATTAACGAAAGTCAAAACAGATTGTCAGAATGGAACCAAATCATCAGCGCGCATCATTTTCGTGTAGAGCTTTTTTTGATTCGAGGACTCTATCTTAGTTGGAAGGAAGAAGGAGTAACTGAAAGAACATTTCTTATTCCCTTTGTGTTTTGGGTGTTAGGCAACAACACTAGCGACAATTTGATATGATGTTAAGTGAGGCAGGCTTTTAGGTGATTAAAACATCAGTGCATCGAAACCAAAAAGAAATAAGAAAAGAGCCTGTCAAATTCGCTGAAGAAAGTTCAGACAGGAAAACCGGATATTCCGGTCTCAGGTTGGGGCGGTATATCCGCCCCCAAGGTTGCAAGAGGAAAACGGCTAAGGACTTTTAGCGCACCCGTTTTGTAACTCTCGGATGGTCGTCGGAGATTTGGTACCGGAGATTTCCAGAGGAGGAGGAATATCCGGTGGACCGGAATTTCCGGTCATGACAAGACCCGGAATATCCGGTCCCCCTGTTTCTCCAACGGCTACATTTCCTGCAGGGGTATATATACCCCCATCTTCTTCAACCTTGGGCAGCTCGACCAGAACAAGAAAAGCCCCCATTGCTGAAAGCTCAAAACCACTAAATCACTCAATCCCTCCACTCAATCACGTTGATCTTTGGAGGATTGGAGGAGAAGAGAAGGATCTACATCTTCATGGAGCCGATTTGTATTTCCCCCTCATTCACTTGAGGGATTCGTGCCTAGGGTTTCCACTTGGAGAACCTAGGCCACCATTCTCACTATTTGTTGTGTTGTGACAGATTGTGTGATTCGGGAGCCTCCAATTCAGTTGTGGATGCGTTGCCCCGAGCTTGTTGTAAATGCTCTGGTTTCTGTCTTGAAGGGAACCGATAGTGGAAGGTGAACGAGCCTTTGTGGTGAGGTTCATTGGAGAATAGGGTGAGGCCTTTGTGGTGTTGAGCAAGCCTATTGTGGTGAAGCTCACACCTCTCCAACGAGATGTACTTCCGTAACTGGAAGGAACTCGGGAATACATCCTTGCCTTCGCGTGCTTCCATCGGTTACTTCTATCCTTTAGTAGTCTTTACTTAGCTTGTATCTTGCTTAGTGGTTTACTTGTCATATAGGTAATTTCACCATAGTTGCATATCTAGAGAATTTACCTTTTGTGTCAAGCCTTAATTGAAAAAGAATTAAAATTGGTGTAGCACCTATTCACCCCCCCTCTAGGTGCCGTACTCGATCCTTTCAATTGGTATCAAAGCCTCGTCTCTATTTTCGGGCTTAACCGGTTAAGAGAGTATGGTACTTGGGGAAGAGACCCGACTGTGGCAGCTACCATGGCTACCATGGAGGATATCAAGTCTTTGCAAACAAATATGGAAGACTTGACATCCTCCATGAAAAGCCAAATGGATGATTTGCATGACATGTGTTCACAAAATTCATGCAAGGTAATCCCACACCTAGGTCTCCTACCCCTGAGGCACCTCCTGCTTCCAATGCCTCAGCGGATAAAACTGCTAAGGATAAGAAAAGGGAGGAGGAGGAACAAGCTAAAAGGAACAAATCTGATGCTTCTTCTTCATCTAATAAAAGTGGTGGGGATGGTGATTACCATGTGCCCCCCCCCCATGGTACTCTCCAAACCCACCGATCCCTCATCCGCATATTAACCCTAGGGTGATCCACGCAAGTTAAATGTTATTGCTTTTACTCAATGGCAATTTAAAATGAAAACTCATATCAACAGCTCTTCGATCGAGTTGTGGAGAATCATTGAGGAAGGGTACAAGGCTGTGGACCCCAAGAACTTGACAAGAAGAGAAGTGGTGGATTGTCAACTCAATGCCACCGCTCTTCACATGATTCAGCTTGCTGTTGGTGAGAAGGACTTGCACCTTATTCAACATCTCACCACTGCAAAGGAAACTTGGGACTCTCTCCAAGGTGTTTGTTGGAAATGCAAGCATGAAGAGGAATAGATTTGATGCCTTAAGCAATGAAGCGGAAGGCTTCTACATGAAAGAAGGAGAAGATCATGAAGAGATGTACCGTAGGCTCAAGGACATTGCCACTACCTTTAGAAGCCTTGGTGCAACTCATGTTGATGATGCTTGGATCAAAAGGAAGTATGTGAGCTCCCTCTTGTCGCTTGAGCCGGTTGACTTAAACACACTTCAAGGAAGATTTGACTACCACTCCTTGTCCTCAAATGAGGTGATGCTAGAAATGCAAGCGTTCAAGGTGGCAGCCAAGAATGCTAGAGATGGAAGAGCTAGAGCTATGGGGATGTGATGCATGTAAAATGCATACATGAATTTTGCATTATATTACTTATATTTCAATCATATTTACATCATATAAGGGTTATATCATTGTTTTATATTGATTTTGGGAATATTTCATAGTTTCCCTATTTTTCTGGAATTAACCCTGCACTGGCAGAAAACCCTATTTTCTATATTTTTATGTTTCAGGGATCCAAATGACGTCCAAATGACCTAATATTTCACGGGCATCAGTTTTTGGAAGGAACGAAGAGTAGGAGCGAAGGAAGCGAACAAACGGAGACCCGAGGGCCGAAAGAGGTGGGCCCATGCGGCCAGATTCCTTGGCCCCATGGGGCCCCCTAACTTGGGCATCGAACCTCCGATGCCGTCGATCTTCTTCCCCGAGCCTCCGTCTTGACCTAAAAATGACTATAAAATAGTCCCCCGAAGGCTTTCGGAAGGGAGCGCCGCAGAAACACAAAACCACGAAATAGAAGACCTGGAGCTGCAGATTGGAGGGGGAAAACTCCGGCGGGGCACTGCCGGGGTGGTCTTCATCTTCTCCAACATCTCCACCATCATCACCATGATGAAGGGGGAGTAGTCCACCCCCTGGACTTTGGGTTTGTGGTGGTAACTTGATCTAATCTCTCTATGTATGATCATTGTTGAAGTCTATATGATGTGCCTTGTATAAGTATGGATCTATCTATGTAATTCCTATGGTGGATATTGTGGTATGAGATGATATTTGTTATGCATTTACCGTTGTGTTGGATCTTTTATGACTTGTCATACTTTGGAGATATTCTATGATGTATGTGATGGTTCGATTTATGCATAATGCCTTGTTTATCCATGTCATGAGGTGATTGACACCACCAAGTGTAGATAGATGAGAGAGATGTGGTCATGCACACGAAATATGAATCATTGCACTAGTGTTTAGAATATTGTCCATTATGAAGTATGATGTATGTAGGTACGGGATGACCGATGTGACAACGGCATATGTATTGAGTGACACAATACAGCCCAACATCCTTTATCTGGGGGTAAAAGGGAAGAAGTATGATGTGGGAGTGACAACAAACCATGCTAGCCTTACGAGGGTGACCTAGCAACACAAATGATTATTTTCTTTCAATTATGTGTTTTAGGACATGTAGCCATCATAGAAGTTTACCATTAAAGCATGACAATTGTGTGTACTTTTTATCTATAACATGATAATCACCTTAGATGGGAGAGAGGATTGAGTGAACCCATGAACCCATGTCCATTGTTCCTATAAGAGAAAACCTTTGTCTTGTCCTCTTGCATTGAAAAGGATTGGGACACTTTTACATTCTTGTTTTGTTACATTAAACTTCCATCCATTAAATCAATCATCTTATTCTTTAAACTTGTTTAGTGCATAATCAACTAAAACTTGTGACACTTTAGTTGTAGGGAATAGATAACTTTTGCTTCTTACTCCTGCGGATCGATACCCTACTTCCACATTGAGAGGTGCTACAGTGATCCCCTGCTCTTGGGGGTTATCAGGATGCAACAAGGTGTATCTCTTACTTTGAAGGCTAAGGTCGTGGAACATGAGGAAGGGTTTGGGTGTGATGTATCCAAAATCAACATGCACCCCAAAGAACTCAAGGAAGCTTTGAATGATCATCTTGCCCTTGCCGCAAGAACCTTTTGGGAAAACCGTGCCAAGTCAAAAAGCCCAGTTTGACAAAAGGAACATTAGCGAAAGAAAGGACACCGGTGGAAAAGTAAGAACATGCTTTAGCTGTCAAGACAAGTATCACTTCATCGCCGAGTGTCCCTATGAGAAGAGAGAAGACTATGAAGGAAGGCTTATCCCCAAGGACAAATCAAAGCAACCTCAAAAGAAGCCTTTCATCAAGAAGAAACCCTTTCACAAGAAGCCGTCTAGAATTGTGTTGGTGACTCAAGATGAATATCCTTCCGGGGATGAAGAAGAGGAGGAAGAAGAAACCACAAGTGAGGTGGCTGCCATTACAACCACGTCAACTATATCCACCTCTCTCTTTGAATCCCCCAATGAGAACCTCCCCAACAACACCGTGTGTTGTCTCATGGCCAAGGCCAGCGAGGTAACATCTTCCCTCTCCAAGACTACACATGACATGGTTGATCTTATGAGTCTTTGTATTAAGGAAGAACTTGTTTCTTTCGATACTTTTATGACTAACTTGCAAGGGGAGGCTAAGAAGCACTTTGGGACTATAATGACCCAACTTGGTGAGGCCAATCACCTTCTTGAGGTGAAAGGTCAAATAGAAAGGGAAGATTCTTTGGAGATTGCTTCTTTGAAAGCCTCTCTTGAGGAAGAGCAAGAACTTCGAGAGTCTCTTGAGTAGAAACTTGAGTCTCTTGAAGAGGAAAATGATCTAGAACTTGCTAAATTAATTAAGGAACGTGATCATGCTCTTGCTAAATGTAAAGTTCTTAAAAAGGAGAAAGCTAAATTTGTGGTTGGCAATGCTAGACTAAGTGGGGACATAGAGACTCTTGACAAAGCTCACAAGGCTTTGGAAAGAGAACACTCTACCCTAGTCAAGTCTCATGATCAACTACAAACTCAACTATCTAAGCTTAATGTACCTAGCTCCTCTACTCCCTCTTGTGATCATGCAAATATTATTGAGTAAAATGCTAGGTTGAAGGATGAGCTTGCCAAGGCTATAAGTGCCAAGATCTCTATTCCCAAAGGTAAAGAAAAGGTTGTTGCTCCTCAAGAGCAAAAGCAACACAAAGGGAAGGAGGGTCTTGGCTATGTAGCCAAGGCAAAGAAGTAGAAGAACAAGAAGAAGAAGACCAAGCCCGCACAAGCAAAGAAGACAACCATTGCGGGTGGTAGTGCCACAAGGGGCAAGACCACTCGTAGTGACTTTGCGGGCAATGCTAACCCTCACTATATTCTATATGTTGATTATTATGGTGATGTTTATGCAAAATATGTTGGTCCATTTGATGGTTACATTGCTAGTGCTATTTGGGGTCCTAGGACCATTGTTGCTAACCAAAAAGGACTCATTGCAAAATGGGTACCTAAAATCAAGCAATGATGTCTTGTAGGGCTATGCTTCCGGTGGGTCAAAATGGGTGCTTGATAGTGGATGCACAAGTCATATGACCGGAAGCAAGGAGCTCATCACGGAGATGAGGCCAAATGTTAATCAATTAACCGTCTCCTATGGTGATAAAAGTCTAAGGTAATGGGTCTCGGCAAGGTGGTAGTCGCACTGGATATCACACTTGTTCATGTCATGCTTGCTGAGACCCTCGATTATAATTTACTTTCAGCTCGTGCTCTTGGGAAGATGGGTTTCTCCGTCTTCTTTGAACCTGATATTGTGGTACTCTTGTGGAGCTAGACTCTAAAGGTCGCTTTCCTTGGGTATGTCGAACATGATTTGTTTGTGGTGGACTTTTCGGAGAACACCACATCGGGTCCGATGTGCCTATTCAGAAAGGCTGACATGGGGTGGTTGTGGCATCGCCGCTTATCCCATGTCAACATGAGAACTTTGCAAATTCTTCACAAGGGTGGCCACATTCTTGGACTAACTAGAAATGTCTCTTTTGCCAAAGATCATGTTTGCAGGGCTTGTGTTGAAGGAAAGATGCATGACTCTTCCCACCCTAAAATAACCATTATATCTTCCAAGAGGATCTTGGAGCTCCTTCTTGTGGATATCTTTTTAGTCACGGAGGCTAGTCTTGGTGGGAAGAAATATTGTTTGGTGATAGTTGATGACTACTCAAGATACACTTGGGTCTATTTCTTCAAGTTGAAGAGTGAGACTCGACAAACCATGATTGACTATGCCAAGGAAGTTTAACGTCAACACAATGTCCTTATATTGGCAATTAGAAGTCACAATGGCTCCAAATTCAAGAACTACACCCTAAATAAATTTCTTAGTGAAGAGGGGATTCGACATCAATATTCCGCTGCATATACCCCTCAACAAAATGGTGTAGCTGAGAGGAAGAACCGGACTCTTATGGATATGGCAAGGTCCATTTTGGTGGAGTTTAGATCTCCATACAACTTTTGGGCTGAGGCTATCTCCATCGCTTGTCACTCATCTAATCGGCTCTACTTCCACAAAGGTTTGAAGAAAACTCCTTATGAAATCTCTCCAGCAAGAAACCTAATGTCTCCTACTTCCGAGTATTTGGTTGTAAGTGTTTCTTTCAAATCAAAGGAGTTTGTTTGTCTAAATTTGAGCCCAAAGTTTTAGAGAGTATTTTTGTTGGTTACGGTGCCAAATCCCACACTTATAGGATCTTCAACAAAGCCTCCGGAGTTATTGTTGAGACTTGTAGTGTGGATTTCGATGAGAATGACGGCTCCCAAGTGGCCTAGTTCCATGTTTGTGATGCAGATAGTGAGTAGCCTCAAGAAGCCATTCTGTTGAAACTCACCAAGAGGCAAGCCAAGGAGAATCAAGTTCTACACATGTCGAGCCCCCTACATCACAAGATGAACCTGCTCCTGATGCTGGAGCAAATGATGCACCAAACCAAGGACAAACTGAAAATCCTAAAACCAATGATCAGGGAATTTCCTCAAGGCCGGATATTCCGGTCTCTCCCCAAACCAGAATATCCGTGTGGCGCCCTGACCCGACTGCTATACAGTGATACTGTGTCCCCGGTTATCCGATACCACCGGACACACTATCAAAGCATAATAGAGAGATCAAGACTTGTGGAACAACTGGCACATCACAGACTCTACGACACAAAATCATATAGTTCAACTCTTATAATAGAGAAAGATAGCAAATGACAACCAGAGGTCACAGACCCAACATTACAACATGCGGAAGCGAAGTGTGTTGTTCTAAACAACAAGAACCAAATTATGGCCTAAGAGGCCTGCAAATAAACATCACAACGCCAGCTGTTCCAGGATGTCCCAAGCTGCCACCTTGGAACCCCAGACTACTCGTCGACGTCCACAAAGAACCCACCTTCGAGGGCGGTGAAGTCCTCTCCTGAAAATAAGCAAACGACGTTGAGTTCGACGAACTCGCAAGATTAAGAGCTAATATATGCCCGATGATTGGCTCTCAAGGTTTTATGGCTGTTTTGCATAAAGCTGATTTTATTTATGAAAACATAACTCAAAGGCATCGGCTATTCAGAGTATTTTCAAAAGAGGTAAGAAGTACTCTTTTCTTTGATCACTTTACCCGACAACAACCACTGTACCTGTTCAACAAAGGCACCTCCCGAATCACCCTCAAGGAAGCTCACCTTGCATTTGTGAGTGGTACCTCTAGTACCCAGTTTTTAATCATTCCGTTAAAGTTATTCTATGATCTTACCTTCACTTCCCAAGTTCGTCCATAACCGCGGACACGGCTTTTCGAAAAGATTTAACCCTGCAGGGGTGTACAAATGTTTGCCACGCGTACCGTCCGGCCCATTACCTGTACAATTAGCTCTCTTCCTTGGAAAGTCGGCTGGGTGGGAGCGGTGTCGACTTCTCCCTCGTTAAGGACTTTCCAGGATCATCAGTGGCGGCAGGACTGCCAGGATCACAACACCCCGCCCCACGGCCACTCATTTTCCTAACACCACCATCCTCATACCATTCTCAGCCACCAACTCACGCACGCGCAAATGGAAGCCCGAACTAGAGGACCCTGGCTAGCCCGCTCGAGTTATTTAGTCTATGAGGGTTCCTGCACTGCGAATGCATAGGCCTCACGCATGGTTGCACGCTCCGTCTTGGTTCAAGAGGTATAGAACTCGCACCTAGGCGGCGAGAACGAGACAAAGCACCACAACCACAGTGGCCTCTCATCCCCACCTTTAAGCATTTTATTATCCGTCACCACCATTTCTCCATCATCACTCTCAGTTCAACACCTGTTTCCAACATAAACCATCCATTGTATAGCTATGCAATTAACTAAGCATGGCTAAGCAACCTCATAGCATAGCAAGTATCTCGGCCAACAATACAAACCTATGGATAATAGGAGGGAAAACAGGTATTGGCATCGGAACTTAATGCAACTATAGGATACTCTAATCCAGCAAAATTGACATTTAGAACCGCATGCAATATTATAGTGGAGAAAATATTTGCGGAAACATAGGATAAGATATGCTCAGAGGGGGGATTATGCTTGCCTTGTTGAGCGGAGGAGTCAAACTGCTCGTCGGAGTAATGATGCTCAACTCCGAACTCGTGATCTCTCGGAGAGCAAACAACACCGGAAAGCAAGAACAACAATCAACACATGGCAATTGTGCAATGCATACAAAAATGATGATATGACATTTTAAATGCACCCTAGAAGCATTGAACAAGAGCAACAAGTTAAATGGGGTCCCCATTATATTTATTGCATGATTTGGAATAAACCCCATATTTAAACTTAGTGATTTTAATTACTACCAGAGTACATTATTGTAATTGTGAGCAATTATGCATGATGATGATGATGATTCGGAGTGATTCATGTTTTTCCGAACATTTTGGTATAAGGAACACAATTTTCTGAAGTCCGGATAAAAAGTTATTACTTTTAGAATTCCTCCTTTTAAACTTATTATTTTAATTAAGTTATTTTTAATCACCGAAGAAATCAATTACTCGCATTCGAGAGGGAGGGGGTGGAACACGACAAACATCGGAGGTCGATGTCTCTAAGTGCGAGAGGGGGTAGCGGGGAACAATGTGCTATCCAGGAGAAAAAGAAAAACAATAGACAGGAAAAAGAAAACTGGGCAGCCGGCCTGTGGCCCGGCTGGGCCGGTTTCTGGGCCGGCCTGGTACCAGAGCCGGCCGGCACACAGCCCGGCATGGGCCGGCTCCTGGACCGGTTGCGCACCCGAGCACGACGGCCCACAGCCCGGCTCGACCGGGTCCTCGACCGGGCGCTCGAGCGAGGAACGGCGACGACGGCGTGCGGCGGCTACGGCGATGCTGCAGAGCAAGGGGAGAGAGGGGAGGAGGGCCAGCGAGGGAGTATCTCACCAGGAGCACGTACGCGTGGTCGGTGAGGGTCGGGGTCGACCACGGCGGCCGAAATTCGTCGAGAACGAGCGCGGCGAGTGACGGACGGTCGTCGGGAAGACGAGCTCGATTAGCTTGGTTCCGCGCCTCCCAGCATGCGTGCGACGGTGGTGGAGGTAGAGGGCGACGCGGCGATCCTTCCTGTGGTCCTCGATTTAGGCGGGACGGCTCCAATCAGCGACAATGCGGCGGCGGACCGGCTCAGCGAAGCGGCGGCAGGAACGGACGGGGTCGAGGACGGAGGCGTCGTCTCGGGCGATCCCGGTCCGATTCCGCCGGTGGGGATGGAGAGGAGCTCGAGGCGGTGCTCCCGGTTGGCTTCGATCTACGTGGGAATGACCGGGACGACGGCGGCGAGCTCGGCACAGTGGCGGCAATGGAGGAGCTCGGAGAGAGAGAAAAGGGCACTGGGGAGGGAGCAGGTGAGCACGGGGACGAGTGAGTGAGGAATGGGCGTCGTGGAGGCCTCCTCATACTCCAGGGTCAAGGCTTGGCGAGCTGGTTCGCCGGGGACGCAGGCGTCGAGCTCGGTCGCTACAGCATCGAGCTACAGGGAAGGAGATGGTCGTCTGGCGAGAAACCCCCTGGAAGAATTTCCTCCATCACAGATTGGTCCCTGGCTGCATTTTCTTAATTACCGAAAAGTCCTTTTCTGTTTCTATTTAATTCCAGCCGCTGTATTTGATTTTAATAGGGTACTTAAACAATTTATAAAAATTTGGGAAAAATCATGTGGTCTCTCACTAACAAGTGGAAGCACCACAAAAATTGGCATTGTCAAATAAATTGTTTTGGACCACATTTGCATATAGGTTCCAAAATAGGGCATTTTGCTCAATTCACAAAAGGTTGCTCTTTTGGAAAACTTATAGCAAGTGCGAAATATTGTTTTGAAATCTTGGAACTCCCTTGACAATTATAAGATGCCAAGATAACTTTGTTTTGCAAGCTTGAACACTTCCATCGATTTGGATTTGTAATTGAAACAGTTTGGCATTTGTTTTTTAAACGGTGCCAAAACCATTTGTGTGTTGTTTAGCAAGTTGAATTTGGATGCCATGATGCAATGCAACACAACAGCGAAAATTTTAATCCGGTTTTTAGGTTTCCGAACTTTGGGCTGTTACAATCCGGTTCCCCTGAAGCCACAGTTCGACATGTTGTTGCTGTCAGCCCTGATCAAGGCCAAGATCAACCTTCTACTTCAAGCAATGAAGAAGCTAGCAATGATGATCAAGGCCAACATTCTGGTCAAGACGGGGACCAAAATGATCAAGAGATGCCTCCGAGATGCAATGAGGATATCAAAGCCCATCGTCAAGCTAGAGCTACAAGACTATTGGAGATTAGAGATCACACTCTTGACCAGGTCATTGGTGATTGGAAGAACAAAGTGTCCACCAGGAAACAGTTGGCAAGCTTTAGTGAACATCAAGCACATATCTCCATGGTGGAACCAAAGAACGTCTTTGAAGCGCTTGAGGATCCGGATTGGCTGGGTGCCATGCATGAAGAACTCAACAACTTCAAGCGCAACAAAGTGTGTAAACTAGTAGAGAAGACAAAGGACTGCCGCAATGTTATAGGCACCAAGTGGATATTCAAGAACAAGCAAGATGAACATAGAATGGTTATAAGGAACAAGGCAAGATTGGTAGCTCAACGGTTCTCTCAAGTTGAAGGCATTGATTTTGGAGAGGCCTATGCTCTCGTGGCTCGCCTTGAATCCATATGTATCCTTCTTGCATTTGCATCACATCATAACTTCATGTTACAACAAATGGATGTGAAGAGTGCATTTCTTAATGGTCCTTTAAAAGAGTTGGTATACGTAAAGTAACCACCGGGGTTCGAGGACCCAAACTTCCCTAACCATGTCTACAAGCTTTTTAAGGCGCGACTTAAGCAAGCACCATGTGCTTGGCATGAGCACCTTAAAGAGTTGTTGTTAGACCATGGGTTTGAAGTGGGGCAAATCGATCCCACTCTTTTCATAAAGAGGGTTAAAGGGGAGCTTTTCATATGCCAACTATATGTTGATGATATTAGCTTTGGCTCGTCTAACAAAGCTTTTAATGATGAATTTTCAAAGCTTATGACTGGCAGGTTTGAGATGTCTATGATGGGAGAATTGAAGTTCTTTATTGGTTTGGAGATCAAGCAATTGAGAGAAGGAACCATTAGCCAAACTAAATATATCCAAGACATGCTCAAAAGATTCCACCTAGAAGATCTTGATGGAAAGCCCACTCCAATGCAAACCAAATGTCATCTACGACTTAACCCAAAGGGTATAGATGTGAATCAAAAGGTATACCGTTCCATGATTGGCTCTTTGCTTTATCTTGTGCATCTAGACCTGATATTGTGTTGAGTGTAGGGTCTGTGCAAGGTATCAAGCAGCTCCTAAAGAGAGCCATATGACGACTGTCAAAAGAATCCTTTGATATTTGGTTCATACCCCAAAGTTTGGATTGTGGTATCCTAAAGGTGCAGGGTTGTATCTTCATGGGTACACGGACTTGGATTGGGCTGGTGATCATGATGATAGGAAATCAACTTCCGGGGCATGCCAATTCCTTGGTAGTTCCTTGGTGAGTTGTTCTTCTAAGAAGCAAAATTGTATATCTTTCTCCACCGCCGAAGCGGAGTATGTGGCAGCACCTAGTGGATGCACCTAATTGCTATGGATGAGGCAAAGTTTAAAGGAATACAATGTCACTTGTGACAAAGTGCCTATTCTATGTGACAATGAAAGTGCTATCAAAATTGCTTACAACCCCGTGCAACATTCAAGAACGAAGCATATTGAGATTCGTCATCACTTCATTAGAGATCATGTTGCCCGTGGAGATATTGAGCTAGCTTATGTTGCCACCAAGGATCAACATGCAGATATATTCACGAAGCCTCTTGACGAACCAAGATTTTGCTACTTAAGCAATGAGCTAAATATCATTGATTCACGGAGCTTGACTTGAATATCTTGCATTCACACCTATATGTTGACTATATATTTGGTTTAGGTGTAGGCATGGACATAGGGGGAGTGTGGTCCTAATTCATTAGACTATCCCTCCCCCCATTATGCCGATAGTAAGAACTCTTTTGTCTCTATTTTCATTTCATGAATTGTGAGCTTAAAATGAAAAGTAGTGGTTGTGAACCCAAGATATATCTTCACGGTGTCATGCCATAAAACTCAAACATGGTGGCCTAGGCCACTGCCCTCTTCTTTCCGAAGAGTTGGTTCTTATTTGAGTCTTATTTGAAGTTCTTTTGGATTTTATGGTCTATCCGTTGGTTCTATGAAAAACACACTCAAACTTGGCCTTTTATGTGTTTGACTCTTGCAAGCATGAGTGTGAAGTACCATTATCAGTTTGGTTGTCTTAATCCTAAGCCTTTCTTAGCAAAAAAAATCTATCTAATGCACACAAGTCATTCCTTTTTTGAATCGAAAAGTCAGGGTTCAGCAGGCCGGAATTTTCTGTGTTCTTCACAGAAATTCCGATGACCAGAATATTTGGTCCAAGTTCGGACCGGAATATCGGTCTGGCGGTAGTCGCATTTTTAACAAGGGGACGTCGGGGTGAAGGGCTCATTTGAGTCTTTCTTCCACCCCGACCCACTCTCTCTCCAGCGCCGCCGCATGCCGTCCCCGTGCCCGCCCCGGCGACTTCCTCCACCGGATTCTTCGGCCCTTGGCCGGATCTGGTGCTCCTCCTCCCCAGGAAGTCCTCCCTCCAAGCAGTTTCCTCAATGGAAGAGGGCAACTCCCTATTTCTCAAAACCTAGGTGTTCTTCACCTAGTTTCTTGTATGGAGTTATATTTGCTGATTCCTTGAGGGTAGTTGTTCCCATTGGTATTCTCTACATACTAGGAATACTAGGCTAGCAAACCATTAAGTCGATCCACTTTTAGACCTAGGTTTCGAATCAAATCCCTGCTGAATTTTTCAAAGCGGATATTCTAGTTCTGGAATGAACCAGATATTCCGGTTTTTATAGTTGTTCATCAACAGTGCCTTGATTTACCTAGGACTAAGTAGTATCAACTTTGGGATGATTTCCTAATGTACCCTGTATCATTTCTCCTTTGTGGCTTGTGTGTGCTTATCTATGTTGTCCATCTATTGCTATATCTCACAGGTGGCTCTAGTGGTGCTCCGAAGAAGTATGAACGCAAGCGCCATTGTCTCTGAAATGAAGATGGAGTTTTTGTTGATGAAGTTGAGGTTAGAAGGATGTAGAAAGCGGCTGTGAAGAAAGGGAAAAGAAAACTGTTTCCAAGCCTCCCCACCCAGATTCTAAGAGAGAAAGGGCAAAGAACAAAGACCAAACTACAAGGACATGGGCAGCATTGACTACTGCAAGATCAGGCAGGGGGATTGGTACGACACCCCAAGAGATGAAGAGATTGAAGATCGCAACTTTTGATGCATGGAGCAAAATTTTATTCACAGGGACATGTACCTCACTAATGCTCATCTATCCGTCCAATGCATCCCGTCAAGTTGCAGCATCTCCAGACAAAGAACAGTTTTGCTCAAGCTGCATATGTGGTTGATTAGTTGGGGCTAGTTTCTCTCATGGAAAAAACAGTGTGACTACAGTGTGCCTTTGGTCCTATAGTTCTTTTCCACTCTTGTGAAGGAGGTGGATATTCCCAAGACACTCAAATGGATGACAGGAACAACACTTGTCAGTCTAGCTTCAGGAAGTTTGCTGCAGTTCTTAACTATCCCTACAATGGCTCTCATCCTGTTGGAAAACGCATGCATTCTCCAGACAAGCCCAACAAGAACAAGCTAAAGGCAATGTATGGATCATATGGTCACATTGTACAGATTCATGGCTTACTCCCTCTTTATGACCAGATTGTGCGCATTTCCAGAGAGAACATTGCTCCAAGTGGAAGTAACAACGACGCTATCCACACTTCATTTATAAACTTGCTATGCCTTGCTCAAGACTGTGTTGAGAATGAAGACCCAGGCCGTGATTTCAAGGTGGATGTCATGGATTTCATCTACAATGAGATGTATGAGGCTATGATTGTTGGGCACACCATTCCTTATGCTCCCTACATCATGTTGCTCATCAAGGTTACCTTGAAGGACCAAGATTTCAGTGATGATGACTTGGAGTCCCACTACTACAAGAAGGTCTACCAGGAGAAGTTTGTGGTCAAACCTGTTGCTCCTACTGCTACTACCACTCCTGCCAGAGATTCATTCATGAGAGATGCTCGCTCTAGTGGTGTCACCCGTCAGGCCACTGCTGCTTCCTTTGCTCCTCAAGTCAAGAAGCTGAACTGGTTTTAGAAGCATGTGCTTTGCATGGGTGTGGATATTCGCAAGGAGCAATATGATGCATACCGTGAGCGCCACAACCTTAACAACACCCAGCAGCTCATTCTTCACCATGTATCTGGATCTTTAGCTGCTGCTCCCAAATCTACTCCTCCACTTCCTTATGAAAGGTGGAACTCAGGTGCTCAGACCGATTGGATTCAGATGGAGAAGCACCTCACTGAGTCAGCTCCCGCAGCTCCCTCCTATCCTACCTACACTCATGCTCCTGCTCGTGACGAGGAAGAAGAAGAAGCTGAGGATGATGATGAGGAAGGTGATGAGTCCTACGAGACCGAGGCTTCTGAGGAGTGATCTACTTGGGACGTAGCATCGATCTTTTCCCTTTTTGGCGTTTCGATGCCAAAGAGGGAGGAGTAGTTCTACTAGGTTCTCCGTGGGATTTGCAAGGGTTCGGGCACAAGCATTCAATTTTATAATTTCTTTAGAGCTTGTATCCATTTATCCTATTTGTTCAACTTATTTGCTTGCTTTGATATTTGTGTGAGACAAATTTGTTAGAGTATGTGTCAGACATATGAATTTCATATTATCTATGGTTGAGACATATATTATTGTGCAATGGTTTTATCTCTACATTCTTATGCACAAGTGATACGTCTCAAACGTATCTATAATTTTTGGTTGTTCCATACTTGTTATATATTATTGCCACATGTTTTTATAATGTTTTTATATCATTTTGGCACATTTTATGGAACTAACCTATTAACAAGATGCCCAGTGCCAGTTCCTGTTTTCTGCTGTCTTTTTGTTTCAGAAAAGCTAGTCGAAGAACTTTCTCGGAATCAGCTACAAATTTACGTGAATTATTTTTACATGGAAACAAAGACTGCGTCAGGAGGAGACCTGCAGGGGGGCCCACAGGCCCCAGACGCCACCTGGCTGCGGCCTAGGCCTTGGCCGCGGGTGGGACCCACCTGGCCGACTCCGGAACCTTCTTGAGTTGCCCTTTCACCTATAAATTGCCTTCCTCCCGAAAACCCTCGGTACCCGATCATATTTTCCAGAAAACGTCCGAGGCCGCCGCCATCGCCAACCCTAGATCGGGAGGGTTCTGAAACTCTTCCCGCACCCTGCCAGAGGGGGAGATCATGACCGGAGGCCTTTACACCACCATGCCTGCCTCCGGAGTGATGCGTGAGTAGTCCACCATGGGACTACGGGTCCATGGCAGTAGCTAGATGGTTGTCTCTCCTCCTTGTACTCCATTGTTTATATCTTGTGAGCTACCTAACATGATCAAGATCATCTATTTGTAATGTTATATGTTGTGTTTGCTGGGATCCGATGAATTATGGAGTTATGACATTATGGTTCAGTTTATATATGATATGTTTTATTTATGATCTTGCATGCTCTTCGATGCTCGTGTATGCTTTGGCCGAAGTAATTAGTAGTATCTTTAGAGGGAGTATTTATGTTAGATAGTAGGTTCATGCCTCTCTTGTCTGAGCTCGAGTTGACATAAACGATTAAGGTTTCAGATGTGTTGTTGCTACTAGGGATAAAACAGCGGTGTTTATTGCTATATGTTGTAACCATTGCTTACATTATGCACCATGCTTATTGCAATTATCTGTTGCTTGCAACTTAATACTTTCGGGTGACATGCTGGATAGCGATCCCGGGGTAGATTTTTAGTCATAGAAGCAGTTGGATAACGGTCTATGTATTTTGATGTAATGCCCATATTAAATGAAACGGTGAACTTAGTGTCATGATAGTATTGTTATGCGCCCATGTTTGTCAATTGCCTAGCTGTAATTTGTTTACCCAACATGTTTATCTTTTGGAGAGACACCACTAGTGAACTGTGGACCCCGGTCCTATTTTCCTGTATTGTTTACAACCGTTTTCAAAGCTTTTCCAAGTCATTTGCTCGCTGTTTATTTTTGTTCTCATATTATTTTACACATACATTTAATTCTTTGTGTTCAGCAACCGGAGAGATTGACAACCTCTCTGTTTCGTTGGGGCAAAGTAGTTTGTTTGTGATTGTGCGCAGGTCCACGGGCTGACAACCTTGGTTTTGTAATCAAGAGAAAATTGCTGCTACGCTACATCATACCTTCCTCTTGGGATTCCCAGCGAACGTGTGATCCACGCCATCAACAAGGTATGATTTCATTTACTAAATCTCAATCTATATGTTGCTATGTCTCTTGAGGTTATATATATATATGTATCTTGTTTCCATTTTATTTATGGCGATACTCTAAACCTATATGGTGTGCATTTGTATTCCAATGCAAATTACTTACATGCACACATTTAGGGGGAGCTTCTTATTTCTTGCTATTGGAAACTTGTTGATATATATATTGTGCTTTATTGCAAATCATAGTGTTGTCATCTAACACCAAAAAGTGGGAGATTGAAGAACATTTCTTAATCCCTTTGTGTTTTGTGTGTTAGGCAACAACACTAGCGATAATTTGATATGATGTGATGACGTGAAACACACGTTCGTTGGGAGACCCCAAGAGGAAGGTATGATGTAGTCAGCAGCAAGTTTTCCCTCAGAAAGAAACCAAGGTTATCGAACCAGTAGGAGCAGCAACTCTTCAGAAGGTTGTCAACGGCGCCAGAAAAATAGCTGTCGCAGGGAGTCTGGACTGTTGACGTGGAATCTGCACACAACACAATCAAACTACTTTGCCCCAACGAAACAGTGAGGTTGTCAATCTCACTGGCTTGCTGAAAACAAAGGATTAAACGTATGGTGTGGAAAATGAGTATTAAATTGCAGAGAATGAAAAAGGAACAGTTTGCAGTTTGTGGTTGTTTAATCAGTGTAAAAGAATGGACCGGGGTCCACAGTTCACTAGTGGTGTCTCTCCATAAAAGATAACTAACATGTTGGGTGAACAAATTACAGCTGGGCAATTGACGAATAGTGAGCGCATGACAATGCATATACATGACATGTTGACTACTATGATATTTAATTGGGCATTACGACATAATACATAGACCGTTATCCAACAGCATCTATGACTAATAATCCACCGCCGGGTTGTCATCCGAGTCCCCCGTTGGTATTAAGTTGCAAGCAACGGATAATTGCATTAAGTAAAGTGCGTAATGTAAACAAACACATATGCCCGTGGACATAGCATCGTTAGGTTATCCCTAGTGGCAACAGCACATCCACAACCTTAGAACTTTCTGTCACTGTCCCAGGTTAAACGGAGACATGAACCCACTATCTAGCATAAATACTCTCTCTTGGAGTTACAAGCATCTACTTGGCCAAAGCATCTACGAGTAACGGAAAGCATGCAAGATCTTAAATAACATATAAGATAGATTGATAATCAACTTGACATAATATTCAATATTCATCGGATCCCAGCAAACACAACATGTAGCATTACAATAATATGATCTTGATCATGTAGGGCAGCTCACAAGATCTAAACATGATGGCACAAAGTGGAGAGACAACCATCTAGCTACTGCTATGGACCCGTAGTCCAAGGATGAACTACTCACGCATCACTCCGGAGGCAGGCATGGCGATGTAGAAGCCTCCGGTGACGATTCCCCTCTCCGGCAGGGTGCCGGGAAGAGGTTCTGAACCCTCCCGAGCTAGGGTTGACGACGGCGGCGTCTCTGGAACTTTTCGTGGATATTTGCTCAGGTACTTAGGGTTTTCGCGTCGGGGGGAATAAGTAGGCGAAAGGGCGGCGGCTGCGGACCCCCGAGGGGCCCACACCACCCAGGGCGCGGCAGAGGGGGGCCCGCGCCCTGGTGCGTGTGGCCTCCTGGTGGCCCTCCTCTGCTCCTTCGCTCCGTCAGGCGTGTTCTGGAAAAATAGGCACCCCCGTGTAGTTTCGTCCAATTCCGAGAATATTTCCAGACTAGCTTTTCTGGAATACAAAAACAGCAGAAAACAGGAACTGGCACTTCGGCATCTTGTTAATAGGTTAGTCCCAAAAAATGTATAAAAGTGATATAAAGTAGATGCAAAACATGTAGCAATTGGTATAAAACAAGCATGGAACATCAAAAATTATAGATACGTTTGAGACGTATCAGCATCCCCAAGCTTAGTTCCTACTCGTCCTCGAGTAGGTAAACGATAAAAACAAATAATTTTTGAGGTGACATGCTACTATCATAATCTTGATCATATAATATTGCAAGGCACATGTAAATGAATGAAGTGATCCAAGTCAATGGTCTATAATTTGCTACCAAATAGATAATGAGTAAACAATGAATCACACAAGCTAAACGTTTTCATGAATAGTACTTTCGAGACAAGCATCAAACAGTTTTGCATAAGTGTTAACTCATAAAGCAATAGTTTCTAACAAAAGGTATTTAATCAACACAAAGGAAGAATTTAGTTTCAGCATTTGCTTCAACTTTCAACATATTTATCTCATGGATATTGTCAACACAAAGTAGTATAACAAGTCCAATACATTGCATATAACGCATGTTGTAACAAAGTTGACACTAGTGTTTGCTTGTGGAAGACAGAAAGAATAGGAAAACTGACTCAACATAAAAGTAAAAGAAAGGCCCTTCGCAGAGGGAAGCAGGGATTAAATCATGTGCTAGAGCTTTTAGGTTTTTGAAAGCATATAGAGATTGCATAAAATATTTGATACTCCTCCCAACCTTGCTAACACAAGCCATGGCTAACCGAATCCTCGGGTGCCTTCCATCAATCACATACCATGGAGGAGTATCTATTTTTGAGAGGTGTTTGTTAATTGTCAACGAATGGTAGCGGGTGAGAACAGTATTCTACCTGTCGAACGGACTTTTAAGAGCGGCTCCCATGAAGGACGTTATTTCTACCAGCAAGGCAGATCATCCCTCTTTCTCTTTGGTTTACACACATTCAGGTATTTCACTGTTTGTCATTGCTTACTGATGAATCAGGGCAAAAGTGTGAAGAGAATTAATTGGTTAAAGTTGTAATTAATTGGGACTGGGCACCCCGTTGCCAGCTCTTTTTGCAAGTTATTGGATAAGCGGATGTATATGCCACTAGTCCAGGTGTAAAAGTCCACTCGACAAATAGAATAAAGAATAACCACACTAATTCCTCATGAGCTAGTAAACATTGACACAAAAAGGGAATAATAACATTTTGAATAATTTAAAGGTAGCACATGAAAAATTTACTTGGAGTGGCAAGGAAATACCACATATAGGTAGTTATGGTGGACACAAATGGCATGGATTTTGGCTCAAGGATTTGGATGCACGAGAAGCATTCCCTCTCAGTACAGAGTTTAGGCTAGCAAGGTTATGTAAGCAAACAAGAATATCAACCCGTACACCAAGTTTTATATGACAAACATATTGCAAACGTTATAAGACTTCATACCGTCTTCCTTGTTAACCAAACCCTGTTATTAGAAAATATCTAGACCTTAGAGGTACCACCGATGCAAACCAAATTTTCAACAAGCTTTACGGTAGTTCTTCACTAATAGGCTTAACTCATGTGATGCACAATTTAATCATGATCTACTTGTTAACTCAAAACAATTGACAAGCATCAAGTTATCCATTTTAGTGATCTACAAGATTAAGCAAGTTTTTCCTTATACCAATTACCACATGCAACATTTTCTGAACCAACCAAACACCAATCAATTTATTTCATCAACTCTCCAAACAAATATAAGTGAAGCAAGAGAGTACTTTCTACAAAAGAAAGCTAATAGCTCTGACAAGAGATACATGAAAACAAGAGCTAAAAGCTGAACAGCGCTAGATATGAATACTCAACAAATATAAGTGAAGAATAGGAGTATTCTCATGAAAAAGCGGAGCGTGTCTCTCTCCCAATCAAGAATGCTAGGGTCCAGTCAAGCTTTATTGAAAATAAAATGCAATACTGAAAATAAAAGCACACAGACGCTCCAAGAAAAGCACATATGATGTGAAAGAATTAAAATATAGTTTCACTAGAGATGACCTGATAATTTTGACGATGAAGAAGGGGATGCCTTGGGCATCCCCAAGCTTAGACGCTTGAGTCTTCTTGAAATATGCTGGGGAGATCCATGGGAGCCTCCCCAAGCTTAAGCTCTTCACTCTTCTTGATCCTATTATATCATCCTTCTCTCTTGACCCTTGAAAACTTCCGTCACACCAAACTCAAAGTAGATCTCATTAGAGGGTTAGTGCATAATCAAAAATTCACATGTTCTGTAAAGACGCAATATGATTTGTTACTTTAAACATTAGCTACAGCCACTGATGTTATGTGAAGCTCTTCCACCCAAAAAAGAATTTCACTCAACACTAGTAAAAGAGAGAATGCAAAAATAAAAAGGCATAATCTGTCTAAAACAGAACAGTCCGCAAAGACGAATTTTTTCGAGGCACTTACGACGCTCAGATCGAGAAACTCTGAACTAATGAAAGTTTCAGACATTCATAAAGATTACGCACAAAAAATTTCAGATTTTTTAACAATCTGGTGATTTTAGGAATTTCGTACAGTGAACAGCAAAAATCTGTTTCTGCGCAGCAATCAAAATTAAGCATCATCTTATCATTAGAGGCTACTCTTGGCACAACAATGCGAGAAAATAAAGATACAAAGGAGTTGCTACAGAAGTAAACAAACTCCTTGACTCAATAAAAGAAAAATTGCAGAAAAATAAAATGGGTTGCCTCCCATAAGCGCTTTTCTTTAACGCCTTTTAGCTAGGCACAAAGCATGCATCAAGTATTACCAAAGACATTGAAATCTCCTAACCTTTCGGTGGGATCGTCCTTCTTAATTGGAAAGAAGAACCTTCGATTAATAGGGTATTGAATTTCATAAACCCATACTTTGCATTAATAAATACTCCATTGTTCTTTAAAAAGGGTCTTCCAAGGACAATATTACCAGGAGATTTTGCAAGAATCATAAAATTAACAGGGACAGTCTTATTCTGAATAGTAACCTTAACATCGTTAATAATCCCTATACTTTTTATGATTGTTCCATCCGCATGAAAATGAAAAACAGGGTAACTAACCATATTATCATATTTTAATAAATCATAAACCATTTTTGGCATGATGGACATTGTAGAACCAAGATCACAGTAGGCACGGAACTTTTCATTACCAATATTAATCTCAATGAATGGTTCCCAATCATTTTTTAACTCAACTAAAGGTTGTTCTTTAAGATTATGGCTCAGAGTTAAATCATCAATTGACTTTTCTATTTTATCTAGCTTAGAGAATATCCCAGTTTCATCCACTTGGAAAAATTGCCAAACCACTCAAAATATTATGAGCTTTCATTGAATCAATCTCAGAAAAGGTTTCCCCTACCATGGTATCTAGAGCAAGTTGATAACAGAAAATAAACCATGGTAGAAATTTTTTATAAGAACTCTCAAGTCCATCTTAGGTTGCACCTTCTTGTGCAATTCCAAAATTCTCGCCCAGGCATTCCTAAAGGATTCCCCACCTTCTGCCTAAAAGTAATAATTTCTCCCACAGGTGGCACTGGAAAAAGGAGCAGAGCTAGACATGATGACTAACAGAAAACAAAACTGAAAATAAACTAAATGCAAGTAACTAATTTTTTTGTGTTTTTGATAATTGAAAGCAAACAAGATAAAATAAAATAAACTAAGCAAGACAAAAACAAAGTAAAGAGATTGGAAGCGTGAAACTCCCCTTGCAGAAGACTGCTGTCTCCCCGGCAACGGCGCCAGAAAAATAGCTTGATGACGTGAAACACACGTTCGTTGGGAGACCCCAAGAGGAAGGTATGATGTAGTCAGCAGCAAGTTTTCCCTCAGAAAGAAACCAAGGTTATCGAACCAGTAGGAGCAGCAACTCTTCAGAAGGTTGTCAACGGCGCCAGAAAAATAGCTTCGCAGGGAGTCTGGACTGTTGACGTGGAATCTGCACACAACACAATCAAACTACTTTGCCCCAACGAAACAGTGAGGTTGTCAATCTCACTGGCTTGCTGAAAACAAAGGATTAAACGTATGGTGTGGAAAATGAGTATTAAATTGCAGAGAATGAAAAAGGAACAGTTTGCAGTTTGTGGTTGTTTAATCAGTGTAAAAGAATGGACCGGGGTCCACAGTTCACTAGTGGTGTCTCTCCATAAAAGATAACTAACATGTTGGGTGAACAAATTACAGCTGGGCAATTGACGAATAGTGAGCGCATGACAATGCATATACATGACATGTTGACTACTATGATATTTAATTGGGCATTACGACATAATACATAGATCGTTATCCAACAGCATCTATGACTAATAATCCACCGGGTTGTCATCCGAGTCCCCCGTTGGTATTAAGTTGCAAGCAACGGATAATTGCATTAAGTAAAGTGCGTAATGTAAACAAACACATATGCCCGTGGACATAGCATCGTTAGGTTATCCCTAGTGGCAACAGCACATCCACAACCTTAGAACTTTCTGTCACTGTCCCAGGTTAAACGGAGACATGAACCCACTATCTAGCATAAATACTCTCTCTTGGAGTTACAAGCATCTACTTGGCCAAAGCATCTACGAGTAACGGAAAGCATGCAAGATCTTAAATAACATATAAGATAGATTGATAATCAACTTGACATAATATTCAATATTCATCGGATCCCAGCAAACACAACATGTAGCATTACAATAATATGATCTTGATCATGTAGGGCAGCTCACAAGATCTAAACATGATGGCACAAAGTGGAGAGACAACCATCTAGCTACTGCTATGGACCCGTAGTCCAAGGATGAACTACTCACGCATCACTCCGGAGGCAGGCATGGCGATGTAGAAGCCTCCGGTGACGATTCCCCTCTCCGGCAGGGTGCCGGGAAGAGGTTCTGAACCCTCCCGAGCTAGGGTTGACGACGGCGGCGTCTCTGGATCTTTTCGTGGATATTTGCTCAGGTACTTAGGGTTTTCGCGTCGGGGGGAATAAGTAGGCGAAAGGGCGGCGGCTGCGGACCCCCGAGGGGCCCACACCACCCCAGGGCGCAGCAGAAGGGGGCCCGCGCCCTGGTGCGTGTGGCCTCCTGGTGGCCCTCCTCTGCTCCTTCGCTCCGTCAGGCGTGTTCTGGAAAAATAGGCACCCCGTGTAGTTTCGTCCAATTCCGAGAATATTTCCAGACTAGCTTTTCTGGAATACAAAAACAGCAGAAAACAGGAACTTAGGGTTGACGACGGCGGCGTCTCTGGATCTTTTCGTGGATATTTGCTCAGGTACTTAGGGTTTTCGCGTCGGGGGGAATAAGTAGGCGAAAGGGCGGCGGCTGCGGACCCCCGAGGGGCCCACACCACCCCAGGGCACGGCAGAAGGGGGCCCGCGCCCTGGGTGCGTGTGGCCTCGTGGTGGCCCTCCTCTGCTGCTCCTTCGCTCCGCCAGGCGTGTTCTGGAAAAATAGGCAGCCCGTGTAGTTTCGTCCAATTCCGAGAATATTTCCAGACTAGCTTTTCTGGAATACAAAAACAGCAGAAAACAGGAACTGGCACTTCAGCATCTTGTTAATAGGTTAGTCCCAAAAAATGTATAAAAGTGATATAAAGTAGATGCAAAACATGTAGCAATTGGTATAAAACAAGTATGGAACATCAAAAATTATAGATACGTTTGAGACGTATCAGATGTTAAGTGAAGTAAGCTTTTAGGTGATTAAAACATCAGTGCATCGAAACCAAAAAGAAAGAAGAAAGATCCTGTCAAATTCGCTGAAGAATGTTCAGACAGGAAAATCGGATATTCCGGTCCCAGGTTGGGTCAGAATATCCAGCCCCTAGGGTTGCTCGAGGAAAACGTCTAAGGACTTTTAGCGCACCCGTTTTTTAACTCTCGGATGGTCGTCGGAGATTTGGTACCAGAGATTTCCATAGGAGCCAGAATATCCGGTGGACC
Organism: Poa pratensis; assembly: GCA_947311845.1. Taxonomy (NCBI): domain Eukaryota; kingdom Viridiplantae; phylum Streptophyta; class Magnoliopsida; order Poales; family Poaceae; genus Poa; species Poa pratensis. The sequence goes on along the minus strand of CAMZMU010000128.1, from coordinate 70,772,379 downwards.
GGAATTTCCGGTCATGACTTGACCGAAATATCTGGTCCCCCTGTTTCTCCAACGGCTACATTTCCTGCATGGGTATATATACCCCCGTCTTCTTCAACCTTGGCAGCTCGACCAGAACAAGCAAAGCCCTTATAGCCGAAAGCTCAAAACCACTAGATCTCCCAATACCTCTACTCAATCTCACTGATCTTTGGAGGATTGAAAGAGAAGAGAAGGGTCTACATATTCACCAAGCCAATTTGTATTTCCCCCTCATTCACTTGAGAGATTCGTGCTTAGGGTTTCCACTTGGAGAACCTAAGACACCATTCTCACTATTTGTTGTGTTGTGACAGATTGTGTGATTCGAGAGCCTCCAATTCAGTTGTGGATGCGTGCCCGAGCTTGTTGTAAAGGCTCCGGTTTCCGCCTTGAAGGGAACCAATAGTGGAAGGTGAACCGATCCCTTGTGGTGAGATTCATCGGAGAATAGGGTGAGATCTTTGTGGCGTTGAGCAAGCCTGTTGTGGTGAACTTCAACGAGACGTACTTCCGTAACTCGAAGGAACTCGGCAATACATCTTTTGTCTTCACGTGCTCGGTTACTTCTATCCTTTGTAGTCTTTACTTAGTGAGATCGGACTTTTGGAGGTAGCCCAGTATCTCCATCGTCTCTGGACTTGTTGAGATGTGGGCCAAAAGAATTAGTCTGGCAATACCAGAGTGAATACAGTACTTTTCAACAGTGCCAGCGTATGCACTTGGCCCATGTGGTTTTAGCCTTATCTGGGCCAACGTGAACCATAGTACCAGACAACGACATGCCCTCATTATTTCTCTCGTCTAACCCACCTCCCTCTCATCTCTCGCGGTCTCGCCCTTTCTCTCTCATACGCGGTTGACGCAATCTTCTCGGTGGACACCGCCGGTGACGAGGGGGGTGGCGAGGTGAGCCACCGGCGACCGTCGTGTGCAGATGCGTTGCAGGAGGCAGGGGGCCGGGGAGGTAGGTGTGTGCGTCCAGATTCCTCGCCTCCATTGCCACCGAACATGATTTCACCTCCTCTGTTGAATCTCAGCAAAAAAAAAATTTGGTCGGACTGGATTTAGTTGGCTGTTCACCGCGTATTCAATAACGAATCTGAGCACATGCTACTTCTTTTTGGTTTTGATCCGATTGAATTTATTCACTTGCGAATGGATTTATTCTGGCTGGTGGTATTTTTCGGAATCAAAAATATCATCTATCAAAGAGATTCCACTCTTGATGAGCATGGGTTGATGTCCAGATAATACTCTATTTTAGTGAACGAATTGAGGGGCTAAAGCCGAATTTGGCTTATGCCCGCACATAGGCTAAACAATGTTTTTTGTCAAATACTATATGCTGAAGATTTAATTCTCATATCCTCTTTGCCAAAGATTTCCTTAAGGCTGCTATGATATTTTGTATTCAGATTACATCGAGAATTAATTGCTAAATTCGAAACTGGAGAGGTAACAAAGTGCCACGTTCAAGAGTGCACATGGCCATGTTAGTGGCTTCGCATGGCACATGAACCTTTCCGAATAAAAAAATCTTACAAAGCAAGATGTGAAATATTACGTTGCAAAGCAAATACACGGAACGAATATCTTGTTGGCTTATGCTTCCATAGGCCCCCAAGAGCGAAGGGGTATTTTGAGAATAAATACAAGGACGGCTGAGATTTAATCTCACAAGGAGCCAAGCCAACTCAGTTCGGCTCGGTAGAATCAGAGTTCACATAAATATAGTGGACGAGATTAACTGAATTTTAGACGAAAAAACTTCAGACGGCACGTGACGGCGACGAAGATCGGTGACGACTAAGAACGAGCGACGCGCGACACAACTAGTACCCGCCCGCAGCAGCAGCAGCTCAAGCCGACCACCTGCAAGTAGGCACCGACGGCGCTGGCATCACCGGAGACATTGAAGGAGGAGCTGAAGGTGTGCGCACCTATGCGAGCGCGGCATTAAGGCCCTCCACGCCCGCTACGTCCTCCCACCATCTGACCGCCCGGCGCCTGTCGCCGTCCGCGGCATCCTTGTCGTCGACCTGGCCCGTCTCCGCTCGACCGCCCCTTCCGAACGCGTCACGGAGCTCGCCGCCATGGACGTCGCATGCCTCGACCTGGGCTTCTTCCAGGTGGTCAACACGGCGTGGATAGAGAGCAGGTGTTGGACGTGGCGCGGCAGTTCTTTGAGCTCCCGCTGGAGGAGCGTGCTCGACACATGTCGCCGGACATCCGGGCGCCCGTGCGGTACGGGACCAGCTTCAACCAGCTCAACGACGGTGTGCTCTGCTCGCGGGACTTCCTCAAGCTGCTCTGCAATCCGTCCAGGCTCGACGAGGTCGTGCCCTCGTGGCCAGGCAACCCCGCTGACTTCAGGTCTTTGCTACGTACTTGAGTCAGTAATTAATCACTCACTTGGTAATTTGCTGTCTTATAATTTGTGGAGCTTATGTAATCTGACAGTCCAGATTAAATTTAATGTGACGATGCATGTGCCATGCACACAGCTTCTTCTCTACCCGCCGAAGCTCGGGCGCGAGCACGGCCATGACGCATGGAGCTTCGGTAACAATGTATTATGTATCTTATTAAATAATATCTAAATTTTCTGTGGAGCTGAGTGTACACAACATAATAAGTAGTACATGTCCTAACTATAAAAAGAAGATTTCCACCGTTGTTTGACTCTGAAATTGAGCATCAAATCATTCAAAATTAAATTTTAGAAAATTACCAACATGAAAATGAAATATAGATGAACCTATTTTCATGAAAAACTTGAGAATTATAGCAAGTGATTTTTTTTCGACTCGCTCAAAATGACCTATTATTTTTTCCTATATAGTATGACCAAATTAGGCACATGTACTTTTATTTGTGACAAGTTCAACCTATTATTAATTTTTCTCTCAACAAATATGTCAAAAAAAGTATTCTCACACGTGCAATGAATCTTGCGACAACTCATATCCATAGGACATTTGGGATATGTTGACCCACATGCAGCACTCATATCCATCTAAATGTATATTTTCATCTTTGGAACATGTGGACTCATATGCAACACCTCCTAGACAGTTTGACCTAGCACATTTAGGACATGTGGACCCATATGCTACATTCATACCCATCTAGTTGTATATATACCATCACTGGGACATGTGGATCCACATGCAACACTCCTAACTATATTGCATGTTTTGGGAACCACGTGATAGTTGTACGCCAACCTGTCCACATGTCCCAAGGGTGCTAACGGTAGACCAAGCTGGCGTGATAGGAGTGTTTTCATGTGGGTCAACATGCCCAAAAGGTGATAGATGTATACCTAGATGGATAGGAGTGTTGAGGTGGGACGATATATATCCCAAAAAGTTATAGGGGCAGACCTATCTCACAAGGAGAATTGCATGTGGGTCCACACATGTCCCGAAGGTGGTAAGGGTAGACCTAGGGGGTCAGATAGGAGTATTGCACGTGGGTCCACATGTCCCAAAGGTGGTAGGGGTAGACGTGTGTGGGTCCACATGTCCCAAGGGTGCTAAGGGTACACCAAACTCACGTGATAGGAGTGTTTTCATGTGGGTCAACATGCCCAAAAGTTGATAAATGTATACCTATATGTCTAGGAGTGTAGCGTTGAGACGACATATATCCCAAAGGTTGTAGGGACACACCTACATATCTTGTAGGGAGAGTTTCATATGGTAAGGGTAGACCTAGCGGGGCAGATAGGAGTGTTGCATGTGGAACCACATATTCCAAAGGTGGTAGGGGTAGACCTATGTGGGTCCACATGTCCCAAGGGTGCTAAGGACAGACCAAGTTGGCGTGATAGGAGTGTTTTCATGTGGGTCCACATGCCCAAAAGGTGATAGATGTATACCTAAATGGCTAGGAGTGTTGCGGTGGGACGACATATATCCCAAAGGTTGTAGCGTCAGACCTATATATCTCGCAAGGAGAGTTGCATGTGGGTCCACACATGTCCTGAAGGTGGTAAGGGTAGACCTAGCCGGTTAGATAGGAGTGTTGCATGTGGGTCCACATGTCCCAAAGATAGTAGGGGTAGACGTGTGTGGGTCCACATGTCCCAAGTGTGCTAAGAGTAAACCAAGCTGGCGTGATAGGAGTGTTTTCATGTGGGTCCATATGCCCAAAAGGTGATAGATGTATACCTAGATGGCTAGGAGTGTTGCGGTGGGACGACATATATCCCAAAGGTTGTAGGGGCAGACCTATATATTTCACAAGGAGAGTTGCATGTGGATCCACACATGTCCCGAAGGTGGTAAGGGTAGACCTAGCAGGTCAGATAGGAGTGTTACATGTGGGTCCACATGTCTCAAAGGTGGTAGGGGTAGACATGTGTGGGTCCACATGTTCCAAGTGTGCTAAGGGTAGACCAAGCGGGCGTGATAGGAGTGTTTTTATGTGGGTCCACATACCCAAAAGGTGATAGATGTATACCTAGATGGCTAGGAGTGTTGTGGTGGGACGACATATATCCTAAAAGTTGTATGGGCAAACCTATATATCTCGCAAGGAGAGTTGCATGTGGGTCCACACATGTCCCGAATGTGGTAAGGGTAGACCTAGCAGGTGAGATAGGAGTGGTGCATGTGAGTCCACATGTCCCAAAGGTGGTAGGGGTAGACATGTGTGGGTCCACATATCCCAAGGGTGCTAATGGAAGACCAGGCGGGCGTGATAGGGGTGTTTTCATGTGGATCCACATATTGATTGATGTATACCTAGATGGCTAGGGTGCGATGTTTGAATAGAATCTAGAGAGGCCATCCTTGCTTTTCTATCAGGATACATCAAAATCACTCTCTGATTTGAAGTATCATGGGGCAACAACCATACCTCTGTATCTCAAACCTAGTAACCTTTGCCTCTCAAACGATATATGAATATAGCAACTCAAGTTATAATATTAATATCATCTGCCTCTAGAAAGACCACATAATGGAAAACTGGTAATTCTATGAATTTGGAGGTTGGATATTGTCTCCTCAAATTCACTCCACACCTACACGCGAATATTAGGATCAAGTCCAACTTTTTGACTGGTCTCGATACATAATATCATAGATTCTTGACGAACCGTGATGATCTCTCTATCGTGCCTTGTCTACCCCTTGGAACATCGTCGAAATGGGTAGACCAATTGGATTTTCTCATTGACTGTGTAAGGGTAGGCCATAGAAGCACGTACCTAAAATGGAGCCTCACTTCTCGCAAGATTCGCTAAAATAATTGGTCATTTTTTCATAGATTCTTGACCTAAAAAACATTTTTTCTGAAACATTTGTTGAGCATGTGGGACCATATGTACTAAAGATGGTAGATATATAAATAGATAGTCATCAGTGTTACATGTGGTTCCACATGTTACAAATGTGCTAGATTAATATGGCTAGGGTTGCATATAGGTCCACATGTATCAAAGGTGGTAGATACATACCTATAAGAACTTAGACATTTAAACCCACATGCACCGGCCCTAGAGTACGAACCATTTAGACTTGTCACAAAATAAAAGTACTTGCCAAGTATGCCTAATTTAGTCATAATATAGTAGAAAAAATAATGGGTCATTTCGAGTAGGTTAAAAAACCACTTGCTATAATTATCAAGTTTTTCATGAAAATGGGTTTATCTATATTCCAATTTCATGTTGGTAAATTTTTAGAATTAATTTAAATAATAAATAATCTGATCCTAAATTTCAGGGTCAAAGAAACGGTTGAAATCTTTGTTGCCGTCGTCGCGTACCATAGTTTAAAAATCGGACCGATAACCGAACCGGCGAGGGTCTGCGACAAAAATGTACAGTACAAATTTTCCGTTGCCAACACGCGTGCATGCTGCACTGCTAACCCGTGCGTGCCCTGGCTAAGTTGGCTAATAAATTTTCAGCAGCGTGACAACCCAGGCCGATCGATCCGTCGCCGGTACACTGAGGCACAACGCGGAAGCTGCCAAACTGCGGCATCGCTCTCCGTGCTAGCACGTGGCGGGTCCTGGGCATCCCCCGCATGCGCTCCCGCGCCAGTCGCGCGTACTCCCGGGGACGGGGAGGACGCGCTCCACCTAGTCGCCCTCGAAATATTAATAGTCTGTGAGAAAATTCAATGTATTTAAATTCTACCTGTACTAGTTTATATAAGCTCTAATTCTCTTCAATCACAAACTGTTTCGCGGCCCAGTGGCTGCCTCCCTGTCCGCGCGTGGGAGATGCAGGGCTCGATTCCCTGCGGCCATACCGTTTCCTTCTTTTTTCCAGCGATCGTCTCGGCTAATATTTCCAGCTCGGGTCGGCTCGGCTAGATCTCGGCGAGATGCATCCTAGGGTCCGGCGGCTCGAGCCGAGCTGGTACAGTTATGTGATTGTGAATTTGGAGGCCTATAGAAGCATGAGCCTATCTTGTTTTGGCCAATCTGATGGCACATGGGTGTTCCCGATAACGAGCTGTCTGTAGCTCGGCCACCATTTGGGCTTTTCGTTACTTAGCTTGTATCCTGTTTAGTGGTTTGCTTGTCATATAGGTAAATTCATCATAGTTGCATATCTAGAGAATTTACGTTTCGTGTCAAGATTTAATTAAAAAAATTAAAATTGGTGTAGCACATATTCACCCCCGGGCCTCTAGGTGCCGTACTCGATCCTTTCAGTAATAGTAAGGAGGGTGAGGGAGGGGTATGAGCGAGTAGGAGAGAGCGCTCGGTTTTGCAGCTGGCTGGCATGGTTCCACGGGCACGCTCGATCTGAACGTGCCTGTTGGGCCTAGGTCGAGCCTGCTTTAATGGGCATGCTGGCCTGCATCGGGAGCTTGCACAGGCAACCAATCACCGTGCGGTTGCAGTTGGCGGGCCTGGCCTCATGCATGCAGACCACCAAACATGCCCCTAGGCACGCCGAAGTTGATCGAGTTGTGTCAGCTGCACCGCGCCCCTAGGCACGCCGAAGTCGATCGAGCTGCGTCAGCTGCACCTGCACATGCAACACCTTCCGGAAAGGAAACTGAACTGCCCGTGCCGTCGACAGCGGCCCTCGAGCTAACAACTTTTGTACCAACATGACGAGCTCCGTACTTTCGATACGTCACACGTCTAGGATGAGCTTACACACATCATCGCAGCTAGCGCTCCAGGGAGATCTTTAAGGGGGGCGTTTGGTCGCCTGCATTGACTTTTGAGCTCCGCGGGGGCAGGCCCTCCAGGGCCAGGTCTAGCAAAATCACCCTCTCGGCCATGTTGTGCATGTTGTTTGATAGTCTGTATGTCTCTAGGCCAAGGTCGCCATATGCAGCTGACCAAACAACATGCTTGTGTTTCCTGTGATAGTTAGTCTCACCTTCTTCCACATGGGTGGAGTTACCTCCCATCACCACACTTGGACAGATACATGCCGAGCGGCCACGACAGCGGAGGTCGCCGGTGAAGGACGTGGCGAGCAAGGCGACGGCGGCGAAGCTCGTTACCTAATTTGTAGCGACGACGGCAGAGCTAGTCAGCGAAGAGATCGGTTAGCCTACTAGGTGCTGCTACAACGGCGGAGTTCACGATGAGGAGCGGAGGTTGAAAAATACACGTACAAAGAGCAGACTAAATACGTGCATATAGGACACAAGATCTACTCGTCTACGACCAACGAAACGAAAAAACTTACAACACGAGAGTTGTGTCAAATGGTGATGCGAAGCTACTCCTAAAAGGAAATTTCAAACTGTCGATTATGTGCGATTAGTTTGACGAAATTCGTCTAAAAAGGCTTCAAACAAGAACACAAAATTTGGAGTTAACAATTAACAAAAGTCGAAACCGATTGTCAGAATGGAACCACGTCATCAATGCGCATCATTTTCGTGTAGACCTTATTTTGAATCGAGCAATGCAGTGTTGATTAGATGGAAGAAGATGAAGTAAGAATAAGAAGAGTAACCGGAGACACAGTTCACGTGCAAGGATGGAGGGCAGGAGGAAAGAACGAGCCAGGTCGGCTGGACATGGTTGATTCGAGCGTGCCCAGCAGGCCTGGTTTTTCGTTGACCATTGTAGCTGGGGGGCCTGGCCCAGGAGCTCATGCAGCCATCCAATCATCGTGTGGTTGCAGCTGACGGGTCTAGTCTAGCCTCATGCGGGTTACCAAACGCGGCCTCTGTGTTCTCCCATGTCGCCTTACTACCCACAGATCGTAAGCCGCCCCCATGACATTTGTCTCAAAAATACAATGACACGTAGTTTTAAACGACGCCACTTATTTTAGGATGGAGGGAGTAGTTTTCTTCAAGCAATTGAGTATGCAGGCGAGTACACTTTTAGAATGTCAAAACCCATCAAAATCGAACAGTATATGAAAACAACAAAATGTATGTATATATATATATGTATTAATATCCAAAAGAAAATGCAAGTGAAAGAAAAGAAAATAAAGATGAAAATGCAACATCAGAATAAAAGGTACACATAAAATAGGGAAAATATGTCATAATTACGTTTTCCAGTATGAGGTCAAGTAAAGTGAGATCATGTATATTCGCAATTACGTTGTCCCTGTGGTTAAGTAGATCCCACATGCACCTCTTCAAACTCTTCGCACTAACGAGTTTGGAAACACCCATCTCAAAAATCTGTGTGGAACTTATTTCCGTACGTCCAAAGCACGCAAGCTTGGACAAATAATTCCAAGTCATGATGAAACATCTCTATCAGCGTGTTTATCCAGCGGAAAACTAATGCACCATTGACCATGTCATGATCAAAAGTAAATTTACAAAATCCAAACAGCAACAAGTGTAGCTTTCATGGTCTTCCGGCTGCTCTTCTTTTCTTCCCCGAATTGTTTTCTAGCCGTCAGGACCCAAGTGACAAAAAGGCACAAATGAAATTAGCTATCCACGACGGGTCAGAGAACTTGCCTGTGGCAAGATGGTTAGGAGGGTGTGGTTGTACCCTTAGCCTACCAGAGTTTAAACCACAGGTTTGACGCTGGTGTTTCTCATTTAGGCGGAATATTCTTCAGTAGGAGGCGATGTTCCCGTCGACAGCGAGGCGCCCGTGGTGACCTCTTCAATTTCAAGACCATCCGCCGGCTCAATCTCTCGGAGGTGCTCATAGGAGTAGGGTGTACGTGTGTGCATTCATATGAGTGAGTGTATGTGCGTGTTTGTAAGCGTCTGCGTTGTACTGTTTCGCAAAAAAAGATCCACGACGGGCCACCGTGTAAAGCTCTTGGACAGCTCATTGGGATTGGCTTCCCAGCCTTCCGTCACAACTCACAACAGGTACAACTTGATGATAGGGTTGGTACCATGCTCCGACATCAGTCACAGATTTTCTGATGGAAACTATTTGGAGATGCTTTGAATATATCAAGGAGTGTGACGTGAAAACGAGTTCTACGTCAGTGCTGGACAAACCTACGGGTGTTTGCAGATTACTTGTGAGACATTTGGCCACGGCTGCGCTCGAATCAAGGTCAGAATGAGCAACTTGCGTCTCTGTAGATCACAGGCTGCATTTGACCCTTGTTTCCTCGGAAACGGCGGACGACACCACACCACACCACACTGGATCAGGCCTAGGGTTGGATTGGCCTTTTTTTTGTCTCCGAGCGCAATAGAAATGCCAAATGGATCAAATCTCCTCAGCGTTTCATCGCTGCAGGATAGCGCACATCAGCACATGTTTCAACGTAAAGGTGCATCATCAAGCAAAATCAGCGAACAAATTTCAGAAAAGGCCTCCAGCTTTTAAGTGCATATTTTTCGGAAGCAGGTCCTTGTATCGCGAGAGATGCCCTGCAAGTGTGAGCCCTTTCGCACTTCTCTCCATAAAGTGCTGCTAATGGAGTAAAAATCTTTGTTACTCCGTAATCAATAGGTTCAAATCCTATAGTAGAAGCTTCACCAGAAAATAAATCTTTAAATTTGAAAGTTGGGAGAGGCATACATGATGTAAATAACATATTTATATAGAACTTGCTGGAAATATTATTTTTTGTTGTCCGTGTTTACTATAACTATTTTTATAACAAGTGAGTATCATGCAACCTTACATTGGTCCGTATTTTTTAAAACTATTTCTAGTTTAAAAATCTCGTCGCGAATAAGATAACGATGAAAACGGATTTTCAACCAAATTAGCAGCTCGAGACATAATTTTTTTATATTTAGACAGCAACAGGAATCTACAATTCTACATGATGTTATCCATATGTCATTTGCATCGGGGAGCCGCCACACAAGCTGGATTTTGGTGCTGTGCTGCCAGGTAGCCCTGTCCTTAATAATTGATCGTACGACTATCAAAAATTGGGATCAATTATGAAAATCCGAACCAACCGGTGGTTAGATGGTGAAAACCTTCATAGCAAAATCTATCAAAAATTGGGATCAATTTAGCCCACCGGAGTTCAAATTCCAGATTGACACTTGTGTGTCGCATTTTAGGCGGTATATTTTTCAATGTGAGACGACATTCTCGCCAATAGCGTTCATAGGTGTGAGTGCATGCGCGTGTGAACGTCTGCGTTTATACCGTGTTTCGCAAAAAATCTGATGGAACTCAAAATCTATGCTACTATTAAAAGAGCAAACTTGATCGGATATATTAAATTTATGCCGTACGATCTCTGATCAACGAACCAGATTGTCCGGTCCGTGTTGAGCAACTCAACACATCCTAGATGAAATGTTAATTTTGTTTTTTTAACGTCGACAACTGTCGACGCCCTCCTCGCCACGGCCGGGTCCCTCTCTGTCCAAGCCCAAGGAACATCAGGAGGTCGAGGTCACTGAGAGGAGCACGGCGGTCAAGGGAGAGGTGAGCTAGGATGGGCGACACTCGCGGGAGGAAATCGGAGGTGATTGGGAGCTGCTCAGCGGCCGCGGTCACGCACAGGCGAGGTCTGGCCAGCGCGCAGACATCCGAGTCAAACGGAAGCAAAGGGGCGAGAGCGAGCGGTGACCTACATGCGCGGGGACGACATGGTGCGCGTTGAGAAAAACAGGTCGAGCGGTGCTCGAGTTGGCGCTGGCCATGGTGCGGGCGGAGGAGAGAACGTCGGGCCGCCCCAATTCCTCAGCAGGTTCCGCAGAAGCTTCCGTCATCCAAGGAACTGCCCATCTATTCCGACTACAACTCTGCTCAACAACGCTGGACTCTGCTTAATTTGCCTGTTTGCTCGACGAGGAACAGCGGCTGGTGCGGGACGCTCGGCGAGTCGGCGTGGCCGTCTTCGTCGGGGCAGTGGCGGGGCTGAGGGGCCGTGATGGTCGCTGGCTGGACGGGGAGCCGGCACTGCCGCCACTGGTGGAGGCAGAGTGTGCGGCCGCACCACCCAATTTGACGATGGCCTAGGTTCTCCCGCCCCATGGCCAATTGGAGGAGAGCTGTGCATCAGGTCGGGCATCGGGCAGAAGAACTGGTAGTGGAAGAGGGTAGTTGGAGCTGTGCGTGGATCTGGTCGCCGGCAACTCGCGCGTACAGTACATGCTGCTATACATCGTGCTGCTCTGAATAAACGAGCATGGAGCGGATAAGATGGATAGGCAAATAGAAAAAGTTACGGAGTAGTAAGGAGTATGTAGCAGCGTGAAACTATTCAAAAAGGCTTGGTTGTTACCTTACACAAAAGCTCAATTAGCAGATTAATTTCTAATTGTAAATGTAATACACCGATAAATTTGGTCGTTCCTAGAATTTTATCTATCAATGTCTTCTTTTATGATTTAGTAGAGTTGGCCTTATGTTAAGTTAATTAATAATATAAGAATTGGGTTTCTAAACTATGTGATATTATTATATGATTATGTGGATTTGTTGGCTGTCTATTATTTTGATGTATTGTTTATTGATCTTCCAAAGTTTTAATTTTATTTAGGTGATTTTCATGTTGTTATATCAATTGAAAATCCAAAAATAAGGATGCAGCTGTGCTATATTTTAGGGCAGCCTTGCCCTATTTTAGTTACACATGTCTAAGAATACAATTAGCACATGTCGTATAGGCATTAGAAAATGAAAAAGTGGTTGCAAGTTACTGAAAGATGACAGATAGCATGTGCATAATACAATGAAACTGACACAAAACCCAACTAAATGATATTACCATCGACGAATGACTCCTTTCAGCTCCATGGTACATTTGTTGTACATATAGTGGCTAATACTTAAAATATGAAGTTTTCCTCTGGTATTTTGTTTCCGTCGATTGAGGTTTTGTACATATATAGCACATATGAATGTCTTCCACTATTGTTGATGTTTTCATAGTAGATTATGATACGTGCGTTGAATATGCACGTCCACTAGTCTACTTAAAAAAGGGAAGTCTGCAGTAAAAAAGGTGTCTAGAGAGAACGTGGCCCATTAGAGAGTTTAGCCCATCAGGCCTATGTCGCTCATGATCGTGGTCTTCCCGTTCCAGCTTGAGTCTGACCTTGGTCGCTCTCGGTCACGCCCCTAACACACAGCTCTCGATTCATCGCCTCAAATCGGCGGCCGGCGGCGGGAAAGAGAGTCGGGAAGGAAGGCAGGAGGCATGGGGTTGCGGAGGTAATCTGGCGGTCTTGAGCAGGCCAGCGGGCGGTTCGTGCCGTCGCGCACGCCGGCCAGCAGCGCCGGGCGCCGGGACGGCGGTAGCAACGCAGCGTACTCCATTCCCCTGGGACGGGCTAGCCGGAGCAGAAGCACTCCGGCGGCCTGCCTAACCTTGGTAAGCTCAGCGCCGGCTCATCACCATCGAGCAGCGCAGCAGACTCTGTTTTTAGTATTCCCCTGTTTGCTGTTAACCCGTTCGGAGCAAAAAATGCAATGGTCTCTGTTTTTTTTTTGTTAGTTCATTAATTTTGATTTTAGTTTGGTAATTACTTTTGTTGTAGAATTTTCAAAATGAAGAGAAACGGTGTTGACATTGCGTCCATTGTTGGTGCTTTCATGGCAATGCGAGGTAGAGCCATGATTTTTGTACTCATGTTTATCTTTTATTTATGCATGACTATTTAATCTTCCAAGTTATGTATATTGCTATTTTTGTAATGTCGAGATTTTTTATTTTTTTGGAGTGTGCACACACCAAATTATTTCTGGCTCCACAGCTGATCTTGATTATCTCTTAATACTATGTTAGGGCAGATGTTAGATACAATTGACATTTTCTTAATACTATTATGTACTTATCTATATTTTTATAAAGCAAAACTCCACTAATTGTAATTAATATTTCTATCTCAACATGCAAACTATTCATATCACTTGCTCTTTTAGCCAACCAATTGTCAACGTCATTCCACTAACATTCATTATTTATTGTTTATCCCTTCATGCAAGTATCCACATCATCTTTTAGTTTAGTGATGTAATGCAGGTCACGCCCATCACCATGTTAAGCAAACCCAACATATGACAAGTTGTCATTTAGCTCAAAGGTGAACTTCTTCCTCTACAAGAACCCATTTCGTGCTACTTTGGATGGTATTCTACTTGAGTATCTATCCCTTTGCTATGTGAGGTATCACACGACGAGTACGAACATCGGGAAAATGCCGAGGAAGCCCAAGACTCAAGACCATCCAAGGCGTACGTATGGAAGAGGAGGAGGAAGCGTCAAGACGAAGCCAAGCGGCCCGACCAGGCTGACCCAGCCCGGCCTAGGCCGGCCAAGCTCCAGACGCCGCCGGCCTCCTCGACACCCGAGGCCGGCCTAGCCCGGCCTAGGCCGGCCGAGTACCCGAAGCAGCCGGCCTGCCCCTGACCGAGGCCGGCCCCAGCCCGGCCAGGCCGGCCGACGCGACTTCCTGCTGCCTGTTTTGACCTTTGAGTCATGTAATCTTATCCTCTCACCTACCCCTTTGTCCTAAGACTATAAATAGGTGCTTCTCACCTCAGATCTAGGGTTAAGTAAGATATGAGATAGAGATAGAGCTTGTGCTCATCCCCTCCCCTTGTGGAGATGATTCCTCCCCTTGCGGAGAAGATCCCTCTTGTGGATTCAAGGCCTCCTCTTGTGGAGAAGATCCCTCGTGGATACAAGACCTCTCCTTAGATTTATCTATTGAGTGACTTCAAAACCTCTCCTTGTAGCTACTACTTGTCAATCTCTCCCTTTGAGATTCTATTGGACCGGTTTGGACCTACCGGTGAGGGAAACGTATCCTTGTATCGTGTTTCTGTTCTTGTGTTCTTCGCGTTCTTGCGTGAGTTCGCCTAAATCCGCCGTCAATCCGTGAAGATCGAGCACCCCTTGAGGTCCTACCCTCATCATATGGTATCAGAGCTCTAGGTTGCCACGGATTTGACTTTGTTTACCCCACAAATCCCCCAAAATTTTCTTTGATTTTGAGAAAATTCGAAAAATTTCACCAAAAATAGCCTCACGAGATTTTGGATCGATCTGTGAATCTTGTGCGTTTTGACAGGTTTTAATCCATAGATCTATTGCTAAACTTGTTTATCTACCTTCCTTTGCGTTCCCATAGTCCAATTCCATCATTTTGGCCTTCGATTTGCTGTTTTCCGTTGAGTTTTTCCGCCCAAATCGGCCATTTTCTCGTCCTTGGGCACGAACAGCGTCCCGCGGCCGTACTGCCGGCCTAGGCCGACCCTAGCCTGGCCTGGACGGCCTAGCACCTAGGCCGACCCTAGCCTGGCCTGGCCGACCCTAGCCTGGCCTAGGCCGACTTTAGAAAACTGGAATTTCAGGAAAAACGGTTTTGGCCATATCTTTTGATTTCGGACTCCTTTTTTATGTTCTTTAGCTCGTTTCGAAGCTACGGACAAGCTCTACATCACCATTGCAGTTGATCCATCATCCACCACCACAAACATTCGTGGGCAAGCACGAAACTTTGACAACAATGGGTGAAGATCGTCGATGAAAGGTATATCATCACAAATCTTTTCCCCTTGCCATTCCTTTGTGAGCCACACTATATCTTTGTGATTACCATGTCCTATTAAGGCTAGCTCTTGATGATTTCTTGGGCTTTGCACATTTACACCGTGTAGTTTCCGAGAAAACTTGCATGCGCTAGTTGATATATATCTTGTTGTTAGCACAAAAAGGGTGAATGAGATAAGAGAAAAGAATCAAAAGAGAAAAGAAGCAAAAAGAGAGAGAAAAGAAAAGAAAATAAGAAGCACCACTTACCATATCTCTTGTAGGAATCACGCAAGCTCGATGAACATCTTGTATGTTGTACATTTTGTGCAAACCTTGTAGTCCACCAATAAATTGCAATCGAGCTAGTGGTTCTCCTTGTACTTGTGCAACACGAGCTTATAGTCTTCGCTAGGATCATATGATTCTTTAGCTCACTCCTTGGTTGCATGAGTCTCATTTATCTCTCCGTGCGTGTGTTTCTTTAAGCTACATTTCTATCTTTTGAGATTGACTTGTTTTTGCTTTGTGATCATCGTGGTTCTCTACTTGCTTTAACAATATCTTGGTTTCCGGTTGGTTCAATTTGCTTTCCACCTACTATACATTCCTATCCACTTTTAACCCGTATGTGTTTTGGAGTTTGCTTTGGATACTTGAACACAAGCACTTTACTTTGTGATTGTTTCCCTTTGGTTGTCCACGACGTCCAATACTATCTACAAAGTGAGAGGTTCTTATCAAGTTTCCTTCCACTCCACATATACACTTGTCTTGTGAGTTAACATCTCTAGGGAGAGCGAATCCAACTATGGAGGCCAAGATGATGATGAGTACACGATGAGCCACATCGACTATGATGCCTCAAGCATTGCGGACGTGGGGGAATGCTACACCGACAATGACCCCCATGACATGATGGATCATCCCCAAGACTTCCGCTACCACGACTCCAACTACACAAGCATGAACGACATGGAGCGGTACCACGACTCCGACTACACAAGCGTCAACGACAATGAGGTGCAAATCTCCTCATAAGCCTCATCATATGGTACCGACTTCCACTAAAACAACATGGTGGAGTGCCACTACTACGACTACTACTATTCAAGCATTTGCGACGACATCGATTACACCTTCGACAACATGCAAGAGGAGAAGAACCCCATCACCACCGTGTTCAAGAGTGGCACCACCAAGCGTCGTGGCACAACCTACTATGGTTCAAGCTCACGACGGAGCACCGACAAGGCCACCATGCATTCATCCTATGGAGCTCCATCAACCTCACGAAGGCGCCATGGCAAGGACATCGCCAAGAGCGCCAAACTTTGACATTCTACATCGACAACAAAACGGCCCCCCAAGAAGTGCATCGACAAGGCCAACCCAAGCCAAGGCCCATCTAGCTCAACAAGGCGCCACAGGAAAGATACCAACATGAGGGATGACCAAGTGAACAAGGTTGATGCACACTTGGACAAGTTCGGCGACACTAACCGTGTTTCAAAATCTCAAGGACGCCATTGACAAGCTTGCCAAGCGTCTACACTCTTCATCACACTCAAGAAGGCGTGACAAGAAAGATGCCACGGTGGACCACAACATGTCCAAGATTCAAGACAACATCGACGCACTCGCCAAGCGTCGGAACATGTCACCAAGCTCTAGTGGAAGCTCCAAGCCAAGGTCGCCAAGGCATCCAAATGACTTTCGACGACACCTCTCCACTCAAGAGCGTCAACGTCGACATGAGGAGAAATCAAGAACCTCTACATCCAAGATGGTGATGAGTACACACTTTATGGTGTCTCCTTCAAGTGCCACCACTACATGGGCAATCTTCTCAAGCACTTCTCATGAAATGGTCTCTACACCAAGTGCCACCACCACATTGGCCCCCATATGGCAAGATGAAGACCTCATATGCGACAATTGCCAAGGCCAAGACCATGACCCACGGGAATGTCACAATCTCTTGTGCCCAATATGCAATGGAAGAGGTCACATGTTGTGGGAGTGCCAAAATGGAGACCAAGATGGCGTGAAGACGGTCGAGCATGGGATATTCCCTTCGGCAAGGAGTCGAGTGATGATGCCCCAACTATGGAATTGACCTTTGGAGGCGAGATTGTTGAGGAGGTTGAGCATGGGAGTTTCCCTTCAACCATGGAGGCGTTTGGAGTTGAGAAAATTGAACCTACCCTCATGTGTTTGAGTTATGAGATGGTACCAATCCCATGTCAGAATGAGAGCCACTTAGCCCACATGAGTGAGAGTGAGAGTGAGTTGAGTGCCTCCACCATATGTGAGATTGAGTGCTTCCAATTTGAGGGAATGAGAGATACACCACTTTGAGTTGCGAGAGGTAGTTGATAGGTCTTGTGAGGCCATTTCAATTTCTAACAACTTACCACCTTCCTCTAGTGTGTTTTCTCATTGTGTGCTAGGTTCCATGGATGATGATACGCCACTCCTCGACTTGACGGTGGCTCAAATGGAGATGATGTACATGGCAGATGAAGATGATGCCACCCCATGTCTACATCAAGATGGTCAAGTCGGCCACATGAAGGTCACTACTATTTCAACACCTACTTCACATGAGCGGGACTACAAAGGTATGGGTGTTAATGTGACCATGATCCCACTAGTGGACATGATGACCTATGATTGTTTGCATGCTATGGATGATTCTTTTGATGTCACATATGATTCGTTCTTATTCCCTTGTGATACTTTGTTTGAAACCAATGTTGATCATGTGAAATTACCTATTTGTGACAATTTTGCCATGAGCATGTCTTGTTTTGAGTGTTTTCATTTTTCTCCCATTGTTGCTTGCAATATGTTGAACAATTTCTCTTTCACATGTGTTGCTTGCAATAATGAAGAAATGCTTGCTTATGAGATTGCACCCATAGCTTTCTCACATTTTGGAGATGTTTCGTTTTCTCTTATGGACCTTGTTCCATCCTTTACTTTGCATAGTGACCATTCACATATGTCATATTTTCCAATTGACTTTGGTGTGTTTGGTGATATGCAAATGAAGAGACACGTCATGATGGATGATGTGTTCATATACCATGCACACAATTTCTTTCTACAGCTTTCGTGTGCATTGAGCCTCATGCTATATTGTCAACCTCAATTGAACATGAGTTGACAAAAAGAGCTCTTGAGAGCATATATTTGAGTTGTGCTTGGAACAAGACATTAATACCCTTTCCATGTTTTGCATCAAACAAGTTGAACAATTTCTCTTGCATATGGCTTGTTTGCAACCATAATGACATTTTGAGCATGTCTTGCCATGATTGTAATGGTTTCTACCCATTTGGTGTTGCAACAAATATGTTGAAAACTTGCTCTTTCATGTGCTTTGTTTGCACCCATGATGCTATTTTGGACATTATTCATTGTGTGTTTTTACCAAGTTCTCCTCTTATTGCCTCAAGGATGTTGACAAATTTCTCTTTCCGATGTCTTGTGGGCAATAATGATCATATGGTTCAAAATGAGATACCTAGTTGGCATCCTCATATTTTCATGAAATTTTTGTGTTCCCATATTTTGAAGATGTTCCATTGGATTGCTTGCTCATAAACCTTGCACTACCTTTTCATATTCTTGTGTTATACTAACGGTGCTATGACAAAGGATGGACATGACATTGTTGATATACTCCTCTTTCTTGCACACACATGGTTTGCTTGGTCTTTGATGTTTGTAGACATGGTGAATTCCAATTTTTCGACAACACACCTACCTCCTTTGCACGGTGATGAAGGGCAAGAGTCGAGGATGACTCTTTTTGAAGAGGGGGGAGATGATGTAGTGCAAGTCACGCCCATCACCATGTCAAGCAACCCAACATATGACAAGTTGTCATTTAGCTCAAAGGTGAACTCCTTCCTCTACAAGAACTCATTTCGTGCTACTTTGGATGGTATTCTACTTGAGCATCTATCCCTTTGCTATGCGAGGTATCACACGACGAGTACGACATTCGGGAAAATGCCGAGGAAGCCCAAGACTCAAGACCATCTAAGGTATACGCATGGAAGAGGAGGAGGAAGCGTCAAGACGAAGCCAGGCGGCCCGGCCAGGCCGACCCAGCCCGGCCTAGGCCGGCCAAGCTCCAGACGCCACCGGCCTCCTCGACAGCCGGCCTGCCCCTGACCGACGCCGGCCCCAGCCCAGCCAGGCCGGCCGACGCGACTTCCTGCTGCCTGTTTTGACCTTTGAGTCATATAATCTTATCCTCTCACCTACCCCTTCGTCCTAAGACTATAAATAGGTGTCTCCCACCTCAGATCTAGGGTTAGGTAAG
Source organism: Poa pratensis (assembly GCA_947311845.1). Taxonomy (NCBI): domain Eukaryota; kingdom Viridiplantae; phylum Streptophyta; class Magnoliopsida; order Poales; family Poaceae; genus Poa; species Poa pratensis. The sequence goes on along the minus strand of CAMZMU010000128.1, from coordinate 70,753,132 downwards.
ATATGAGATAGAGATAGAGCTTGTGCTCATCCCCTCCCCTTGTGGAGATAATTCCTCCCCTTGTGGAGAAGATCCCTCTTGTGGATTCAAGATCTCCTCTTGTGGAGAAGATCCCTCTTGTGGATACAAGCCCTCTCCTTAGATTTATCTATTGAGTGACTTCAAGACCTCTCCTTGTAGCTACTACTTGCCAATCTCTCCCTTTGAGATTCTATTGGACCGGTTTGGACCTACCGGTGAGGGAAACGTGTCCTTATATCGTGTTTGTGTTCTTCGTGTTCTTGCGTGAGTTCATCCAAATCCGCCGTCAATCCGTGAAGATCGGGCACCCCTTGAGGTCCTACCCTCATCATTTAGCCTTTAAATTTTCCGCGTCATCCTTTTTTTTTGCCATTTGAATGATAAGATCACACCATCCCGCTATGTAATTACAAAATTAAATCATGTGTTTGGGAAACACCAAAATTAGTTTTGTCAATGAAGTAGAATTTTTTCTTGCATATTTCTATAGTCAACTTTAGATTTCATGCGTTTATTAGATTTTCTAAGAGATATCTGCTGCAACGCGAGGTATGATTATAGTTTATATATTGCCTTATAATGGAAAAAAAAAACGATGGCGTCAGGGATCACGTAGGCAGGCTGGCTGCGTGATCCAAACCGGGCTCCTCTTCTCCACATGCGATGCTTTTGCATTGATCTGATTGGGTGGTACGCAGTGCCGAGTGAGCAACGAACACATACCTCTGGAGAGCAAAGAGACAAGATCTGCGGCTCCATAAGGTACTGTAGCTAGCTCAGATCATGACCCGTGCGCACAGGAGTGCACGGCGGCTGGGACAAAGTAAAGACAACTTTCTCTTGCCCAGTGACTGTTAAACCGCACATGCACAAGTCATACTCGGTGGTCTTTTGTTCCGGGAGGAAACGCACCGAGAATAGCTAATAATCTCGTCGATATGTACTGGACGGCTAGACTGTGACTGTATATAATCCTCAGCTAGCGATAGCTTGCTGCTTGCTGCTTGCTGCTTGCTTGTGGAGTCGTGCTGGTGTGTGCTAGCTAGCCTGCTGGTTGTGAACTCTAGGCCATGGCCATGGCGAGTGCCAAGAAGCTGCAGGAGAGGGTCGCCAGCGGTAGAACGGCGTGGATGCTGGCTGAGTTCGTCATCCTCTTCCTCCTCCTCGCCCTCCTGGCCCGTCGCGCCGCGTCACTGGGGAGCGCGGCGGGACGTGGCTCGCCGCGCTCGTCTGCGAGGCGTGGTTCGCGTTCGTCTGGCTCCTCAACATGAACGGCAAGTGGAGCCCCGTCCGGTTCGACACTTATCCGGAGAACCTCTCGGAGCGGACCGACGAGCTCCCGGCGGTTGACATGTTCGTGACGACGGCTGACCCGGCGCTGGAGCCGCCGATGATCACGGTGAACACGGTGCTCTCACTGCTCGCTGTCGACTACCCGGACGTCGGCAAGCTGGCGTGCTACGTCTCCGACGACGGATGCTCCCCCGTGACGTGCTACGCGCTGCGCGAGGCAGCTAAGTTCGCCGGCATCTGGGTGCCCTTCTGCAAGAGGCACGGCGTCGGAGTGAGGGCCCCTTTCATGTACTTCTCTTCCGCGCCGGAGGCTGGCACAGGCGCGGCCGGCCACGAGTTCTTGAAAAGCTGGGCATTTATGAAGGTTAGCCAAGACCATGGTGCTTATAGCTGACATGATCATGTCACTATGTCAGTACAATGATTTTTGGTCCTACGGTTCATTATCACAATGACCATATGCATGCATCTTCCTGGTCTGTGATTTCAGAGCGAGTATGAGAGGCTAGTCAGCCGAATCGAGAACGCCGACGAGGAGTCCATTCTGAGGGATGGCGAATTCACCGAGTTCATCGATGCCGAGCGCAGGAACCATCCTACCATCGTTAAGGTCGCCAAATTGACCATGTGCCCACATGTACATGGTTGTCCCAAACGCAAAACAAATCCGTCTCTTGCTAATATTATTGCGTTTAATTTGTCTGAGCTCAGGTTCTCTGGGATAACAGCAAGAGCAGGGCAGGGGAAGGATTCCCACATCTCGTGTACGTCTCCAGAGAAAAGAACCCCCAACATTATCACAACTTCAAGGCCGGCGCCATGAATGTTCTGGTCAGCACTCTCTTCACAGTACCACCACCTTAATCACAGTTCACACAAACAACACAACAAGTAACAGAGAATTCAGAGTAGTGTTGATAATTATGCTGAACATTTCCTGGTGCAGACAAGGGTGTCAGCTGTGATGACCAACGCGCCGATCATGCTCAACGTGGATTGCGACATGTTCGCCAACAACCCGCAGGTCGCCCTGCATGCTATGTGCCTGCTGCTGGGATTTGACGATGAGATTCAGAGCGGGTTCGTTCAGGCGCCGCAGAAGTTCTACGGTGGCCTCAAGGATGATCCCTTTGGCAACCAGATGGAGGTTATATTGAAGGTATTGATTTACACAAGTGCTGTGTGCCGCTACTACTTTTCCATATCATGTGGTGGTGGTGGTGAAGGCTGGCTTTTTGTGCACCACTAGTGTTACAAACTTACAGTTTACTGGTTTTTGTGGCATGTTCAGAAAGTTGGAGGTGGAATCGCTGGGATCCAAGGAATGTTCTACAGTGGGACGGGCTGTTTTCACCGCAGGAAAGTCATTTATGGCGTGCCGCCACCGGACACCATCAAACACGAGAGAACAGGTAAAACTAAGCACACAAATGATGTAATCCTCAGGGGCTAATTCAGTTATTTATATTAATGGTTCAACTAGGTTCCTCACAAGTCACAAGTCACACCAAATGGCTGCTCTTATTTTGCCAGGCTCACCATCCTACAAGGAGCTGCAAATCAAGTTTGGGAGCTCAAAGGAACTGGTAGAATCTTGCAGGGACATCATCTCAGGAGACGTGCTCGCTAGACCAATAATCGATTTATCAAGTCGCGTCGATGTGGCAAAACAAGTGGGCGCCTGCAACTATGAGGCTGGCACATGTTGGGGTCAGGAGGTATACTTAGTTGCCATTGCCGTATTTTTGCAGGTTTGCTACAGTACAACTAGACATCTTTACAGTTACTGTTTCTCTAATTCCAGTTCGCTCCATGTATTTTGCAGATTGGCTGGGTCTATGGATCGATGACAGAAGACATATTAACCGGGCAGCGGATCCATGCGACGGGTTGGAAATCGGCGTTGATGGACACCAAACCACCGTCATTCTTGGGATGTGCTCCGACCGGCGGACCAGCAAGCCTAACCCAGTTCAAGAGATGGGCAACAGGGCTTCTGGAGATACTCATCAGCCGGAACAGCCCAATCCTCGGCACCATCTTCAGGCGCCTCCAGCTCCGGCAATGTCTTGCCTACATGCTCATATATGCGTGGCCAGTGAGGGCGCCTTTTGAGATGTGCTACGCGCTATTGGGACCGTTCTGCCTACTCACAAACCAGTCTTTCTTGCCGAAGGTGCATACAATTTCCTCATCAGACACCAGTACATTGCTCACAGCCGAAATGCAAGCACACACCTAAATTCTTATAAAACTACTCTAGAAGATTGTTTAAATTGTTATGGCTGGCTGGATTGCATACAAACACTTGTTGACTGATGTGTAAGTTCTTCTGAATTATGTACTGCTTTTGCAGGCATCAGAAGAAGGTTTCCGCATCCCACTAGCTCTGTTCCTGACTTACAACATATACAACTTGCTGGAGTACAAGGAATGCGGGCTCTCAGCCCGCGCCTGGTGGAACAACCTCAGGATGCAACGCATCACCTCAGCATGCGCCTGGCTTCTCGCCTTCCTCACTGTGCTCCTAAAGACCATAGGACTCTCCGAGACAGTGTTCGAGGTCACCCGTAAGGAAAGCAGCACGTCCGATGGTGGCGTGAGCACCGACGAGGCCGACCCGGGGCTGTTCACGTTCGACTCGTCGCCCGTGTTCATCCCGGTGACGGCGCTTGCAATCCTGAACATCGTTGCAATCTCTGTTGCGGCATGGCGTACCCTTGTCGGGACAGCTACGGGCGTTCATGGTGGCCCAGGAATCGGAGAGTTCGTGTGCTGTGGCTGGATGGTGCTGTGCTTCTGGCCATTCGTGAAAGGGCTTGTTAGCAGGGGGGAGTACGGAATCCCGTGGAGTGTCAAGGCGAAGGCTGGTTTGATTGTGTCCGTGTTTGTACACTTCTGCACAAGGAACTAACATGCGCGGCATCAAAATATTAATAGAAGCTTAATTCTGTTCTGCTTAGAATAACTAGCATTGGAACATGTAAGAAACATAAGAATTTACTGGAAGTTTGACAGAATTCAGTTCAATGACAAAACTGGAAGCAAGCACTGCTTCGATCTTTGAAACCGCGACTGCGATTCCTCTACAACATGCATGAAGATTTTGCGAGCCGCTGATTCAGAATCTCAGATTATACCCCACCTGAATTTTTTTCCATTGTAATAGGGCTAGACAAACCCGGGGAAGGGAGAGATGTCAAGGTTTTGCAGAGTTTATTAATAGGTACAGCTGCAAACCAAAACAGCAAGCAGCACACATGCTACCCAAGAACCATCATCGATCAGCAGATAGCGTCGAGGAGAGAGAGCCAACCGTGGGACGTCACTCTTTTTGTCAGGAGGGAGGCGCACGCCCCAGAGAATGGCATCATACCTGCAGTTTTTCCGGACCAGTTCGAGCTGACGGCGTCGAGCCGTGGAAGACGACGCCACCGTTACGGCGAGGTGACAACCGAGCCGTTGGGAACGGCGACCGGGAGCGGCAGACAAGCAGCGTCCTTGGCCTCCAGCGATCGGGGGACACACTAGTGTTAAAATATAAAGCGGTTTTGCTAATTCTTAATCGAATGAGAATTAGTTTAGTTCTCAATCGCATGACGTCATCAGTTGCAAGTGGACTTGCAACTGATTCAGACCATTTGATTTGCTTCGTGATTCGTGCATCAGTTGCAACTCAACTTGCAACTGGCATTTGACGATGTCATGCGATTGAGAATTAAGTTAATTCACATTCGACTGAGTTGCAAGTGGACTTGCAACTGATCTGGACCATTTGATTTGCTTCGTGATTCGTGCTAATCATGAGTTGCAACTTGACTTTCAACTGGGTTTGATAACGTCATGCGATTAAGAACTAAGCTAATTCTCATTCGATTGAGCGCTAAAAGACTCAATATAAAGCATAACCTTTCCCATCAGTTCAGATTTTTGAGATGGTATCAGAACCAGATGGTCTCAAGTTTAAGCCCTAACTAACGCGCTATTTAATATAAAAATAGTTGTGCCCTCACATCTATCCCACGCCTAAGTTTGTCGTGTCTCGGCGGACGGACACCGGAGGTAAAGAATACCCCTTTTTAGATTCGACACGGGGCACGAAGGAGGCTAGAAGACGTCCCACCCGGGTGAACCACGTCGAGCTCTCCGATCCGACGTTCAAGCAATCAATATAGAGACGCAGAGAGTTTACCCAGGTTCAGGCCGCCCGGAAGCTAAAAGCACTACTCCTGCATGTTTGGATTGAGGTGTTCATCATGGTGAAGCTTACAAAGGTGGTCATGGGTGTGTACCCGGCAGGGTGTCGGCTAGAGGTAGACGACGAGCAGATCTACCCGGAGGAGATCACCTCTCGCTCTACCCTCTCAGCCCTAGCTAGTCTTGATGGTGCCCTGCCTTGGTTCCGATCTAATTCGTCCTCCTTTCCTCGGTGGCCTTGGTTCTCTTTTTATAGGCTAAGGGGATGCCACATGGGTCACGCGAGGAGCGTGGAAAACCCCCCGGTGGTATTTGGAGGCGACGTGGTATATTCTCCTCCAAGTGTTCTCCGCGGTTAGGTGAGGGCGTCCACCTTTAGGGAAAGTGGGGTGGACAGGGACTGACTCCCCCACCGACCACGCTCCATGGCGACGTCACTGGGTCGCGTCCTTCGTCTTGGTGCCCAAGTATTTTACAAGCTTCCAGCACGTGCTGGCGTGCTTATCCTTGGCGCTGTACGGAGACGGACCCGAGAGGGAGCCTGGCCTCCTGCCGGGCACTCGGGCTCTCTGGTGTCTTGACTTGATGCCTTGGTGGAAGGTGACCCCGGAGGGTCCCCAGTCCTTAGCCGCAGGGTGTCGATGTCGCGCTTGATAGGTTCCCGCGAGGTAGATGGGCGGACAAAAAAGAGCTACACCACTATATTAACTTGTTCTTTGGGCATCTTCTATGATAAAAAACAGCTGTTTTGACATCACTATATTAGATGGGGGATTTGTGGGCGGACCCATCTACCTGTCCTGCTACTTGGCCTTGTCCATCTTCTTGGTGGGCCCATAGTTGGTGGAGCCATTTTGACAGCATAAGGAGAACTCCATGTTCCACTATTGCGACAAAGTTCTTCCCATTGTCCAGGCTAGACGTGAGGGGAGTGTTATAAAATATAAAGCATAGCCCTTCGAGAGTGGATAAATAGAACCCGGCGACATATGAACTCGCTTCAACTCGGCACCTCATTGGTCCAGAGATGTATGTGGGGTCCAGTACTACTAGTGGGCTTTTCCGTATCTCTCCTATCTAAGGGTGACTTCTTTTGGTCTTATGATTGTGTATAAGCCTGCTTATGGATTCCGGTGAGCAGAAACTGCGGTGGGCAAAACTCTAGAAACTACTCAGGAGACTTCTTTTAGGCTTATACTGTTTTGCCTTATTTGCTATGATGACTTGTAAGATGTATGTTTTGCCCCTGAATTTGATACTGTATTATTTTTCAGTGAATCATGTATATTTGACATGCGCACGTACTAATCACTCCTTGATGGCACAAGGCCATAGCTTGCTGACCTTATACGTGTGGCTCTATAGGCATGCATGCTTTGCCTAATGCATCACAAGGCCACATGTGCATGCACGTATACTTTGAGCCAGCACCTGGTACGTGACAGCGTGAAGTAGAAATATTCTATCAGCTAGCTACAACTTGTAGCGATGGAACCTTGTCGCGAGCGCGACCTGGGTGAGGACGAGCGAGCGAGGGGCCCGGTGGGCTCGTTTTCCTTTATTTTCCTTTTACCGGTTCGAGGAGGGAAACGGGCACAGGGGAGTGGCATTTGGCCGTAAATATGGACGAAAACGGGGTAACACGTTATACCGCTTCGGTAATCTGAGGGAGAAGCTCGGGAAACTGCTCCGGATTAGTTTCTTCATACTGTACTGCGGCTCGCTTCTGGGGAGCTTTCTAGTGGAGAGAAACTGGACATTCTTTTGGGCTTGTACTGTGGGAACCTAAAATGAAGTCATCTTAAATCTCTCTTTTTCCTATCTAAAAGAAAAGTTTGGTCCCATGTTACGTCAGTCCCATCGTCCAACATCGACGTATGTCGCCACTTTTGCACCTTCGCCCCCTCAGAATTGGCAATTGACCCGTAGTCCAAACCTAATCCACCCAGTCCACCCGATCCCCTCACTGAGGCTCACTCTTCTCTTCTCCGGCGGCGGCGGTGATCGACTCGGAGCGACCGCTGGCTTGGGGCATTGTTCCCCGTCAGCGACTCGCAGCAGAGGAGAGGCATCCTACGCCTACCGGTCCGCCCAGATGCGAGTTGCCGCCGATGATCACCGCCTCACCCTCGCCTCCTTCCCCGTTCCCGTTCGTGAGCTCCAGCGTGTGGTAGTGCAATTTTGACGGCCGCAGCGACGTGCGGGTTGGTGGCGGTGGGCGGGCTCAAGCTGTCTGTGCTGCGCCTGCTCAAGATGCCCTCGGCTCGGCCGCACTGCCGGACTGCCCTAGCTATTACAGATTGTTAAATCACTAACACTGCGATTCACTAACACTGGATTTGGTGTGCAGTGCTCGCTTCTTCCCCAGCCCGCTTTCAATGCTTCTTGTCAAGGTACGGTCGGTTGGGGAGAGAGGCTGTTATTTATCCTCCTTAGATCCCAGTCGACAACAACTTCTCTTGGTCTTCTCAAGTCAAGTGGGATTCAGATCAGGATTTTGTGCGTCTATGGAGTCTGAGCAAGGAAGCAGCGAACATTACGCATCGATGGGTTCGTTCGAGTATCTCTCTTGTCACAACCCGGTTATGTTTGATGCACTCTTTCTGAAAAAGATTTGTGTTCATACAGTTAATTTCCACGACTCGAACGATTGTGCTACTATATACATACGGCTTGGGCACTTATGTTTGTAGATGTGCGCCAAGTGTGGTGTCCGCGGTGAAGAGCCCTGCTCGACCAAGGTGAGCGCCCCTTCTCATCGCCCCGTCTCCTTCTCGAGCGCGCATGCATCCGAGCAGCGTCCACGCACGGCCTGCTCCTTTTCTTACTAATTTTCTTTTCTTTTGTGATAGGCCCTCTCAACAACGACTTATGCTTTGCTAGGTAAGTAGAGTATGGAAATATTATGAATGATGATATTAGTATATTGCTTTGCAGTTTGCACAGGTTGAGATGCATAGCATGATTTTCAGTACATTAGGTTCTCTTGACGTAGGGTATTGTACAATTTCATAGTCTTTTCTTTTGCCAAAAAGGACATGAGTTGTTCCATTCGACTCAAACGAGAAATAGTTCATGTACAAGGGCATGGTCTTTAGGATATAGTGATATACACATAAGAGGAACTTTCTTTTGTATAGTAAAAACTGATGCAATTCCAAGTTTGACATTTTGTATATTCTTGGACATTTCACTTTTGAAACACGAGTATTTTCAAGTAACTTTTTTTAAGTGTGGATCAAAATGAACAATGATTAATATGGTTTTTATAAATTTATTGAACGCAACTGGATACGTGCATTGCACACACGTTATTTTAGCTATCTCTCCTGCCTGACAAAGAATAGTATTCCTTTTTCGCTCCTTCGTGCTTTCAACCTCTATATTAAATTGTGGTGATTGTAAACTCACCAATATTTAAAGGTACAAATGATTGACCGAAACCACATCAAGTTGCAATATCATTTCATTTTCTTTCATTGGGACAGATGGAAAGTTGACACACTACAGTAGTGAGCTATAAGTGGGTGCCCATTGTGCTCCAGACCGATAATGGGTAATATTAAGATCCTTTAATTCGTTGCTTAGTTAGCTTGATATACCTCCCAACTATACATACATGTTTATTGGCACAACCAGCCTGATCTACCTATGTACTAGATGAACCAGTAGTAATCGACATCTATGTTTGGTGTAAAAAAAACGAAGTTTCCTTATATGATGTGTGTGATGGGAGCTTGCTGTTTGATGGTTCAGTCCAAGGAGCAGATGGTGAGGCTGAAGGTGCTCCGATAAATGAACAAGAGCGCGGTGGAGATGATGAGAATCGAGATTGCGATGCAAAGCAATGTGATCAGAAATCTTCAAAAGAACGTCATGTATTAGCGATGCTGCTTGTCATGGCAGAGCTTACATTATTTAGAACCACGATAGTCCTTTTTGTTGTTTTTTGTGGCTATAGAAATCGACATTGCTCTTTATAGTGTTGTAAACATAAGATGTGTTGTTGGATTCTGTTGTGTCTCGGCTAAGTTGTGTTATTCTTGGTGACAAATTCAAATGGGATTACTCTTTTTTTGTCAAACTGGGTAAATGCATGTGCATTGCAATGGATATAAATATTCTTATGGTTTCACAATAATTGTGTACCTCATTTAATTTTAAATTTCTTATCCTCAAAAACCCTGTTTTATGCTTTTACTGAACAACATGATGATGCTTTATATACACAGGAAATTTTACCCATAGCAAAGCAGGGTATATAGCTAGTACGTTCAAAAATGGGATAGAATACATGCATGTGGGATCCGCTTTGTGGAGAGAGAATAAAATTTGGGCAGATTCTGGCTGGACGTCAGGCACATACGACGGCAGGTGGGACGTCAGAGCACCTCGGCGAGCACGGTGGCCTCCAGGGCTGGGGGCATGACCGCGTCGCGCACGCGTCGGAGGATGTCCAGCTTCGCCGGAAAAAAATCCTATACGACCCGTGTGGAACGACCCAGTTCGTGGACCCGTATAGGATTTTTTTCAGCTTCGCCGCGTGTCTCCCGCGGGCCCACCGGCCCAGCCCCTGCTCGACCTCCACCTGGACCGCAAACCGCCCTCACGAACGGCAGCCGCGAGTCGACAGCGCTGTCTCACCGTTGGCGTCTGAGTCGGTGGCCGAGCCGCCGAGGTCAGAGCGCCGGAGGCAGATGCAGCGCTTGATGAGGCCGTTGGCGAGCAGCGCGTCCAGACCTCCCCGCGGCCGTAGTACGCGACGCGGAGGGCGAGCTCCTGCGCGAGCGCGCGCACGCGCGGGTCGGCCGCGCAGACCAGGGCCACGAGTCGCGGCAGCTCGCCGCGCCCGTGGAGCTCGTCCACCTGGGGCGGTAGCATGCAGGGCTCGAAGTATGCGCCTGCGTTGTCGAGATTAGCAAGTCCCTAGATTTGGGCTCACGCAGAACCTCCGCGGGACGCCATGTGGAGATTTTTTTTGGTGAGAGAGGGAGACCATCATCGACTCTAAAAAAGCTCCGACCAGATCGGCCGCCGCCACCATCTCCAGGTCAAACCTTGAAGAAACGGGAGAGAGATGCGCTCTCCCAAGCTCACGCGCCGCCGGACTGGAACTTGATCGTCTCTCTCTTCGCTAAAATCCGGATCCCACCATGTATTCAATACGTATTGCTGTTGTATCATCAAAAAGTCTTCTGCACACTCCGTGGACCCTGGTTTTATTAGGGCCTCCAATCAGTTCGGATTTTTAGGATAATTGGCTAGTATATCAATCTCTACTATATAATATGGCTACAGGTGGTCATGGTCATGGTACGTTTTTATAATTTCCGGTTTTACCCCTGTGTGCTACGAGATTTTACCCACCCCTGCCATCGGTAAGTGACAAAAAAACGTTCCATGCCCTCTCTCTCCTCTTCCTAATCTCTCTCCCTCCCCTCGACGGCTGGCGTCGACAGACGACGCTTGGGCAGCGCGGGCGCGCGTCGCCGGCGAGCTCAACTCGGTCGCCGCCTCTTCCACCGCCGCACGCCCTCGACCTCCCTGCCCGGCTCCTCCAGCCACTCCGACGACTTGTCCGCCTCCTCCGACGCCTGTAGGAGTTTGCGCGATAGAAAACAAAAAATTTCTCTCACATGCGGAAGCAACACTCAAGATCCTATCTAGAAGATTCTAGTAACGGGGAGAGTAGTTCATCATACCCTCGAAGAACACGCGCGTTGAACGTTTAATTCAACGCAGCTCGGTGAAGTTGTTGACGATGTTCGATCCGATCAGCACCGCAAACGAGCAGCACCTCCGGAGGCTTGCACACGTACAGCTCGATGACGTCTCCCTCTTCTTGATCCAGCAAGCTAGAGGGAGAAGTAGGTGGGATCGATTCCAGCAGCACGACGGCGTGGTGGTGGATATGGTGGAGAGTTCCCGCGGGCAGGGCTTCGCCAAGCGGTGCGCGGGAGGTAGAGGAGCAGCAAGCCAGTGATGCGGCCAAGCCTCTGTCTCTTGGTGCACCTCTCCCTCTTCTTTATATAGGCAAGGGGCTGCAGCCACTTTATTTCCAAAGTAGAAACTCCCTCTTTCAATAGTGGTAACCCCTTCTCATTTAAAAGGTGGTAACCCCCTCTTTCAAGAGTGGTAACATCCCTTTTAAAGGGCTACCCATTGAATGGCTGCATGGACCAAGTAGGACTGGTCAAATGGACCAGTGGGCCACCCTTGGTCGTTGGGGACAGGTGGGCCCCACTATGGGACCCTCCGGAACCTTCTAGAACATTCCGACACTCTGCCGAAAAATCCCGAACTTTTCCGGAACCCTGAAATCAACTTGCCATATATAAATCTTTACCTCCGGACTCTTCCGGAGCTCCTCGTGATGTCTAGGATCTCATCCGAGACTCCGAACAATATTCGGACACCATTAACAAAATTATCCCAGAGCTACTCTAGCGTTACCGAACGTTAAGTGTGTGACCCTACGGGTTCGAGAACGTGCAGACATGATGGAGACACCTCTCCGATCAATAACCATTAGAGGGACCAGGATATCCATAATGACTCCCACACATTCAACGAAGATCTTTATCGGTTGAACCACTATGTCGTGGACTACTATAATCCGTATACAATTTCCTTTGTCACGCGATATTTTACTTACCCAAGATTTGATCGTCGGTATCACTATACCTAGTTAAATCTTGTTACTGGTAAGTACTCTTTACTCGTTCCGTAATACAACATTCTCTGTGACTAACTCATTAGTCACGTGCTTGCAAGCTTTACCGAATGTGCACTACCGAGTGGGCCCAGAGTATATCTCTCCGAAACACGGAGGGACAAATCCCAGTCTTGATTCATGTAATTCAACAAGCACTTTCTGAGATACCCGTAAGACACCTTTATGATCACCCTGTCACGAAGCGATGGTTGATGTCCCCAAAGTATTCTTCCAGTACCCGGGAATAACATGATCTCATGGTCTAAGAAATAGGATACTTGACAATAAAAGGCATGACAATAAAAACTTAATGAAACGATCAATATTGTTATGCTTAGTTGGGTCTGTCCATCACGTCATTCTTCTAATGACATGATCCCGTTAATTAATTAACAACTCATGTTCATGGTTGGGAAACCATAACCATCATTAATTAACGAGCTAGTCTAGTAGAGGCTTACTAGGGACGCAATGTTGTTTACGCAACCACACATGTATTATGTTTCCGGTTAATACAATTATAGCATGGAAATAAACATATATCATGAACACGGAAATATGATAATAACATTTATTTATTATTGCCTCTAGGGCATATTTCCAACAGTCTCCCACTTGCACTAGAGTCAATAATCTAGTTTACATTGGTAAAAATCTAACACCCATGGCCTTCTGGTGTTGATCATGTTTTGTCTGTGGAAGAACTTTAGTCAACGGATCAGCGATATTTTGATTCGTATGTACTTTGCTAATGGTAATATCTCCTTCATTGACATGCTCACGAATTTGATGAAACCGGCGTTTGATATGCTTGGAACTCTTGTGACATCTTGGTTCCTTGGCTAGAGCAATGGCACCAGTGTTGTCACAAAAAATCTCCATGGGATCCAGTGCGCTCGGAACAACGCCGAGTTCAGTGACGAACTCCTTCAGCCATATCCCTTCTTTCGCTGCTTCAGAAGCGGCCATATACTCCGCCTCTAATGTAGATGCCGCAATGACGGTTTGCTTGGAACTCCTCCAGCTAACCGCAGCTCCATTCAAGATAAAGACATACCCTGTTTGAGATTTCGAGTCATCTGGATCAGTATCGAAGCTAGCATCAACGTAACCTTTTACGGAGAGCTCTTCATCACCACCATAGACAAGAAACATGTCCTTAGTCCTTTTTAGGTACTTAAGGATATTTTTAACTGCTGTCCAGTGAGCCTCTCCAGGATCACTCTGGTACCTGCTCGTCAAACTAAGAGCATGGGACACATCCGGTCTAGTACACAACATGGCATACATAATAGAACCTATGGCCGAGGCATAGGGGATTTTCTTCATCCTTTCTATTTCTGTTGCCGTAGTTGGACACTGAGTCATACTCAATGGCTTACCTTGTAACATGGGCAAAGAACCTTTCTTTGCATCCTGCATATTGAATTTCTTCACTATCTTCTCAAGGTATTTACTTTGACTAAGTGCTATTAAGCGTCTTGATCTATCTCTATAGATCTTTATGCCCAATATGTATGCAGCTTCACCAAGATCTTTCATTGAAAAACTATTATTCAAATAATCTTTCACACTGTTAAGCAGCTCCACATCATTCCCAATAAGTAATATGTCATCTACATATAAAACCAGGAATGCAACCGAGCTCCCACTCACTTTCTTGTAAACACAAGCTTCTTTATAATTTTGGACAAATCCAAAACCTTTGATCACCTCATCAAATCGAAGATTCCAACTCCGGGATGCTTGCTTCAGTCCATAGATGGATCGCTGAAGTTTGCACACTTTATCAGCATCCTTAGGATCGACAAAACCTTCAGGTTGTACCATGTACAACTCTTCTTCAACGTTTCCGTTGAGGAACGCAGTTTTGACATCCATCTGCCAAATTTCATAATCGAAATAAGCAGCAATTGCTAGTAGAACCCTAACAGACTTTAGCATCGCTACGGGTGAGAAGGTCTCATCGTAGTCAACTCCTTGAATTTGTCGAAAACCTTTTGCGACAAGTCGAGCTTTATATACGGTGACATTACCGTCAGCGTCTGTTTTCTTCTTGAAAATCCATTTACATTCAACAGCCTTACGGCTATCAGGAAGGTCAACCAAAGTCCACACTTGGTTTTCCTTCATGGATTCCATTTCAGAGTTCATGGCGTCTTGCCATTTTCCAGAGTCTGGGCTCATCATCGCTTCCTCATAGTTCATAGGTTCATCATTGTCTAACAATAAAATGTTCAAGACAGGATTACCGTACCATTCAGGAGCAGTACGTAACCTTGTCGACCTGCGAACGGGAACTTTGACCGAAGCTGCATGATCACTATCATCAGCTTCTTTCTCTCTAGCTGGTGAAGGCGGTGCCTGAAGATCCAAATCTTCCTGCGCTGCGCTGCTCTCCAATTCGGGAGAAGGTTCAATAACCTCGTCTAGTTCTATTTTCCTCCCACTCACTCCTTTCGAAAGAAACTCCTTCTCAAGAAAGGATCCATTCTTAGCAACAAAAACTTTGCCTTCGGATCTGTGATAGAAGGTATACCCAATGGTTTCCTTTGGATATCCTATGAAGACGCATTTTTCCGCTTTGGGTTCGAGCTTATCAGGTTGTAATCTTTTGACATAAGCCTCGCATCCCCAAATTTTAAGAAACGATAATTTTGGCTTCTTACCAAACCACAACTCATATGGTGTCGTCTCAACGGATTTAGATGGTGCCCTATTTAAAGTGAATGCGGCTGTCTCTAATGCATACCCCCAAAATGACATTGGCAGATCGGATACAGACATCATAGAACGCACCATATCTAATAAAGTACGATTACGACGTTCAGACACACCATTACGCTGTGGTGTTCCAGGTGGCGTGAGTTGGGAAACAATTCCACAATTTTTCAAGTGCATGCCAAACTCGTAACTCAGATATTCCCCTCCACGATCAGATCGTAGAAATTTGATCTTCCTGTTACGATGATTTTCTACTTCACTCTGAAATTCTTTGAACTTTTCAAATGTTTCAGACTTGTGTTTCATTAAGTAAATATACCCATATCTACTCAAATCATCAGTGAAAGTTAGGAAGTAACGATATCCACCACGTGTTGGAATGCTCATTGGTCCACACACATCAGTATGTATGATTTCCAACAAATCACTCGCCCGTTCCATCGTACCGGAAAACGGTGTCTTAGTCATCTTACCCATGAGGCATGGTTCGCACGTATCAAATGATTCAAAGTCAAGTGATTGAAAAAGTCCATCAGAATGGAGTTTCTTCATGCGCTTTACACCAATATGACCTAAACGGCAGTGCCACAAGTATGTGGTACTATCATTATTCGCTTTGCATCTTTTAGCATCAATGTTATGGATGTGTGAAGTACTACTATCGAGATCCAACAAGAATAAACCATTTACGTTGGGTGCATGACCATAAAAGATATTACTCATAGAAATAGAACAACCTTTATTCTCTGATTTAAATGAGTAACCGTCTCGCAATAAACAAGATCCAGATATAATGTTCATGCTTAACGCAGGCACCAAATAACAATTATTCAGGTTTAAAACTAATCCCGAAGGTAGATGAAGAGGTAGTGTCCCGACGGCGATGACATCGACCTTCGATCCATTCCCGACGCGCATCGTCACCTCATCCCTCGCCAGTCTCCGTTTATTCTGCAGCTCCTGTTTCGAGTTGCAAATATGAGCAACCGAACCAGTATCAAATACCCAGGCACTACTACGAGAACTAGTAAGGTACACATCAATAACATGTATATCAAATATACCTTTGACGTTGCCAGCCTTCTTATCCGCCAAGTATTTGGCGCAGTTACGCTTCCAGTGACCGTCTCCCTTGCAGTAGAAACACACAGTGTCCGGCTTAGGACCAGCCTTGGGTTTCACAGGTGTGGCAACAGGTTTGCCGCCCTGAGCAGCAACAGATTTGCCACTCTTCTTGAAGTGACCCTTTTTGGCCTTAACCTTCTTGAAACTGGTGGTCTTATTGACCATCAACACTTGATGTTCTTTCTTGATGTCCACTTCTGCAGATTTCAGCATCGCAAAGAGCTCATTAAGAGTCTTATTCATGCCTTGCATGTTATAGTTCAGCACAAAGCCTTTGTAGCTCGGAGGGAGCGACTGCAGCACCCTGTCAGTGATTAACTCATCCGGGATCACACATCCCAGCTGAATTAGGCGTTGGATATAGCCTCCCATGGTGACAACATGTTCACTGACAGAGCTGTGCTCCTCCATCTTACATGTATAGAACTTATCAGAGATCTCATATCTCTCAGCGCGGGTCTGAGTCTGAAACATGGTTTTCAGCTCTTCAACCATCTCATAGGCGCCGTGATGTTCAAAACGTTTCTGGAGATCAGTGTCCAGAGATGTAAGGATGGCACAGGCAACTATAATGTGGTCATCTCTGCGCGTCTCAAAGACATTTTGTTCTGCTTCAGGCGCATTGTCTGCAGGTGGGTCACCTAGCGCAGCATCGAGCACATAATGCTTCTTACACCCAGTGAGGATAATCCTCAGGTTGCGGTGCCAGTCAGTGAAGTTTGAACCAGATGATTTCAGTTTTTCTTTCTCAAGGAATGCGCTGAAGTTGAACTGAGCTACGTTGCGGGCCATGATCTACAACATTTTAGCAAAGACATCTTTAGACTATGTTCATGATAAAGAGTTCATTTTAATCAAATTACTAACGAACTCCCACTTAAAACAACATCCCTCATAGTTGTCTAGTGGTACACGATCCAAATCCACTACACCAAGTCCGATCTTCACGAGAGAAGATGTAGTTTCAATGGTGAACATCGAAATGTTGATCATATCATTCATATGACTCGTGTTTAACCTTTCGGTTCGTCGTGTTCCGAGTCCATGTCTGTACATGCTAGGCTCGTCAAGTTAACCAAAGTATTTCCGCATGTGTAAAACTGGCTTACACCCGTCGTATGTGAACGTAGAGTTTACCACATCCGATCATCACGAGATGCTTCAAAACGACGAACTTTCGCGACGGTGCATACTAAGGGAGAACACTTTATCTTGATATTGTGTGAGGGATCATCTTATAATGCTACCGTCGAGCACACGCAAAATAAGATGCATAAAAGGATAAACATCACATGCATAAAAATATGTGACATGGTATAGCCCTTTTATTGCGTCTTGATCTCCATCTTAAACGCACCGGCATGATCTCCATCATGGCGCCATGTTCATGTGGCGCCTTGGTTGTCTCCACCACGTTGCATCCCATATATTGCTAACTCATAGCGATAAATAATGCAATTACATGGCGTTTGAAGTTGACACGCAGGTCATACAATTGATAATTAAGACAACCATATGGCTCCTGCCGGTTGCCGTACTCATCGACATGCAAGTCGTGAAACATTACAAAACATGATCATCTCATACATCACAAATATATCATATGAAACAGTTTGGGCTATACCATATCACAAGCACCCCTGCAAAAACAAGTTAGACGCCTCTCCCTTATTCTTTGCAAATTTTACGTGGCTTAGGGCTTTCGAAGAAAGAACCGTTCTTACCTACGAACATGAAACCACAACGGTGATAAACAAATTATTAACAACCCGTTGTAGATTAAATCTTAACTATAGTGGGAGAGACAGACACCCGCAAAGCCACTTATGCAATACAAGTTGCATGTCAGTCGTGGAACAAGTCTCATGTACGTGGACATGTAAAGTTAGTCCGGGCCGCTTCATCCCACTATGCCACTAAGATTCAAAATACACAAAGGAAGTAATAAAAAGATTATCAACGCCCACATACACATATGTGTTCTACCCGTACCAAAACATCTACGCATAGATCCGGCTCTGATACCACTGTAGGAGTTTGCGCGATAGAAAACAAAAAATTTCTCTCACATGCGGAAGCAACACTCAAGATCCTATCTAGAAGATTCTAGTAACGGGGAGAGTAGTTCATCATACCCTCGAAGAACACGCGCGTTGAACGTTTAATTCAACGCAGCTCGGTGAAGTTGTTGACGATGTTCGATCCGATCAGCACCGCAAACGAGCAGCACCTCCGGAGGCTTGCACACGTACAGCTCGATGACGTCTCCCTCTTCTTGATCCAGCAAGCTAGAGGGAGAAGTAGGTGGGATCGATTCCAGCAGCACGACGGCGTGGTGGTGGATATGGTGGAGAGTTCCCGCGGGCAGGGCTTCGCCAAGCGGTGCGCGGGAGGTAGAGGAGCAGCAAGCCAGTGATGCGGCCAAGCCTCTGTCTCTTGGTGCACCTCTCCCTCTTCTTTATATAGGCAAGGGGCTGCAGCCACTTTATTTCCAAAGTAGAAACTCCCTCTTTCAATAGTGGTAACCCCTTCTCATTTAAAAGGTGGTAACCCCCTCTTTCAAGAGTGGTAACATCCCTTTTAAAGGGCTACCCATTGAATGGCTGCATGGACCAAGTAGGACTGGTCAAATGGACCAGTGGGCCACCCTTGGTCGTTGGGGACAGGTGGGCCCCACTATGGGACCCTCCGGAACCTTCTAGAACATTCCGACACTCTGCCGAAAAATCCCGAACTTTTCCGGAACCCTGAAATCAACTTGCCATATATAAATCTTTACCTCCGGACTCTTCCGGAGCTCCTCGTGATGTCTAGGATCTCATCCGAGACTCCGAACAATATTCGGACACCATTAACAAAATTATCCCAGAGCTACTCTAGCGTTACCGAACGTTAAGTGTGTGACCCTACGGGTTCGAGAACGTGCAGACATGATGGAGACACCTCTCCGATCAATAACCATTAGAGGGACCAGGATATCCATAATGACTCCCACACATTCAACGAAGATCTTTATCGGTTGAACCACTATGTCGTGGACTACTATAATCCGTATACAATTTCCTTTGTCACGCGATATTTTACTTACCCAAGATTTGATCGTCGGTATCACTATACCTAGTTAAATCTTGTTACTGGTAAGTACTCTTTACTCGTTCCGTAATACAACATTCTCTGTGACTAACTCATTAGTCACGTGCTTGCAAGCTTTACCGAATGTGCACTACCGAGTGGGCCCAGAGTATATCTCTCCGAAACACGGAGGGACAAATCCCAGTCTTGATTCATGTAATTCAACAAGCACTTTCTGAGATACCCGTAAGACACCTTTATGATCACCCTGTCACGAAGCGATGGTTGATGTCCCCAAAGTATTCTTCCAGTACCCGGGAATAACATGATCTCATGGTCTAAGAAATAGGATACTTGACAATAAAAGGCATGACAATAAAAACTTAATGAAACGATCAATATTGTTATGCTTAGTTGGGTCTGTCCATCACGTCATTCTTCTAATGACATGATCCCGTTAATTAATTAACAACTCATGTTCATGGTTGGGAAACCATAACCATCATTAATTAACGAGCTAGTCTAGTAGAGGCTTACTAGGGACGCAATGTTGTTTACGCAACCACACATGTATTATGTTTCCGGTTAATACAATTATAGCATGGAAATAAACATATATCATGAACACGGAAATATGATAATAACATTTATTTATTATTGCCTCTAGGGCATATTTCCAACAGTCTCCCACTTGCACTAGAGTCAATAATCTAGTTTACATTGGTAAAAATCTAACACCCATGGCCTTCTGGTGTTGATCATGTTTTGTCTGTGGAAGAACTTTAGTCAACGGATCAGCGATATTTTGATTCGTATGTACTTTGCTAATGGTAATATCTCCTTCATTGACATGCTCACGAATTTGATGAAACCGGCGTTTGATATGCTTGGAACTCTTGTGACATCTTGGTTCCTTGGCTAGAGCAATGGCACCAGTGTTGTCACAAAAAATCTCCATGGGATCCAGTGCGCTCGGAACAACGCCGAGTTCAGTGACGAACTCCTTCAGCCATATCCCTTCTTTCGCTGCTTCAGAAGCGGCCATATACTCCGCCTCTAATGTAGATGCCGCAATGACGGTTTGCTTGGAACTCCTCCAGCTAACCGCAGCTCCATTCAAGATAAAGACATACCCTGTTTGAGATTTCGAGTCATCTGGATCAGTATCGAAGCTAGCATCAACGTAACCTTTTACGGAGAGCTCTTCATCACCACCATAGACAAGAAACATGTCCTTAGTCCTTTTTAGGTACTTAAGGATATTTTTAACTGCTGTCCAGTGAGCCTCTCCAGGATCACTCTGGTACCTGCTCGTCAAACTAAGAGCATGGGAC
Source organism: Poa pratensis (assembly GCA_947311845.1). Classification (NCBI taxonomy): domain Eukaryota; kingdom Viridiplantae; phylum Streptophyta; class Magnoliopsida; order Poales; family Poaceae; genus Poa; species Poa pratensis. The sequence goes on along the minus strand of CAMZMU010000128.1, from coordinate 70,732,651 downwards.
ACATCCGGTCTAGTACACAACATGGCATACATAATAGAACCTATGGCCGAGGCATAGGGGATTTTCTTCATCCTTTCTATTTCTGTTGCCGTAGTTGGACACTGAGTCATACTCAATGGCTTACCTTGTAACATGGGCAAAGAACCTTTCTTTGCATCCTGCATATTGAATTTCTTCACTATCTTCTCAAGGTATTTACTTTGACTAAGTGCTATTAAGCGTCTTGATCTATCTCTATAGATCTTTATGCCCAATATGTATGCAGCTTCACCAAGATCTTTCATTGAAAAACTATTATTCAAATAATCTTTCACACTGTTAAGCAGCTCCACATCATTCCCAATAAGTAATATGTCATCTACATATAAAACCAGGAATGCAACCGAGCTCCCACTCACTTTCTTGTAAACACAAGCTTCTTTATAATTTTGGACAAATCCAAAACCTTTGATCACCTCATCAAATCGAAGATTCCAACTCCGGGATGCTTGCTTCAGTCCATAGATGGATCGCTGAAGTTTGCACACTTTATCAGCATCCTTAGGATCGACAAAACCTTCAGGTTGTACCATGTACAACTCTTCTTCAACGTTTCCGTTGAGGAACGCAGTTTTGACATCCATCTGCCAAATTTCATAATCGAAATAAGCAGCAATTGCTAGTAGAACCCTAACAGACTTTAGCATCGCTACGGGTGAGAAGGTCTCATCGTAGTCAACTCCTTGAATTTGTCGAAAACCTTTTGCGACAAGTCGAGCTTTATATACGGTGACATTACCGTCAGCGTCTGTTTTCTTCTTGAAAATCCATTTACATTCAACAGCCTTACGGCTATCAGGAAGGTCAACCAAAGTCCACACTTGGTTTTCCTTCATGGATTCCATTTCAGAGTTCATGGCGTCTTGCCATTTTCCAGAGTCTGGGCTCATCATCGCTTCCTCATAGTTCATAGGTTCATCATTGTCTAACAATAAAATGTTCAAGACAGGATTACCGTACCATTCAGGAGCAGTACGTAACCTTGTCGACCTGCGAACGGGAACTTTGACCGAAGCTGCATGATCACTATCATCAGCTTCTTTCTCTCTAGCTGGTGAAGGCGGTGCCTGAAGATCCAAATCTTCCTGCGCTGCGCTGCTCTCCAATTCGGGAGAAGGTTCAATAACCTCGTCTAGTTCTATTTTCCTCCCACTCACTCCTTTCGAAAGAAACTCCTTCTCAAGAAAGGATCCATTCTTAGCAACAAAAACTTTGCCTTCGGATCTGTGATAGAAGGTATACCCAATGGTTTCCTTTGGATATCCTATGAAGACGCATTTTTCCGCTTTGGGTTCGAGCTTATCAGGTTGTAATCTTTTGACATAAGCCTCGCATCCCCAAATTTTAAGAAACGATAATTTTGGCTTCTTACCAAACCACAACTCATATGGTGTCGTCTCAACGGATTTAGATGGTGCCCTATTTAAAGTGAATGCGGCTGTCTCTAATGCATACCCCCAAAATGACATTGGCAGATCGGATACAGACATCATAGAACGCACCATATCTAATAAAGTACGATTACGACGTTCAGACACACCATTACGCTGTGGTGTTCCAGGTGGCGTGAGTTGGGAAACAATTCCACAATTTTTCAAGTGCATGCCAAACTCGTAACTCAGATATTCCCCTCCACGATCAGATCGTAGAAATTTGATCTTCCTGTTACGATGATTTTCTACTTCACTCTGAAATTCTTTGAACTTTTCAAATGTTTCAGACTTGTGTTTCATTAAGTAAATATACCCATATCTACTCAAATCATCAGTGAAAGTTAGGAAGTAACGATATCCACCACGTGTTGGAATGCTCATTGGTCCACACACATCAGTATGTATGATTTCCAACAAATCACTCGCCCGTTCCATCGTACCGGAAAACGGTGTCTTAGTCATCTTACCCATGAGGCATGGTTCGCACGTATCAAATGATTCAAAGTCAAGTGATTGAAAAAGTCCATCAGAATGGAGTTTCTTCATGCGCTTTACACCAATATGACCTAAACGGCAGTGCCACAAGTATGTGGTACTATCATTATTCGCTTTGCATCTTTTAGCATCAATGTTATGGATGTGTGAAGTACTACTATCGAGATCCAACAAGAATAAACCATTTACGTTGGGTGCATGACCATAAAAGATATTACTCATAGAAATAGAACAACCTTTATTCTCTGATTTAAATGAGTAACCGTCTCGCAATAAACAAGATCCAGATATAATGTTCATGCTTAACGCAGGCACCAAATAACAATTATTCAGGTTTAAAACTAATCCCGAAGGTAGATGAAGAGGTAGTGTCCCGACGGCGATGACATCGACCTTCGATCCATTCCCGACGCGCATCGTCACCTCATCCCTCGCCAGTCTCCGTTTATTCTGCAGCTCCTGTTTCGAGTTGCAAATATGAGCAACCGAACCAGTATCAAATACCCAGGCACTACTACGAGAACTAGTAAGGTACACATCAATAACATGTATATCAAATATACCTTTGACGTTGCCAGCCTTCTTATCCGCCAAGTATTTGGCGCAGTTACGCTTCCAGTGACCGTCTCCCTTGCAGTAGAAACACACAGTGTCCGGCTTAGGACCAGCCTTGGGTTTCACAGGTGTGGCAACAGGTTTGCCGCCCTGAGCAGCAACAGATTTGCCACTCTTCTTGAAGTGACCCTTTTTGGCCTTAACCTTCTTGAAACTGGTGGTCTTATTGACCATCAACACTTGATGTTCTTTCTTGATGTCCACTTCTGCAGATTTCAGCATCGCAAAGAGCTCATTAAGAGTCTTATTCATGCCTTGCATGTTATAGTTCAGCACAAAGCCTTTGTAGCTCGGAGGGAGCGACTGCAGCACCCTGTCAGTGATTAACTCATCCGGGATCACACATCCCAGCTGAATTAGGCGTTGGATATAGCCTCCCATGGTGACAACATGTTCACTGACAGAGCTGTGCTCCTCCATCTTACATGTATAGAACTTATCAGAGATCTCATATCTCTCAGCGCGGGTCTGAGTCTGAAACATGGTTTTCAGCTCTTCAACCATCTCATAGGCGCCGTGATGTTCAAAACGTTTCTGGAGATCAGTGTCCAGAGATGTAAGGATGGCACAGGCAACTATAATGTGGTCATCTCTGCGCGTCTCAAAGACATTTTGTTCTGCTTCAGGCGCATTGTCTGCAGGTGGGTCACCTAGCGCAGCATCGAGCACATAATGCTTCTTACACCCAGTGAGGATAATCCTCAGGTTGCGGTGCCAGTCAGTGAAGTTTGAACCAGATGATTTCAGTTTTTCTTTCTCAAGGAATGCGCTGAAGTTGAACTGAGCTACGTTGCGGGCCATGATCTACAACATTTTAGCAAAGACATCTTTAGACTATGTTCATGATAAAGAGTTCATTTTAATCAAATTACTAACGAACTCCCACTTAAAACAACATCCCTCATAGTTGTCTAGTGGTACACGATCCAAATCCACTACACCAAGTCCGATCTTCACGAGAGAAGATGTAGTTTCAATGGTGAACATCGAAATGTTGATCATATCATTCATATGACTCGTGTTTAACCTTTCGGTTCGTCGTGTTCCGAGTCCATGTCTGTACATGCTAGGCTCGTCAAGTTAACCAAAGTATTTCCGCATGTGTAAAACTGGCTTACACCCGTCGTATGTGAACGTAGAGTTTACCACATCCGATCATCACGAGATGCTTCAAAACGACGAACTTTCGCGACGGTGCATACTAAGGGAGAACACTTTATCTTGATATTGTGTGAGGGATCATCTTATAATGCTACCGTCGAGCACACGCAAAATAAGATGCATAAAAGGATAAACATCACATGCATAAAAATATGTGACATGGTATAGCCCTTTTATTGCGTCTTGATCTCCATCTTAAACGCACCGGCATGATCTCCATCATGGCGCCATGTTCATGTGGCGCCTTGGTTGTCTCCACCACGTTGCATCCCATATATTGCTAACTCATAGCGATAAATAATGCAATTACATGGCGTTTGAAGTTGACACGCAGGTCATACAATTGATAATTAAGACAACCATATGGCTCCTGCCGGTTGCCGTACTCATCGACATGCAAGTCGTGAAACATTACAAAACATGATCATCTCATACATCACAAATATATCATATGAAACAGTTTGGGCTATACCATATCACAAGCACCCCTGCAAAAACAAGTTAGACGCCTCTCCCTTATTCTTTGCAAATTTTACGTGGCTTAGGGCTTTCGAAGAAAGAACCGTTCTTACCTACGAACATGAAACCACAACGGTGATAAACAAATTATTAACAACCCGTTGTAGATTAAATCTTAACTATAGTGGGAGAGACAGACACCCGCAAAGCCACTTATGCAATACAAGTTGCATGTCAGTCGTGGAACAAGTCTCATGTACGTGGACATGTAAAGTTAGTCTTCGCCAAGCGGTGCGCGGGAGGTAGAGGAGCAGCAAGCCAGTGATGCGGCCAAGCCTATGTCACTTGGTGCACCTCTCCCTCTTCTTTATATAGGCAAGGGGCTGCAGCCACTTTATTTCCAAAGTAGAAACTCCCTCTTTCAATAGTGGTAACCCCTTCTCATTTAAAAGGTGGTAACCCCCTCTTTCAAGAGTGGTAACATCCCTTTTAAAGGGCTACCCATTGAATGGCTGCATGGACCAAGTAGGACTGGTCAAATGGACCAGTGGGCCACCCTTGGTCGTTGGGGACAGGTGGGCCCCACTATGGGACCCTCCGGAACCTTCTAGAACATTCCGACACTCTGCCGAAAAATTCCGAACTTTTCCGGAACCCTGAAATCAACTTGCCATATATAAATCTTTACCTCCGGACTCTTCCGGAGCTCCTCGTGATGTCTAGGATCTCATCCGAGACTCCGAACAATATTCGGACACCATTAACAAAATTATCCCAGAGCTACTCTAGCGTTACCGAACGTTAAGTGTGTGACCCTACGGGTTCGAGAACGTGCAGACATGATGGAGACACCTCTCCGATCAATAACCATTAGAGGGACCAGGATATCCATAATGACTCCCACACATTCAACGAAGATCTTTATCGGTTGAACCACTATGTCGTGGACTACTATAATCCGTATACAATTTCCTTTGTCACGCGATATTTTACTTACCCAAGATTTGATCGTCGGTATCACTATACCTAGTTAAATCTTGTTACTGGTAAGTACTCTTTACTCGTTCCATAATACAACATTCTCTGTGACTAACTCATTAGTCACGTGCTTGCAAGCTTTACCGAATGTGCACTACCGAGTGGGCCCAGAGTATATCTCTCCGAAACACGGAGGGACAAATCCCAGTCTTGATTCATGTAATTCAACAAGCACTTTCTGAGATACCCGTAAGACACCTTTATGATCACCCTGTCACGAAGCGATGGTTGATGTCCCCAAAGTATTCTTCCAGTAGCCGGGAATAACATGATCTCATGGTCTAAGAAATAGGATACTTGACAATAAAAGGCATGACAATAAAAACTTAATGAAACGATCAATATTGTTATGCTTAGTTGGGTCTGTCCATCACGTCATTCTTCTAATGACATGATCCCGTTAATTAATTAACAACTCATGTTCATGGTTGGGAAACCACAACCATCATTAATTAACGAGCTAGTCTAGTAGAGGCTTATTAGGGACGCAATGTTGTTTACGCAACCACACATGTATTATGTTTCCGGTTAATACAATTATAGCATGGAAATAAACATATATCATGAACACGGAAATATGATAATAACATTTATTTATTATTGCCTCTAGGACATATTTCCAACAACGCCGCCGAGGCCGGCCTGGATCTTGTCGCCCTCCGCGCCATCCGCGTCCCCAAGCGCAAGATGCCGCTCCCGTCGAGACCCACAAGAAGGTGAGCGACCTCTGTGTGCTGGTTGTTGCGTTCCGTGGGGCTTGGGGGCTGAAGCTTCTGGTTCCGGATGCTTTCTTGCGATTCTTGATTCGTCGTCACCGGAAGTCCTTAGCCAACATCGGATCTTTGCGGCAGTTGCTTAGCTTAGATACTACCATGTACTAGGTCGATACGGCTGCTCGGCAGGTGAGCTTTGCGTGTCTGATTCAGTTTTCTCTTCTTTCGATCCATACGAACGGTGAATCATTAGTATATTTTACTCTTCACCGTCGACGCCCTCCCTCCACCTCGCGTCGGCCTCCCGACCTCCCGCGTCGGGCACCTCCGCTCACCGGCTCCCGTCCCCGACCTCCAGCGCCACGCGCCTCTGCTCGCCGGGCTCCCGCGCCGGCGCCGGCGCCTTCGCTCGCCTGCCTGCAGTCGACGACCTCCCGCGCCGGGAGCGGCGCCGGGGGCGACGCCGCGCGCCGCCAATCTCCGCTCTTTCCTGGCGCCAGACAACGCCGGCGAACTTCCAAACTGGAGCTCTTCTCTGCTCGCCGGCCGGACTGGAGCACGCGCAGGTTTGGCTCGAGCGTCACTGGTAAGTTGTTCAATTGGGTCAACTGTCGCTGGTTCCGGGAGGCAACGACAGGGGCACTTTGGCGTCGATTCCTTGGGCGTCATGGACGAAGGGAATGCGGTGGAGCTCTTCGTTCCATGGTCAGGAGCAGATCGATCCAAGTATCAGGTGTCTAGCGAACAGAGCGTGTTTGCCGAATCCATTGCCCAATGAACAATGATGGAGGATCGATCTTTGTAGTTCGCGTCAATGGTGAGGGTCCTGTCAATTCTTCAGATAACGGACATGCGTGCCCAAGGCACAGCCAGCAATACAATATTGGTTCTAAACAGTTTAGTTTGCTTCATCTGATCGCTTGAGAGACTAGCTTCAGACCTGTAGAAGATCGTTTTTTATGGTCTCATTAAATATTGTGCTATTAGGTGAGCTGAGTTAGGAGTAGGGCTATGCAAAATGTTTACTGTAAATGCAAAAAAGATCATGATGAAATAGACTAACATGGCCTGTTTCCTATCCCCACATTGTCTTACATTGCAATCGATCCAATTCCTTTTGACCTATTGATAAAATGTCATGTACATGTTCTAGATTAATTTCGGTAGGTACCTGTCCCCAACCGAAGTTAAATACTGTAGGTTCGAAAACAGGAAGGTGATATAAGAACTTATTTTTTGCTATGCGGTCTTCAAAAAAGTGGATATACTATATTGATTTTATTTGTGTCGATTGATACCCATGTGACTTCTAATCTGCAACTGTAGTATAGCCATTTCACTTAAAGTGTTAAAAAAAGGTTAAACTGAAGCCATGTGATTTTTTTCATGAAATTTAGGGATCTGATTTTGTTTATGGGTGATTGAGATCTACGTCATTTACACATGTACAATTTTTAATATAAAGGGAAAAGATGACGGAAATCCATTTCGGGTAGTAGGTGCACATGCACCCACTACCCAAAAAACAATTTTCAAAATGTTAAAAAATTCAAAGTAAAAATTTCGCATATAGGTCAAGACATTTTATGTCAGCACACAAAGTTACGTGAAGAAGGTATTTTTTTGTGACCTGTGCAAAAAAGACTAATCCGGACGCACTAAAATGTTTTTATACGAGTCGATTTTGCCTTTTTTGCACAAGCCACAAAAAATGTTTTTTCACCACGCCATTTTTTATGCTAACATATAATGTTCTAATGCACATCCCATATTTTTTCTGTAATTTTTTGACATTTTGAGGAAAAAACTAAAAAAAACATTTACATAATAGGTGTAATGCACCTATGAGCCAAATCGCCGCCTCTGGAAAGATGAGGCATAATGATGTATGCATACACATATACAAGACAGTGACCTTACTCTTACCATATTTGGATGAACTTAGAGAGTTATTCTATGTGAAAATAAATAGTTAAGTTGTTTTATCAGCCCGTAGCAACGCACGGTCATTTTGCTAGTATCAATTCAATAGGGAGAGCACCGATGCTGATCTAGAAGTGCACAGCGAACAGAGCGGCGAGCTCTGTCAGTTTTGGCTGCAAGTTAGAGCTGAAGTTGTAGCTGCCTTGCCGTTCCAACGCTCTTGAGAAACTTGTAACAGAAAATAATACTGGAAGAATGGATTAGCTAAGACAACAATAGTACAACCTACCACTTGGGTTAGCATCGGCGCATCTCTAGGTGTTCCTGGGCGCACCGTTTGCAGGGCCGAACCAACACTCCTCATGATGCATCAGGTCAGACCTGAAGAGCATGAAAAATAAAGCATGCAACATCCTCACCGCGGCCAAGAAGAAGCACATCGAATGGAATTGCGAGAGGTGTCACATAGGGAGTCCGGAAAAGTGTCGACGGCATCTCCAAGGGCAGCGATCTCAAGAAAATCATGGCATCCTCCTGTTTGCGCTCGTCAACCGTGTCACCAAACAATAGGCCGCTCAATCAGTTGCCATCATCCATGAACCTCTCAAGGTTGCTGCCCTTGGAGATGCCATCACTTTCTTCGTGGACTCCCTGTTGCAAGTTGTGACACCTCTCGTAGTTCCACTCGCGTGCTTCTTCTCGGCGCCGGCAACGAGAAAGACGACACTAAGAGGAAGGAAATGGTGGCATGAGAGCGTCGCCATGGTCGAATGAAAGAATTGCCTCCTGGAGCTAACTAGTTGTTCCATCCATATATAAGTACTAGTTATCTTGGCGAGGCGATACGCCGCACCCGGTGTAATTAAAAACGCTGAAATTCATGGGAATTTATTGTTTAGGGTATGTCGAAGTATTTGTATTTCGGTACGAATGTGTAATTTAACTTCATAAATTGAACTGATTAGATATGTTCGTATTTTACTGTAAATATGTAATTTAAATCAATAGGTGGAGGAAATATATTGTATTACAATTTAATAAATTCAATCCATCTTTAGAGCACTTATTAAATTTGTTGGCATATTTCTAAATATTTACCAAATTGGAAGCTATTCAATTTTAAAATCTTTTGGTGTTCACAAAATGGTCAGGTTTGAAAGTCTTTCCAAATTTGTTGAATTATGCGAAATTGGAATTTGAGTTCAAATGATAAAGTATAGTTGTATTTTTCCACAGAATTATCTAAATATTAGCCAATTTGAATTATTCAAACATGTTTGTTTTTTGCCAAAGATAGTTATGTTTATTTTTGCATTTTGGTATATTTTTATATTTTCCCGGTGGTTATTTATGGAAAGTTTTCCATCTTCTGGTTTTTTCTTGGAAAAACTGCCAAGTGGGACCCACCGTCATGTTTTTTTTGTCATGTTTGTAAATACTGCGGTGTGAAGAATTTAAATTTGAAGATGGCCGTATTCAAAAGTTGTTCAAATTGAGATCTATTGAAATTCAAAGAAAATTGGTATTTGTAAGCTTTTCAAATTTTGGAATTTGGTCAAATTGGGATGTTATTCACATTTGAATTATGTTTGCGCGTATTAAATGCTCACATTTCGTACGCATTAAATTTTTAGAGTATTCAAATTTGGATATTGATCGTATGTCATAAACAGGCAGCGTCTTTTTCTTGTGTTCGTGCTGATGTATTTGTCGTTTTTCCCCGCCCGTGCGGCGAAATTTAATTTTGGAAATTGTCATTTAATTTTGGAAATTGTCCACATTTTGAAATTGCGCAGATTTCGAAATTACTGAAATGTGAAGAGAGTTTACGTTTCAAGGTTGTTCAGATTTCGAAAACTGTTCAAACTGGGAAGTTATTTGGATTTCAATTCTTTAACGTCTACAAAATGGACAAATTTGGAAGGCACTTAAAATTTTGAAATATTCAAAGTTTAATTTTTATCGTACTGACATAAAAGTCAGCATTTATTTTTATGTGGGCAGTTTGATATATTTAGTGTATTTTCCCTGTTGAGTATATTTAAATTTATTGATTTTCCAGCATTTAACAGTTTAAAAAAAATTGAAAATCAGTAAAAAATCCTGACATGTGGGGCCCACCGTGACGTCTATCACCGCGGCGGCGCCGAGCTCGCCGGCGGCGCGTCCGACGCGCCTCGTCGCGGGGAGCCCGTAGGTGGCAGTGCCGCCGTTGTTTGGTCGTCGGAGCGGCCGCGGCGACGCGCGGACGCGGCGGACGCCTGCGCACACGGCGGCGTTGATTCCGGCGCGCTAACGGCGTCCCGGCACACGGCGCTCGGCTGGGAGGTGGAGGCGGCGACGGCGGAGCGTCCGGTGGCAGTCGATTTGAGTGGGGAGCAGCGGAGCGGCGACGGCGTGGGTCGGCGGCGGCGCGGCCGCGGGGGAGAGGGAGAGATGGTGGGGGGTTTCGCGGATACTTTTGTAGGATCTGCATGCCGCAGGGACCGGCCAGCCGTACAAGGAACTCACCAACGAATGGTGGAAAGCCCAGCTAGCTATGCTTAAACTTAGTTAATGAACCTTGTCCACACGGATTTGCTAATTTTAGCTTGTTTCCCGGTAGCATCTTGACAAAACAATATTTGACCTCCATCGCATGCGTGTCATCGTCCATTTGGCGATTTTTTGACCAAAAAGATCACTTCGACGGGTAAATTATCAAAAAAGACCACCTCCTGAAAAATTTGTCAAAAAGGACCACCTACCGCCACCGGCCATGGCGGCATGTACCGCTCCATACATGCTGATCAATGAACAGTGCATTGTTTTTGTAGTGTACAGAGTTAGCTACGAAAATTTGTTGAATTAGTTTTTTTTGCTAAGCCCAAAATATGAAGTTTTTTGCAGTAAATTTTTGCACGATCGTAGTACATAGAGTTAGCTACATCCACATATTTTTTTCGAAATTTTTGAGATGTTTAAAAAAAATTCAAAACGGGCTATGCCCGGATGCAGATGATGCACGTCTCGCCAGCGTGCCGCTGTGGCGGCCTCGGACGCCACCGTCAGCCGTGGCGGCCTTTGCCACATGTCGCTTGGCCAGCATGCCGCCACGGTAATTCTGACAATTCGACTCGGAAGTGGTCCTTTTTGACATTTCGTTAGGCCAAGTGGTCTCATATGTCAAAAATTCCCATTTGGCAGATGTATGCAAGTAACAGCTACAAAGTTTCTGCACCTACTCCATGTCCACATGTAGACAAATGGAAGTCATCTAATTTAAAACGGATGGAGAATAACTGTATGAGTATGAGCGTCAGATTTTTTTTTAACTCAGTGTGAGCATCAGATTTGGCTGAAAGTGTAGAAGTTTGTGACTGGCTTTGCCGTTCCAAAGCTCTTAAGAAACTTGTAACAGAAAATAGTAGAGGAATGGGTCAGCTAAGACAACAATACAGCCTGCAACTTGGCTTATCCATGTGTCGGTTTTGAGGGTTTCTCTGCCCCTCTGTTGAAGAACGTGAACATAGCAAGTTGGAGTTCGCAGTTGGATAATACTCTCATTATTCAGAAGTCAGGTTGCAGTGAAATCTAAGTTCATTCTCGTATTTCATCACCAACAAAACTTGCACTTACAAGATTAGAAACCAGGACCCGAATGATCATTTATCCAAGATCATTTGGCTAAAACGGAAGTCCTGAATCTTGAAAGCTACTGCATCAAATTTCTCCAAAAAAGAATACAATGTATCTGAAGTGCACTTCCTACTCAACAGCCTGCTGTTACAGTCTCTCGTAGAAAAGGAGGGTAGCTTCCGCAGCCAAAACATCAGCCTCTGACACTTGTGATACATGATCATCTGAGATGTAAACCCAGTGCTTGCCACGAGGTTGCGCTAGATCATTAGCATCAGGATTTGACGCCACTCTCCTGTAAGCTGCATAATGCCCACCTCCGCATATACCGTAGTGCTCAACGACAGCTGAGAGAGCGTATAACTCCTTCCTTGGCGAGATTGATGTTGACCACGATGACGAAGTACTCGTAGCCACATCAACCTTTCCCTGAAAAGGCCGCGAGGGTGAATGAATTTATCAGATAAGTAATATATTAAGAGCTGGTGATGAATGCAATTATCATCATCATCCATAGAGAAATCAAGTGAATTTTTTGTTAGAAACCAGACAACATGCCTTGTAAAGTGAGCAGCTACTGCCATTTGACACTTCATCCTTGCGTGGCTGACTAGATGAGTTCCCACCGGTAGGAAACATATTAATAGGTATCTGTGCATTTAGCTGTCGATACAGATGGAGAGATGGCAGGTCGTGTATTTGCGTGTTCATAGCTGAAGGTCCAGGCCCCTATCCAGTGCTGAATGTTCCTCCTGCGAATGGGGATAGATCGAGAAGTAAAGGAAACGAAACGTGTCCCTGCAGTGAAAGTAGAGATCATTCAGCCACAGTTCATACAAAGATACAATGTTTCAAGTGTCTTTTCATGCTTACCCCACGCTTTACGAGATCACCATACGGACTAACAGAAGCACGTAGCAAATGAATGCACAAGATCTGGAATAAGACATATATATCAGATGTCATGCCATCTTTAGACATTATTCCGTGTAAGTTTCAAAAGGTGCATTTCCATCTTTGATACCTTCGGACAACGAGTGATAGCCAACTGCTTTGTTGCTTTTGAAGATACTGACCATTTTGTTTTCTCTGGACCAAATAACTGCTTGCAGTTGCAACTGTCATAATCGACACAGGTGCGCAGTTGGTTAACTTTTTCCTGGTACAGATTACAGATATGAATGCTACCATATCAAACTCGAAACAAGTGCAACTTCACAACAAAATGTCAAAATATACAAGTAAAAATTACCTCGTCGACTTCTGATTTAAGAGAAAAATATTTGGCAGCAGCATTATGCCAACAACGATCACAACGGTAATTGTCAAGTTGCTCTAACACAGTGAAGTGCTTCAGGCAATCCACCAAACTACACCCATTGATCTGAAATGACAATGGGACAAAGCATTATGAACAATGGATTGATGGGAGTACTAACTGATGTATCCTGAATTAACAAAGCTTAGTAAGGTTCACTTAGACATACAATATCTCCATTTATATCAGGCACAGGTGAGAGAGGCAAGCAGTGAAAATTCTCGAAGTCCAAGGACAGCTGTGAGACATTAACAACAATCAGGGCGGAAGATCGTCACTTCTGACCAGACGAACTATGCATGCTTCCAACAATCTACAGAAAAAAGTTACTTCCTAGATATATACTGTCATAGACAGCTAAGACACACTTCTTAATTTCGAACTATAATGAAAGTCAGCAGTATTAGCACAGAAAAACTACAAGACATAGCAGGAAACAGGAGCCTGATGAGCAATCCGGAAAGGGGCAGCTCCGCTGCTGGAGCCAAGGCAAACATATGTCGCAGCCAAGGAGGATTAGGGAAGTAGATTCAGTATATGTTAAAGGCTTATAGCCTATGAGGCACCCTTTTCCAGGATGTTTCTTTATCTGAGTCTATATTTATCTAGGAGTTTGGTTCAAGACAGGAGCTTAAGTAGTCCTTATAAAAGGTTAGCCATGTATGTGGTAACGTGGTTACAGTCAAGCAAGAAATAAGTCTATACTGTAGAAATTTCTCCCACCTTAGTTTATGTTTATTCCTCTCTCCTCTAGAGACCATAATCTCCATTAAGCTATGATGGCTGGTAATTTTTGGTAGTTCTTATGTACCATTAGTAGATTGTAATAACATATTTTTCACAAATATACTAACGCACAGCTAAAATAACGAACAGTCCAAGGTGTGTATTTGGGGTTGCTGAAAGACGAGATGTATTCGGTAGTAAGAGAGGGTTGGGGTGGTAAAATGCATCTAGCTATAGAAACAAAATGCATCTAGCTGTAGAAATAACAATAGTGAAATAGTTCTTAGTTATAAAAGAAAGAGGCATAGATATCTACCAAAGATGAACAATTTCTGCAAGATAATGTGCTGCCAATAGTCCCATCAAAGGGACCAAATATGTTTTGTGTCCAGCGCTTGCATTCGGACTGGTTACCTTCCCTTTGCTTGTATACTTTGGAGTGAAACATTGTAATGTCTGCCAGAGAGCTCTTATATGGTACATAACATTGGGAAAATTCATCCCTCACTGATGTCAAAAGATGACCAAAAGCTTCTGAAGCATCCTATGGGTAAAATAGTTCTTGTCAAATCCGGTATATTATACGGTAAAATTTCTAAAGAAGAATATACAGAAGAAAGCATCATGCCTGCTGTCTCGTCAAATTGAACTGACTAACATAGAAGCTCAAAGCGTGCATTACTCCTTGAGGATTCAACAGTTCTTTCATCTCGAACTGTGCTCAAGTCTGCACACATATATGCAGATTCATTAAGTGGAAATAAAAGGAATTGTGAGCAACAAACTGAAAGAAGTTTATTTACAGCTAAAATACCAATTGATGAACAACAACAAAATTGTGAGCTCAGACATTAAAAAATATGATTTCAAATGAAACAAAAAGGAAAGTGTGTTCACAAATATAGTATACGAAATGGACCAAGTGCATCATCAAGCACAACTATGAGAGCAGTAAGCAATTTCTCATTCGATTGTACCAGGCAATACAATTGAATTCAAAGGTATTGGAGTTCAGCACTTAGTCAAACAGATCCATAAAAAACAAGGAGGTTCTATTAGGGACAAAATGTGTTTAAAGAAAAAATCTGTATCGACTCTACCCTGGTGGACACATTCTGAGAGATATAGGTTCAAGCACCCAAGTTATATACAAAATTGTGTAGTTACATTCAGATACAAAAAACTACACAAATGCCCAGACTACTAATTCGGTACACACCACTGAATTCAACACCAGTTATCTTGAAGACGATAAAAACTTAGCGTTCCACATTAAAAATGTTACCTTCCAAAAGGGAACTTAAAGCAAGGATAAGAGGCATTCTTTCAGATGTTCCTCAGGTAGCACGTCATCACTTCCAAGCAAATCATCGAGCGAGGACACAAAATGGTCACAGCTAGCAAGTGCCTGTCAAAGACACATTCTCTGATTTAGTATGAACTCAAACACGATGATGACACTCACAAATGAAGCACACCGGAATATGGATTCATTAGGAGATACCTGCAGGATAACATTAAGAAAGCAATTATTGCCAAGATTTCTTAGGCCTCCAGTGCAGTATACTCTCTCTGATTCTGAAAAGAGCTTCCGAAGAATCCATGGTATGGCCAAACTGCTATGCAGTGCTTTGCACAACCCAGCAATTCCTATCCCAAGTCCAACAGCCACAGCTGCAAGACTATAACCATGCCTGTGTCCTTCAGTAAGAGATACCAGTAGATTTCCATGCTCAAACTTACCCATGACTGGGCTTGCCGTGCACCACTATCCTTTGCTTGAAGCAAAATGCAATAGTCGGATGCCTGAATTTGTTTCTAACTGAGAGCTTGTTGTTTATTTGTCAGATTTTGCAGTACCTGAATCAATAGAAATCATTTGCATCACACTTGATTTCATAGTGGCGACCAGAAATCATAATAGGCTCATGCCATAAAAGGCTATTTAGTAGCGATAGAATTCACGTCAAACCAATCTAACAGGGTAAAAAAACAGCCACAGACTTATATACAAGTATATGTCGGCTACCAAGACCTGTAGGGTATCGATTTTGCGAGCTGGATTCGACGGAACTAATCGAGCCATGGATTGGTGAACTAGATTACAGAATGCCAGTACCACGCAGCAAAAATCGGCTACGAACTGAGGCAGAATTATCTGGATTTGACTGCTCGCAGCCACACAAAGACAGAGAGATACCCCGAGAAGGAACCGGGATCCTGCAACCAAGCTAGGGTTACTTACCAACACTACACGGTAATACGCACGGTAGGTGTCCCTGGTTGCGCCGTCGCCGAGGTCGCCGCCGACAAGGAGGGGAAGCAAGTATCCCTCCCTTGTTGCGTCCTGTTCGCCGTCGCTGAGGCCGCCGACGAGGAGGCGGAACAAATTGCAGAGGAAGAGCAGACGAGGGTGGGAAGGGGAAGAATTCGCGAAGGTGAACAGGCGAGCGGAGGAAGAACGCAGGAGACTGTATTCGTAGTCGTAGGTGTTCAAGATCTGAACAGAGTCGATCTCTTCCGCTTGATCGCCAGTGCACGGTCCAGATTGAAAGTCAGACGACCCTGACCCACTTTGCTCGAACCTTTTTCCAAGTGCAATGCCATGATTTTTCCCAAATGAAACGCAGAACTTGGTTGCGATGAAAAATTGAACCTATATAAACGCAAGCTAAGCGAACAAGTATTCAGACTCACATATTTCTGAAACAATTCGAACTCAAATATGGTGTTGCAAAAATTGACAATGTCTTTCTTATAAATTAATCAGATTAAGGCATAGTATATATTGACAAGAATGTCACCCTACAACAATTACAAATTAAATGAAACTAGGGAAACTTCTAAACTCCACCGGTTTTGCGAAAATCCAACTCGCGCTTTTTTAGCTGATGAATCATGAACCGTTTTGTAGGTATAGCAATCCATTTTGTTCTCTAGGGATCACGTCTTCTTTTGCTCTTAGAGGCGTGGAGGCCATGTTCTTGATAATCGCAGCAGATAGATCAAACTCAGCTTTGTACTTGGAGCAGCTGGCCTCGATCCACTGCTCTGCAAGGCTCGTTGATACATTGTCTTGGCTGTCCCTCTCATGTTCTTCAATCGCTGGCCTTATCTCGTCGTACAGGGCATCGATTTCAGCAGCAGCCTGCTTCTTCATTTCCTGCGATATTTGAATCAGAAAAAACATTGTGACCAGCGAAATCGAGAGGTATGTAGAGTTTTCAAGAGAAGGGGTTACAGTTTGTTTTTACATCGCAGTATAATATCTCCTCGCGTGCCTCGGCAGATGCTAACCGGTCACAAATATCTGCAACGTTCAGTTGCTTGCGCAGCCCACGTTTAGCTTTTCCACCACGAAATCTGGGTTCGGATCTCACCGGGACCAATTCGTGTGATGATTGTTTTTCTGGGGAGAGCTTTGATTCTCGAGCTTTGCTATTTTGTGGGTCGAATTTTGCAGTGTGTCCTCAGCATATTGTGCACCATATTCAGTTCCATTCGCACTAAAATCCCCATTGGAATAGCTCTCAGTGGTTCAATAGTCATTGGTGTGAGTTCATCTGAAGTTGTTGTCAGTGGTTCAACACTCATTGGTGTGAGTTCGTCTGAGCTTGCAATCAATGGTTCAACAGTGATTAGCGTGAAGTCGTTTGAGCTTGCAATCTCAGGATTCTCAGTGCTCTGGACTGTGTTGCTGTTGCTTTCTTGGGTACTTGGCTTATCTTCTGCTAAAAGGATGTCCCTTGGAATGCTTGTGGGTTCGTCATCAGCAGAGTCATAAAGAGGGATATTCTCAACAGAAAACCTGCAGGTTAAGATGTGAAGTATTTGCTGCTTAATTGGTCTCAGAATTGTTATATCCGTCAATATTTAGCACGTCTATGGGGAATTCTCGGATCATGTTCTATGTGAATACTGCCCTGAAGAGACCCTCCTACACTTAGTTTTTGAATGCAGTTTCAGTCAGTTTCTGGTGAGCAACTGGGTTGGAATGAGATCATCCCACCTCAATTAATAGTTGAAGGAATGTTTAAAATTTCTTTTGCACTCATCATGCATAGAACTAGGCCGAGCCTCAAGGAAGGCATGCAAAGTCTTGGCTTGATGCTCAATAAACAGTTTCAAATTATATGCAATATCCACTGTAATCCCATCATGTACATACTTCACTCATTTACAAAAATTAAAAATGAGCAGTAGGAGTCTTCGCTACTGTTTTTCGCTCAAGAAAAATAGTTTAGCATTTCAAGCAATAAACATTTACTTATCAGGACAGGTTTATCTTAATTCGTGGAAAATGGTTATTGTAACACAGAGTTGTCTAATTAGCAAAGTTAATCAGGTATAACCTCTTTCTCAGTGGCTCGGGTCATTTGATCAAACCAGATTTTAGTTAGTAAAAAGTCCGCTAAGTAAAATTGAAGCTTCTCATCAAGGATATGCCAGTCAAATTCCAACGGTATGTCAACTTTTATTCTGTATGGCAGGCTAACATAGAAGATACAAGCACAAGCGTACCTGTCATCATCATCTTCCCAGAGGTATGTGGCCTCCTAAACATGGCAGACAATAAACATGTATTATGCAAGTATTAGACACTCCATATATTAGCTTTAAAAGAGGATGCATCAATGACCGGAAATAAAGAGGACCTAATAATGAAACAAAACTGGTTCATTACACAAAATTAACAATAATGAAGTGAGTATCTCTTAATTACAATAAATCTTCCAATAAGAGGACAGATGAAGCAACACACAAGAGTTGTGCCAGCACACATGCATAAGCGGCAAACCAAAGAGCTATCAATACTTTTGTTCTGCAGTGTAATCAGGCTAATGGAGACAAGGGTTAAACTCTACAGTAAATGACAGCAACTTTAACTGGAAGTTCAGAAAGATACGAGTGGTTTCTTCTGTCAAACTTTAGTGTCGGAAGCCAATCATGAAACAGGATCTTCTCTTTAAGTTAATGAGATATATAACAGCATAATTGTTTCACCCACCTGGAAACCACGTGATTTAGCCCCAAGAAACCCTGAACAACTGGCAGCTCCACAGAGGCACCGGACCATCGCACCACCAAACCACTCAAAGTTATAGTCATAGGACAATTCCATTCCGATAGGAATATCTTGTTTTGCAAATATGCCAACTCTTACTTCCCCGAGGACAGTCCATTTCCTTGTCTCACAGTTAGGTTGGCTGCATATTCCATAACAAGCTGTTAGATTAGATACTTAAAATGCAAAAGAAGCGAAAAATCTGATGAACAAGTAAATTAAATAAAAGAAAAAAATGTAAAGACTTGTGTTTGCTACAAACATACCACGAATGGTTGATAAATCTGGCTAGACTCCCTTTCTTTGTTGCATCAATAGATTCATCAGCATTGAGGTAAATAATATAAGCCTCCGTTAAACCTAATGGGAAGGGCACACAAATATTATAGCAAGCAAGAGGCACCACAATTCTAATCCGGGAAGCACCACAATTCTAATCCGGGAAGCACCACAATTCTAATCCGGGAAGAGGTCTACTATCTGCATACCCTGGTCTTCATATGTTTGAGATCTCCGCTTGGCTACCTTTGACGATATTACTTCTCCACAGTATTCAATAACAAAATCTCCAGACTACAAATACCATTAAGGCAACAATTAGTTACTAAAGCATATACTTGAATGTGCAGAATACACATCAAGATAAATGTAGTCACCGTAATATTCTCATCAGCCACAAGACCCCATCCACGCCCTTCAGTTTTTACCAATCTTGTCCTAGCGTATTGACATTTCTGAAATCGCTGCTAACATGAAAATTGATCAAATGACAACAAGATTACAAGTAAACTGGAAAATAAGGACTGGTATATAAAACACATCCTAGAATTAACTTACTTCTAGCATAATTGTACATCAATTTGTATGCAGCATCTCCATACCATGCAACAGATAAAGGATTCATCGTATAAAAATCTTCCTACAGACCCCCCTTAAAATCTTGAACACGAGGAACATGGGATTATAATTTGGTATCAGGAATTGATACTAGGTATACTACATAAATTTCAACAGATTTGAGCGACACTGGAAAGTTTTCGATCTAATACTCATAATATGACAGCTGAGGGCAGTGTACCTTTCGTAATATAAAAACCAAGAAAATAAGTAGTATACTTTAATTTCATCATTCTATAGGGTTACGATAACCAGATCATATTAGGTCTGACTAAAATTAGAAAGAATCCTTAGACAACTAAGTCTTCAACTAAAGTGAAGAATGTGAGCAGACATTGTTTTCCTTCTTGTCGACAGAACCATGCAAATAATCAAGAATCAGGGTTAAAGAAATTAACCAAACAAATAGACAATGATGGCAGCAATACGCAACAACTAAACAAAAAAATAGCTAACCTGGTTCTTACAATATACACCACAGCGACAATAGCCAGGAGTGCACTCAGTGTTAGTCGAGACATTCCAGCACCTCTCCCCACACGCGCTGTCTGGATCCATCAGATCGTACTGGCACTCGCATACAGCTATGTCCTCCTCCTTCTGCCGCTTGTGCCTTCAAGCAGTAATACAGAACAATGAGATTCGCATTACAATCTAAAGCTGCAAAGCCCAATGCTTCCGGCAGCAGTGGGTAGATAAGAATAAGAAAAGAAAGTATAGAGAACAAAACCAGCAACCTTCTGTACGAGAAATCATTAGTCTCGATATAAATGTAAGGCGGTGGCTCAATGCGCTCTTCCTCCTGAAAGTGAAGCTCAACGAGTTCAGTGCAAAGATAGCAAACTTGCTACAAGCGAGATCATGAAGGAGTCTACAAATGCGTTTTTAAGCAGCAGGAGTACCATTTGCGGTGCCAGATCTTGGCCGGTGGAACAACAAGACGGGAACCTGGAAAGTAGGGGAACTGATCAACTGAGGCTGCAATTTAGCATGTTACAGTGGTGGACGAGGAGTTTCTTATAATATAAGAAGGAAAATCTGCGAGCGAGTTGTGTAATCGCGTCGCGACCCGTAAGACAATGTGGGTTGGAGTTGGGGAGAAGCAGGACTAGGGCGTACCAGGACGTCTGGATCAAAAGTGGAGGAGGGGTCGTGGGGAAATCGGAGCAGACCGCCGGCTTCTTCCGGTCCTTCGCGTTCAATCACTGTGTCCGCCGCCTCCGAGCTCCTGCCGCCGCCCTCTTCCAACACCGCTGAGTCCAAGGCCCGACGTGGGAGGCTTGCTCCGCCCACCGCCGAGACGACCGACGAAGCCCCGCAGCCGGGAGGTGCCCCGACGCCTCTGCCCCGCTCTCGAATAGGCAGCAGCAGAGAGGGACTCCAGCGAGGGAGACCGGAGACGGTGAGGAAGGGCGGCGCGGTGAGGGAGCAGGGAGGAGCCGAGGAGGGCGGCGCACCGCCGCAAGGGGTCACGTGCAGCTGCGACTGCGAGCCTGCTTGTAAATGAAAGCGTACTAGAGACGTTACGCTTCCCCAACAACAATACATTATTGTGCTCTGCGGCACAAGTTTTTTTTAATATTAGCAGGAGCGTTGCTAAATTCAATTATTAAAAGAGAGTTTTACAAAGAAAAAAAAGAAACTGGTGAGATAGACCTTAACCAGGATCAAAGGGGATGGACGCCCCTGCCAAGTTCCACAATAGTGCTTCGTCCCTAATTCTACACACAAGAGCATCTACAGAAAACTGTTCTTTTTGAAAGATCCGCCTGTTACGCTCGCGCCTAATTTCCCAAGAAGCCAGCATTAGGAGAGATTGAGTTCCTTTCCAAAGGCTAGACGTTGATTGAGATGCACATCGCTGCAACCAAGCGTTGATTGAATCGAGCCCGGCCCCAGGCTGGAATAAGCATCCAACTGGCACAATCTTTTGGTAAAAATGCTCTTTAATCTGGCTTATGTTGTGCACCCAAGCTCGCACAGTGGACGATCTTAGGAATATGGTCCAGATCAGATCAGCCAGCTAATCGCGCGAAGATATGAGCCGCTTGCCAAGAAAACACACCCCCCTCCTCGCCACCCTGCCCCACCCTATCTCAACCTCCACTCTAACGATAGTGGATAATTCGTACCATCGATGTGATGAATTCAAGGTGGAGCTTGAATCTACCCCACAAATCGTTGATAGACGTCACGGCGATAGAGAAGGCTCAACGATCATTTGATCGGGCTTATACATGCTCTAGCAAGCCAGATTCATGACCCTTGACTGGTAAGGACGAATATGCAGGTGGTGCCTTCACAATTTATGGTGGAGGTTAGTGATTTTTGGGAGTTTTTTATATTGTAAAGCGTGTTTTGACATGTTGCAAGTATGTATAGAATTTGTTGTGACCTACTAATAACATGTTGCAAAGATTTTCAAGGGAATATTCTCATGTTGCAAAAAAAACTTTGTTGTTGTGTGTGTTGGTTACATATGTTGAAACATATTTTTTTAATTTGTTGATGCAATCAATGGAGATGTGTTTCATGTGTATAATTTTCTTCACAGGACATGTTTAACAACGTTAACATGAAGTTGGATGAATTGTACGGGAATACGATGCAGATTACTTGGAACGATGTTGCAAGCGGGAGTTTTATGAGTGTGAGTACATGCGTGTTGTGTGGGGTGGTGTTGTTTCTTATATCATTGTTAACGGAAGTCAATCTAATTAGTTTTTTAATGTTCTAGTAGAAAATACTATGGGCAACAAAACATAGACTAGTATGTAAGTACATGTACACTAACACATGCATGTACTCACATAACACCTATTAAACATTGTAGTACCAGATCATCAAGGTTGGCAACTTTGACCATGAAGTCAAACCTATAGTATGATCTAGGTTGTGAAAAACCACTTTCACTAACCCTATATATCCTAAGAAAGTTTGAACACCAAATATCTCTCATAAATGAATATCCCAATCCACCATTTTTTCTTCCTTTATCCACACATTCTTCGCAAAATGCAATATTTTTGAACGAAAACTCCAAATTAAAGTGCCATGCTGGTTGTTTTATTCAAGTATTAGACTCTTCCCAACCCTTAATAAATAATCCTCGAGCGCACGATAGTGAGATGAAAGAGCGGGCAGGGGAGCTATGGTGGCTACGTATTACGACTTACGTTATACTCATGTTTTCTTATATACTCCCTCCATTCCAAATTACCTGACTCACAATTGTCCAAACATGGATGTATCTAAAGTACTAAGTATTTAAGCAAATGTAACTCATCTAATTTGGAACAGAGAGAGTTTATAGTTCTATAAGTGACCACAAATATGTGTCTGTTTTCCTTTGCTGTGTGTCGCAAGCTAGGACTTTCACCGTTGTGCCCTTATTTTCAACATAAAACAAGGCTGCAGAGCTGTCTTTCTAAAAATGAACGAAGACATGGATGCAGCTTGTCAGTGGATAGGAAAAAGGAGTAGGACTTGCCGTATTGGCTTTGCCCTCTGTGGCGACTGGCGATATGCCGACGATTGGCTGATGCCGTTCTAATCTTCCCCAATCCCTTCTCAATCATCTTTGCTCCTCTCATCTGCACCAGATTCTTCTCAGTCTAAATCAGTATATCCCTTTCCTCTGATCCCACGCTCTCCCGTTTAGATCAAAATCACCTCCGCTGCTCTTTTTCCGCCGCCGATTACCATCCACATCCAACGTCCCCTAGCTCTATCCAATCCATTGTTTCTCTCCACCTACTAGCTCTTGGAAACCTAGTACTTGTCAGATCTGCTCCTACGCAAGTTGAATCGAAGCCTGGGCTTTTGCTTCCCCTACTGCGTGTCAGCCTCCTCTTTTGAGAGCAAGATTTGTGGCAGCTGCATCGGTTCCAGTGGCACGGGCTAGAGTCTAGATCAGACCCGTCTTCGTTGCTGTCAGCTCTGCAGAAATCAGAGGCTCTTCTCGCCAAACCAGAGGCATTTTTGGGCTGGGAGGAATAGGATAGAGAAAAATTGCAGTGAGTGATACAGCTCTGAGCACAGGTTCCACAGATTCAACCCGTGCTGGATATTTTATTTGGTTGAGGCTTCCGGTTCTACTATCTTCAGTCAACTCCTATTCTGCCAGCAAGAGAGGCAGTGGCGCTAGCCTACAAGGCACTGCGGGCGCCATGAAAGCTTTGGCGTGGAACAGTCAAGGAATGGGCATGGGCCTTGGTGGGAGAAAGATGTGCCACCTTGCCAGGATGGTCTACTCCACAAAAGCACAAATTGTTTTCATTTCAGAAATTAAATCCTCTAAGGTTAAGCCTTCTGATCTTACTACTCGCTTTGATATGGCTGATAGTGTTGTCGTTCCTTCTCGGGGGCGTTCTGGTGGCTTGTGGCTGATGTGGACGGATGACCTTAAAATTAATGTGCATAGTACTGGCTTCCACCTTATTTTAGCAACAGCTTTGCTTACTGCTACTAATATGAAGTTTGGGCTTGTTTGTATTTATGGTGATCCCTATTGAAAGGACACGGAAGTCGCCTAGAGGGGGGTGAATAGGCGATTAAAATTCTTTGCGGTTTAGGCTTGAATAAATGCGGAATAAAACTAGCGTTTAATTTATCAAGCATGAAACCTAAACAAGCTAGGTTAACCTATGTGCACCAACAACTTATGCTAAACAAGATAAGCTAATATGTGATAGCAAGATATATTACTTCAAGCTCGATGGCTATCACAAAGTAAATAGCATAAGTAAGAAGCTCGGGTATAGAAATACCGAGGCACTTGGAGACGATGATTTATCCCGAAGTTCACTTCCCAATGGAAGCTACGTCTCCGTTGGAGCGGTACGGAGTCACAAAGTGATCCCCGAATAGCCGTCAAATGGCACACCATAATCTCCTTCGTGCCTCCACCAATGCGGAGTGCCACGAACCACTATGGGACACTTGAGGGTGGTCACCGAACCCGTACAAGGATGAGGCACACTCCACAACTTAATTGGAGGCTCTCACCGAATTCCCGCGGCTCCCAAAGCCACAAGAATCACAAGGTTGGGGCGCGACTCCACAACTTAATTGGAGGCTCCCAACTATCCCGCGAGCCACCAAAACTCCGAGATCAACAAGGACCGTCTAGGGCACTCCAAGTACCCAAGAGGACAAGCTCTAAGGCACCCCAATTACCCAAGAGTAACAAGCTTCTCAACTTCGATTTCCACGTATCACCGTGGAGAACTCAAACCGATGCAACTGATGCAAGAAGGCAAGACCACTAGAAGTGGTCAAATCCTTCACTCCCAAATCCCACCAAAAGCAACTAATGCTTGTGGGGGAGAAGAGAGGAAGAACAAGGAAGAACTCAACAAATGGAACTTCAAGATCACGATCTACTAGGTTCCCCTCACTTAGAGAGGGAATGGATTGGATGAATATGTAGATCTAGATCCCCTCTCAAATTTCCTCAAAGATATGCAAGAATTATGGGAGGGATTGAGAGGAAGGCAAACTTTTCCAAAGGTCAACAATGGAGGAGAGAGAGGGGAAAAGCTAGCTCAACGGATGAGAGAACCGTTGGGGAAGAAACCCCCTTAAAAAGGTCCTCTAAAAAATCTGCCCGTTGCAGACGAAAAAGGCCGCAGCGGTAGTACCGGGCCGATCCCGGTAGTACCGAGCCGCGTTGACTCGAGGAAGAACGAAGGCCAGTCAGCGCACCCTGACTCGGCGCGCAACGGTAGTACCGGACTACCTGGCCCGGTAGTGCTCCCTTCCCGGTAGTACCGCACCACTACCGGGGCAACTACCGGGTTAAAACTTCGAGAGGCAGAGAGCCATCCGGAGATGCGGTACTGGGCCCGGTACTGCCCGCGGTAGTTCCGCAAGGGGTCACCCGATAGTACCGGGCGAGGGTCGGTACTACCGGTCTAAGAAGAAACTGCAGAACCAGGAAAGGAGAACCGCAATAACTTTTGCAAGGAAGCTCCAAACGAGATGAATCCAATTCTGTTGGAAAGGTAACGACAAGAGCTTTACTACAAAAAGTGGAAATATTAAGGGTCACAAATATAGAGGGGATACCACACATGGGAAGGTGTGGACCCTATCTCGAAGGTGGACCGATAATATTTCCAACCAGAAAACGCAACAAGTTTTCCATACGAAATCCGTTTTCGGAGAACTTGGGCTTGTCATGAAGATCACAACAAGCACCAAAACCCAACAAGGAGACAAACCAAATAAGAACCAAGAAAGATGATGAAGGCAAGTATGCAAAGGTTTGAGCTCTCTCCAACTGATACGCTAAAGCTCAATCGAGAGCCCCTCTTGATAGTACGGTATCTATCCTATAACCCGGTCTCCCAACTAGTACCATGAGACCGGTAAAATAGAAACCCTATCATACCTTTGCCTTGCGCATTCCACTTGAGCTAGATGACGTCGATCTTGATCTCTTCAAGTGGACCACCTTTCTTAATTGCGCTTCGCTTGGTGAAGACCCAAACATTGCTCCCCATACTCCACTATGGGAGAGCCTCTCTTAGGCACATCTTCACATGAACATTATCTCTAAATGGGTGGCAAGCTTCAAGCCTAGGATTTCTTCGAGATGCTCCTCTTGAACTTGCGCTTCTCTTGAACTTGCGCTTCTCAACATTGATGACGATCACCACTTTACGTCATCGATCATGGGCCATATGAAATCTTCATTTGATGCAAGCCCATAGAAAGATACCTAACCACACATAGAAATGCTACACACATATCATGGGTTAGTTCACAAAGCTATATGGACAATTGCTTACCATACCAAGAGATACATGATCCCACTTGGTACATCTTGTAGCTTTGTGTGTTGATCAATACTTGATCAACCTTGTATCTTTTCTTCTCTTTTCAATAGATGATGTCTTGAAGATAACCATGAATGATCACATAATTCTTTTCTTCAAGACATACTTGCAATATGCTCAACTCTATGATCTTGATGCCAAATACTTCATTATATCAATATATACTCATGGCATCAACCTTGAATCCAACATATGGAGTTCAAGTATGGTCTATGGACAAACACTACAAGTAAAACTCAATGCAACCATTAGTCCATAGGGATTGTCATTAATTACCAAAACCACACATGGGGGCGCCATGCCCTTTCATTTATCATCGTCAGACTAGCCAGATTTGGGACCAGATATCATCCTTTGTGTATGATAATTCTAGCTTGCCTATGTTATGTATAGGGGACATGAATGATTTGTTGTATGATATGGACAAAAACTCCCCTAATGTCAATCGCACTCGCATGAATGTTTTCCGTAATCTGGTTAAGCAATGTGGTTTGTTTGATTTGGTTTTTAGTGGCCCAGTCTACACTTGGACAAACAAGCGCTTTTCCTCGAAACCCATCTATGAAAGACTTGATCGTTGTCTTGTCAATGCTGAATGGTGTGATGCTTATCCTGTTTCAAATGTCTATAACATGCCTCTCATTCATAGTCTTAGTGATCATGCTCCTATTTTATTATCTACTGATGGGCATGTTCGTAGAATTAAACGTGCTTTCAAATTCGAAAATTGGTGGATAAAGGAGCAAGATTTCCAATCAACTGTCAAAACTGTATGGTCTAAGAGCATCAATAAATCTTTTTCGGCTAGAACTAATCACCTTGCAGGAGCACTAAGAATTTGGTGCAGGAAAAAGAAACTGCTTCAGCAAGAACTCAATGATCTGGAGGAACAGATTAAACAAGTGCAGCTACAGCCAGTACAAAACCAGAATCATGTCCTTGAAGCTTCGCTAGTGAGCAGGTATGAGGAAAATATGACTAAACTAACGGAGTTTTATGCACAGCGAGCAAAGAAGAGGTGGTTAAAGGATGGCGACAGGAATACTTCCTACTTTCACAAAGCCATTATCAAACGTAGGAGAAGAAACACAATTGTCTCTATTAAGGATGAAAATGATATCCTCCACTTTATGCCTGAACAAATTAGCAATACCTTTGTGAATTATTTTAGACATATCTTTGCGTCAAGGAATACTAACCATGACAGACCATATCTGGGAACTCAGCTCCCCGATGAAACTCAAGATTATGCTTATACGGTTCCTGATAAGCAAGAACTATGGGAAACCCTCAAGGAAATGAAGAGAAATGCCTCACTAGGACCAGATGGATTCAATGTCGAATTTTACTTGGCCAATTGGAGCTGGATTGGAGATGATGTATGCATGTTGGTAAGATCTTTCTTTGAATCTGGAATCCTTCCTGCTCATATCAATGACACTCATATTGCTTTAATCCCTAAAAAGCTTGTGCCTCTTGTTCCGGCAGACTATAGACCCATAAGCCTTTGCAACGTTATCTATAAGCTCATTGCTAAGTCCTTAGCAAATAGGCTTAAGCCTCACCTGCCGGATTATATCCATCCTTCTCAACAAGCTTTCATTCAAGGCCGTCGTATTAGTGACAACATTATCATTGCCCAAGAGATTACCCACTCGTTTGCTCTCAGCTCTTGGAAAGATCAAGCATTTATGCTAAAGATTGATCTAGCGAAGGCTTTCGATCGCTTAGAATGGAACTTCATAGTTGCAGCCCTTTCTCGTAAAGGTCTACATGGCCATTTCATTAACTTAATCCATGCATGTATTTCCTCCCCAACTTTCTCCGTCATCATTAATGGCCAACCATTTGCGAGATTTTGTAATGGCGGAGGAATCAGACAAGGTTGTCCCCTCTCACCCTACCTTTTTGTCCTTGCAAGCAATGAGCTTTCCATCGCCCTGCAGGAGGCCATGTCCAATAACACCCTCGGTGGCATTGTCCTCGGACATAATTGCCCCCCCCCCATCCACTCCCTTATGTTTGCAGATGACCTTCTGATCTGTGGTCGGGCAAATGTGCAAGAAGCTTCTACTATGAATACTATTCTCCACTCCTTCTGCATGGTATCAGGACAAACTCCAAACTGGTCTAAATCGGGTATCCTATTTAGCTAATATGTTCAATCAAACGTAGATGCTGCCATTAAGCAAATCTTTCCGGTGCCAGATATAGACGCCTCTTTTGTTCACCTTGGACATCCGCTGATTCTTCCAGGAAAAAATAGAGCTTCAGCCTACAATTTTGTGCTTGAAAAATTCAAATCTAAGCTTTCTACTTACAAGGCGGACAAACTATCTCATGCGGCTAGACTGGAGCTAATTCAATATGTCTTTGCCTCTATTCCTGTTTACTACATGTCGAACATCATGTTTCCAAAAAAGTTCATTTCTAAACTAACTGCTATCATTCGTTCTTTCTGGTGGACGGGAGTGAGGGAGGAAACTACTAGTCGTGCTCTTTGTTTGAGAGCATGGAAAGACATATGCACTTCAAAAAAGGAAGGTGGTTTAGGCATCCGGAATTTCCAGGCTGTGAACCAAGGCCTGATTCTCATGATGGCTTGGCGTATTGCGCAAAACCCTGATGGCTTTCTTCATAGAATTCTAAAGGCCAAATATTTTCATGACACCTCAATCTGGCGCCCTAAGCCCAACGTGCCAAAATCTGGTTTTTGGGCCTCTATCCTTAAGGTCCTACCTATCCTCCAGACTCATTCTTTCTACCAGATTACAAAAGGAGATGTCTCTCTCTGGAACTCTCCTTGGTGTGACTCTTGGACAAGAATCTATGATGATCTAATAATTCAGCCCCCAAACTATGTTTACCCGGCGCTTGTCAAACATATTTGGCTCCCCAATCAACAGGCTTGGAATGACCAACTCATTGATACTCTGTTTCAGCAACCTACAGCTCAGATTATTAAACAAACTCCTATTATTAACTCTCAGGAGCAAGATATCCTTTGCTGGAGGCTAACACCAAATGGTAAGTGCAATGCAAAAAGTGCTTATTATGCATGTTTGCAGAGACTGCAGGAGCTGGGAGAACCCATGCCAAGACAGGTACCTCCTACAACTACTCATCTACTTACACAGGTCTGGAGAAACAAGGCAATCTTACCAAGGATAAAAGCCTTTGCTTGGCGTTTTCTTCGCAAGGCTATTCCCACGGGGGCCAGGGCTGGAAAGTACTCCAAACACATAAGCAAATTCTGCTGCAGGTGTGGGCTAGAAGAGGACGATGTCCACCTTTTTTCACTTGCCATTTTGTTAGGGCGGCATGGTTTAACTCCCCTTGGTTCATCCGTATGGACCTTCTTATTCAAAACAACAACTCTTTGACATACATTTTGCTAAATATGCTGAATATGAATCATCCTCATGCATCCCTTGAAAATGTTCTCACCTTCATGTGGTGCATTTGGAAATCTAGAAATGATTGCCTCTTTGACAGGAAAAAGGGAGAGCCGTACCAAATCAACATCGCTGCTCAAGCCATTCAAAATAATTTAGAACTTCTAGATGCCTTTGATCTCTCTTTGCAGGTGGAGCCGATGATTAGGAATCCAGCGATGGCAAAGACCTTTCCTAACCAAGGGGATACTCTTAACTCTGATCAGATTATTGTAGGTGCTAAAGTATTCGCGGATGCCTCATGGAAAAGCAAGAAAGTTCCTGGTCTTGCAGGTACCACAGTGACGGGTTTTGGAGTTTTTCTGCAGTACACGGCTAATGGACGCAATTTCAATATCATGGTTTAGGCATCCGCTCCAAAGGCATCATCAGTTACTCAAGCTGAAGCCAAAGCACTCCTTCTAGCAGTGAAACTGTCGGAGTTACTAAACATTGACAGGCCAACGTTACTTACAGACAACCTGATGCTTGCCAAGGCCACGGCAAGCACAAGACTTGACAACGAATTCTCAAGCTGGGACACCAGGCACTTGTTCGCAAATATTTTCAGTTATAGAGCCAACACCAATGCCCAGGTGTTCCACATCAAAAGAGATCTAAATGGCGTTGCTCACAATTGTGCTCATCAGGTGCTTAGGCAAGGCCTAGGACAACCTACGTATACCTGTGTTTGTTCAGCTCATGCTATTCCCTACTGTCCTGCTATTTCTATCTTACAGCTTTCAGTTTGGCAGGAATATGTAATCCACTCTGTACTGTGCTTTTGAGCTGAATATAAGTTAGGCGCCTTTGGCGCCACTCTCTGTTCAAAAAAAAATGGATGCAGCTTGTCGGCAACACGAGACATGGGTACCAAATGGATAGGATAACCATATGCTTACAGTGCGCATGTCTGACCAAAAGCTTTTGCTGTTCCTGGGATTAAATGCGCCAAGGATTAGAGCAGACAACCTCGTGACGACAACTTCGATCTTTTTCCTTTTCTGGGAAACTTCCCGTGACTCCTGTCTCCTAGCCCTAGACAGTCAACATATGGCTTTGAACAGGGCAGCTGCTAGGAAATGGATATCGCTTCGCCGCGTATCCGTCCGAACGGACATGGACGGACGCACCTAGTCGCAGGGCGTGTCCATATACGCGCGCTGGTGGTTTCCTAGGAGGGTGAAGAGAACCGATTTTGTGGGGACACCAGACCAAAAATTTACTCCGTACGACCGAACTCCTTCTTTCGTTAAGACTAGTAAAGGAAAAAAACTAACGATTTCAGTATCGAAACTTGTAATCCTACATGTGCAATGATTTGGAAACATTCCATTACCTCGGTTGAGTTTAATTGTGTATGGATCTACTTATACAAAGTTTTCTACAATGTCTCGGAGCACACAACAATGAAGCTTCTTTGATGAAGTTGTACAATTTCTCACTTACTGGACCAATAAAATAACTACATAAGGCGTTGGTACGCGCCGGTGTGCTCGTGCTTCTGTTTGATGATACGGTATAGTCTAGTTGTGCGAGGGTTTCTTCTGTTTGTGTTTCCGTTTCTTTGTAAATGCTTTACCTAAGGCGTTGGTGCCTGGAGCAGCTGGGTTGCAGTACGCGTCGGTGTGCTCGTGCTTTTCTGAACTTAAAACTGGAGGATGATGTAAAACGATGTAGTTTCATTAATATGGAACCGGGGCGGGGCCCTTTTCTTCTAATAAAATAACTACATAAGTCCAAATAGTTATATGGACTATACCGTATCAGCATCAAAAGGTATCCTATGTACCACCTGCTGGTCTCATACACATATATTGTATCTGACAATTCCACATTTGAGTGTCATCAAACATATCACATTTTAATGCTAGCAAACATATCATAATTTCACCTGAAAAATGTTCAAGACCCCTATGTAAGTGTAAAGAGACATATGGTGTGAACATTGCCTTATATTTTTTGCGTTCTAAGATGGATAGGTTTTTCAATAAATTCATGTTGCATATTTTACTTCAAGAAAAGCTAGGAAACAAGGGAAATTCACTTTGGCACCCGGGTGCATATGCAAATAAGTGAGAAAGAAAATGGTCACCAACAAATAAGTGATATATATTTGTCACAGTATAAAGAGCGAAAAAAAAGATACATGCGAGAATACATCTACTGCAACAAAATCAAAGCAAATATAGTAGAACACTTGAATAAAGGTGTGGACCAAATACACAGCAAACTACAAATTTTACAATCCGCTATCCACCTCTCTTGCTGATCCAGGCGTCAAGGGATCCAGGCTTTGTAGTCAACCTTCCCTAGCACCATTCATACACAGCCAATTACCAGAATCACATGCACAGTCCATTTGAAGCATCCTGCATCTCCTGTAAAGTTTAGCAATATCCACATGTAAGTCAATGAAGAAATAAAGCCCTTCAATGGTTTCTCATATAGCTAATCATTGAAGTCGGAGCAAGTGAAAATGTGCATGTGATCCTGGAAAAGTCACTAACTGCTCTAGATTGCAAAACAAGCTAGATAGCTGTTCTACAATAAATAATAAAAAGAAAAAATAACAGTAGAGATCACCTCCGACAGAACGATTTTTTTCCTTTATAAGCTGCTCAATCAAGCAATGAATCCCCATCAATGCAAATAGGTACATCAGCAAACCACCTTGATGAACATGACAGCTTTGCTCGGCCCATCCGGAACGTCCCTCTGAAACTATCCATATACATGTATTAAAATAATATATAAATATTATGTTGTTTAAATAAATTGCATTAGCGGGTGTGCGAAGCTGATCGCTCACCACACCAAAGAACTTAATTACAACAAGACATAAACCATCCAATATTAAATCGAAGCCACTCAACAGTCACATCCATGTGCAGCTGAAAAATGGACATGGATATAAACTCACTGCTAATGAGGCTTTTTCTCACGAATGATAGTAGAAAAGGAAGAGAGGTCGTGATGCAGCTTATGAAACCGTGCTTCACTACCATTGTATATGATTCCAGGATGATTGTTCCAATGCCTTGTACATATAGAGCAACATTAAAGCCCTGATATGCAGTGAAGCTAGGCTTGTTCTGAAAAGCACACTCAAATTCTGAAGTTCTTGTATACACCTGCACCATTTAAAGAGGATCAGACAAGACAAAATACAACTGAAAAATGGATGAACGGCACCACACTTTTGCACTCAAAATTGAAACCTAAATATCTATGGATTCCTTGTAAGATGAGCATCAATGTCACTGCAAGATTGATGAATTTTGCAGCTCAAACGAACCAATACATGTGGAAATGTGCTAGATCTAGGAAAAATCAAATCCGGTCACAATCAACTGCAGTTTCTTTTCGATACCAAAGGCTACAATTTCAGCATCCATCAGTCTTCTTAACATGACATGTGATGTGACTCTTTCACCACAACCATCGGTATGAGTGTGCAACCCACCTCTTTAGTTGTTCTTGCAAAGTCACCGTGATCCACACAAGAAATTCATTAAGCACTTCACATGCAAGCACTAAGAATATTATCAAACAAAGAAAATCATAAAATTGCTATTCCATAACGACAACCTTGAAACTATACCTTTGCTATGTTATGGCAGTGTCAGCAATCAGAAATATCATTGCCGCATCATGCGCATACACATCATGTCCTTCTAACATCTTACATATCATATATCTGTAGCTTGTTAGTTCAGGTGACATATAGCTTTTTGGGAAATCCATTCAGGTAAGCTCATATTTTGTAAATAAGGCAGCTCAAAGCTATTAAAAGGACAATCTAAATTATCGTGTTGTATTACTCTGTTCTAAAGTCTCTCATAATAGCAAGAGTTAAAACAATATATCTTCTTCGCTATGTATTTCAATCAGGAGACAACTGAAGAGACAATTGGCTTAGCTAGTGTTCCATGTTGAACAACTGGTCCACAGTGCAAGCTATCTTGACTGTTTTGTACAGCTAGAGCTATCACAGAGCTACAATTACATGGAGGTATTATGCACTTAATGACAGTTCAGACTTCTGGATGTAGAATGCAGGTAAATGTGCAACATTGAATAAACTCATTGGATACATCTATATTGATATATACTGCTGAAAACCAGGTAAACAAATGTAAAGTAAAACAATTAGATATCTGAACATAAAGCTGCCACCATGTCGACAGACATAGAAGGCAAACGTATCACACTTTTATCAACCAGATGTTCAGCAATAAAAGGCCACTTGTGCTAGCCTAAAATCATGGAAGCTTTCCAACTGTACATCCCAAATAATTAGCTATTATTGTAAAAGATTAAGCATGGGTTTGAGCAAAATACATTTGACTTTGAGACCTTTTAGTTAGGAAGCAATCACAAAAATTAGCAGGTAATAGGCTTGTGTCACAGCCAAATCTAATAGCAAAAAGACAAGTCTAGACCACCAGACTGATTCCCCTTTAAAGTAAAAACAAAGAAGAGTAAATATATGCGAGTCTGCCTTACAAAAGATAAGTACCTCCTGCAAATAGATCAGTTCAATAAAAGAACATGTCCCTTCAGTGTCACATGTGGTTGGTTTTCTTGGAAGAGAGTATTGTTCTTTCATCAAGCATGACTTAGTGATGACATAAGCACCTATATCATGAAAGTACAATATGTACCTGAATGTATGTGAAAACACCTAAGGAAATGGACAAATGCACTCCCGTGGTTCAAGCATGATCTAATAAAAAAGGCGAAGTTATCAGTGGATACACATGTGTCAAATAAATTACTAAGGATAAATTACTCGGCATCATTTAAGAATCTTTGACAAAATAGATACATCACAAACCACCTTGGCAAACTTGACCGCCGCTTCCTTGCTTGGCCCAGCCACAACGTCCGCTCTGAAACTGGACATATACATGTCATTAAGTGCATATAGATTTTCTAAATGCATATAAATTTCACTTCTAATGAGGCTTCTTCTCACCACTAAGAGCATAAGAGGAAGAGAGGTCGTCAATCCAGCTTATGAGATTGTTCTTCAGTAGCAGAAAGCTTCAGCCTGGAGACCACACTGCAAATGGTCAATTCTTCCAGTTGCATCACAAAACACTGGATAGTTCAGATACAGTTTTGAAATTGTGTATATAGTTGTACCTTAATTACAAGAGGATCAGACAAGAAAGAACACAACTGAATCAACAACACTAATTAGTCGGATTAGCCACAGGGAGTGGGTAGCTTCAACCAAGAATTAAAAAATCTCAGTGGCCAAATGTTAAATCAGAGCAGATCCATATATGGTCATCATGGGTATAACCCAATCTGGCAACTTGCCTCAACTATGACAAAAAAAAATGGTCAATTAGAATAAATGCATCTGGAATTATGGACAGACTTAGGGCTGTGCTCCTTCTTTTCTAATGAGACACACTAATTTATGTTTTTGGTTGCACAATGCCACTACTGCTTTCTGAATTCCAGTAAGGAAGTGAACGACAGGGAATGCTCTGAAACATGTGTCAGATCTCATGTTCTAATCTAAACATTATGTGTGTATGGCACATGTGCAGCATCACTTTTTCTGCATTTCCTCAACACTCAACAGTGTACATGCCCGAAGTTTGGAACTCTCTGGCTGAAAACTTGTAAAACCAACCCCATTCTGAAGAACGGATTTGTTTGTTTGACGCAAGTAAAGAAGATGAGGATTTCAGTTACTCTAATTCAACACTGCTCCCAGTGACCCAAAAAATCATACCGGCGAGCTCCACAACAGCGGCAACGAATTTTGAGTCCCCGGCGAGGTACACAACGGCGGCAGCGGATACGGCGTTGGTTCCTTCCTGGGCGCGAGGAAACGGCGAAAAGGCGGCGATGCTTGCTTGTGTGCAGCCTCGTCAGCGGCGGGCCCCGAGCATGGAGGCGACGCTTGGTTGAGGAGCAGGCTACGGGGCCACGACCGTGGCAGCGGGCGGTGGGCGTGGAATTTCAGGCCCCGAGCGTAGCGGAATGCATAGACATATAGGTGTGCCACCGCAAACATTGAAACCAGAAGAGGGGAGCAGTGGCAGCCCATCAATGAACTACATATGCGTGAGCAGGAGTGTACGAACCGGGGGAAAAAATACAGAGAGCAGCAGCGATTTTCACCGTCGCAGATAAACAGCAGCAAATTGGGGCCGGAGACTTCAGCGGGCACGGGCAGAGGTGGGTTCGGCGGCGAGCTCGTCTGAGACCTCAGGGGCGGCGGCGGCCAACTGGGAGGCGGCGGCGGCGAACTGGGAGACGGCGGCGACCTAAAGAGCGGTGGCGGCGAACTGGGAGGCGGCAGAGACCTCAGGGGTGGCGGCGGCCAACTGGGAGCCGGCGGCGGCGGGCGAACTGAGCGGCGGCAGCAGAGCTCGCCGGGCATCGGGCGTGAGGACGTGAGGTAGCGACGTGGAGAGCGGCCGTCGAGAGGGCGGTTTGATTTTTTTTTTTTTGACCCGAAACTCTCGTGTGCGGTTTGTTTTCCCTTCCTGCTGAAGCGTGTTTGCGTGAGGCGTGTTTGCGTCAAACATTAGATGGCCGTGGACCATACGATGGATGCGATGAAGGGCTGTGATGCTCTGAATCTCCACCCTCTGGGTCTTTTAATATTAGTGGAGATAAGATCTCCGAACATAGGGAAATGCTTACGTGCGCACGGTGCAGCTCGCAGTCGTCAGCCCTTGCGTTGCATAGAATCTCTCGGATAAAAAAACAGTCAGAGTCAGAGTAATTTAAGAGCAAATGTCGAACATTTGGATGCTAAAAATTGGATAATTTTTTCCTGTGAGGTTAGACCTCGTGTTTCATGATCATGTGACTAGTTGAAGATTGCAGTCCTCGATACACATTTCTTACAAGTCAAGATGAGACTCGTTGTTTGTGGAAGAGGGGAAAATTATATTAAGTCGCACAATAGTGCAAATACATAAGTTTTCCTTCATCTTTTCATTTCGTACATCTTTTGCTGATCCGCTTAGTTAGAGTGTCGACCATTATAGATATAAACATTTGGAATGTCCTGAAATGTTCTTGGACATGTTTGCTTCATAAAAATAGTATTCACTCCGTTCATAAAATGATGTCTCAACTTAGTCCAAAAGTGGATGTATCTATATATGAAACATGTCTAGATTCACGGTGGGCATAAAACCCGAAACCCGAATCCCGAACCCGAAAAACCCGGACCCGGACCCGTATACCCCGAACCCGACAAACCCGAGCACTTGTACGGGTATCACTTCTAGAAACCCGAATTTAGTTCAGGTAATTCGGGTATCACTCCAGGGAACCCGAATATCCCGATTTACCCGAACAGCCCAGCAGCCCATTTATCTCAGCCCAGCACGTTTACATGTTTGCGCAGCCCAACAACCCATTTATCTCTCCCTAACCCTATTTCCCTACATCTCCTCGTGCTCCCAGACCACGCAGACGGCCAGACCCATCGAGCATCGACCCAGCCTCCCATCTCCGCCGCCACAACGCACAGCCGTGCACACCATCGATCTATCGCTGCGCCGCCATAGCCTAGAGATGCTTCGGCCGCTCGCTGCCACTGCCCACTGCCCACTGCCAGGGGCGCCCCCCACTGCCAGGCCCTAGCGCATCGCCTCCACGTCGGCAACCAGGGGCTGCTCGCCTGCAGGTTCCGCAGTACGGCAACGGCGACGATGCCTCCCAACTCACCGCGACTCTGCAGCGCCACGAAGCCTCCATCTTCCGCACCATGGCGAGGACGACGTCCTCCTAGTGCTCCGCTGCCCTCAAATCTGAAGAAATGATGTTCTTAGTGTGATGTATTTCGGGGAATTCGGGATTACCCGAACCCGAACCCGATTTGTCGGGTACCCGAGTTGTCGGGTATTAAAATTTTCTAACAAATTACGGGTATCATTTCTCAAAACCCGATTTTTCTATATCCCGAATTACCCGACCCGAACCCGTCGGGTTACCCGAACGCCTAGCGTGAGTCTAGATACATCCACTTTTGAGCAAACTTGAGACATCTTTTTGTGAATGGAGGGAGTACAAATTCCGATAGGAACTAAAATAACGAAAAAATTGTGACACACCGCCTTTGGATAGTGTACAAAGAATACTCACAAACCTTTAAATGGGATGGAGTGGTAGTTGTTTTGGAGTTAGAGAGGTGGTGCATTGGACATTTCAACGAAAACTAAAATAAGGTTTGAATTTATGTTGTGTCTCCTATGTTACTGAAGCGTAATAGCGCATATGTCATTGATGTAGCTTTTGAGACGGAAAGTAGTTTATGCTCCCGAGGTCCAGTGCTCCCGCCACTTTAAAAAATTCAAAAAAAATATTTACAATTTTCAAAAAAATCTGAAAAAATTATGCATGTTCCCAATGATGCATACTAGAAGCGTGCAAAATCTCAATGCAAAAATCTTTATATTATAGTCTACACAGAAATGGCAAAATTTGTAGATTTGAAACTATGCATTGTAACTTTAATCAGATATGTAAATTTGTCATTTTTGTGTAGGACGAAATATAAAATATTTCGGACTGTAATTTTGCACGTCCATAGGATATATCATACAGAACATGCATGATTT
Source organism: Poa pratensis (assembly GCA_947311845.1). Classification (NCBI taxonomy): domain Eukaryota; kingdom Viridiplantae; phylum Streptophyta; class Magnoliopsida; order Poales; family Poaceae; genus Poa; species Poa pratensis. The sequence goes on along the minus strand of CAMZMU010000128.1, from coordinate 70,694,269 downwards.
GTTTTAGAATTTTTTAAAACTTTTAAATATTGTTTTTAAACTTTTTGAACTAGCAGGAGCACTGGAGCTCGGGTGCAAGAAAACTCCACTCCCCTCTTGAGATCACTAATACTTTGTCTCTAAACAAAAGCACATTTACTCTTCTAGAAGGACAAACCTATTCAAGTTTGACCAACATAGGCAATCGCAATATTATGAAAACATAATGTAGATTTGGTGCCATTGATTTGTTCTTATAGATGATGTTTTTTTATATATATTTCAAATTTAAATATGTTTGACTTTAAACAAGAGTACTTTTTTTTTTGTTTGGCATGAGTAAATGACCTTGTAAATATTTAATTTATATTTGGTGCTATTGATTTGGTATTATAAATGATGTATTTTTTATTTTTGTTCAAACTTAAATATGTTTGGCTTTAAACAAGAGTACTCTTTTTTTTGCATGAGTAAATAACCTTGTACATATAGACGAAGGGAGTATTCTCCATTTGGTCGTGTTTATTTTTTTTTCCTTGATATAGAAAAACTATCTTTTTTTTGTGCGAAAGAAACCAGAAATGGCCCTTGAATGCAACGATGAGCCATTGTGGCGTCTAGTACTCCAACGCGTTAATTTGCTTCTGGCGCCGAATTCCGGCCCAGGAGAAGACGCCAATGATTGCTGTTGAGCTTGCTGACCTTATTCTATCTTGCCTTGCCTGGGTCACCTTCTGACTTGTAGATTGGTCTAATACTCTCAAGTCATAACATCTGTTGGCTGTCTCCAACTGCCGACGCAAAGAGCAAGACTCCAAGACCGCCATGAACACGCGCTTCCAAAGAAAAAAGTCCAGCTGAGGTTTTTCTTGCAGAGCGGGAAGAAGATGCCAAGCATTTTTGAAAGCAGAGATGCATGCATGTCATGTCAGCAAATCCTTAGTGGCTAAGCAGGTGCTTGCCCAAGTCGGTTTTCGCTTGATGCTCCCTTTGTTTATTATACTTGCATAATGCAGGCTATTTTGCATCGGCATTCAGGTCGAGAACCTTCGTTCCTATAGGCTAATGGTGTTTACTCCAAGTAATCGATGGCTTAATCCAAATTTGCTTCGTGTTCTGTGGATTGCTGTTTTGGACGTGATCTCTTCGAGGTTTTAAGGAAGACTACTATAAATAGGACTTCCTCATGCTTGACCTGAAGAAGCTGATGTGCGTCAAACGCGTGTCGCCGCGATTGCGAACGAGACGAACAGAGCAATGCTGCCGCCGACGTTTTCGGAGCAGGCTCAGGCGGAGGAGAATGCGGCGATCGTGTCGGCGCTCACGCACGTCATCGCCAGCGGCCGCGGCTCGCCTCGGCCGGCCCCGCCGCTGGTCATGCCGTTTCGCCAGGGCGTCGGCGCGTCGACGTCGCTCCCAGGAACGACGGAGGAGCAGGGGAGGAAGTACCGTGGCGTGAGGCGGCGGCCGTGGGGCAAGTGGGCGGCGGAGATCCGGGACCCGCAGAAGGCGGCGCGGGTGTGGCTTGGCACGTTCGCCACCGCCGAGGACGCGGCGCGCGCCTACGACGCCGCGGCGCTCCGCTTCCGCGGGAGCCGCGCCAAGCTCAACTTCCCCGAGCACGCCGCGGCGGCAGCCGCGCGCCGCGCCACGGACGCCGCGATGGCCGCGGCGGCGGCGTCCACGAAGCCGGCAGCGTTGCTGGAGTCGCAGCCGGAGAACGGAGGCGACGTCGTGGACTGCCTGGAATACTCCAGGATCCTGGAGGGGGCAGCGGAGCCGAGCAACGCGATGGGCTGGCACGTGGGCGGCAACGGGAACGCGAACGGCCGTTTCTTGGGTTCGTGGAGCATCGGGACGTCGCCCACGTCGTCGGGCTCCGGCGCCTCGCTCGTGAGCCAAGGGCCCGCCTCCGCTCCTCTGTTTTAGTGCGGTAGCGGCTTGAAACAGAGCAGTGATAGTTCCTACAAGGGTTACTAGCGAAGGTCAGCGTGGCCGTTTGACAAACGAGGAGAAAAAAAGAAGAGGAGAAGATCAAATTCGCAAAAGAAGAAGGAAGAGAAGACTATCGGAATTTATTTCCGGCCGTTCGATGCGCTTCGTAGTTCATACGTCAGTGCCATCGTGCTCCTTCTTTCCGGTGAAGAAAGTGCTTTCTCCGGGTGCATGTGTTCTACTCCATTTTAGAAAACATCATCTCTATTAGACTTGGATTTGATGAGTCCCGATGATGAATTTGGGAGCGGTCGCATTGATAAGTAAGCAACTAGGCGAAATTTTGAGTACTTTTTGGTAGGAAAACATTCTAGTGACATGTACTCGGAGGATTCTTAGGGCTTAGTTTTTCATTCATGTATCTCGGTCGGTATGTAGGGGTACGGGAACCGAAGAAGCGCGCATGTACGTACGTACGTGCCCACAGCCGCCGCCGTCACGCACGGACCCCACAAGTGGCTGCGCAAGCACAACGAATGGGACCTCCTTGTGCTGCATGTTGGAGTTCCGAGGTACCACGACGGCGTGTTCGAGGGCTGCGGGTGCAAGCGCGACCTGCACCTCGGAGGAGACGACTTCGATCAGAGGATCATGGACCATTCGTGGAACTAATCCAGAAGAAGCATGGCCTCGCAATGTTAATGTCCGCTTTACTGACAGTAGGATGATTAATCATCTGTCATGCAGGCATCTAATGTATTTTTTTTTCAAGAACTGGCAACCAAAGGTTGCAGTCATCGCATTAAGATCGGATAGAGAAAACAATTACAAGAGTTTTACATATGGCCTTGCCATCCGCGGTAAAAGAAAGAAAGAACTACTCCTCACTCTCGCCCACTCTACTCCTCGCAGCAGCCCACAACTCCAGCTCCTCTCCTGTCTTCCTGATTATGGTGTTCACAGTTGAACTGCAGTCGTTGAAAACTCTATCATTTCTTTCCAACCAAAGTCTCCTCATACCTGCTATCAGAAAAGTTGCTTCATTTCGCTTCCGACTTTTGGGGCATCTTGACAGGATTTGTCTCCACCAGTCTCTCACAGAGATCAAATGTGAGGGCGTTACATCAACATGGTTTCTGCTCTGGCACAAACGGAACCAAAATGTGCGGGCAAAAGCACAGTTTACCAGCAAATGATTTAGAGTTTCTGGCTCTTGATCGCAGAGTACACACTTTGCAGGTCACTGCAGGCTGCGCTTTGCGAGTCTATCCGCTGTCCAGCATCTATTTCTCATCACTAGCCAGGAGAAAAGTTTTTTCTTTTAGTGGGTGAAAGGACAAGGATATCGCCTAGAAGGGGGGTGAATAGGCGATTTAAAACTTTTCCGGTTTAGGCTTGATAAATGCGGAATAAAACTAGGTGTTTTAATTTAACAAGCACACAACATAAATATACTAGGCTCACCTATGTGCACCAACAACTTATGCTAGGCAAGACAAGTAACAAGGTGATAGCAAGATATACGACTTCAAAGCACGAAGGCAATCACAAAGTAAAGTGCATAAGTAAAGAGCTCGAGTATAAAAATAACCGAAGCACGCGGAGACGATGATGTATTCCCAAGTTCCTCCTTTTTAGTGGAGTACGTCTCGTTGGAGGGGTGTGAGTTTCAAACTCAAACGCCACAAATGGCCTCACCCTATTCTCCGATGAACCTTGCCCAAAAGCTCGGTTCACCTTCCACTATCGGAAACCTTCAAGACGGAATCCGGAGCCTTTACAACAATCTTGAGGCACAACTCACAAAAGGATTGGGAACTCCCAAGTGACCACAAAAGGTCCCAACTAGCCACAAAAGGCCTTGACCACAAAAGGTTTCAAGAACACCGTCTAGGGTCCAACGACCCAAGGGTAACAAGCTCACGAACTTTCACATTCACGAATCCTCGTGGAGAGAGCAAACCGATGCAACAAAATGCAATGGAAAGAACACAAGAAGTGCTCAAGTCCTTCACTCTCAAATTCCAACAAAGCAACAAATGCTTATGGGAGAATAAGAGAGGAAGAACAATGAAGGAGAAATACCAAGAACTCCAAGATCAAGATCTACTAGGTTCCCCTCACTTAGAGGAGAGATGAATTGGTGGAAATGTAGATCTAGATCTCCTCGTTCTTTTCCCTAAAAGATATGCAAGAATCATGGGAAGAATTGAGAGATGCAAACTTTCCAAGGTCAACAATGGTGGGAGAGAGAGAAAAACGTGCTTGACAAATCTTAACCCTTTGAGGAAGAAAGGGGCCTTATATAGGTCCCTAAGACAAAGAGCCGTTGCAGGAAAACTGGGACCGGATATTCCGGTTCAGTTTAGACCGGAATTTCTGGCCCAAGCCGCGCAACAAAAGAAACCTTCTGATGGTAACCGGATATTTCCAGAAGGACCGGAATATCCGGTTTTCTGAAAACTGACAGAAACAGCAAAACGAAAACTGCAATAACATTTTTATCCGGACTCCGATTTCGATGATCTTAGGCTCGTTAGAATCGCAACGAAGAGCTCTTCAAGATCATGCAGAGAAACATCATAGTCCATCATGTGAGGAGGAAACCACAAGGAGAGAGTTTGACCTCTCTAGAAAAGACAAACCAGTAAAACCTCCAACATCAAAAACGCAACAAGATATTCAAATGAAATTTGTTTTTGATGAACTAGAGCTTGGTATGGAGATGAACACAAGCTCTAAATCCTCTCATGGATAAAAGCCAAATAAGAACCAAGAAAGATGATATGTCAAGTATGCAAATATTTGAGCTCTCCACAAAGATGCGATCAAGTTACTCACTTGAGAGCCCCTCTTGATAGTACGGTGTCTATCCTATAACCCAATCTCCCACTACACCGTGAGACCGGTTAAATAGAAACCCTATCAAGATCATACATTTGCCTTGCGCATTCCACTTGAGCTAGATGATGGCGATCTTGATCTCTTCAAGTGGACCACCTTTCTTGATTGTGCTTTGCTTGATGAAGACTCACATATCGCTCCCTCATACTACAATATGGGAGAGCCTCTCTTAGGCACATCTTCACTTGAATATTATCTCCAAAAGGGTGTCAAGATTCAAGCATAGGTTTTCTTCGAGATGCTTCACTTGAACTTGCACTTCTCAACCTTGATGACTATCACCACTTGACGTCATCCTCCATGAGCTATATGAAATCTTCCTTTTGATGCAAACCCATGGAAAGATACCTAACCCAACATAGAAATGCCACAGACACATATAATGGGTTAGTTCACAAAACTATATGTGAAAGGACAAGGATGTCGCCTAGAGGGGGGTGAATAGGCGATTTAATACTTTTTCCGGTTTAGGCTTGATAAATGCGGAATAAAACTAGTTGTTTTAATTTAACAAGCATACAAGCCAAATATACTAGGCTCACCTATGTGCACCAACAACTTATGCTAAGCAAGACAAGTAACAAGGTGATAGCAAGATATAAGACTTCAAGCACGAAGGCTATCACAATGTAAAGTGCATAAGTAAAGAGCTCGGGTATATAAATAACTGAGGCACGCGGAGATGACGATGTATTCCCGAGTTCCTCCTTTTTAGATGAGTACGTCTCGTTGGAGGGGTGTGAGTTTCAAACTCAAGACGCCACAAATGGCCTCACCCTATTCTCCGATGAACCTTGCCCAAAAGCTTGGTTCACCTTCCACTATTGATTTCCTTTTGGGCGGAAATCGCGTCCCTTACAACAATCTTGAGGCACAACCCACAAAAGGATTGAGAGCTCCCAAGTGACCACAAAAGGTCCCAACTAGGCACAAAAGGCCTTGACCACAAAAGGTCACAAGAACACCGTCTAGGGTCCAACGGCCCAAGAGTAACAAGCTCACGAATTTTCACTTCCACGAATCCTCGTGGAGAGAGCAAACCGATGCAACAAAATGCAATGGCAAAAACACAAGAATTGCTCAAGTCCTTTACTATCAAATTCCAACACAGCAACAAATGCTAATGGGGGGATAAGAAAGGATGAACAAAGGAGGAGAAACACCAAGAACTCCCAGATAAAGATCTACTAGGTTCCCCTCCCTTAGAGCAGAGATGGATTGGTGGAATTGTAGATCTAGATCTCCTCTCTCTGTTCCCTCAAAGATATGCAAGAATCATGGGAGTGATTGAGAGATGTGCAAGCTTTCCAAGGTCAACAATGGCAGGAGAGAGAGGGGAAAACGTGCTCAAGAGGTGGGGAACCGTTGGGGAAGAAGGGCCCCTTAAATAGTTCCCCCAAAATCCAACCGTTATGCCCAAAACGCGTATCGGGCGGTACTACCGGGCTTTGCCAGGTACTGCTGTCCATCCGGTAGTACCGGGTCTACTACCGGGTCAAAAGCACTGAAAAACAGGAGCGTTCGCGCTAACGTAGTACTATCGGACAGCTTGGCCCGGTACTACCGCCCTTTGAAAAACTGCAAAAACACCAATACCAAAACGGACACAACTTGAGTTTCTGAACTCCGTTTTCGATGTTCTTGTACTCGTTGGAATCACCACAATGAGCTTTACAAGATCATACAGAGAAACATTATAGTCCAACAAGGGAGGATAAAACAAAATGTAGAAAGGTAAAACCTCTCTATTAAAGAACAACCGGTAAATCCTACACCAAAAAGAACCCAACAAGTTTTTCATCCGGACTCCATTTTCTATGATCTGGGCTTGTTTCGAAGATAATCACAAGCTCTACAAGATCATGCATATACACATCATAGTCCATCATGTGAGGAGGAAACCACAAGAAGAGAGTTTGACCTCTCTTAGAAAAGACCAACCGGTAAAACCTCCAACATCAAAAACGTAACAAAATATTCATGAAATCCGTTTTTTGATGAACTACAGCTTGGTATGGAGAAGAACACAAGCTCTAAATCCTCACATGGATAAAAGCCAAATAAGAACCAAGAAAGATGATATGCCAAGAATGCAAAGGTTTGAGCTCTCCACAAAGATGCGATCAAGTTACTCACTTGAGAGCCCCTCTTGATAGTACGATATCTATCCTATAACCCGGTCTCCGAACTAACAACATGGAAACCCTATCAAGATCATACCTTTGCCTTGCGCATTCCACTTGAGATAGATGATGACGATATTGACTCTCTCAAGTTGGAACACCTTTTTTGATCATGCTCGCTAGCACATGCTTGATGAAGACTTCTCCCCCATACTCCATTATGGGAGAGTCTCGCTTAGCTCCGTCTTCATGTATCCATTGCAAGCTTCAATCAAATGATATCTTCCGAGATGGATCATATTGAACTTACACTTCATCATCTTCTCTTGACATATATGATGGCTTGGAGATAGACATGAATGTTCCCTCGATCTTCTTTTCCAAGCCACACTTTACCATGTAAGCTTCTAGAGTCCAACACATGAACTCCAATCTTTTCCTATGGACAAGATCTACAAGAATGTCTCAATGCAAACATTAGTCCATAAGGATTGTCATTAATTACCAAAACCACACATGGGGGCACCATGCACTTTTAATCTCCCCCATTTTGGTAATTGATGACAATCCATTTTACGAGGGTTTATATAATGAATTAAGCAACCATGCAAAGCAAAGAGCAATGATGCGTGATCATGAAGGGCAAATGCTTAAGAACGAAACTAGAGCATAAGACCAAGATCCATTAAACCCTCTAAACTTCTCCCCCATTGGCATCGATTGCCGAAATGGGAGGGAAAATTTAGAAGGCCAATATAGTAAGACCTTCCCCATAAAGTGTGCATTTCTCATAATATGAGTGAAATCAAATGCACATATCCAATGACGAATAGATGTAGGGAGATCAAACTATATTGAGGATCCAAAGATTGTAAAAGAATAACAAAAAGAAAGATACTTCGACAAAAGAAGTAACCAATCAAAGGATACGAAAAACCAATTGAACATAAGAAGATATTATGATAAGATCAACCAAGTGTTCTAATAATCAAGAGGGAACTCCCCAAGGCACGTGCACAATAAGGATTTGTATTTCAATATAGTGTGCACAACATGGAATCCTCACTCCCTCCTAGATAATTTTGAACACAAACAAGTGCAAGAGAGCATAGATGATAAACGAAGCAATGCAACTTGCAACAAATAAAATGTTGAGCAACAAGATCAAGTAGCGACAAATAAAGACTTGCTCAACCGAAAGAGATGGGTGTGATATAGAAAGACATTTTAGGAGACTAATACAAGGATGAGCGTAAGCATCAACATTGTCTTTCAATATAGGAGGCACATAGTGCATATCATGTCTTTCACATACACACAAACCAAAGAGTAGCAAATAGGTCCACAAGCTTATTAAGATGCATAAAGGGATATCAAAAGAAAAACAAAGCTTGTGCCTTTTAGAAACCACCAAAGAATCAAAAGCAATAAAAGGTGGTCACTAAAGAATTGGAATACCAATTAAAATATGTAACTATTCTCATGTGTATAAGTTTCTATGTAGACACCAATCATGAAGATATAAGTCCACAAAGAAACATGTACACCCAAAATAGGTACGAAGTTAGAGAACATGATATCCAAGAGGAAGTCATAAATACACCAATAAAATCTTTGCTTAAAAGCATAGCACAAAGCTCAATTTTATCTTAAAGGGATATAGATTAACTTCCATCACACACTCGGCCATCGGCAAGGGCCTCGGCCACTGTTCTGTTTTTTGCCCCCCTTGCTGTAATAAAAAGGAACAGGTCTGCTGCAATGTCTTTTGGGCACCTCCCATCTAACCATCTATCAGACCAGAACAACAATTTGTTACCGTTTCCAAGAATACAGAGGGTTGCCGCTTTTAACATGCTTTCAGCTTCTGGTGAAAGTTTAAACTGAAGTCCTGACCATGCTCTTACATTGCTTGATTTTTCCAGCCATCTCCAGCGCATTCTGAGAGCATCATTTAAGAACTTGATGTTGTGAATTCCCAAACCGCCATATTTAGTGGGCATGCACACCTGTGCCCAGGCCACCTTACAGTGCCCACCATTTGCTTCACCTGATCCATGCCAGAGGAAGCTTCTGCAGATTTTATTTATCTTCCTAATGACCCATGCTGGTAAATCCATTGAGAGCATATGATAGACCGCCATAGCAGAGAGGACAGATTTTATTAAGATCAAACGACCACTATCTGGGAGCATGAGAGTTTTCCATGTAGCCAACTTTTGCAGGATTTTGTCCAGAAGTGCTTGCAACTCCTCTTTTTTCAGCTTCTTCAGAGAAAGGAGCAGTCCCAAGTACTTGCAGGGGAACTCAGTAATCTTACAGGGAAAAGGCTGGGTAATTTCCTGAATATTAACGTCCGAAAAGGCAATAGGGGCAATGGCGCATTTTGCCAGGTTACACACCAGGCCAGTCGCCTCACCAAAAAGATCCAGTATAGCTCTAGTTGCCACTAGCTCCGGCTTTATTGGCTTGAGATACATGGCTGCATCATCTGCAAACTCCTTTTTCTTCAGCTTTGATGATGACAACGTTTAAAACATCCATAACCAAGATAAACCATATAGGGGAGGAGGGGCCCCCCTGCCTTAACCCTCTAGCATGCCAAAAAAATTCACCGGGGCTACCGTTGATCAGCACTCGTGTATTGGTAGATGAGAGAAGTACCGAAACCCAAGAGCAAAACTTATTCCCAAACCCTCTTTTTCTCAGCACATTTATGAGGAAAGGCCAAGAGACAGAGTCGAATGCCCTTGCAATGTCCAACTTGAGGAATAGCGCAGGTACCTTTCTTCTATGTAAGGTTTTAGCCGACTGGTCCACTTACATGAAATTGTCTTGTATGGATCTCCCTTCACAAAGGCACTCTGGTTAACTGAAATCAGTTCATTAAGTCTTGGAGCAACCCTATTTGCCAAGGCTTTTGAGAAAATCTTTGCAAAACCATGCACTAAGCTTATAGGGCGATAATCCGCGATGTCCACAACATCAGTTTTCTTTGGTATAAGGGTGATATATGCCTGGTTGAGCCAATGAAAGCTTCTGCCATCGCTGCGAGTGAGATGTGTAATAGCTGCCATGAAATCCACTTTTATGATATCCCAGCAGAGCTGGTAGAATCTTGCTGAAAAGTCGTCAGGGTCTGGTGATTTATCCGCAGGCAAACATTCTATCACTGCCCAGATTTCCTCTTCAGAGAAATTTTCTTCAAGATCATCTAGGTTCCTTCTAGGTAACTGTATAGCATCAAGGTTTATGTTTATGAAAACCTGCTGGGCGCAGCAAAAGGCATCTAATGTATTAGTTATCCATTTATTTATAATGGTTATGATTCATTTTTATATAAAATAAATGGACACTTTGTTTACTGGAAGTACTTTTATCAACTTATGCCTTGTTTGGTTCAAAGAAAAAGTGAAGAAATAATTTGGGAATATATTTTTTTGTATGATGACACTATTCACCCGTTTGGCTTAAGGAATTGAGCAAAGAAAACGCAGTAATTATTCCTCCCATCTTAGTTTCAAACGGAAAAACCATAAATTTTATAATCCACTTGGACTTCTTTTTTAAATCATGTGCGCGTATAACGAGGCCGAAGTCTCTAATGTCGTAAAACATGCCAATTATACTTTCTCAAGTGGTTTGACTTTGATTTGAACATGTTTATTAGTAATAATGTGTTTTTCCTATTTATGTATATAAAAAAACCAAGTTTACAGAATTCTCTGTTTTACACCTGTATTTATATCCCTTTCATGTGTTTTTTTATTCATGTGTTTTACAAATCTTGTGAACAAACATTCCCTTAGTTTATCTCATATCCCGTTCGACCTCGCTTGCGGACCAATTCAAATCATGTAGGAGCTGTCTCAAATTGGGGTATTTCCCTTGAGAATTTTGAAATTTGGTTTAAATTCGAATGATTGAACTAATAACAAAGCACTCGTCGTCTAAACAACCAATAAGCCATTAAGCGCCCTGACAGTCTCTACTTGTATGTTGGTTGCAAGAATTCGTAGCACATATATAAAATATAACATAGTACCAACGTAGTAATGTTTCCGAAGTGCCCACTTAACGTTTTCATGTATCATTAAATGTATTTATTTGGAGTTGTGTTCCCTTGATCTACATTGCTCGATGCAATCACACTTCACATGGTATTCATGTGGTAGGCGGCACATTAGAGAACATAGGTGTAAATTAGTCAAAATAATCGTCAAAAATATACATTAATCAACTCAACAAACACCATGTTGCTGAGAAGGTTGTTGCAACACATGTGGTGGTGGTGGTGGTGGTGGGGGCTATAGGCCGATCAACCTCATTCGCAGCATGTCCAAGACCTTCTCCATGCTTATGTCTAACCGGCCATATTTTCGCCATGGCTCATGTCTAGGAACCGAACCGCTTCCGTGTGTAAGCGGTGCATCCACGACTATTTCCTCCACGTTCAGAATCTGATCAAGGAATGCTACTCCACCTGGATGCCAAGCATTTATGATTTTACTAAGTACCTCATGTACATACACATAATGGTGTAAATAAGAATATCACTCCCTCAACAAAAAGAGAGAAATTTACCATCATAATACATTCTCTTCATAAGTATCTTTAAGTATCTTCCCTTATGGAAGACAAATGATATTTCGTTTGAACAAAACCAATGAGGTACTGGTGAAAAAGCTAGGCTTGGGGCACGAGGGTTCACACATATACCCGACATCAATCATGCTTTAACATACCCTCTTGGTATAAGTGGAACTATGTTTCAATATTAATGTTATTAGCAGTTACAAATAAACTATCCATGCAGTTGATAGACATGGTGATTACATACAAAAATGGATCACCCATTTCGAATATCTATATGAATGTCCCTAATTAAAATGGTTTTTAAACATCTAAATCTAGGAAAGAATCGTAACATATAATATGCAAAACATCAAAATTCACCCCATGACTTAACAAAGTCGAAAAATTGTGTGGTACAATCGACTTGAGAGTTCCTTCTTCGAAAGGATTACTCGGATAATGATTGTTTACATGCAGTAATTAACAAATCCCCCACTAGATTCTACATGACCTATGTATATGCTGATGATTTTATCATCGAAGTCTATGCAATACATGAAATGGTGCTCGCAATCATATCAAGACGAAGATTTGGATGTAACCAAATATTATTCAAGTTCATAACTTCAGCATATTCCTTTAGGAATACTTATCTATCGATCTTTGTATATCCATTAAATATATCAAAAATTAAATTGGGTAGATCATATCAAATACACATATAGTTATACTATCCCTAACAGGGATGCAAATTCATTCATACATAGTATCGATGATGAAGTGGTATCTCCAGACCTTTAGTTCCATATCTCGATACCATTGTTGCAAACCACATTAGGTATGACAATATATTTGTTGTCAATTTAGTTAAACTGCAAACCCCAACAGAATGGTTGGTGTAAGTAATTTCCTCCGATATCTTTAAGGTACAAAATATCTTGATTAATTCCAAAAAAAATATCAAAATCTTACCATTGTGTGATATACAGATATTGGCTATAATTGTTTGCTCCCGAAAATGCGATGTCGCGGACTGAATTCACCGAAGATGTCTTCGAACGAACTCTATATTGTCTACTGCTCTCTCCGTATCAAAACGTAAGATGTTTTATCATTTTTGTCCCACATGTATCTAGGCATGTTTTAGTACAAGGTTCACATGAATCTTGCATTTAAACATGTCTAGGTACATGTGGACCAAAAAAGCCTAACAAATCTTACATTTTGATACAGAGGGAGTATTATTAATCATTTTGGTATAATTACTTTATACAAAGTATCGTGAAACATGCATGGCTTCATAGAATGATCGGCCACATTCAAAATCATGTGGTTAAGATTCAATAGAATCACCTACCATTATCTCTCAAGATAATACCACTTGTATTGCTCAAATGCATACAGACTATATAGAGAACAATATTGCAAAGAAAATTGTTGAGATTTGCAAAGTTCAGGGGAGTAAACTCCCATATCATAACCCATTGATGATTGTTAGATCATACATATTGTACTCTTTTCCCTTGACAAGGTTTTCACTAATGTTTTTTCATAAAAGGTTTTTAATGAGACAATATAAATAGAAGTGTACATATATGCTCATTCGCTTTTTGAAAGGACAAGGATGTCGCCTAGAGGGGGTGAATAGGCGATTTAAAACTTTTCCGGTTTAGTCTTGCTAATTACGGAATAAAACTAGGTGTTTAAATTAACAAGCCAACAACCTAAATAAACTAGGTTCACCTATGAGCACCAACAACTTATGCTAAGCAAGACAAGCAACAAGGTGATGGCAATATAGAATACTTCAAGCACGAAGGCTATCACAATGTAAAGTGCATAAGTAAAGAGCTCGGGTATAGAAATAACCGAGGCACGCGGAGACGAGGATGTATTCCCGAGTTCCTCCTTTTTATGGGAGTACGTCTCGTTGGAGAGGTGTGAGACACCACAAAGGTCGATCTCAACGCCACAAAGGCTCACCCTATTCTCCGATGAACCGCACCACAAAGGTTTGGTTCACCTTCCCCTATCGGAATCCTTCGAGGCAGAAATCTGGAGCCTTTCAACAACGATCCGGGGAACAACCCACAATGGGATTGGGGGCTCCCGAACAGCTACAAGTGACCACACATGGGTCCAACCACCACACGGGCGTCTAGGGTCCAAAGACCCAAGAGTAACAAGTTCACAAGCTTTCAACTTCCACGAATCCTCGTGGAGAGCACACCGATGCACCAAATGCAAAAGGCAAGAGCACAAGTGCTCAAATCCTTCACTCTCAAATCCCACCACAAGCAACTAATGCTTGTGGGGGGAGAAGAGAGGAAGAACAAAGTAGGAGAAACACCAAGAACTCCAAGATCAAGATCTACTAGGTTCCCCTCACTTAGAGGAGAGATGGATTGGTGGAAATGTAGATCTATATCTCCTCTCTCAAATCACTCAAAGATATGCAAGAATCATGGGAGGAATTGGGAGAGGGGCAAGCTTTCCAAGGTCAACAATGGAGGAGAGAGAGGGGGAAAAACGTGCTTGGAAGAGCTACCCCTTTGGGGAAGAAGGGGGCCTTAAAAGGGACTCCCAGAAAAATGAGCCGTTGGAGCCTTTTTCCCGAGCCAGCAGTAGTACCGCTGCGCCGGGCGGTACTACCGCTGGCGCCTTCTGCGCTGCGGTCAAAACAGTGCGCTGACTGCGCTTTGAAACTTCATGAGTGGTACTACCGCCCAAAGCGCCGGTAGTACCGCACATGGTTTTCCGAACCTCCATCCGGCGGTACCGCGAGCGGTACTGCCGCCTGTCTTTTGGCAAAGAGGACCCAGCGGTACTACCGCCCGAAGGGGCGGTACTACCGCTGGCAGTGCCACTGCCAGTACCGCACATTGCATCCGAAGACGTGTATCGGCGGTACTGGGAGCGGTACTGCCGCTAAGGCTTCCTAGCCCAGGGCCAGCGGTACTACCGCCCGTTCCGGCGGTACTACCGGTGGCAGGATTTCAGCCCGAAACCAGAACTGCGATAACTTTTGCAAGGAAGCTCCAAACGAGATGAAACCAACGAGGTTAGAAATGTAACGACAAGAGATTTCCTACAATATTAAGGGTCGCAAATATAGAGGAGATATCACACATGGGAGGTGTGGACCTTATCTCGAGGAGGACCGGTAATATTTCCAACACCGAGAACGCAACAAGTTTTCCATTCGGACTCCGTTTTCGATGATCTTGGGCTCGTTGGAAACGCAACGAAGAGCCCTTCAAGATTATGCAGAGAAACATCATAGTCTATCATGTGAGGAGGAAATCAAATGTAGAGAGGTAAAACCTCTCTATAAAAAGATGAACCGTCAAAACCTCCAAAACCGAAAACGCAACAAGTTGTCAATACGAAATCCGTTTTCGGTGAACTAGCGCTTGGTAAGGAGATGAACACAAGCTCTAAATTCACACATGAATAAAAGTCAAATAAGAACCAAGAAAGATGATATGCTAAATATGCAAAGGTTTGAGCTCTCCACAAAGATGCGATCAAGTTACTCACTTGAGAGCCCCTCTTGATAGTACGCCGTCTATCCTATAACCCGGTCTCCAAACTAACAACATGAGACCGGTAAATAGAAACCCTATCAAGATCATACCTTTGCCTTGAGCATTCCACTTGAGCTCGATGATGACGATCTTGACTCTCTCAAGTTGGAACACCTTTCTTGATTATGCTTGCTAGCACATGCTTGATGAAGACTTCTCCAAATACTCCCCATACACCATTATGGGAGAGCCTTGCTAAACTCCGTCTTCATGAATCCACTTGCACTTCATCTTCTTATCTTAATATAGATGATGGCTTGGAGATAAACATGAAGTTCACTCAAACTTCTTTTCCAAGCCATGCTTGCAATAAGCTCAACTCTTCATATGACCATTCTTCATATAAACCCTTAGATGGAACCTTGGTCATCATGAAGTCTTCTAGAGTCCAACACATGAACTCCAATCTTTTCCTCTGGACAAGATCTACAAGTATATCTTAATGCAAACATTAGTCCATAAGGATTGTCATTAATTACTAAAACCACGCATGGGGCAACACATGAACTTTCACTTTTCCCCTTATATTTTCGTTGCGTTTTGAAGGAGTTTATCAGTGGCACATCATATCACACTCTTTTTTGCTTTTGTGAGTTTACTCTTTTGATTGTCATACAAGGTGCTAAATGAGCAACATCTTTTCATTATCATATGTCATACTTTCTATTTTCCTCAACGAGGTTTTTAAAGGAACTATACAAAGCATATTTATTGGTCTCTAAACTCACTAATAAGATTTTTCCTATCTAGGTTTTTCTCACATGAGTTATCAAGAAGCCAATAATCATTATATGTTGTATAATTTCTCGTTATTTTTCCACATGGTTTAAAGGAGATTTAACAACATATAAAACACAAATCTCTTCATATTTTTCTCACATATTTTTTGGAGAAGTATATCGAGATTCTCAAGATCATACAAGGGCATTCCATCACTCAAGACTATATGAAGAAATTCGAGATGATGAATTCAACAAAAGATATCGTTATCCAAGAGGGAGTGGAATATTTAGCGTTACATCTAGGCTAGTTGAAGCTAGCTTTCTTATCATGCTAACAATCAACAGATAGAATATTTGATTCTCTCAATGTTTAGTTTGAAACATTACCGTAGCCTACAATCCAATTTTAGTTTCTTCAATTATTCATGTTTCTCTAATATGTGGGTCCCACGTGGTAAGTGAGCTTTTTTCAAAAAGAACACCTCCACGTGTTAGACCCAGAATCATTTGGACTAGTTTTGCACCTGATACGTCCAAAACGTATCTACTTTCCCGAACACTTTTGCTGTTGTTTTACCTCTAATTTGTGTGTTTTGAATGCAACTAACACGGACTAACGCTGTTTTCAGCAGAATTGCCCTCGTGTCTTGTTTTTGTGCAGAAAGTCAAGTTTTGGGAAAATTCCCGAAAAATATCCTGGAGTTCCTATTTTTCCAGAAGACACACGGAGCCAGAAGATGAGACGGAGGCGGGCCACAGGGGCCCCACACCATGGGTCCACGCGGCCAGAGCTGGGCCGCGCCGGGGGTGGTGTGGCCACCTCGGTCACCACCTCGCGTCCCCCTTTCGACTACTTAATCCTCTTGACCTAAAAACCCGAGGAGGATCGACGCTTTTCCAGAAACACTCCAGAGCTCCGCCGCCACCGAAAACTCTATTTCGGGGACCAGAAACTCCGTTCTGGCATCCTGCCAAGACGGGGGAATTGGAGGAGATCATCGCCATCATCATCACCGACGCCTCTCCATCAACCATCCATGATTCCCCCATCCATGTGTGAGTAATCCCCGCTGTAGGCTGAAGGGGATGGTAGGGATTGGATGAGATCATTCATGTAATAGATATCAGATTGTTAGGGCATGGTGCCTAGTATCCGTTGTTAGTACTTTATGTCATTGTTGCAACTTGTTATGCTTAATGCTTGACACTTAGGGCCCGAGAGCCATGATTTCAGATCTGAACATGTTATTGTATCATGAGGATAATTATTGCTTTAGATCATATCTGTAAGTTGTTTACACATATAATTATCTGGAACCCGATGCCCCAAAGTGACAACAATTGGGATAACCGGAGGGGATGACTGTAATGTGAGGATCACATGTGTTCATGGAGTGTTAATGCTTTGCTCCGGTGCTTTATTAAAAGGAGCACCTTAATTACCAGTAGTTTCCCTTGAGGTCCCGCTGCAAACGGGCTGGTAGGACAGAAGATGTCATGCAAGTTTCTCATTGCGAGCACGTACGACTAAATACGGAACACATGCCTATGATTGATTATTACCTGGATAATTTATTATTATTTATCTGCAAATGCCCTACGCTTGACAATTATATGAATTATCTTATCCATGCAACGCCCGTTCATCCATCCCTATGCCTACAGTATTTTAATCCTGCTGTCTACTACAATTATTACTGCTGCTTTTATTTTACTGCTGCTATTATTTCACTACTGCTACTGCTATAAAACTGTTGCTACTGATAAACTGTGTCGAGCAAGTCTATTTCCAGGTGCAGCTTGAAAGGACATATCCTTCCCCACAGTGTTTTGATGTTTGTTGACAACACACTTAGATGTCTAATGTGTGTGCTAAAAGTGTGCAGGATTGTATCAATTAATATTGCACAGGTTTTGTCTCAAGAAATGGAAGAAAAGCAGTCTTCATTGCATCAGCCGGTACTACCGGGTTCACCCCGGTACTACCGGGTGTACTGCCATGCGGAACTACCGGGCCCAGTACCGGGCCCAGTACCGGATCTCCAAAAGCTCTCTGGACTCGCTCGATTTAATCCGGTAGTAGCCCCGGTAGTAAGCGCGGTACTACCGGGTGGGGAGCACTACCGGACCAGGCGGTCCGGTACTACCGATGCGCGCGTGGAGAAGGCGTTGACCAGTCTGGCGCCAGGCCGTCATTTCCCTGTCAGCCGGTACTACCGGGCGAGGCCCGGTACTACCGCTGCGGGCTGTTTACAGCTCCAACGGCCAGATTTCTGGGAGGGGTATTTATACCCCTCCACCTACCTCCGGTGGACAAGCTTGATTCCTCACTCTCTCTCCACCATTGTTGCAAGCTTCAATCTACTAGAGCTCCCACTCAAACACGTTGATACTTTGAGGAGTGAAGGAGGAGCCCTAGATCCGCATCTCCACCGAGCCGATTTGTCTACATCGACCTAGTCACTTGTAGATCTTGTGTAACTTGATACATTGGATACCTAGAAGATACTTGTGATTCTTGTGGCTTTGGTAGCCACAAGGATTAGCCGGGAGCCTCCAATTAAGTTGTGGAGACGCGACCCGGCCTTGTGATTCTTGTGGCTTTGGGAGCCGCGGGAATTTGGTGAGAGCCTCCAATTCGGTTGTGGAGTGTGCCTCATCCTTGTAAAGGTTTGTTGCCGACCTCGAGGGCATCATATAGTGGCTCGTGGATCTCCTCATCGGAGGATAACACGAGGGAGATACGGTGTGCCATATCAAGGCTATTCGGAGTTCACTTTGTGACTCCGCACCGCTCCAACGGAGACGTAGCTTCCATTGGGAAGTGAACTTCGGTAGAACATCTCCGCGTCACCGTGTGGTTATCTCTTAACCTTCCTTTACTCGTATTGCTAGCTTATCTTGTGTAGAATATCTTGCTAGCTTGTTTATTGCTCATCATATAGGATTGTTCATCTAGTTGCATATCTAGAGAACTTATATTTGAGCAATTCCGAATTTGTATTAAAAGAAAAGAAAATTTGTAGTTGCCTATTCACCCCCCCTCTAGTCAACCTACTCGATCCTTTCAATTGGTATCAGAGCAAGGTCTCTTTATTAAGGGCTTAATCGCCTAAAGAGGAGGATGGCTAGTGCGGAGGAAGTACAACGTGCTAAAGATGAGGAGTTAAAACTTGCTAAGGAACAAGAAAAACGTGATAGAGAACAACTTGACAAAGAACTAATAGAAGCGGGAATAATCCCTCCCGAGGGTGATGCCCCAATCACCATGAAGTCCATGATTGAACTTTTTGGGTACATGAAAGGCAAAATGGTGGATGAGGTGTATACTCGGGTATCTAATCAAAATGGCTCCTCATCAACCGCTAGCCCTATTAAGGGAGCTAGTGACAAGGATAAAAATGATAAACCTATGAGAAGCCTTCTCTTAACTTTGCTCCACCTAGCTCTTATCTCACTCAAGTTGCACCACTCAACCTCATATAACCAACCTTGGTAGACCCCCTCCTAAGCTTGATAATACTCGTTATTTCACTTGGAAGAAATCTATGGAGTCTTATTTTCGCAGCTCATCGTGCATCTTTGGAGGGTGGTTCTACATGGTTTCAACCCGTTGATCCCAACAACTTGACCAAGCAAGAAGAGATTGATGAGCAACTTGATGCAAATGCCAAGTACATTCTTGAGAGTGCTATGACCGCAAATGATGAAGATCATGTGCGGAATCTCAAAACTTGCAATGAGGCTTGGTCTATCTTGAAACCGTGTATGAAGGAAATGAGGGCATTCAACGCTCCAATGCGGCCGTCCTTCAACATCAAGTTGACAACTTCATCATGCTAGACGAAGAGACTCCGACCGAACTTTACCGAAGACTCTACAAGCTTGTGGTGACATGTAGGGAAAATGGAAAGAAGGATATGGATGATGAATGGGTCAAGGCCAAGTTCCTTCAAGCAATTATGCCATATAGTGAAACTATGGTGATGAACCTCCATGCAAGAGCGGATTACACAACAATGACTCCCAATGACATGTTGGCTCAATTTGTCACCTATGATACATTGAAGTCCACATCCAAGTCTTTCAACCAAGTCCGTGGCCCAAGACTCTTGCTTTGAAGGCTCGTGTGGTAGACCATCCAAGATATGAAGAAAGCCCGGTCTATGAAGGTGAAGAAGACTTGGAGGGTGAGCTCAATGAAGTTCTTGCACTTGCCGCCACCCGGTTTTGGAACAAGAAGAACAAGAGCGTCAACCCTCACCAATAAAAAGAATGTGCTTCAATTGTGGAAAGGACACTCATCTTGTGAAGGATTGCCCCTATGAAAGAAGAGAGGATAATGGTGGTCAACTCATTCTAAAGAAGAACAAGTACCACCCCAAGCCTACCTACATGAAGAGATCACCTCAAAAGGCTCTTGTGGCATCCCATGAAGAGGAATACGAGTCCGGAGGTGAGGAGGATAAAGAACCAAGTGAAGAAGTAGGAATGGCGGCTCTTGCAATGGGCACCCTTCCTCCATCATTGGCCAACCTCTTCTCATCTCCAAACGACGACAAGATCTCCAAGCCATGTGCCTCATGGCCAAGGAAACAAAGGTGAATTCCCCACCAAAAATTACTATCTCCTCTAACCCATCACTATTGGATTGTGTTGAGGATGTAGGGAAAATTGAAGAAGAGGATAAAATTTCTATCTTCATTAGCAAGCTCCAAGGTCCAACCAAGAAAATGGTTGAGGCCCTCATGTATCAATATGGAGAAGCCAAGCATCTTCTTGATGTGAAGGATGTTAGGATTTGTGAGCTCGAAGGGCATGCATGTGATCATGCCGACAAATTGGTGAGCTAGAAGATCAACTTGTTGAGGAACAATTGCTCCGTGAGCAACTTGAGGAGACACATGCCATGGATCTTTCCAAGGCAAAAGAAACTCGTGAAACCTCTATTCAAATTGCTATTGATCTAAAAAGTAAAAATGAGGAACTTGTAGAGAGTCATAACAAACTCTTTGAGGGTTTTGAGCAACTTAGGGAAACCCACAAGGTGACCTCAAGTGAGCTCACTACACTCAAGGAGTCATATGCCAAACTACAAGCTCAATTTATCTATGCTAGCTTCACCACTTCTCACAATGATAAAGATGCAAATTCTTGTACCACTAACCCTTTATGTGTCAAGGCATCTCTTATTGAGGAAAACACTAGGTTGAAGGCCCAACTTGAGAAGGGCCTAGCCACTTGTATCCAAGGGGAAAAGAACCTCAATGATCTTTTGAGCAATCAAAAGGGAGTGGTTGGCAAAGAAGGAATTGGGTTCACACCCAACTCTAAGAAGGTCAACAACAAGAAGAAGAAGGCGACTCCCCTTCCAAAGATATTGTTTTTGTGAAGGAGGGGGAGTTAGCCAAAGCAAATGACAACTCTATTGGGAGTGGTAATGTCACTAGGGGCAATGCCACTCACAATAACTTTGCGGGAAAATACAACCCCTCATATGTTCTTTTGAAATCTACAAATGGTTGTGTTTTTGCTAAATATGTTGGCTCTTCATATGGAGATGATTATCACTATGCTATTTGGGTTCCAAAGACCCTTGTGACTAACAAAAGAGGACCCATTCCAAAATGGGTACCTAAATCAAAGACTTGATTTATTGTAGGGTTTCTCTTCCGGTGGATCTTCATGGCTCATTGATAGTGGATGCTCATCCCATATGACCGGAAGCAAAGAACTAGTAAAGGACTTATTGAAACAACTACTCTCATTCTCTCATGTCACCGTTGGCAACAATGCAAGACTCAAGGTAGTGGGAGTTGGTAAAGTGGTGATCACTCCGGAGTTATCCATTGAGAAGGTCCTCTTGTCGAATCTCTTTCATACAATTTACTTTCCGTTGGTCAATTATGCAATGCCGGTTACACCGTTATTTTTAATAAATACCACGTGACCATCCTTTTCACTCAAACACTCAATGTCGCCTTTGTTGGATTTCGTGAAAACGGTTTGTATGTGGTTGATTTCTCAAAAGAGACCACTCAAATCGCTACATGTTTAATGGCTAAAGGCGACAAGGGGTGGCTTTGGCATCGCCGACTTGGCCATGTCGGTATGAGAAATTTACAAACTCTTGTAAAGGGTGGACACGTGGTAGGACTAACCGATGTTAATTTTTCCAAAGATCGTCCTTGTAGTGCTTGCATAGCCGGAAAGATGCATGAGAAGAATCACCCCAAGACGACCATTATCTCCACTAAGAGGCCTTTGGAGCTCCTTCATATGGATCTTTTTGGGCCTCCCACATATGATAGTCTTGGTGGCAAGAAATATTGTTTGGTGATTGTGGATGATTATTCAAGATATTGTTGGACTTTCTACATCAAGAAGAAGAGTGAAACTCAAAAGATATTCATTGACTTTGCAACCCTAGTTCAACGCCAATATGACTCCAAGATTTTGGCAATTAGAAGTGACAATGGTACGGAGTTCAAGAATTACACTATGGATGATTTCCTAAGTGGGGAGGGCATTCAACACCAATATTCCGCTGCATATACTCCCCAACAAAATGGTGTTGCCGAAAGGAAGAACCGCACTCTTATTGATATGGCAAGAACTATGATGGCCGAATTTAATTCCCCATACAACTTTTGGGCCGAAGCCATCAACACCGCTTGTCATTACTCAAACCGGCTCTTCTTCCGTCCTCTCAAGAACATGACACCATATGAACTCCTCACCGGTAAAAAGCCAAATGTATCTTACTTTCGAGTCTTTGGATGCAAATGCCATGTTTACATTAAAGGTTGCAAAATTGCTAAATTTGAATCTAGATCTTTTGATGGTATATTTGTTGGATATGCCGCAAAGTCTCATGCTTATAGGGTCTACAACATATCCACCGGGTGTGTTGAAGAATCTATGAACGTGGAGTTTGTCGAGGATAATGGCTCCCAAGCGGAGCATATTGATCATGATGATGTAGGTGATGTTGCTCCATCTCAAGCCATAAGAACTATGGGGATTGGAGAACTAATTCCTATTGAAGGACCTATTGATGATACTCAAGAAGAAGGAACAAGTTCTACCCAAGTTGAGCCATCTACCTCAACAAGTGATCAACAAACTATCAATGATCAAGAACAAGAACATGTAGATCAAGAAAATGGTCAAGACCCACCCAACTCTAGTGGTGAACAAGAACATAATGAACCCACAACCCCAAGAACTCCACTTCGGGTTGACCATGAGCAAGATGAAGGCAATGATGAAGATATTTGTGTGGTGAAACAATTGGTCAAGCCATGGAACGCCGGGTCATCCGGCGTGCATCAAATTGGACTATCAACAACACTTCAAAGAAAATATCCTTGGGAGTATCCGTAGAGGTGTGCACACGCAATCAATTAGCTAACTTTTGTGGTCATGTCTCTTGTTTGTCTAGCTTAGAACCTCTCAAGGTATATGATGCCCTTGAAGACATGGATTGGGTTGCGGCTATGCATGAAGAGTTGAACAACTTCGAGCGCAACAAAGTATGGTCATTAGTGGAAAGACCCAATGACTCCTCCCATAATGTCATTGGAACCAAGTGGATATTTAAGAACAAGCAAGACTCACATGGTCAAGTCATTCGCAACAAAGCAAGATTGGTTGCACAAGGCTACACCCAAATCGAAGGAGTCGACTACGGTGAAACCTATGCCCCCGTTGCTAGACTTGAATCCATTCGCTTACTAATTGCTTATGCATCTACTCATAATATTGTCTTATATCAAATGGATGTTAAAAGTGCTTTCTTAAATGGTCCACTAAATGAATTGGTGTATGTTAAACAACCACCGGGTTTCGAAGACCCTAAATTTCCTAACCACGTCTACTTACTACATAAGGCTCTTTATGGGCTCAAGCAAGCTCCACGTGCTTGGTATGATCATCTCAAGGAGTTCTTAGTAGACCGTGGCTTTGAAATTGGGGTAATAGATCCCACTCTTTTTACAAAAAGGGTAAATGGAGATTTTTTCGTATGCCAAATATATGTTGATGATATTATCTTTGGTTCCACTAACCATGAATTTAGTGATCAATTTGGCAAGCTAATGACCAAGGAATTTGAGATGTCCATGATGGGAAAATTGAATTATTTTCTTGGCTTTGAAATCCACCAATTTCGAGAAGGAACATTCTTATGTCAAGCCAAGTATTTAAGGACATGCTCAAGAAATTTGATATGAACAATGCCAAGCCATATAAGTTTCCCATGGACTCCAAGGCGGATCTTCACTTAGATCCGGATGGTAAGGAAGTTGATCAAAAGCTTTATCGTTCTATGATTGGATCTTTGCTTTACCTTTGTGCATCTAGACCGGATATTATGTTTAGTGTGGGTATGTGTGCAAGATTCCAATCAAGTCCTAGGGAAAGTCATGAAACCGCGGTCAAAAGGATTCTAAGATATTTGTTGGATACTCCCAACTATGGTCTTTGGTATCCCCATGGTACAAGCTTTGATCTTGTTGGTTATTCGGATGCGGATTGGGCGGGTTGCAAAATGGATAGAAAATCAACTTCGGGTACATGCCAATTCCTTGGTAGGTCCCTTGTGAGTTGGTCTTCCAAGAAGCAAAATTGTGTGGCCTCGTCATCCACCGAAGCCGAATACATCGCCGCCGGTAGTTGTTGTGCACAATTATTATGGATGAGGCAAACTTTAAAGGATTATGGTGTCATTTGTGACAAAGTGCCTCTTTTATGTGACAATGAAAGTGCTATTAAAATTGCACACAACCCGGTTCTTCATGGCAAGACCAAGCACATTGAGATTCGGTATCATTTTATTCGAGACCATGTTGAGAAGGGTGATATTGCAATCAAGTATGTCAACACCAAGCATCAACTCGCCGATATGTTCACAAAGCCTCTTGGTGAAGCAAGATTCAAGGAGTTGAGAGGAGAACTAAATGTGGTGGACATATCCAATTGGATTTAGTGGATTTCTTGCATACCTACCCATATTAGACGATACTTATTTGGTTTAGATGTAGGCATGGACATAGGGGGAGTGCGGTCCTAATCCATTGGACCATCCCTCCCCCCATTATGCCGATAGTAAGAATTCATTTGCATCTCTATATTCGTTCTATGAATTGTGAGCTTAAATGACGAGTAGTGGCCGTGGACTCAAGATATATCTTCGCGGTATCACACCACATACTCATACATGGTGGCCTCGGCCACCACCCTCTTCCTTGTGAAGAGTTGGTTTCATTTGGATTTTATTGGTTTTCTAGTGCTCCTATGGAAAACATGCTCAATTTGGTGTTTTTGTGTGTATTTGATTCTTGCAAATTGAGTATGAAGTACCATCTCCAGTGTGTTGATCTAATCCTATGCCTTTCATCTATCTCAAAACAACTTCCATCTTGCACAAGTTCAAATTCCTTACACAAAAAGAGAAATCTGGGGTTTCTTAGGAGGCCCCGGTAGTACCGCCGGTGGGATCCGGTAGTACCGGGCTCTGAATCTAAGCAGTTTGCTGCTCGCAAAGATTCAGGCCCCGGTAGTACCGGATCTCCGCCCCGGTACTACCGGGAATCACGGGTATCTAGATATTTCACCGTGCGGGCAGGGTGGGGGTTATTCCCCATTTTCCCCACCCGCACGAAGCCACCCCGTCGCCTCCTCTGCTCCTCACTCCGGCCGCCGCCCTTGGCCGCCGGACTCCGCCATCTCCGGCCAGATCTGCTCCGTGGGAGCGATCCCCTCGTCGATCTCCTCCATGGCCTCCGGTATTTCCCCGTTCTTTGCATTCTTTGTTTCTAGATCTTGAAACCTAGATGTATGGAGAGGAAATGTTGGTAGCTCCGTTGGCAACGGTTAAAGTTGGATGGATGATCACCTAGGCCTTGTTAGCTAGCATCTAGTGTAATGTATGGTTGAATCTCTCGATTTTGTGCCATTTCAGTCTTGAATCGGCTCAGCCGGTACTACCGGGTTTTCCAAATTTGCTCGATTCAACCATTCTTTACATCTACTGGCTAGTTTTTGATTCCTTATCCGTGAACTTGTGCACTCATCTATTCCCTGCCCTACCTATATGCTGTTTCACAGGTAGCCGCCGTGGTACCAAGAAGCCACGTCTTGTGGAGGATGAGATTGAAGAAGAAGAAGAGGAAGTATTGCCTGCTCGCACCACAGCCAGAACTCAAGCAAGGGAAGAAATCAGCTGCTGCTCGTACCACCACTGCTCCCCCCACGAGAGCCCGCAAAGCACTTCACTTATGGAAGAATGAGGACTATCAGAAGCTCAGAGAAGAGAATCCCTATGCTGAGGAGAGGTCACCTCTTGTGCGGAATCCGCACTTTTACACAAATGATCAAGAAGCCATCTACAAGGAAATCTATCTCCACAAGGATTACTCCGTGGTTGTCCAACACACTCTTGATATTCCTTACATGAGAAACTCGAAGCACAAGGGCTATTTTGATGAGACACTTGCTATGTGTGAAGAGTTTGGGCTGATTGACATCATGAAGGAGAACCATCCCTACATGAGTACTACATCATTCAGTTCTTTGCCACCGTCTACCTTGACCATGATGAAGCCCGGACCCTATATTGGATGACTAAGGACACCTTGCTTTCTGCCACCATGGCGGAGTTTGGAGAGCTTCTAGGCTATGAAGACAAGGGTGAAAGTGTTGCTAGTGGATGGAGATGCCATGACAATGATCGATCAAGCTCCAAGGATGTTCTTGGACCAATCACTATGGAAAGAGGCACCACCGGTAAAACTGCTCATCTTGTGCGTCCTTTTGAGATTCTCCACCGTGTCTATAGAGAAACTATTGCTCCCGTGTGGGAAATTGGGATGAGGTTCATGGCTTCATGTTTGACCTTCTCAAGCTCTCATATGAAAATCAAGGCAAAGGCAAGAAGCTTGATGTGATGGATTGGATGTGGAATGACTTGTGGTCCACAATCATTGATAGAAGGGCCCCCATCTATGGCCCATACATTATGAAGCTCATTCGCCGCAAGTGGGCTCTCAAGAAGAATGGAGAAGATATCATGAAGGATGGCAGCCCGTTGTGGCTCATTAGTGAAGGAACTGCGTATCAAGCCTCATGCTCCTCCCAAAACCAGCCCTTTGATCCGAGGCTGCTGCTGAAGCTGAGAGAGCTAGTGGGAGTGCACCTCCTCTTGAGGAACCTTCATGGTTCAAGAAGCTGCAGATTAAGGCCAAGAGGGCCTTTTGCCTCAAACTGGATTTGGAAGACCGTTTGTATGAAGCTCATGTGCAACACAAGAAGGCAGCACAGCGACACAAAGCAATGATGAGGCATATGCAGATTGATGTCTCCGATGGTTCTGAAGAGTAATCACTCCAAAGGAGGAATGGGTGTCCAAGCATGGTTACTGGAGTGATGAAGATGCTCCTCCACATGGTGATCGCTTCAGGCCTCCTCTTCGACCCACCACGGCGCGGGTGGAGCTTGATGCTCCTAGGGACGTGTTAGCATCGCGCTTCTCCCTTTTTGGCATTTCGATGACAAAGGGGGAGAATGTGTTCTATTTAGGATGAGCCGTGGGATTTGCATGGGTGGAAACACAAGCTTGCACTTCGTTTGATCTTTATGCTTGTGTTTCATCTTTTATCTTTATTTGGATATTTGCTTTGAACTTCTCGATACATGCCTTGAACTTATGGTATTGTAATAAGACCTATCTAGTATGTTACTTGCTTATTGTTGCTTATATTGTGCAAGTTGTTTTAATTGTTATCCATATGAACTTGCTTGGTTCGTAAAATATAGGGGGAGCTCCGCCCATTTTATATGGTGTGTTTTTGCATTCAAAAGCAAATTCCTAATAAACACACAATTTGGAGAGCCCCGTCTATCTTTTGCAAATCATTTGTTTCTCCTAAGTATGTTGTCATCAAACACCAAAAAGGGGGAGATTGAAAGGACATATCCTTCCCCACAGTGTTTTGATGTTTGTTGACAACACACTTAGATGTCTAATGTGTGTGCTAAAAGTGTGCAGGATTGTATCAATTAATATTGCACAGGTTTTGTCTCAAGAAAGGAAGAAAAGCAGTCTTCATTGCATCAGCCGGTACTACCGGGTTCACCCCGGTACTACCGGGTGTTCTGCCATGCGGAACTACCGGGCCCAGTACCGGATCTCCAAAAGCTCTCTGGACTCGCTCGATTTAATCCGGTAGTAGCCCCGGTAGTAAGCGCGGTACTACCGGGTGGGGAGCACTACCGGACCAGGCGGTCCGGTACTACCGATGCGCGCGTGGAGAAGGCGTTGACCAGTCTGGCGCCAGGCCGGCATTTCCTGTCAGCCGGTACTACCGGGCGAGGCCCGGTACTACCGCTGCGGGCTGTTTACAGCTCCAACGGCCAGATTTCTGGGAGGGGTATTTATACCCCTCCACCTACCTCCGGTGGACTAAGCTTGATTCCTCACTCTCTCTCCACCATTGTTGCAAGCTTCAATCTACTAGAGCTCCCACTCCAACCACTCAAACACGTTGATACTTTGAGGAGTGAAGGAGGAGTCCTAGATCCGCATCTCCACCGAGCCGATTTGTCTACATCGACCTAGTCACTTGTAGATCTTGTGTAACTTGATACATTGGATACCTAGAAGATACTTGTGATTCTTGTGGCTTTGGTAGCCACAAGGATTAGCCGGGAGCCTCCAATTAAGTTGTGGAGACGCGACCCGGCCTTGTGATTCTTGTGGCTTTGGGAGCCGCGGGAATTTGGTGAGAGCCTCCAATTCGGTTGTGGAGTGTGCCTCATCCTTGTAAAGGTTTGTTGCCGACCTCGAGGGCATCATATAGTGGCTCGTGGATCTCCTCATCGGAGGATAACACGAGGGAGATACGGTGTGCCATATCAAGGCTATTCGGAGTTCACTTTGTGACTCCGCACCGCTCCAACGGAGACGTAGCTTCCATTGGGAAGTGAACTTCGGTAGAACATCTCCGCGTCACCGTGTGGTTATCTCTTAACCTTCCTTTACTCGTATTGCTAGCTTATCTTGTGTAGAATATCTTGCTAGCTTGTTTATTGCTCATCATATAGGATTGTTCATCTAGTTGCATATCTAGAGAACTTATATTTGAGCAATTCCCGAATTTGTATTAAAAGAAAAAGAAAATTTGTAGTTGCCTATTCACCCCACTCTAGTCAACCTACTCGATCCTTTCACAGCTGAACTAACAATTCATCTGTTAAGGCTTATAAATATTCTTTGGCTCTCCTTGTGTCGAATCAATAAATTTGGGTTTTACTTCCCTCGAAGACTGTTGCGATCCCCTATACTTGTGGGTCATCAGCACCTTAACACAAGTTTAAATGCGAGCAAACCCATTTTATATCTAATGGGACGTTTGTACATCCTCGACAACTATGTGGACCGTGGATCACAGTTCATGATGTGGATCTATATAACTCTTTTGCTTTTTGGTTTCAGACCTTCCGAGAGTTTTCAAACCGCACCGTATCTCATAATTCTCTCAGAGTTCGTTTGGTACGCATCTTTTCATTTCATTTGACAGAAATGAAACGATTCCATCATTTTATTTTATTTAAAAAGTGAAATGACATGGTTAGCAATAGAAATTGACTTGAAATACAATAGACATTCGCTGGAATTCAAATAAAATGACATGTCCAATTCCATACTAGCCAATAGGTTGGATATGAATTCACGAATGAATTTCATGATTTCGGCCCAAAATGATGGCTACCTCTCGGGTCCAAATATGACTGCCGAACTTCGAATCCAACTCCAATTTGTAATTGTGTCGACTAGTGATGTCGGATGCGATGCTCTGTACAGGCTGTACCGAACCCAACTCGAGTGTTCGAGTATGATTCGATGATCTCTTGCTACTAAAAGTTTGGAACATCAGTTCAAAAAAAAAAAGTTTGGAACATGAATCATATCGTTTCCTACACGAACATGACTCGCAACGCACAAGATGACGCAAACGAACACGCGTCGATACTAACCAGGACGGGACAAGATCCCTGTCCGACCACCGTTGATCACATAACCCACGGCCCAGATCATCTCCCCCTCCTCCAGGAACTCTCTCGTAGCCCAGTGGTAGCAGCCATGTGCAGAGGTCACATGGGCACCGAGAGACGCGGGCTCAAGGACTCATCTTCTATAAGAATAAGACCGCCGGGAGTCCCTGGTTTGTTCTCATTTTTTTTAGACCACCCAACGCACGCGGGACGCGGACGGAACGTGCCGGGCCCAGACTCCCAAACCGGGTCCCTGTCAGAACCGGCCACCCCACCCCACGGAACGCAAACCCTTACCCTATCCGTCTCTGCTTCCTCCTCCTCGCTCCCCCTCTCCTATATCAGCCACCCCGACGACCTCCGCCAGGCCACCACGCACGACTCTGTCCAATCCAATCCACCGCAACCACAAGCATCCATAGTTTCCGAGGTCCACGGTTTCGAGCGAGAGAGGAGGATTCGCGTCCGCGCTTAGGGCGTCCATGGATCGGTACCAGAGGGTCGAGAAGCCGCGGGAGGAGGCGCCCATCGGCGCCAACGAGATCCGCATCACCGCGCAGGGCCGCACCCGCAACTACATCACCTACGCCCTCGCCCTGCTCCAGGTTGGTAAACCGACGCCACCCTCGGTTCCAGGGAAGGGGAAAAATCGTTTTTTTCTCTCTCCCTGTGCGGCGACTTTTGGTTAGGGTTTAGTGTGGGTTCCGCGAGGGTCGAATCGGGTGGTGGTTAGGTTGTTAGAACATCTAACTGCCGAGGCTTGCTGTTCTTAATGCTCTATATTGCGGTTAACAGCTTCGTTATTATGGTGCTACTAATAGGCGTTGGTTGACTAGTATTCGCTCTGTTATTCTTAACTGTTTCAGGCAGGGACCGCTAGATGATTTGTTTATTGCTGTTGCTGGTGGATGTGTAGGGTATTGAGATGCAACTTTTAGGAATCTTCTACTTAGCTATGCCATGTTACCCAATCGAGTTTGCTGCTGGGTATTGAGATTTTGTTTTGCTGTTAGTTTTTATTATTGCTGTTCCGTATGATGTGGATGCATAGGAGGCCAGAAATTCAGTAGTGATAGGTGCCCGTTGGTGCTTAAAATTTTAGAACGACAACTGAGAATTTATACATCTTTAATCATCTTTGCTCTCCGTCAATAACAGGACGAGGCCGTAGATGAAATTGTCATCAAGGCGATGGGAAGAGCCATCAACAAGACAGTAGCCATCGTGGAGCTTCTCAAGGTAAAATAGGAATCTGACAATGCCACTTCTTAAGACTTGATACACCTTGCGGTTATATTTAAGTTAACTCATTCAAGTTATCCCTGAGCAGAGAAGGATTGCTGGTCTCCATCAGAATAACTCCATCGAGTCTATTAATATAACTGACACTTGGGAACCATTGGAAGAAGGCCTGAACATGTATGCACTCGATGCTTTTAACTTAAGAACTCCTTTTCAGTTGCAATTAATAATATGTTTTGACGCCCTTACGTAATGTTGTTTTGACAGTCTGGAGACTACTCGCCATGTTTCCTTGATTTCCATTACCCTGTCAAAGAAGGAGCTGGATACGTCGTCTACTGGGTTAGTAGGATTCAGCCTTCCCCCCTATTTTTATGTTTGTTGGTGAGCTTAAGTCTATAATAATCTACTCCCTCCGTTTCTAAATGTAAGATGTTTTAGATGTTATACATTTTGTCTAGATGCATACTAAAATGGATAAACATACACATGTAATGTGTCTAGATACATTTGTGTACATGTGCATGTGTACAAATGCTAAAACATCTTATATTTAGGAGCGGAGGGAGTAATATATATATAGTTTGCAATTACCTAATAATCTAAGATATATAATTTGCAACTACCTAATGTTTCAAAGATCTGTGTAGTTAATTCTTGCTCCAACAACACTAGCCTTTTCAAAAAAAAATCACATGCTCCTTGTTGACGTTTGATGATCTTTGTGAATTCCCTGTTAACAGGGTCGATTAGCACATTGCTAATTCTTATGTGCAGATTCTTCTCTTCATGACATATATCTGACACAGCTTTGAATTTTGTAGTTACCAGCCACCGATACCTGCTGATCAGGTCAGGCCACCAACTGACTTTGATCAGGATGCAGAGGACTTACCAAGTGGCCGTGGAAGAGGACGTGGCCGTCGCGGAAGGGGCAGAGGAAGAGGTAAATATCTGCCTGTTTCACTTAATTGTAAAGTGGAGTTTGCAAATTATGGTTGATCTTGTTCCTGTTTCCTGATTCTTCTATTTTCTTTATATTTGGACCATTGTGATATAGGGTTTAGCAATGAAGGGGCAGATTATGATGATGAGAATGGAGACTTTGAGGGCCCAAGGGGATATCGTGGCAGAGGGAGAGGAAGGGGTAGGCGTGGATCCTTTGGGCCTGGAAGGGGTTATGCTGGCGATGGCTTTGTAAACGAAGAAGCTGGTGGTTATCATGGTGGGGAGTATAATGCAGCTCCTGCCCAAGGATATGCAGCTCCTGCCCAAGGATATGGTTCGTTCTGTTGAATTTCACTTATCTAAATGCTCATCATTTGTTTGTTGTGATCCCAATTGATTTTTCAGTTTTTTGTTTGTTGCTATTTTGATTCACCATTTGTTACTTTTATTGATCTTAGTAGCACATTTAATAGATGGATCACTGAAAATGACTTCTTAAAAAGTTAGTAATAAATTGGCATTACCATGGATGTTTCCCTTCCGTTCAGTTTTTCCCAACCTCTTTTGAATGTGGCTTGCCTCACCACCTTTAGTTAATATAATGCTTAAGACATTTTAAGCAAATACCTTATTATTACGTATCTCCCATGCAGAAGGTGACAGGGAGAGGGGCCGTGGTCGAGGCAGAGGACGTGGGCGTGGTGGCGGTCGTGGCCGTGGACCTCCTCCTCCTCAAGAGTAGATTGGCTGGCCCATTGACTATGGAATGCAACAACTCTTATCGTTGCTAGATTATTGTTATCTTCTGTTGTAACTCTATCTGGTTAGGTTTATGTTTAAAGTTGACAGAGTGACTTCAGTGTGGGGGAGGCTAGTTATGATTTTGTAGCTAGGTTATTCCATTTGCTTTTATATCGGACCTGGTATCATTCCAACTGTGCATTGTAGCATCCTTAAATGTGTTCAGCAATCAAATCTTAGCCCAGAAAGTTCTTTTAAGATGTTCAACCGTTTTGTTCTGAATGTGAAAAAATTGTTAACTAGCTTGATGCCATTGTTGTCGGCCAGTCCTTAATGCTGAAGGAAGGAAGGCGCCCGTTTGTTCTTCTCTTTTGCTGATTCATTTTGTGCCCCGCAGCAGTATGTGTGTGAAAGTTTGTTATTTTTATACCCGTAGACACGTTTTTTCAGTTCGGCAGTTCTCCAGATTTGTTTTCAAAACAACTCTTTTTTGATATTGATGTCAAAACAATTCTTGCTGGCCAGGGCATGCATCTCTGACTCTACTGATGAGTTACTAGTGGTGAGCTTTGGAAGAGGTGGGAGAACCAAGAAGGCATGGTTCGGCCGTTTCCTTGGCCAGTCTACCTCTCATCCTCGACCTGTCCATGGTGGGACGGATGTAGTGTTGGATGCCTTGATCTCCAACAGTGGGTATGATAATTTTTCCTTATTTCAATATTTCAAGTCACTGGCCAAGTACTCTTGCTGCTCAATGCTCAGGGCCTTTTTGGTTCAAAGGATTTTCAAAGACATTGTATAGGATTTCATCCCATAGGAGTTTTTTCTATACAGTTGGTTCAAACGGTTGTTCATACTGTCTATTCGGTCTTCATGTCGCTCGAGATGTTTCACAAGAGATGGGTGAGAGCTCTAGCTGCTACACATTGGACATATTGCAAACGGTTGTTCATACTGTCTATTCGGTCTTCATGTCGCTCGAGATGTTTCACCAGAGATGGGTGAGAGCTTGGTGATGGATCATATCTTCAGCTCAACTCTTTACCTCAGCCACTTCGGCCTAAGCAATTGCCGGTTGAGCCGCTGACTCTATGCTTGACGAGTGATGGTGATGCAGAAGACTTTTGATGAATGTGATTACAGGTTTGTTGTGTCGGAGTTCTCATCGGACCCACTGTCCATTTAGATACGGTGTTTTTTAAGAAGCAAACTCCTTTGTGTGCTGTTAAACGATACATGTTCAGACTTTGGTCTCTGCTTGCCTTTGCCAAGCACTGCAGTGTTGTATTATGGTTATTAATGTTAACATTATATCTTGTTAAGAAAAACACAATCTGCAGCGAGTAGATTTTGTCGTGTTTTTTTCTTGCGAGAAGGCCATGGCATATTGAAGCTCATAAAACCATCCTTATAAAAACAGAAAATAATGATCATGTCCTTGGGTAAACAGATGTTAGGAACTCACCGATTAGAGCCTTTGCCAAGTTTTAAGATTTATGAAAAACTTTTGGAGGATTTAAATCCTTAGTGACTATTTACTGTAGGTCGTTTAATTTCATCTAGGATCCGTTTAAGCGTTATTTTGGAGATATTTTTTCATCTACTCATACCTCTTGCTACAATAGTTTTGTTACTCCTGCGACATATTAACACTCGTTAGTACCTTTTCTACATTTTTTCTAACCTTTACTGGAGATACTATTTTTTTTTTCCAATCTTATAGGATTTATATGTACATAACACTGTAATTGTACATTTTTCTATTGACACGGTTAAAAAAATTACGAAGCAATGAGGCCCTAAATAGGAGTTCGCGGTGGTGGATCTCAACGTTTCACCTTTTGTTCTGTTTTGCTAGTGACGAACTAATCGAAACAGAGCAAAGCGGCTCATTTTGATAAACTTGTTTAACAACTTACTAAACAATGTACAACAACGATGAAGCACAAAAAAGTATCTAGACACATCCGATTTAACGATAATTAATATGTATCGGAGGGGGTAGTAATGCCCGTGATACGGGTTTAAGTAGGATACCCATAAGCATGACAATGCAAATAAGATGCAATTTGGGTTGTTGCAAATTCGCAATGCATACATTTTACCTGTTTTTTTCATAGCAAAGTACTGTTTTTTATAACTAGTGAATGAATGAAATTTTGATTAATAAAGTAATGTTTTAACTACTTGAATTTGGCAATCCCGGAACTTCAAACCAGCATGACATTTTTTATTCGAACCGATCATTGCATGTTTAAAAAAAAAACCAGAAGCCGAACATTGTCACAGCCATCCAAAGTGATTGGGCTGGTCCATAGAAAAGAGTTATTGGGTCAGATCGGCAAGATTGTGATACACATCCTATGTTCCGTATTCTCCGGCAATACCTATTTGACGACCAGGTCGTCAGTTACCACGCGCTGCACACCCCTACGGGCTACGGAGACATGGGCCTAGCCCAACTTCGTCGCGAGGAAGAAGACTTGTTCGACACAAAGGACGACGGCGACCGACCGGAGCTTACTCACCGACGACGGGGACGACGCGGCGGACCACGGCGTCGCCGGCGGAGGCGAGGAAGGAACTTAACAAAGGGGGGTGCGGGTGGGAGAGCTCGCCGACGACCGGAGCACCGGTGACCGGAGTTAGGACTAGGGGTGGGGTGTGTGTGTGGGGAGGGGGGGGGGGTGGGGGGTTAGAGGGAAAGCCGGGGCGACGCGGTAGCGGCTCGAGCAGGGCGGGGCGCGGAGGTGGCGCCGAGCACGGGCGGCGGGAGCAGGAGGTTAGGCCGGTGACGGCGGCGGAGGGTCGACGGAGGCGGAAGAGATCGGTGACAGAGAAGAAGAAGGGAACGATGGAGGAACAGAGGAAGAAGAAGATGGTGGCAGTAGATCGTGATCATGGGCCGCGGCCCAGAACGTGTGCGCGTAGGCGGAGCGGAAACCGCTCCGCATAGGGCGATGACTAGGGGCACCCGTATTCTCCCCGGAAACAAGACGCCAGCAACTGCCCCCAAATTTACTCGAGTCGCACAATCCCTAGAGGCCAAAACCCTCCTTCTAACGCCGAAGCTTTGCAACTATCCGCGGCCTCTCGTTCCCCTTCCCCTGCTACAGTAGATCGATGAGAAGAGAAGGCGACCCGAGCCCTCGCCGACGAATCCGCCGCTTCCCTCTGTCTCCGAGGGAAGCTCCGGATCTCGGCCGCGCGTGTACATAGGTGTAGTTTGGTAGGGTTTCTCGTCTCCGTCATCGACATCGGGCTGGAGTTGGTGTCGGTGGCCATGGAGAATAAGGTCTCCCCCTCCTTGCTCCAGTCCGGCGGCGCGGTCGTCGGGGAGGTAGTGGAGTTTGGTGTCTCCTTCTTGCAGGCGGTCGTCAGGGCGCTGGTGGCTGGCGTGCGGGAAGGATTTTTGGTCTTCTTCTCCCCCCTCGGCTGGTTTTCGGTGATTTGCAGGGTCGCCGGAGCTAGGCCTTCCCGCTTCTGCTCGGTTGGTCCTCGGTGGACTTCTTGCAGAGCCGATGTTGGTCAAGGCCGGTTCATGAAGCTCGCCTGCCCGATTTTCTGCTCTTCAGATTGGGGTTTGAGTGGTGATCTTCTTCTGCTGGCCGGCCGTGGCGGCGGGGGGCAGAAGCGAAGGTGCTGCTCTTCTTCGAAGCTGATGGAGTGGCTCTCACGGCGTCCTCTCTGCTGGTTTGCTTGCGAGCTGCGCGTCTGGTGCTCTGCGCCTAGCCGAGCTCGACAGTCTGCTCAGGTCGGGGTGTGTCCCCCGCCGATGCTCCACCGTCGTCGCCAAGGTCTTGCCCTTGTTGGTGAGCGGCATATGCGGCGATCTCAACGGGAATCGTTTCCCTATAGGCCTGTGCAGATGATTCAGTCGTCCTCCTGCCTCCTCTCCTCCTCCCTTGCGGTGGTGCGACGGCGAGGTCTCGGACGGCGGCGGAAAAGTTCAGTCAGAGCTCCCCAGGGATGTGTTTGTAATTTTCCTTTTATGTGGGGTGGTTTCTGTAAGAGTGGGACAGCTGTGGCGTGCCTAGATATTTCAAGTGTATTCCGGTGCTTTCTTGTATAATGTATCCAGAAACGTTTGTATAAAAAAAAAAACCCTCCTTCTCCCGTCCCCCACCGCCGGCGATCTCGTCCATACTCCGATGGATCTCTCCACCGTCCACGCCGCGCTCGCGGCCAAGTCCTACCCCGACCTCGCCCCTCTCTGCGACGACCTCTTCCTCCAGGTACGCACACTCCCTTCTCCCCGTCCCACCCCGACGAATCCCCTCCCTTTACCCCTTCTCACGCCTTCCACGACTCGACTCGCAGGCCGCGTCCCGGGGCGCCGCCACTGACGATTGGCCCTACGCTGTCCACCTCCTCGCCCATCTCTACCTCAATGACCTGTATGTGATTTACTTCCTTTTGTTAAATTTCTCGCGTTCGGATTTGGGTTTTAACCTAGGGTTTCTGTGACAATGCTGCGTTGCCTGGGTGTGTGAGCAGGAACAGCGCTAGGTTTCTGTGGAAGACCGTGCCTCAGGAGGTGAAGGACGCGCATCCAGAGCTTGCCGCCGTCTGGAAGATTGGCCAGTGCCTCTGGAACCGTGACTACGCCGGCGTCTACACCACTGCACAGGAGTTCGAGTGGACCCCTGAAATCGCTGATTTTGTGGCCGCCTTGCTAGGTATCCCTTCTTTTTCTTGTTCAGCATGGTATATATGTTTCCTTTGCTAGTTGCATAATGTAGTATAGCTTGGATTGCTTGCTTTGATAGAGCTCTGGTATTTCTGTTATGTGGTGAGGGTGGGAAGATGCAGATAAGTGGGTTGTATTTATAGAGTATTCATGGAGAAGATTATCTGTTTAATTGGGCAAGATCCTCACTGAATATCAAGGAGACATTGGTAGTAGAGTCTTGTGCTATTATTGTTCTGGTTGTTGAAAAAACTTACTACATATAAGAAATATTGGTCCCACGGGTGTCTGACACACTGGCTTTATATCTCCATTTTATCTGCATATGATTTTAATAGGGTTTAGATAAGAGATCGTTTGTTTGTGCCTAAGTACTGCTGATTTGGTCTGTTTGTCTAATTAACAATATGATGCAACAAATCGAAGTAAATAGGATGCACACTCCAATGCATTCTTGGTGAAGTTACGGTTTGGAAATTTACAGTTATACCAGCTACAGTCCTGACGTGGCACCGATGTTGTATTTTTCTAGATATAGAGAGGTTAAATTATTTTATGAATCTTTACTCCAGTTGCCTGCCCAAAAAAGGTTGACATCTGAACTTATCAAGTAGTTAAAATTTCCATGTTGCTTGCATGGTCATCTGGTCTTGTCTTGAAGTTATAATACTTTGTAATTGTATGATTTTTTTGTTTTCTATTGCCTTACTGGTTAATCAGATTTTTCACCTTTGTCATATGTAGAAAGCTACAGAAAGAGGATATTCGAGCTGTTGACTTCTGCGTATTCCACAATCAGCGTTGCAGATGTGGCTCACTTCATGGGGATGAGTGAGGAGGATTCTACTAACTGTACGTTTTTTGAGATCCAGCTGGTTAATAGCGAATTTGCAAAGATTTTTTACCTACTGAGCATTTTAACATGCTTAGTTACTTGTATTGTTTGAAGCATGTACATTGCATTTCTTCATCTTAGAATAGATCTGTCAGTATGAAGTGTTGCCCTCATACGAAACAAACACTAGTTTTGTTACCGGGTGAGGTGATTTGCTATCCACAAAAGGTTTAGTTTAGTTGTCAGTTGAGTGTTGATATCCTTTAGGAGCATGTGTCATTACCTGCACCGTCAAACCTGAGCGTATTGAGATGACTACCTTTTCTTTATATTTGATTTGAATACTTCTCTGAATACATATCACTGGCCAGGAGGGCCCAGATCCAGTTACCGCTTTCAGAAGTCCTATCCTTCTTATATATCTAACTTACATTACGATAACAACAGGACCACTCTTACTCTGTCTATCCATCTACTATTTAACCATCTATCATGTATATATTCTATGTTCCTTCTGATAGTTATATTAGTATAATTTATTTGAAGGTGTAAGTGCTCTGCCTTCCATTTAAAATATTGGCAAATTTGGATTACGACCCCAAGGATTGGTACTTTATCATTTACCACCTTTGTCGCACTGACATGTTGCCTGGGCCCTGGGACCTTTTCAGGCGGTAAATCTTCAAGTGCCAACTATTGGCCTGCGAAGTGAATAATGGATACCCCCTTAAATTTTATACGGTCATAATCTATAAGGTGCATTTATTGCAATGTTCTTGCCATGCTGTTTGGCGTTAACACAAAGGCCTAACCTTTCGTGTATGGCAGTAAATTCCAAGCCTCCCAAATATTGTCCACATTTCTTCCTGGACTGGACGCTACACATTCACACTGTTATTTGCTTCCCAACTTGCCCAGCAGTGCAGATTTCTTTTGTGACCCAAATTTCTGAGTCAAACCATTTGCTACATATTCATAGCTAGAACCTTTGTAGAAACATAGTTAGATTTATTTTTCTGAAGTGATAGAACAACAGTTATGGTGCTTACACAATTATAAACTTCTTGGATTTTATACAAAGGAGGAACTGAGTGGTATTATTTAAATGATATCCATATCAACATGCTGTTAAGAACCACATTGCTTTTACTTATGCATACAACTTAATTATGCACATGTTTTTCTATTATATATTGTTGAACAGTTGCTTTTACCTATGTCAGTGCTGCTGATGACAATTGTTTCATTTTTCCTCAATGCAGATGCCGTGCAAAATGGTTGGAGTCTGGATGCGACAACCAAGATGCTTACTGTCAGAAAACAAAAGGCGCAGACGAATCAGAAGCTCGATGCAAGCAAACTGCAGCGTTTAACTGAATGTGTTTTCCACCTGGAGCACTGATGTTCTCCGTTCCTGGCACCCCTTTTACCTTTTCTCCTCTGAAGGCACCTATTAATCATACATGGTAGCACAATACTGTATGACTAGTTTGTGTTTTGGCTAGAAAGGAATGCCGGCCAGTACTTAATATATGCATCTGCGATCGTCTTCTAGTTAGCGACTTTTCTGTCTCATTTGCTTTTTTAACATGGCAGTTTGTGCAATACACTGAAGCGAATGAGGCTTTTCTTAGTTTGAACCTGAGGTTTTTGTGTTCATGTTTGGTGAATCATTTCTGGGGATTGCACAGATCAGGCCACTGTTCTTACTTTAGATCACAATTATAAGATCTAGCGGACCATCTTTTTCTTCATTGGTTGTCTTCCTCGAGCCTTCTTGACCCAGCTTTGCCTTCGTTGTTTGGCTGCTGCCATTTGACACAAACTATAGCCTTTGTAGGATCACATTTCGTAGAATATACGACATCCAGATGAACATGTATTGCAAAACATGCTGCACATATATTTTTGTTCCCAATCTGCTTGGCGATATGCTAGTAGCACCAGCAGTCCTGATCTCCCTTTCCCTTGATATGGTGGACTCCTAAAATAGGCTTTCTTTGTTCGTATGATTTGGAAGAATACTATAATAAGCCACTCCTGAAAATGGGCTGGCTACTCGAACCAAATATTGAACTAGCTCTTTAGCATAGGTAGACTTCACTACCTGGATAGGTCAGCCTCGTTCCCATTTCTCTGGATCCGCCATCAAAACATAAAAAGCATGGTCAATTTTCTTGCTTTACAGCTAGGACACAGGCCCCTAAGGTGATTCTGTTGCCAGACATGCCCTCTCCATTCTGTTGACCTTGGAGGGAACCAACACAAAGCAGCACAAATTCCCCTTCGTTCGCTGGGAGAGGCTCAGCCAACAGGAACGACTGAATTCCCGATACTCTCTCCGTCCTAGTTTGTAGGGTACAATTTCAAAACTAATTTGTCCCAAAACCTCCCACCTCTTAAGCACAATTTTCATTTAATTTCCTCTTTATTATTGGTTGGTGCCTCTCCCCACCAATACATGCAAGATTTAAACTCCAATCAACTATTACCTTGGGCCAATAGATTTGCAAATTGAGTCCTATAAACTAGGACGGAGGAAGTACCTTCCAAGATTACATGTCTACATTCACACGGATACACCACATGATGACACAAACCATGATTTGAACATTCATCGACTACTCTAGCTTACAACTTGCTGCGTTGCCCTCCTATAAATAAGCTCTACCCGTCGCGCGCCAAATTCCAGGAGCTCCACAGACCACAGGCTCTCTAAGCCACTTTTTAAAGCCAGTCGTTGAAGGGTATTTTTCGTGCAACCCTGCAGCCTCATTCATGACGATCACTCTGGGAAGGGCAACACATGCATTCACATGGTGGCACTAGAAAATGTATTACTCTGACAGTTGTCCACTGTGCACCTCGATCATGCATAATAAATCCTCTAACAAAAAAGACAATTATGTTGAGATTTGGTTGGCCAAACCAACCCAACTTATATCTACATGCCGAGCTCCAAGCTTATTCAAAGACCCAAGCCTGGTTGGTCACGTTTGAGGCTGGGTACGTCGACATGGTAGCAAGCAAAGCTGCCAATTTCTACCGTAAATTGTTATATCGAACAATTAATCGATATTAGGACCAGCAGACTGCATATTGTTGCGCTCAAGTCACTTTATACCTTTTTTGTATCCAGAGTAACATTACAAGAGCACCACATTCAAGGAAATATATGTGTACAGCTAACAAGCGCACCCGTTTCAGAGGCCACAAGGCCAAACATCTTGAACTTATTTCGGCAGTGATAGAACTTTAGTCTTACGTTGCTAGTTGAGAAAAAGTTAGACCAATATTAAAGGCTTAGTCTTCCACCTTCTGCTAAGAGCTTGAGAAGAGGATTAATACACACACTACCTCCCCGCCGCCTACTTCACATGCGCCGAACGATCCAGCCTAGGACGTATCAATCACTACAGGAAAGAGCTTCTACGCCGACGGCCATACCCTATACCGACGGCTTTCCGTCGGCGTAGGCTCCGACGAGCCCAGCCCGTCGACATGGCCGTCGGCATAGGCCGTATACGCCGACGGTCTTGACCGTCGGCGTATATGTAGCCAGGCCGTCGGCGTATGGTCAGTTCAGGAAAGAGGTGACGTCGTAGCCTTTGCTACGCCGACGGCAAAGCCGTCGGCAAAGGATACATGATTTTTAATCTTTATTTTTTATACTTTCTTTTATACGTATAGCTATGCCGACGGCGTACCATGTTTTTTTAATAATCTTTATTTTCATGTATTTATTTATTACTCTTAATTAAGTTTAAATATGTTTTTTATTCATATAAGCCGCCAGTGTTGCCAGACATGCCCTCTCCATTCTGTTGACCTTGGAGGGAACCAAAACAAGCAGCACGAAGTCTCCTTGGACAGCTGGGAGAGGCTCAGCCAGGGGCCACGACTGAATTCCCGATACCTTCCAAGACTACATACAAACGGGTACACCACATGAGAACACAAACCATGCTTTGAACATTCAGTATACTCTAGCTTGTAACTTGCTGCTTTGCTCTCCTATCTATAAGCTCCACCCGTTGCGCCACATTCCAGGAGGCTTTATAAGCCGCCAAGTCAATCGTCCAAGGGTATTTTTCGTGCAACATTCATGATCGATCACGCCAGGAAGAACACATGCATTCACATGGTGGCACTGGAAAGTGTATTACTGTGACTACTTTTAGGTTACCTAAGGTTATTTAAAGAACCGAGCTTGGTTGGTCACACTTAAGGTTTGGCATATCGACATGGTAGCAAGCGAATTTAAAGCTGCCAATTTCTGCCGTTATTTGGAGACTTGTAAGTACCGAACATAAATACATAATAGATATTAGGACCATCGGACTGAGCACAGCGTTTTGGAGGCCTCGGTTTCCAAAAAAAAATTGAATCCACATTTTATGTTTCAATTTTTTTTCAAAAAAAATCCTACATGTAGATAAAATCTAGATCTACCACTACGTAAAGTTTGAAAGCAAAATCATATTATTCTGGGATACACAAAAAGACAAATATGGCAAAAATTCGACCTTTTCAGATTGTGTACTGTTCCTGTTTCAGGTCCGCGTATTTGTCTTTTTGCCTAGCCCAAAATTCAACGAATCTTTCCTTATAAATTTGCACAGATATAGATCTTAATATTATCTACATGCAGGATGTTTTTGAAACAAAAAATTTGTAGATTTTTTTTTGGAAAACCGAGCTACATATATAACTCGGCTTCCGTTTGGAGTTTAAGCATCGGAATGCACAGCTGAAGTCACTTTATACGTTATTCCTATCAAGAATTCCATTACAGCATGTACATTATGCAACATTCAAATGAA
Source organism: Poa pratensis (assembly GCA_947311845.1). NCBI lineage: Eukaryota > Viridiplantae > Streptophyta > Magnoliopsida > Poales > Poaceae > Poa > Poa pratensis. The sequence goes on along the minus strand of CAMZMU010000128.1, from coordinate 70,651,110 downwards.
CTTCTAATAAAAAATTCTACTCCCTCCATTCACAAAAGAATGTCTCAACCTAGCCTAAATTTATATGTACCTAGACGTGATTTAGTGTGTAGATAAATACAAATTTAGAATAGGTGGAGACATTCTTTTATGAATGGAGGGAGTACTTCTTTTTTATGTTTTGGAAACAATTGGCTCACATGCACACACACAAGCTTGCACATATATCCACTGAACCTGTGGATCAGCACGGTCTTTGACATTTCCTGAAGAAGGCCCGTTCCGAGTGGCTAGGATACATCACGGGCCTGTTTGGTAGGCTGCATGTCTTTCTCACCTGCGACGGGGCAGGCTGGGGAGGGCAGTGCTGAGCTAAAACAGGCTTTGGGTCATCTTGGGCTAGTTGTTTGGTAGCCCGCATCGTATCGGTTGGGCAAACAACTCCTCTTTGTTTGGTTACATGCAGCTTTTGATTAGTCTCACCTAATTTCACATGGGTGAAGTTACCACCTACTATCACACTATGACAGCTCAACAATGGCGGCAAACGGCGGCATGTCGGCGATGGATCTGGACAAGGAGACGCCATGGCGGCGGCGGAGATGGACGACGACAACACGACATGACGGCGGCGAAGCTCGACGACGACGACACTACATGGCGATAGCAAGTTCGACGAAGATGAGTTCGAGCAGAGGTTGAAGAAGACGGTGACACGAATAGTCTAAATACGCATCCTCAGATCTACCCATCTATAAGCATCGAAACGCAAAACTTACAACACGATAGTTGGGCGGCATGACGAGGTGAAGCTGCTCCTCAAAGGAAATCGAAAACGATAAACTGTGTGCGACAAGATCTGCAAAATTCGTCCAAAAAAGCTTCAAACAAGAACACGAAATTAGCTCCACACGGTTAACGAAAGCTCGAACTGATTCCCGGAATGGAATCGTAACATCAAAGCGCATCATTTTGGTGTAGAGCTTTTTCTGAACCGAGTAGTGTATCAAGAATTAGAAGAGGGTAGGTGAAGAAGAGAGTGAGGAGAAGCAACGATAAGAACGAGGCTGCACAAGGAGCGCTCTCTTTTGCAGCTGCGGGGCATGGCCGCGTGAAAACGGCCGATTCGGCCGTTCCTTCCGGACCTGGCCCGAGGGTGCTTTGAGGAGCGTGCTATGCAGGCCCAAGAGAAGAAACGTGTAAACAAACAAGATGTCGCATCTGGCGGGCCGGGCCAGCCTCGCTGCAGGCTACCAAACGCGCCCCACATGTTCGGCACGACTTAATTCCCGATACAACTTTGTCCAAGTGTCTAGCCTAGCTTGCAACAACTTTCACTTTGCTCGAGCGGCACACTATCAGCTACCCCTGAGCTCCACCCATTGCACTTGCACATTTCAGGAGCATTGCGGGCTCTCAGCTGAGTCTTAAAAGCCATAGTCGCTGACGTATTTTTTCGTGCAATCGTGCAGCCTCATTCATGATCGACCACTCCTGGACAAGCACATGCATTCACATTGTGGCACTGGCAGTTGCATTAGTGTTGTGCCTACTTTAAGGCATCACCAAAATCCTCAAAGAAAAAGATAGTAGGTTGAGGTTTGGTTGCTCAAACCAACAAAACTTATGCATGCCAAGCTCCAGGCTTTTGTTCAAAAAAAGCGAGCCTGGTTGGTCACGACTGAAGTTTGGTTCATTCACATGGTAGCAAGCCAAACAACCAATTTCCGCCGCAAATTAAAGACATACTAGGTAAATGTGGTGCGGGTGCGGCGACACGCCGCACCCGTGGTGACAATTTTTTTTATCCAAGTGTATGATCATTGTTACTGAAAAGGGATAGAGGTATATAACATAAAAACATGATTTTTTGCGAAATAAACAAAAACAAATGATCATGCGAATGTAGTAAGATTAGATGCATATAGCAATAGTGCAATTGAAAACTAAATTTATGTGTGCGAGAGTGAATAGATGGAACTCGGCGGCAGCTGATCCTGGCTATCCTGCCGTCGTTGTCCTCCAAGTTGATGGCGACCTGCCAACGTGGAAATGGTTTTTTGGAGTTATAAACAGGCGGTAATACATTGGGCTGTGTGGGCCAGGTTCGTATAATACCTGACATGGTTTTACCCTTCACTAGGGGCGGCACCCGGCGCATTAATGGTCTGGAAAGGCGGGTAGTCAAAGGACAATTAAGGTGCATCACCGATTTCTCGTATATATTGCCCAGCAATTCTTTTGCCGTCTAAATCCATTGTTGGTTGTAATGATAGCAGGTTGTGCAGTACTGGTCTCATGATGACCTGATTGAATTTATGCGCAAATCACTCAAGGGTGGTGCAACCCATGAAAATAAATCATCCATACATGCAAGATGTTGCCCGACAGTTGTACGAGAGTTGAAATCGTCCTGACTTTTTTGGTGTGGAACTGAAAAGGATGAAAATCCCAGCTGTGAAGCCAAAGAAAATAATTTACTGTCACCTAGATCAGTGAATAAGCGGGTCAGTTATGGCCGGATGGGCCTGTGTCCTCCATAGTCTGGCGAGCTTCGAAAACGAGCATGAAAGTCAAACCATTCATCGTCCGTGGAACAGCTCTGACATCTGGTGGGGGCCTCTAGTCTAAATCCGTTGGAAATACGTCATGAATACTGCACCATCCCCTCTAGTTTGGTTCCTTATACGCCGGCCGCCTGTCCCACCTGCCCGAATCCTGAAGCTTTGTCAGTCGTAGATGGGGCGAGAGCAGCTGTCGCCCGGTTCAACACAGCATTTTCCTGCTCTGACGCCACAATATAAAGTGACATGAAATCTAAGCATTTGTAGTTGTTGTAATTTTTTTTTGAAAAGAAAATTGCATTTCCACAAGCTCCATAATTAATAATAAAAAGGTTATATTAGTTCTTTTATTTGAAATTATTTAAAGTTGTTTAATCATGAATAGAAATGTGTTAGTTGTAAAGATTTCATTTTTGTGCAAATTTTGGTATATTATTTGTATTTTTTCAAAAGTTTGGTAAAAAAATGATATTTTTTAACTTCATAGTTGAAAAATTGTCATTTCTCTCTTCGTTGAATTATGTTCGCACAAATTCCTAATAACTGCAGATATAATATTCTTACTATTTTAATGCAATATATTAATAGCTCTCATCATATTTTTTGGGAAATAAAATCCCTTAGCTAAAAACATGAGCATAAGTAATTAGCATTTTTCCCGAGCATTTTGATGTTTTTTTTCGTATTTTTCCGGTGGATAGATTTATAGATATTGATTTTGCATTATTAGTCATTTTGTGGAAATTATTTGAATAAGTGGGACCCATCTATCAGCAGTTTATCAATTTCTGGAAATATTTGCGAAAATAATTAAAATATGACATGTGGGGCATACTGTGACGTCGGGGTGTCGTTATCAGTGGACGGGCATCCCACGGTGACGACGGCGATGACCACGACGGCGTCGCGCCAGGGCGATGTGGGACGCGCAGTTGACGTGGGGGACGCGAGTGGAGGCGGGGTTTGGATGTTTTGTCATTTATATGGAAAAGAAAATTGTTAAAAATTATGATTTGTGAGTAAAGAGGGAAAAATAGAAAGTTCTAACATGTTGGAAAGGTAAGGAGCGTTTTGTAGGAAACTCGAGGTCTTTTACGCAAAAAGTGGTGTGCGGGGACTTTTGATGCGAAAAGTTTTATTCTGGAGGGCCGATTTATGTTTTTCGAAAAACGTGAGGGCTTTATTGCGGAAAAACGGCAAGCACTGTAGAAGTGTATATTTATATGTTCGTCAAAATAAAAAGGGTAAAACATGAAAGTTGTTTGGAAGGGTGATATGTATTTACTCGTGAAAGGAAAATTCAAATGGGTGACTGAGCGCGACGAATTTGACAAAATTCGTTGAACGTTTTTGCGAATTTGGATCACAAATTTGGGAGCTAGAGTGAACAAAACTCGAAACCGATTATGGGAATGAAACTTATTTGTCGACACGCATATATTTCATGTATAGATTTTTTTGGAAAAAGCGGTGTTATTTTGTTTGCATTAAAAAAGCTGTACATGCGACACTGTAGCAGGGAACAGTACCTGCGCCCCTGTAGCGGGAACAGTACCACGGGTACTGCTCCAGCTACAGTCGCTGAGCGCTCTCAGGCCGCCGTTTTCAGCGATTTTCAGCGATCTTAATATATAGAGGTAATACATGAAAATATATTTATATTAGGATTCACGGACTGCACATTTGTTGCACTCGAGTAGTGCTTATTTTCTTTAATCTGTTTCAAATAAGTTCAAGTACACAAATATAGTATACAAGAGCTAACTAGCGCATCTGCACTACAGGAACGGCGGTCTATGCCGACGGCCAGAGCCTAAGCCGATGGCTTTTTGTCGGGGCCGTCAGCATAGAGCCCGCGAAGGATAAAAAATTGGACACAGGGCTAAGCCGACGGTAAAGCCGTTGGCATAGGTTCACCAGGGCTAAGCCAACGGCAAGCCGTCGGCATAGGTTCCTCTCATTTTTTTCTATTTTCATTTAATATGAAATAATTCATATCTTTAAATCCGTAAATCGAAATTGAACAAATAAAATGTCTAAATCGATTAGAAAAATGAGAGGAATTCAAATATGACATCCATATCATCATTTTCACTATGCATATTACATTTTGCAACATATTTTTGGTACTTGCTTAATAAAAAAGTCATTTTTGGCACTTAAAAAATGGAAAATGATATTTATAAAAATAATTTGGAAATTGTTTTTGGCAACCATGTTTGTCATACCAAGACACACCTATGTATAAAATATGGACACATTATCACAAACTATGACACGGGGTCCATTTTGACCATTTTTTAACAAAATAAAAGAAAGTGAAAAAATACTCAGAAAATGAAATCATTTGACATGGAGTCCTTTTATGTGTACTTGTTGCTAGGAAAAATGATAAACTTGAGTTTTGAAAAAGTTTTCAAAAAACTTATTCACAAAAAGGTCAATCATCTATGAACATGTAGAAGTTTCGAATCAAATGACCTAGATATGATCATTCTCGTGGTGTAATTTGTGATAATGTGCCCATATTTGACATATAGGTGTATCTTGTTATGGAAAACAATGTTGCAGAACTGAGTTTTTTCAAAATAATTTTATAAATATCATTTTTCAATTGTAAAAAATGACATTTTTTTGAAGGAAGTACAGAAAATATGGTGGAAAATGGCACCCATCCAATTATCACACAAACTAGACCATATTTTATGGATATTCCAGCAATATTAGGAATTTTCTCGGTTTCTGCCTAATTCCGCCTATTTAAATAACTTTATGCCTATTTCCTGAAAGTAATTGAATTTTGAACTACAACTGTGTGATAGTTTGCTCTGAAATTTTTACAAAATTCATTTTAAGATACACCAGTAGTGGTAATATCACAGAACCGTCGCTAATTTTGAAAAATGCGACCCCTTTCGATGAATAGACACATCGTCCATTTTGACCATTTTTTCAACAAAATAAAAGAAACTGAAAAATACTTAGAAAATGAAATCCTTTGGCATGGAGTCCTTTTATGTGTACTAGTTGCTAGGAAAAATGATAAACTTGAGTTTGACAAAGTTTACAAAAAACTTTTTCACAAAAATGTCAATTATCTATAAATATGTATAAGTTTCTAGTCAAATGACCATGTTATGACTATTTCCGTGCCATAGTTTGTGATAATATGCTCATATTTGACACATAGGTGTATCTTGTTATGGCAAACAATGTTGCAGAACTGAGTTTTTTCAAAATACTTTTATAAATATCATTTTTCCATTTTTAAGTGCCTTTTTATTAAGCAAGTACAAAAAATATGTTGCAAAAAGTCATATACATGATGCAAAAGATGATATGGATGACATATTTGAATTCCTCTCATTTTTATAATTGACTTAGACATTTTATTTGTCAAATTTTGATCTACGGATTTAAAGATATGAATTATTCCATATTTAATGTAAAAGGAGAAAATAAAGTAAAATATATTTTATTGTTATTTATTCAAAATATTATTACATAATTATTGTTATTTATTCAAACAAATTTTAAAATTTAAACAATGAAAAAGTGTAACATCGTAATCGAGGGGTTAATATGATTGATAGGATACTAATATTAGTAAGTTCTAACATCTCATTTGAAAGGTAATTTGAAAGGAACTCAAAAGTTAAGCGTGTTTGTGCTGGAGCAATCTGAAGATGGGTGACCGAATCGGAAGGTTGACTAGGGTAATTACTTTGACCTATGATTAAGTTTGTAATTAGAGATTAAGTATGTGGCTAAGTGGGAAATTTCGAAATAGAAATAAAATAGAATTAGAAAAGTTAAACAAAATTCAAAAAAAGTTTAATTTTTTTCGAAAATTTAGAAATTATTAAAAAACCCTATGTCGACGGCAAATACACCGACGGCGGGCCGTCGACAAAGGCTACGCCGACGGCTTTTCTCTATGTCGACGGCCATTTGAGCTACGCCTACAGGGACCTACGCCGATGGACCTAAGCCGACGACTGCCGTCGGCGTAGGTTATGCCGACGGCTTATGGGCATTTGCCGACGGCAAAAGGCCGTCGGCGTAGAACCTCCGTCATGTAGTGCTGTTTTAGAGGCAATAAGGCCGAAGTGCCAAAACCCTCCAAATTACGACTCTCTGATATCTGTCCGCCACTCACACATTCTACCGTGTGGCATATTCAAAAGATAGAGTTCTTAAATAATATTATAATGAATGCTGATAAATCAAATTAAGTGGAAAAGACAAGCCGGATCCAATAAATTGAGAATTTTGCAAAACCGCTAAGATGCCATATGTTGAGAACGAAAGTTGCTTGGAACGGTTTGGCTACGAGCACACATGCAGATTACTAAGAAAGCACGAAAGTACAAAATTAGGCCAACCCAGGGCCGGGGTTGATGCAGGAACACAACACACCCCGGGCCATCTGTGATTAGAGTTACAATGTGGTAGTCTCTATAGTGCTACAATGCACAGCATGGTCGTGCTCGCTGAGAGTCTGCCTGTTCAGTGCGCTCTCGTTTTACATGATGTGCGTAGATGCTTCATCTCTCCCATTCGGTAAACTTTCTTTTTTGAGAAATACAATACAATCGTTGACGCTCACATACACGCACCCCATGAACGCACAGATGTGCACACCCTAATTCTATAAGCACCTCTGAGTTGTTGATATACCCTATCATTCCTTTCCAGCCAGATCAATCACATGTGTACGCTTGTTCAATTTCCATCGCACACAGTTGTTTACTCATGCTCGCTATCCATTCATTGCCGCACGTTCAATTTCCATGCCACATACTGGCTTGTTTTGGAACCTCCATCGCCATGTGCTTATCCATCATTTTGTTCCCCATTGCTATTTTATATTTTGTTCCTTGGCTGTTCTTATGTTACTATAGACGAACTTGTATGTTTGAAGCAAACTGTGTAAAGCAATCCCAAATTTCCATCATGAATAGATTGGCTGAGGCCACCATGTGACATTTACAAGTAAGTTAGTTTTTTCATGAAAGTTATAATGTGTCCCAGCGCCGCCGCCGCCACCACCAAAATATCCGCTGCCTCCGCCCTCTCTCCTCTCCCCATATCTTCCTCTCCCTTACGGTTCACCTCACGTGGGGCGGCTCTAGAGGCCCCCTCCAAACTCTAAGCCCCCCCCCCCCCACGATAGGCGGTGGCGGCCACACGCAGCCTGTCCTAGATCGGGGGTGAGGGCGGGTGGGCGCCGATGGCCTCCTACGCACGAAGGCGGGCCATCACCGGAGCAGCACATGTGGAAAGCGGACGTATGTCGTGGGGACGGCGGCTAGTTGGCGGTGGCGGCCAGCCTCATGTCGTTGACCTTCTCAAGGCAAAACGGCGGAGACAACATGGAGGCAGCTCCCTCCCCCATGGATTGGCTCCTTAGGGGCTACGTCAGGTGGATTCCGGAGGATCTGGGAGGCGAAGTTCCGTTCGGTCGGGGCTGACGATGGCTGCGTCTGTGGACGTCGTTACTTTGTTGAAGGCATCATCGCTGCGATCTCCCGCCCTCCGCCTAGATGTTTCGGGGGAAACTCTAGATCTGGGTCTCCTAGATCGGACGATGGCGACACTAAGATGTCGTTCTCCCTCTTGGGGCATGGTTTTGGAACAAGTTTTGCATGGAGGGGTCTAGTCGTGGTGCGGTGTTGCTTCTATCGTGTTGGCATCGGTGAGTCTCGGAGGCATGACGCAGCGGGGTCTCGGCGGTGGACGTGTGTTGATGGACGCGCAGGGTGGTGGAGCTGTCTCACCGTGGCGGCGTCGATGGCAGGCCTAACAAGTCTAATGCTTTTGGTCCCTGTCCTGAAGATGAAGATTTGTTAGAGGAAGACGGCGGCGGCGACTTCTGTAGCGTCTGCATCGGTGCCGCTGAGGGTCTGCTGGACTTGTTGTGCCTCTTACTCACTAACGGGCGGCTTGGTGTGGCCTTCGGTCTTTTGATGATGCGTGTGCATCGGTGCCGCTGATTTTGTCCAACATATTTTGTCGATGATTATTACCAGCTATGTTTCTATATCATTTTCTACTAAGCAGCCTCTCCACAATATGTCATCCTAATTGGCCAGTTGTGCATCTCCCTTCAACGAATTAATGGTTTTGGCTACATTATTAAGGAACCCTTGGATTACAGAACTTGAGGTATTGGACTGTTGGGCATCTTCATTAATACATTTTCTTATCACGATGCTCCAAGCCTTAAAGCTTCATCATCAAATCTTCCTTATTTTGCAATTCACATTGTATTTTGGCAGCTTATTTGAACTTTAAGTGAAATTTATATTTCCTTACACTTAAGATGGTATACATTCAAGTGTGTGTAACAATACTGAAGCTCATTTTCATTCAAATCTTCCTTATTTTGCAATTCACATTGTATTTTGGCAGCTTATTTGAACTTTAAGTGAAATTTATATTTCCTTACACTTAAGATGGTATACATTCAAGTGTGTGTAACAATACTGAAGCTCATTTTCATATTTTGGCTACTCTTACTGCTCAAAAACTGAATGCTGCTAGAGAAGAAGGCTGACTTTGCCTCTTTGGCGACTCCGGCGATCTGCCGGCGATCTAATCTCTCCCGATTCCTTCTCAACCTGCTTCGCTCCTCTCATCTTCTCCAATCTCAGATCAGGCCAGATCCTTCCCTTTCCACCATTCCCGCACTCCTTTGTTTGTCCTTTGCCTCCGCTGTCTCCTTTTTCCGCCGTCTCCGCCGCCGACGAAACACTTGCGTTCTTCTTTCCCTAGCTCGTCCCAATCCCCTGTCTCGTCACTCGCCGGCGTGCTCCATGCCGGATCCTGCAAGCCACCTTTCCCAATCCTCCCTACCTTGGTCTCTGATCTTATTCCCCCAGAAATAAGAGAGAGTCTGAAAAGGATTGTCAAAAAATCCACAAATCCACGAAAAAGCCTAGCGTACTTCCGCTCGAAAATTTTCCCCTCCAGTAGCTGGGGTCACAAACGACCTAGGCTGTGATGTTCAGAGGAAGGTCTCTGACTCTTTCCCGTTTGGCCATCCCAACAAGGGAGTGATGCTCCTCTACGGGAGGCGCTGGCGATTCTTCCCCAGGCGGCACTGAACAACTGCAAGCTGTCTTCGGACAATGACGAGGGAAATTGGGGGGCGCAAATTTGACCCCTCAGCATACCCCGACACCGTTGCGCGGTGGGTCGCCCACCGGAATGGCAGGAGCGGACACTACGTTTGGCCGAATTACGGCCAGCGGGAAGAAGGCAACTGCAAGCGACATTGCTGTGAGCTCTGCTGGGTCGGCGAAGCGGAAAATGGCGTTAAGCTCCAGGAGGAAAAACATGTTCCAATCCAAGGCAAACACGATGTCTGTCACAGAGTTGCCACGATTCTACCAAGGTATTGGCATCAAATACAGAGTGTACAAGAAGCGCAAAAGATTTATCAATCAGTTCCGAATTCATGAACTGGGAGAAAAGCCAGGTGTGCAACAGCTCCGTGCAAACACTCTGCTTGGAGATCGCGCCGGGGAGCATGAGATGAATTATGTACAGGCTAGTTCAAGCTTTGATGTGCTCATCGTCAACAGTAAGAGATTCAGGTCAGAAGTAACATCTATATCCAGGATCATTTTCGAGTATGAGTCTGATTTTGCTTTACCCCGGACCAAAGTGCATGCTGTGGGTTCGACTACGTGCTCTTTACTGGTCTGTACTGCTCTGATGGCTGGCTTCAATGGAGACCTGGTGCAGTACAGTTATGATGAACCCATATGCTCTCTGTAGTGGAATGCCGTAAGAATCCTCTCAAGTTTAAGTATGGAATTTCTTACCGAATTCCAGATTATACAACTCTAATTTTTGGGATTGGAAGCTTGTCTCCAGCGGCTTTACTGTATGAGTCCATAGATCACTGCGACAAACAAAGTGCTAGGGCTTATGCTGTCTGCAGTCAATTTCTTCGTGACCCTCAGATTGGAATGCCACTTACCACTCAGCAGAATAAGCTGTTTTCTGCTATAGAGCTTGTTGGAAGTCTGATTAAGGCTAATCAGGGTGCCAATAATGAACACATGTCGGGACCTCACGGCGAGGCCCGACATGAGCAATGAGTATCTTGGCTTGGAACCCCCGGGGGGTGGGGCCCCCTCGGACGGTTCAAGAGCTTGTTTGCCTTGTGCAAACTCATAACCCCGCCTTGGTCTTCATCTGCGAGACCCGGCAGAAAAAGGACCGAGTAAGGAACTTGCGTTTTCGTATTGGTATGACTGGTTGCTTCCAGGTCGATGGGACGGCAAGGGTGGTGGACTGGCTCTCTACTGGCAGGAAGGTGTCCATGTGTCGCTGCTCTCCTTCAGCCAGCGACACATTGATGTCCACATTGAGGGCGGACCATATAGTGCTAGATGGAGAGGGACTTTTGTATACGGTGAACCAAAGGCTAGTGACCGCACCATATGTGGACGTTGCTTAGAAGATTGAAGCCGCATTCTTCAGAGCCTTGGATGCTTATTGGGGATTTCAACGAGGCATGTTGGCAATCAGAGCATTTTCAAAGGCAAGGCGCTCAGAGAGGCTAATGATGGACTTTCGTGAAGCTCTATCCCATTGCAATGTATATGACTTGGGTTTTATCGGGCACCATGGACTTACAACAACAAGCAGGCGGGAGACCGGAATGTTCGGGTGCGACTGACCGGGCTGTGGCTTCACCGGCCTGGTCGGCTCTTTTCCCGGAGGTAAGGGTGCAGCATATCATCAGCTCGCGATCTGACCATTGTCCTCTCCTCCTGACTGTTCAGCAGGTTACTAACCAGAGAGCGGCAACATTATACGACGATATGAGATTATGTGGGAACGCGAGCCCTCTCTTGTGGCTGCTGTGGAGGATGCGTGGTCTAGGCGTGTGGATACCCAGAATCTGGGTGACGTGAATGCCTCCTTCCACTCCGTCATGTCAGCTCTCTATGACTGGAAGAAGAAATATTTTGGGTCAGTACCTAGGAAACTTGAGAAGAAACGGAAGGAACTTGATCTGCTAGTGCTGAAAACGATGACAGAGCATAGCTGAGCGGAAACGCATTTTATCGGAGATGGATGAACTTCTTTACAGGGAGGAACTCATGTGGTTACAGCGTTCTCGAGTGACCTGGCTCAAAGAGGGGGACCGAAACACCCGGTATTTCCACCGGAAGGCATCATGGCGACAAAGAAGAACCATATAAGCAAGCTGAAACGAGTAGACGGTACGTGGGCTACAGACCCGGTGGAGCTGGGACAGATGGCCTCCTCCTATTTCAAAAACATGTATGCTAGAGAAGATAACTTGGAACCAGATTCTGTACTGGACCTCATGCATGCATCTGTAACTGAGGAAATGAATGGTAAATTGTGTGCACCGTTCACCGACCAAGAAATTGGTGACGCACTGTTTCAAATTGGGCCACTCAAGGCGCCGGGGCCAGACGGCTTTCCGGCTAGGTTTCTGCAACGGAACTGGGGGCTTTTGAAGGAAGATGTCACCCGGGCAGTACAGGATTTTTTTGAGAAAGGGGTCATGCCTGACAATGTTAATGATACAGCTATTGTTTTAATTCCAAAGAAGAATGATCCGACAGATTTGAAGGACTTCCGCCCCATCAGCCTCTGTAACGTCATCTTCAAAGTAGTCTCCAAATGCCTTGTAAACCGCCTTCGGCCATTCTTGAGGACATAATCTCTCCAACACAGAGTGCTTTCATTCCGGGACGGTTGATAACTGATAATGCACTCATTGCTTTCGAATGTATACATGCAATCGCAGCAACTCACGGGAGCAGGCTGGTTTCTGTGCGTACAAGTTGGATATGGCCAAAGCGTATGATCGTGTGGACTGGCGTTTTCTGGAAGGTGCCATGGCGAAGTTGGGCTTTCATCGTTCGTGGATACGGTGGGTGATGCAATGTGTAACTACCGTACGTTATTCTGTTCGCCTGAATGGACAAAGTTTGGACACCTTCACGCCAACACGCGGGTTACGCCAAGGCGATCCTTTGTCGCCCTATCTTTTTCTCCTGGTTGCAGATGGTCTTCACGGCTGATTCAAAGGAGGTAGACCGAGGGGCTCTACATGACTTACACATCAGCAGACGTGCTCCAGGGTGTCACATTTGCTTTTCGCGGACGATTGTTTGCTGTTTTTCCAGGGCACAGGGCAGCAGGCCCAGGTGATACAATCGGTGCTGCAGCAATATGAGAGAAGTACTGGACAACTCGTCAGCCTTGCAAAGTGCTCTATCCTCTATGGCGTTCGATGTACAACTGAAGCTAAAACTGAGATAAAACAGATCCTGAAGTATGAGACAGAGAGTTTCGAAGAGAAGTATCTTGGGCTGCCTGTGCCAGATGGACGAATCAAAAAAGGGAAGTTCCAACCCACCAAGGAAAAATTTCGCAAGCGTGCAAATGATTGGATGGAGAAGTACTCGTCAAGCGGGGCGAAGGAGGTGCTAATAAAGCCGTACTGCAAGCTTTGCCAACTTATGCCATGGGTATTTTCAAGTTTCCTGCTGACCTCACGGAGGAACTGACAAAGATTGTGCGTGACTTCTGGTGGGGGGATGAGCATGAAAGACGAAGATGCATTGGCTTGCTTGGGACAAGGTGGCGAGGCCAAAGGCTTTTGGCGGAATGGGCTTCCGCGACCTCCGAGTTTTTAACCAAGCGCTACTGGCACGCCAAGCATGGCGTCTAATCCAATTCCCAGATAGTTTGTGTGCTCGCATCCTGAAGGCCAAGTACTACCCGAATGGTAACCTCCTGGATACTGCTTTTATTCAGAATACGTCGGCTTCTTGGCAAGGTATTATGCACGGTCTTGAACTCCTAAAACAAGGTGCCATTTGGCGCATTGGTGATGGTACCCAAGTTAAAATCTGGCGAGATAATTGGTTGCCTCGGCAAGATTGTCTCAAGATTACAGGGCGACGCACACGTTCAAGGCGTAAGTGGGTCTCCGAACTGATTGATCCATTCACTTGCTCATGGAATTCAACATTGTCCGCGAGATTTTCCATCCTCACGATGCTGAAACAGTTTTAAAGATCAAGTTGCCAACGCGACCAGCAGAGGATTTTGTCGCCTGGAACTTTGAACAGAATGGTGTGTTCTCTGTCCGCAGTGCATACCGATTGGGCATCCGACAAAATTTGATGGAAAATAGTTCTGGACAAAGCAGCACAGCTCCGGAGGGCGAGAGGTCGTTGTGGAATCTGATTTGGAAATGTCCTGTACCACAAAAAATTCGAATCTTTGCATGGAGGCTGGCAACAAATTCTTGGCGGTTGTTGATAGTCTACATAGGCGAATCAACACTGTTGATGCAAGGTGTCCTGTGTGTAATACTGAACCAGAAGACGAATACCATGCCATTGTACGCTGCACTACAGCGAGAGCCTTGAGGGATGGCATGCGTAAGGTCTGGACTTTGCCCCCTGAATCACACTTCAGACTTACTGGGAGAGAATGGTTCCTACAGCTGCTCAGTCATCATCTGAAGATATGAGGGCAAGGATCTTATTTTTATTCTGGCGAGCATGGCATCACCGTAATAATATTGTTCATGGCGATGGCAAGGCGTCAATTGCAGCCTCGGTCACTTTCCTGCAGAATTATGTGGACTTGCTGAAAATTGTTCCACTTGCCAAGCTGGATGTAAAGGGCAAGGCGCCGATGTTCGCCGACAAAGGGATGCTTGCAAAGCTGCCCTTCTCTCCGGTGTCTACTTGGGCGCGCCGGCGCCAGGCGGCCTAAAGGCCAACGTTGATGCTGGTTGGGATGTTTTAGTGGCCATGCCGGTATTGGTGTTGTCCTGCGAAATTCTGATGGAGGCGTGTTGCTCTCGGCCTGGAAGCACATTCCTGTTTGTGCAAGTGCAGAAGAAGCAGAAGTCATTGCATGCCTCGAAGGCCTTCGACATCTAGCTCAAAACCCAAGCCAGGCTGCGATCCTTGAATCTGACTGTGCGAGGGTGGTAAAGGTGTTGTCCAGCCATGCTGTTGACCGATCGCAATGTTGGAACCTGATCACCGAAGCAAAGGCTTTGATTGCAACCATGCCGGACGTGAAGATTTCCAAGATTGAGAGACTGAGCAATGGAGTAGCACGAGTTAGCCCAGATAGGTAAGCGTGGTGCGTGTGGTGTTTTGCACGGCTCTGTGCCTTCCTGCGTGGAGGCGCTGGTCGAGCGAGAATGTATGAATGCTGTTACCTAATCTCAGTAAAGCTCAGGTCTTTGTTAAAAAAAAAAAAAAAACTGAATATCGTTGCTGCTGCTTCCTGTCAGACAACAAAGTTATCTGTGTTGGAGCTCTAAGAGGGTGTTTGGTTAGGCTTTTGATCCGCATTGAATAGAAAATAAGTCACTCTTTTGCTGGTCAAAGAAGAGGCAAGAGGCTCAAGAGGCCACACTAATGTATGTACAACGAAGAAATCTGAAGCTGATGCAGGTTTGCTAGAATTGGACAGAGGCTTGACATAAAGTAGTATTTCTGAAAGATAGTCCATGCCTCATCCTTCATACTCTCTCTCTCTCTCTCTCGGGCTCAGTGCTTAATTGTACTGGAGGTCTGGAGCATCTCAATCTAAACAATAAATTACACACGAGAAGTCTGTGCCTTGATGAAAAAAATACCTAAATGTGGTAGTTTGAGAAAATATTCAACAATCGCATTATGGCCTCAAAAGAGAGTGACCAGCTGAACTCTGTATTAGTTGGGCAACATTTCTCTTCTTTAATTTGATTATAACTTTATTAGACACCATAGAAGCACGATTGCAGCACTGGAAAACAAAAAATGGTGAACAAAACAAACTTTCGAATAACATTATTGTTTGACATCCGTAATCACACAGATATCTCTTCTTAATCCATATTGCTGCTAATTGATGGTGTCTCAACAGAATTATGAGAAATGCTGGACCGTTGATTTAGGATTACACCTGAAGAAAGCTCTCTGGAACCAAGTATAAGGAAGATGAATGCATGTTTTAGTGGTTAGTTGGTTACCCTACAGCTTGGAAATACTATCTACGAGCGATGAAATACGATCAACGACTAATTTGTACTATAGATTTCTATTAAATTGTATGATCAATTTAGATGCTCTGATTTCTTGCTATGGAAAATTTCGTAGTTAGGATTTATCTTGGATTATTCTAAATGCTCCAACAAAAAGATAGACCATATAGAGTTTGAGTTGAATTGGCTCATTGCTACATTCGTGTAAAACACCAATTTGATGATAAGATTAACCAACTACGACAACATGATCGAAATATGAGTATATTATTGACCTGAGACAAGACGCAATCAAACACCCACACGACACCATTATTAATGAGCTTGGAGAAGATGGGTACACTGTGGCTGCTTCCATGTTGAAACACATTTGGTAGGCTGCGGCAAGGCCAACCAGACTCGCTGAATGCAAAAAGAAAGAAAGATTGGATGGCAGTTGGGTCTGCATGACACGGTGCTTAAAGCGTCTCTGAGCACACCGGAGGAATAGCCGATTCAGCCGTTTCCATCGGGCCAGACTTGCTCTGTAGGTGAGGAAAATGTGGAGCATATGTCAAGCTGAATTTTGCTCACTACTCTACTGTTAAAATGCACTTCCCACCTACTCCCTCCGTTCCAAATTAATTGACTTGTGTTTGTACAAAAATGGATGTATCTATACTTATTAGTGTCTAGATATATCCGCATTTAGACAAATCCAAGTCAAATAATTTGGAACGGAGGGAGTAGTACACGCATGGTCCATACCAGTATGACATGCTACTAACCGGTCAGTAAGATGTCCTCTGCTTCTCTGTATGACCCGGTAGAGCTAACACATTTTGGTTCGTCAGCAACAATGGACTAGTTCCTGATAATGGCAGTCGTGCATGCAGTTCTGGAGACTTTCAGATGCTATGTAACTCAATGCCACCAGGCATGGCTGGTATATCTGGTTCGTTAGCCCCTGGACCTAGAATGCTGAGGGAAATTAGCACTTACTAGATTTCCTATGTCTCCCAACCCTACTATCTCCCCTCGCAGGAAAGAAATCGTCATCTTCGTTTCGTGTGTCTCTCGCTGGTAGCATCAGATTGCACTAAGACGACTGTCCATCACTCCTGATAAAATTGGAATCAACCTCTCAATGACTTGAACCTTTGGTGACGGTTTATTTATTTTGCTGCCTTCGAGGGTGGATGGATGTACTACTGGGTTGTTGGCCACAAGCCACATGACTCCGCTGTGAATGCACCTACCAAGTCTATTTATTTATGACAGACCATCTTGCTCGGAGAAAGTCTCCCGCTAGGCTACTTGGTGTGTGCTTTTCACTGGTATGCACAATCGAGGGAAGTCATCCAAACAAAGATACTATACTATTGGTGGCAAAAGCAGGGGTGGGTTTCGGCCCGTTTTACCTACTATTGGATTCAAAGATCCGAGGTCTTCCTCGTCAGAGACTCTAGCGCCTTACTTTCCTTGCCCTAAAATAAACATGGACATGTCATCGTTTAGATTCAAAAAATCATCCATCGCACACGATTTCGTAAACCATCGCTAGTTTGCTACACGGAGGTTAGAGACGGGGTGGTAAATTCCACACGATTCACAAATACGTTCGAATGTATGGACTACCTATGTAGGCATTCATGCATCTCTGACTAACCCTTGAGATGGATTGTGGAACGGAAATGTGATCCATTGTAATCCAAGAAATCTTCTAATTAATGCTCCTGTTGAAGTGTTGATGCATGAATGAATGCAAGTACACCAGACAATAAAAAGCAAGGAGCTCCAATGGCACTGTTGTTTATCGACGTTAAAGTCCACTATTTTGTGAGTCAGGTACAGATTAATATGACTTAATAACGCCTAATACTGCGAGCCTGAAGAACGCTGGGTTTCGGCCTTCAATCTTCATAGCTAGGCCTACTCACGCAGCATCTTCACAAGTCTGGAGTAGCCTAGCTTTGAAAATGAAGAATTTGCTAGAAACAATTCACTAGCCTGCCACCTGACCAGCTCTCAGATATCCAGTACATGGGCGAACTACACAGCTTCGATCTCTGCCGTACCAAGGGTGCAAGCACAGTCAATAATCACCCAAGCGAACTGGAAATGATCAGTCACAAAGAAACAAGGCATGGACTTGGTTTCCGGTGTCTCCAAATCCTAGGTCTTACTCTTACCCTCGGGAAGGAGGCTGCAAGATAGGTGTTCGCTCCTTCGCTCGCTCTACCACGCGCACACAGCCGCGTAGGGATGTAAATGGGACCATAAATGGTGCCATGTAATCCCATTTACTCCCTTCGTCCAGGTTTGTTAGGCCTCTAGTGATGAGCGCTGCGACCAAGGTGCAAGCTGATAGGCCGAGTGAATGATGTTTACAAATGTTTAAGCTAGCTAATTCATTGGCCATTCAATATAGTGTTCACACTAGCCGCATGCAAAACGCAGCCAGCGCCGGTTTTCATTGGCCATGCAACACTAATTAATTAGGCAAATCAATGCAAATGGTTAACTAGGAGTTAATTTTGGCACGGTTTGTTATGTGAGTTAATGCTTATGGGTCTTAGTATGGAGGTAATTTGGGACAAATAGATTTTTGTTACATGACCTAAATACCTGGACGGAGGGAGTATTTTGTTCAATAGTTCAAAAAAATGTTTCGTATCCTGGGAAAGTTACTACGCACCCACTTATGCGGGATTAAATGGGGCCATTTACTCTCCCATTTACATCGAGCCGCGCATACATACACCTATGTGACTATGGCCCTATGTTTTATGTGCTCTTCACCTCTTTTCTGGTTTTAAAATGGTTATCGTCCCGGCAACCATGCATCTGTGGCAGATGTACATAATAACTCAAACTCTTTGAAAGTAGTACATCATGTACTCCCTCTGTCCGTTTATACCCCGCGTTTTGGCAGTATCACGAATACCAAGGAGAGCTTTGGAGGGTGTAGTTTCTGTACTAGATGGACCTAAATAGCCTTCGTACTAGATGGAGTACTGTACATGTCTGTGCACGGACACTGTACTTCCCGGTCTTTGTTTTCAAGTCAATTTACAATACACACAATAGAGTTTTTATTTTTTTAAAAGAAAAGTACGCTCCAACAGAAGAAAAAAAGGTTCTTGTGATGGAGTAAGAGTGTACAACTCAACTCACCATACGCCTAACCTTAAGGCTTACTACAGTTTTATTCGTATTAAGAGAATCCGAACTACGTGCTGGATTCAAGGATGTTTCTTCAACGGGCATGACTAATATCTTTTTTTTTACTTACATGACTAATATCTCTGGTTCAAAGGGAGAAACGGCAAAAAGAAGTGTTGGTGAGGGGTAATAATTATCAATATGCATGTATGACGAGCTACTAGTTCTTGTGGTAGAAACTGACGTGAACTTGCGTATTTTGGCAACACGCGCGGCAGATTCATGCACAAACAGGACATAGGAGCCAAATTTTCGACTAGCATAGTACCATTAGACTCTGTTCAATTGAGTGGCAATGATGCAAGGACATGAGGGATAAATCCATAAGAGGGATGAAAGAAGGGAAATGATGTCGTCGTGGTCCTGTATTATGTCGTCAACTTGACTCGTTTGCACGTTGAAGATCAGATCTTTCCATACTCTTTTTAACAGTAAGCCACCCTTTATTTTTACTGTATTTCCCTGTCAAGATCGAGTCCTGTCCCTGCTGAAGGCAAAGGAAGCGCAAACACTGGACCACAAGGGCGCATGGCACAAAAGATCCCACCAGTGAATCTATTTGGACTTGTATCGTTTTGCTGGCTTGCGTTATAAGAAGCAGGGAGCAGATAGAGGAAAAATAAGAAGAAGGAACAAGCATATTAGCTTAGGATAGCTAGCTTAGGGTTTGCTCCTCTTCCCATCTATCGATGTATCGCCAAACATTTCTCTGGAAGTAATACAATCAGAGCAATTCCCCAATCTTTGTGTGAATTTTATCTGTGACTCTGTTGGTTCCTGTCAAGGGTATCAGAGCCAATCGATCCTCGGCATCCTCGGCGGCGAATGGAGCAGAGGGCGATGGGTGGTTGGGATCTCTCGTAAAATCCCACCCCTCCCTCCCTGTTCCCGGCGGCGGTGTAGGAAGCTGTTGGTGGCGAATCGGCGGCGGAGACCTTCGGGAGCAGATTCGGTGATAGAAGAGGTTGCGAGCGCACAACGCACTCGTGGTGAAATCCCTGCTTCTAGCCGGATCCGTGCTTCACAGGCGGCGAAAGGTGCGACGAGCTCGAACAGGTTGGCACTGCTGTAAATTTCCTGTGTCTAGCCGGTCGTACCAGAGGAGTTGAGCGGGAATCAGAGTATAAGGGACGAGATCTCAGCATCTCGCACCGATCTGATCCCATGGCGGAAGGTACTCGCCTGAAAGGGCAGCAGGCGATTGAGAAACTGCTGGAGGAGACGATGGGCATCCGTGAGGAACTGACGGATTTGCACCAGCTCAAGCAAGAAGTAAAGCAGATACAGACACATATGACTGTCTTACCGGAGATGGATCGTAAGCTTTCGTCGATGGAGTCCAAGCTTTCTGGGCAGAGACCAAACAGTTTGCTAGAATGCTACTGGTACTCCAAAATCTATGAAAAAGCTGCAAATTCCAAGAGACTAGCATTACCAGCTCCTGTATACAAACCTCGGTACCCCCAAGCACAACCACAACAATGGAACAAGCCACAATTTCAGACAACAAATGTACAACCACCAGGACAACCGAATGCAAATGCACCAACGAAGAACTGTTGGTACTGTAAAGAGCCCTGGAATAGACAGCACAGGTGCAGGACAGGCAGAACCTTGCACATCTTGCAAGAACTTGATGATGATAGTGAGGAACTGGAACAACAAGTGCCTGAACCAGTCAATGAACCGAAGTTTCATACAGCTCCAAATACACCAACACCTGATGCACCACCCAAAACCTTGTGCATGAAACTGTCCACACAAGCTGCAACAGGCATTCCCAGCAGATCCACATTCTCCTTGTTGTTGAAAATTGGAGGTAAAAGAGCAGTAGCACTTGTAGACAGTGGGTCTTCGGATACTTTCATCAGTGCTCAGTTTGTAGAAGCCAACAACTTTATCACACAAGCTCTCAAACCAACAAAAGTGGCAGTAGCTGGTGGAACCCATCTTGTTTCGGATGCTTGTCTCCCACCCACACAATATCAAATACAAGGCCACACTCTTACATCTTCCTTCAAAGTGTTGCCTCTCAAGTCATTCGATATAATACTTGGGACAGACTGGATTTATGATTACAGTCCCATCGGTCTGGACTTGAAGAAAAGAGAACTGGTAGTCACTAAGAATGGTACCCCAATTATACTCAAAGATCATACCCAGCATCCTCATCTAATTTCTGCCAGTAAAATGAGTAAACTGTGTCAGAAAAGAGTACTTGGGTACCTACTGCAAATCGCACCAATTATCCAGACATCTGAAGAAGAATTAAAATAACCAATACCTGAACATTTTCACACAGTTCTGGAGTTCTTTAAAGATGTGTTCCAACCAACTGAAGGACTCCCACCTTCAAGGGAGTGTGACCATCACATCCCATTACAGGAAGGTGCACAACCTCCAAATCTGAGGCCCTACAGGGTGCCCCACTACCAGAAGGACGCCATGGAGGCAATCATCCAAGAATTGTTGAAGAACGAAGAAATTCGACCCAGCTTAAGCCCCTTCTCATCTCCAGCAGTGATGGTGAGAAAAAGAGATGGCGGCTGGCGCCTATGTGTAGATTATCGCATGCTGAACGCGCTGACGATTAAGAATAAGTACCCAATGCCAGTAATTGAGGATCTGTTGGATGAACTACATGGTGCAATTATTTTCTCCAAGCTTGACTTGAAATCGGGATATCACCAAATCAGAATGGCAACTGAAGACATCCCAAAAACAACATTCAAAACACATTTGGGCCATTATGAGTATACTGTTATGCCTTTCGGCTTAACCAATGCACCGGCCACATTTCAAAATCTCATGAACACCATCTTTGCACCATACATCAGGAAGTTCATTCTGGTATTCTTCGATGACATTCTCATTTACAGCTCTTCAGAAGCAGAACATGTTAAGCACCTGGAGCTGACATTAGAAATCTTGAGGATCAACAAGTTGTTCCTTCGACAAAGTAAATGTGTCTTTGCAACGAAGCAAGTCTCTTATCTTGGTCACGTTATCTCTCAGGAAGGAGTCTCCACAAACCCTGAGAAAATTCAGGCAATCCTCAAATGGCCAGCACCAAAATCAGTTTCCCAACTCAGAAGGATTCTGGGAATGACAGGCTACTACCGTCGATTCATCAAGCATTACGGTATGATTTGCCGACCACTATTTGATGCATTGAAGAAAGATGCATTCGTTTGGGGTCCGGAACAAGATGAGGCTCTTACAAAACTGAAAGAAGCAATGACAACTAGCCCAGTGCTAGCTCTGCCAGATTTCGATATTCCTTTTGTTGTGGAAGCTGATGCATGCGGCAGTGGCATAGGGGCAGTGCTAATGCAGAGTGGAAGATCACTCGCATACTTCAGTCAAGGACTTGGTCCTAAAGCAGCAGCACAGTCGGTATATGAAAAAGAGGCAATTGCTATTCTGGAGTCATTAAGGAAATGGCGTCATTATTTCCTGGGAAACAAACTCATTATCAAAACTGATCATGAGAGTCTGAAGTACATGGCCACTCAAAGAATCACCGAAGGCATACAACATAAGCTCCTAGTGAAACTACTTGAGTTTGATTATGTCATCGAGTACAAAAAGGGGAAAGAAAACCTAGTAGCGGATGCTCTGTCACGAAGGGATGCCCCTGACACACCTAGCTGCCTTGCTATCACCACAGTGACACCACAATGGATTGAAGAAGTCAAAACCAGCTACATTAATGATGCTGACAGTGCTAAACTTCTTCAGAAACTGTCTACAGATGTTAGTCCAGATCCTAAATTTAAACTACACAATGGTGTTCTCAAGTACAAGCACAAAATTTATGTGGGAGCTAGCTCACCTCTTCGTTCCACCTTACTGCACGACTTTCATGCATCAGCATTGGGAGGGCATTCAGGAAATCGTGCCACTTATCATCGCCTAAAGCGCTTGTTTTACTGGCCAGGCATGAAGAAACAAGTAGAGGACTACATTGCTGCATGTCCTACTTGCCAACTCACCAAACCAGAGCATGCCAAGAAACCAGGACTTCTGAAACCAATGCAGTTACCAGATATGGCATGGGCTCACGTTAGTCTGGATTTCATCGAGGCATTACCAAACTCCCAGGGGAAGGAAGTCATATTGGTTGTCGTGGATCGTCTCACCAAATATGCTCACTTCCTACCGATGTCACACCCCTATAATGTGGATCAAGTGGTACCGCTTTTCTTGGACAACATATTTAAATTGCATGGCATGCCTGTGGCTATCATCTCGGATCGAGACAGGATATTTACCAGCAAAGTATATCAAGCCTTGTTCAAAGCTCTCAACGTGGAAGTTCGTCTCAGTACTTCTCACCATCCTGAGACAGACGGGCAAACCGAAAGGGTTAATCAGTGCCTTGAAGCATACCTTCGAAGCATGGTTTTTCAGCACCCCAAGACTTGGATGAAGTGGCTATCTCTTGCGGAGTATTGGTACAACACCTCATACCATACATCCCTTAAGATAACACCATTCCAGGCACTCTATGGATACCCACCACCCATGATTGGCGAGTTAGCAATCCCAGATCACATCACACCTGAAGTGCAGTCTACACTGAAAGACAGAACAGTCATGATGAAAACAGTGAAGGAAAATCTCCTGCAAGCACAGCATCGTATGCAATACTTTGCAGATCAACACCGTTCTGAACGAACTTTTGCTGAAGGTGATATGGTTTACTTGAAAATTCAACCTTACATGCAAAATGCTTTTGGACTCAGAGGTTCTCTCAAACTACGATCCAAGTACTATGGGCCATACAAGATTCTGAAGAAAGTCGGGGAACTCGCGTACAAACTCCAACTGCCAGATCAAGCTGAGATTCATCCAGTTTTCCATGTCAGCCAACTCAAACGTCACCTGGGAAACAATGCTATTCCATTACCTCATGTTCCTCTGGTCACAGAAACTGGGAAGATCAAAACTGAACCACTGAAGATACTGGAGAGGAGGATCATCCAACGCAACAAACAACCAATGGCGCAATGGCTCATTCACTGGGAAAATTTGCCTCAGGAAGATGCTACTTGGGAAGATGTACCATTCATTACGAAAACATTTCCTTCATTCTCACCTTGAGGGCAAGGTGAAGCTTAAGGAGGGGGCAATGTCAGGACCGAGTCCTGTCCCTGCTGAAGGCAAAGGAAGCACACACACTGGACCACAAGGGCGCATGGCACAAAAGATCCCACCAGTGAATCTATTTGGACTTGTATCGTTTTGCTGGCTTGCGTTATAAGAAGCAGGGAGCAGATAGAGGAAAAATAAGAAGAAGGAACAAGCATATTAGCTTAGGATAGCTAGCTTAGGGTTTGCTCCTCTTCCCATCTATCGATGTATCGCCAAACATTTCTCTGGAAGTAATACAATCAGAGCAATTCCCCAATCTTTGTGTGAATTTTCTCTGTAACTCTGTTGGTTCCTGTCATTCCCCCAGCCGGAGGTTTTCGCCATTTTTGAGCTTGTACTAATGCTATGCATGTGTGAAGCCCAAATCATTTAGCAGCCCGATCTGGTACTATCTTCCAGCCTGGCCCGTACTGCTTTCTTCAGTGTAGCTCCGCCGCTGCCCTGCGCCCCCAAGTCTCGCAAGCATATGCATCAGATCCACCGCACGGTGGCGTAGCAGAGCTACCCGATCTGTTTTTTCTTGTGATACCTCTTGTCCAGATGTCTCCCAATCCCACAGTTCAACAGACAACAATAAACCTGTGCGAGCAAATTAAGCATCCTCATTCTCTCACTCTACTTTGCCTTTTGCCTAGGAGCGATGGTCGGTTATCTCTTCCCCGCCTTTTATAGCTCTATCAAGGAAACTTTTCTTGTATAAGAAACCTTCAATGTCACTGTCCTTGTAATCATACAACAGCTGCAACGCATGCCTCGACGGGAAGGACCTCCATGTGCCTTCGGCCAAGAAAAGTAAATAGGGACTGGTATTATTCACCACATTAAAGAAAATAACAAGACGAGAAAATAATAGAACCAGTTCTGCAATTCCGAGGTTAATTCTTTTCCATAATGCATTGGGTTCATCTAGATAATTCGCTGACTCCAACAAATATGAAGTCAGGCAGCCATTCGACAAACTCTTCCTCCTAAAATTGGTAAGAATATCCGAATTTCTAACTGAAGGCCCTAGAAGGGGACCCAACCTGCATGTCCACTTACAAAACTTTGCTCTTCTATGTACCAGGCCTCGAATGAAATTTCTCCACGCGGACCGACACTACATTATAGCCAACAATTAATCATCACCACTTCCATCGTCAGCCTCCATGGCATCATAATCCTCTCCGTCTGCTTGGTCCCAGCATCATCGACATCCATGACTACTTCTTGCCTCGCAACAACTTCATTAATTGCTTCTATTGCCTGTGATATCTTCGTGTCTGGAATAAGTCTTTCCACCTTCATGGTTTTGAAATTGTCCTCGGCAAAGAACGTGGTGAATGGCTTTGAGACCTGCAAGGCGATCATAGTTAGATTCACCTAATGTTGTTTTCTAAGCTTTAAAGGAAGATGGTAGTCATCTCACCTTGAAATAGTGGTTTCTCTCTTTGGCGCTCTCAACGAGGTTGTTCCAGTGTTTATCTTGCTGCAACGTTGAAGCAGAACCTATTACCTGCATTCCGCTAATCTGTTATTTCGGCTTTACAAGCAAGAAGAATAGCATAAACCAATAAGCTAACTCAAGAAATGTAGAATAGGTTGAATTGACGAACTCAAGTTACAAATGCACAGCCTGTAGATCATTAAAAAAAGGAACTCGGGCAGGCACTATAACCTCCATACTCTCGCACAGAATAACAAACATTGCACCAATATCACGTGAACAAACATGTTCAATTTCTGGGTGCAATTTCATTGAAATTTTATTGTTTCTACTAGTGTGCATGCAATGTGGATCATGAAAAAAGAAGTGCTACATAAGGGGGCACGGGGATGAGGAAAAAATTATGTTTGCATAAACTGCACTTACTAGTACAGCGGACCTAGCTCTGGTGATGGCAACATTCATTCGTCGAAAATCAGAAACAAACCCAATCTTTTGCTCCTTATTGCATCTTACACATGAAAAAATGACAACCTCCTTTTCACGGCCCTACATTTGAGCAACAAGATGCAACATTATAAGCCCTGCTACTTGCTTGAGTACATAGAGCAGATCTGCAAATGCATGATAATGAACTAGTTACCTGGAATCCATCAACAGTGTTTACATCTATAACTTCCTTTGATTGGTCACCAAAGGTCGACTTAAAATGGTCCTTCAAAAGTTTCACCTGATGCCTGTATGGTGATATAACAGCTACTTGAGAACTAGATTTGAGCTCTGGGTAGTTCATGGCCAATTGGTGATATAGAAGGGTTATGAATTCCATTTCATCTTTGTTCACCCATGAACCACTTCCAGACGGCTGGGATTCAATCCCATCAACATCAAAGAAGCAAAATGGTCCGAAGCAGCTGTAGGAATGCCACGGACGTTTTTTGTTGAGTCCCTCCCCATCTTGTAGGATACCTTCATAGAATTCTTTTGAAGGGAATATACTAATCTGGTTATTGAATGGATTAACAAAATCAGAAAAAATCCATGCAAAAAAATAATCAGAAAACCATTCTAGTAATCTAGCTTCCAGCTTAGATGAATTGAGAATGGAATACTACCTCTGGATGCATACGATATTGAATTTTGAGCATTTGCAGGAAAACCAGCAGCTTGAAATCTCTTGAACAAACTTGTTCCATATCTATGGTTACATTGGCGTTATATCAGCATTACAATGTGTTAACAGTGTGAATTAATCAAAGGGGATAAGGAGACGTCTTACCCTAACTTCTGAGCGGTTGATGAAATTACCGTTGCGGGCAACTGAACTGGGTCACCAACCTGATAGGAATATAAGGTGATAGTGAGGATACGGGGTCACCATTGTTAGCAAAATACTCAAAGTATTTCATGTATCAAGGTAGCAAAAGTTTGAAAACATACGAAGCAAAATTATCAGGGACAGATGGCTAGTAGCGTGTGTGCGCAAACAAACGTGCACGAAGAAACGAAAACAGATTTCTACGAACCTAAGTGAGTGAAATGATTTTAAATTTAATTCGCAAGGACAATGAGAATATCATCCTGTGTCTGATCCTGCTGTTCAGTAGATTAATTAATTAATTACCCAGTACTATAATGATATACTACAGTACATTGGGAAGGAAAAGTTAAATAACTGAATAAAAGAGATGTATAAAGCATCTGAGGGGAGTAGATGGCATACAAGAAAAACTTGTCTGCATCCATGAACCAGGGGTACAAGAGTTGCTGGTTCTACCTGAAAACGAAGTAGATATGTCAAATTCACAAATAGAAGCATAAAGAATGTCATCGTCAAAATCTGATTATGGTAATGCTCCATTAGGTAAAATAATATGCACAAAATATACTCACAGCTTGTGCTGCTTCATCAATTATAACAACATCAAAAGAACGAGTCATCCTGCTGAAAATGGCTGATCCACTGAAACTCAGGGTAGAAAATACCTACGAATTTTCCTTGGCAATGAGAATAACATTTTCAAATATAATTAACGAATATTGATAACAACAGATGTGCGTACAATAGCTTCTTCGTCAAGAATTGAAGCTCTAATTCGATCAATTTCACCAGCTCCTCGTCTCCCGCCATCTGCTGAGCGATCCACACCAGAAAGTTTTTGTTGTATCTGAAAATATTTGAACTTGCTGTAATTCACACGAGTTAGATAGAATGCTTAGCAACTAAAATCACATACAAGGTAATCCATGGAAACTGCTTTGACAGAATGATGCGCCTTTAGTCCAATACGAACAATCTTGGGAATGTAAGTTTTGTTATTTTCATCACGTATCCCTGAAAACATACAATAACTTTATTAATTAATTCAAGAATATTTTTATTGTGAGAGGATTTTTGAGCATTAGATTACAGAGCCAAAAACCGTTTAACCTGTTTGAAGAACGCGCAATACAATCTCGTCAAGTGCTGAGTTGGATGGAGCGCAGACCAACACATGGGCTCGATACTTGCGATTGGAACTTATGACTTCAGGTTTCTGTCCAGACATGTTTTAACCATGTAAGGAATAGACCATCCACATCTAAGCATAATAGAAAAATAAAACGAATTACCAAGTATAGAAGAGTACCAGCTCATTCCCAGTAGGATAAAAACCATCATCACCATCGACAGGCATAATCAAATCTCGAGGATTTGCGCCAATTAGCCAAGGAGATGCTTTCATCCAGTTTGCATTCCTATCATGTAAAGTCTGCAGTAAGATAGTGCTAAGTGCAAAAACCACTTGCAGTAGAATCTTGCAGATTTGGGAACAGAAAACACAACCAAAAGGCACACAAACAAATCTAACACAACACATGAAGCTAGATGCTTAAAGATCGTCACAGATGATAGTGTAAATGTAAAGCACGGCAATCTTTTCCCCCTAATAAAGCCTGGTTACACCCTACAGATTTGAGATATCAAAGAAAAATGCGAGTGACATGAACTTAGGGTAATTTATTTAGTATTGCACACCATGCAGAAGCACAGAAAAATCAGCAATGCATGCACCAATTAGAACATTGTTTGGTAATATCGTTAATGATGTAACTGCTACATGCTCATCACTCTGTATTTATGCTTCCTTCAGTGCTCCATCATCAAGGAAATTTCAGAAACTAACTAGGAAATATACACGTTTACATACTTGCCCTCAGCGTCCAGCTCTGGCCCATGCTTTTGAACATCAAACCCTCCTCTGCAAAAGGATCATGAAGCATGTGAGATACATGCACCCATTTTTATCTAGAAAAAACATTATAGAGGAATATGCTTTTGCAAACTGCAGTGTACGTTTCCATTGTAACTTCTAGTATCTCATTTCAGATAAAAAGACAAGGATATTTTTCTCGTCTTCAAATATAATTACTATTATGCATTCCATTCGATATTACATAAACAAAATAACTACTGTTACTTGGTCTGCATTCTTGCGGGGGCGGAATGGAGAACAGCACTGAGAAGTCCAAGGATAGTTTGTGTTTTTCCGGTTCCTGGAGGGCCCTACAAATAAACAGTAAAACTCTACAGTCAATGCTGCATGGTTCTAGGGAGTGCAATGTACGCCAGAACTGCTTATAGATTCTCAAGAACATGCATATATCCAAAATTGCTTTTTTTGTCAAAGTAAACGATAATACACTGCAAGTTAGCAACAGCAGTAAAAAGTAGTAAACTAACCTGAATAAGGACAAAGGATCTGCGAGACAGACCTGCCTGGAAGAGACAATACAAGTCTGTTAGGCAAACATCAGTTTCCCTTGGAACTAGATATGACAACAATATCAAATAATACAACGTATGCTCACATTAACTGCATCTAGCTGTGAACCATTAAGATTTGTTTTCAGGTAATCCATAAGTGGCTCGGGGACATTCCAAGCACGATTTTGATTGTCTCCATCTTTGTAGCTACAGAGTGCATCGCAGAGTACTCTCGCAGTATAGTAGACAAGCTGCACATCTGAGTATATAGACAAAAGGTAAATATCAAGATCATATAAAGAAGTGCATGCCCTCAATAACCGAGAGGAAGCATTAAAACTCAGGCAATCTTCGATAACAACCGAGCTCACCTTTAAAACCCACATGCCGCTCCCTGATGCTGAAAAACTGGAAGAAATGCGCTGCAGCCTTGAAGTCTTCACAGGCATTGCAACATTCAGATTTTTAATTTCCCCCGCCACAAATGTTCTAAGAGAGATTGGATCTTTACCACCCCGCTGTTCCACCACGGCAAAGGCATATGCAGTAGGAGTTACTCGCTCCTCAAACTGCAAATGCAGGCATATTTCAACTCATCATTCATCCTCGTCATGGCTAACCATGTCCGGTGTACAGTAGATGTGAGAAAATGCAATCATGAGTCCATAACTTATTCTATGTAGATCTGATGTACTATATGTTTTTCCATGCGAAATATCTGAAAATATTCATACCAATAAGAGGAACTTTAAACTGGTATATGTACATTAATGTCAGGTATTTTTCGAGTTCAGATTTGACAACAAACAGAATGAGTGTTTGACACAGTAGGCTCCACCAAATGTGGCTGGTGAATCAGGATGTTGTCAGCTTCCTGCTACATTACTAGCACAAAACTTACTTTGTCTTTGGAAAGGAGGAGGAGGTCATTCTCTGACAAAATCTCCCGGAAGCCATCATCCTCTGGCGCCATGGACACCTTGTGGAACCCCTCGGACTCTACAGATAATTTCACCGCCACTCTCTGCCAGTCCAGCCCATTCTCTGCTCACGCCACAAAGGACACAAACCAAAAATCGCTCAATAATAAACCAATGAAAATGGAGCAACGCACGCACGCAGCACGCAGGGGAAAGCCAGACGCCCACCGTCCTCCTCGCTGCTGCGGCCCTGGACGATCTGCGCCTTGACCTCCTCGAAGAGCAGCGGCTCGAAGACGCCCAGGTACTCGGCCACCGAGGCGTAGCTGTTCTTCACGCGCTGCAGCCCCCTGGTCTGATCCGCGCCCTGTCACCAAGCCGGAGAGAGAAGGTTCAGGGTTTGCGGCGTAATTGCGGTACCTTGGAGTCGGCGACGAGGCGGAGGTAGTCCCAGCTGAGTACGATCTTGAGGAAGCGTTCGACGGTGCAGGCGGCCGAGGAGGAGGAGGTGGAGGCCCCGCCGCCGCCGCCGCCGGACTTGTCCACCGCCATGGATTTCCTCCGCGGCGGGCGAGGTTTTGGGGTTTAGGGGATTGTGAGCTGACGGTGGACACGGCCGGAGCCTGGAGAGAGCTACCGACAGTCAGTGGCACGGGCTCTCCGTGTTGGGCTCTTATTGGACCGTTCCGGGCCCAATATGGCCGAATAGCAGTAGAGGCGAAGCAAAAGAGAGAAGAGGGCGGCCCAGTGCAGAAAGGAGAGAAGAGGAGGACGCGGCAAATCCACCCGTTAGCACCGCATAGCGATAGCGCCGCCTGAAGGATTCGCGGGGCGAAGCTTTACTGGGCCGGCCTGTTGGCGTCTTTTTTTTCCTTTTCCTTTTTCTGTTTCTTTTTTGTTTCTTTTTTCATTTCTGTTTTTTCTGTTTCTTCTTTCGTTTTCGTTTTTGTATTTATTTTTCTTTTAT
This sequence comes from Poa pratensis, assembly GCA_947311845.1. NCBI lineage: Eukaryota > Viridiplantae > Streptophyta > Magnoliopsida > Poales > Poaceae > Poa > Poa pratensis. Next base: position 70,620,088 of record CAMZMU010000128.1, on the reverse strand, counting down.
GTTTTGTTTTCGTTTTATGTTTCTAATAATATTTTGTTCTTTTTTATTTTTTGAAAATGATTCCAAATATAAAAATGGTTCCAAATTGAAAATGGTTCCAAATATGAAAATGGTTCCAAAATTGAAAATGGTTCCATTTTTTAAAATGATTCCAAATTTGAAAATGGTTCCATTTTTGAAAATGGTTCCAACTTTGAAAATGGTTCCAATTATGAAAATGGTTCCATTTTTATAATGGTTCCAAAATTGAAAATGGTTCCAAAATTAAAAAATGGTTCCAAACTTAAAAATGGTTCTGAACTTAAAATGGTGCCAAATTAAAAATGGTTCCAAACTGGAAAATTGTTCATTTTTTGAAATTGGTTCCATTTTCAAAATGGTTCCAAATTAAAAATTGTTCATTTTTTAAAATGGTTCCAAATTTAAAATGGTTCCATTTTGAAAATGGTTCCAAATCTAAAAATGGTTTCGAATTTAAAATGGTTCCAAATTTGAAAATTGTTCATTTTTGAAAATGGTTCCAAATTTTAAAATGGTTCAATTTTGAAAATGGTTCCAAACTTAAAAATGGTTCCAAATCTAAAAATGGTTCCGAATTTAAAATGGGTTCGAATTAAAAATGGTTCCAAATTTGAGATGGTTCCAAATTTAAAAATGGTTCCATCTTTGAAAATGGTTCCAAATTTAAATCTAACATTTTTTCAAATCTAATTTTTTCTTCTAAAAATAAAAAATATTAAAAGTAAAAGAAAAACCTATAAGAAAACGTACAGAAAAAAGAAACAAAAAGAAAAAGAAATGAAAAACCATAAGAGAATAGGAAAAAACAGAATTTCGGCTAGTGGGCCGGCCCATTAGCGGGCGCCCTTCAGGCGGCGCGAGGGCGAACCGCCGCCTGCGGGCGCCGCAAAGGAGCTCCCGGAGGGAGCTGTGGTTCCACTAAAAAGAAACTATGTGCTGAATGAGGTAAAGCGCAGGGTGGAGGCAGCGCTGTGCTGCTGTGCTATGGTTGGGAGAAGTCAGCGCGTCGGCGGCGAGCTGTAGCAGGGAGAGCGGGAGAGAGGAGAGATAGCGGCGGCGGCGGTGCTGTACACGGGAGAGGGTGGGGGAATCCGTCTGTGTGAGGTGGCCGTGGAATAAACCGGCGCAGTCGTCGGCCGTGGAGTCGAGCGGCCGGCGCCGACCCGTGGAGCCAAGATCAAGCAGTCAAGCGGCCGCCGGCGGGACTGGGTGTGGGGGAGCGTCGTCGGCGTCGGTCGGTGTGGATGTGTGGTGAGCCCTTTGGCGGCGGTCAGAAACGAGAGAAAGGGAGAGGATCCCCGGAGAATCGATCGCGATGGAAACTTTGGGAGGTTGCGTTTTTTCAGTTTCAACAATGCCCTTGTACTTTTTGTACAAAACCAATCCCAACGAGGGGTATTTCGGGAATGGCTGTGAAACGGCCGGCGACTGGCACATTGCGGATTCGTGAAAGCCAGCAGACTTGCCCATTTAGGCATGTGCAACGGGTAACGTCAAACCTCTTTTAGAGTTTCAATGTTATAAATTTTCGCTTAGCTGGAGCAGAGAGAATGAAGAAATAGAAGTTTGTCTTCTCTTAACTAAGAGATGATATCTTAAAAAATAAGAAAAGACTATTTCCTCCATTGTACCATAGAAATACAATTTCCTACTAAAATGTAATTAATTATTAGGATGGCAATAAGAGATAATACATCGTACAACTTATATATTTTGTCTTCTTAAAATGATGTGAATGACTACGACAAGATGTGCCTTCTTTATCATTGTACATGCCCTTAGAGACCGACGTTGTTGAGAAACACATCGGACACGATTTCTCTCTATTGATGGTATTGATGTTTTAACTGTGTTCTGAAGGTACTTATAGACCTATATCCCTTTTAATTGTATTCTGAAGGTGCTTAACAAGATGCTTGTAGAGAGACTCCGAAAATGGATTGTAGAAATTGTCCACATAAATCAGTATGTATTTATAAAAATAAGAAATATTCAAGATTGTTTTGCTTGGGCATTTGAACATTTGCATCAGTGCAAGGCTTCATGCAAGGAAATTGCCATATTAAATTGGATTATTTGTCAACAAACATTTGACAATATTGAACGTTTAACCATCCTAAGGTCTTGTTTCACATGGGTTTTGATCAGAGGTGGATCTACTGGATGAAGTCGATTCTGGTCAATGGAATATATGACACTAAATTTAGAATTAAGAAGGGAGAAAGACATGGGGACCGTTCACCCCCTCTTCTTTTTGTTCTTGCAGCTGATTTACTTCAGTACATTATAAAGTTTGCATGCTTCGGTGGTATACTCCACCTTCTCATCCAAAAACTTGCTTTGAGAATTTTTCTGTAATCCATTATGCTAATGACACAATTGTGGTGCTTCTTGCTGATTGTGCTCAATTGCCTAATCTTCCTGACATTTTGGATGCCTATGCACAATCTACTGGTTTTAAAATCAATTTCCATAAGTTTAAGTTATTCTTATAAATATTTGTAGTACCAAAGCTAGTGTATTAGCCCAGGTTCTTGTCCGTAAAGTTGGCATAATTGCATTTACGTATGTGGGGTTGCATGTTGGGACAACTCGACCTAGAATTACCGATCTTATGCCGTTGTCACATGCGATGGAAAGAAATCTCGCAAGCCGGCTATTTGGTTAACTTATGGAGGCCACCTTAATTACTTCAATCAATTCTTCCATGTCATCATTTATTATCTATGATATGTGTCTTGAAGTTGCCTATACAAATTATTGAGTTCAGTCACTATGTAAGCAGATAATATCTTTGGAGAAAATCAGATGATAGAAATGAGAATACATATTCTCTTGTGGCTTGGGACATGGTTTGCAAACCTAAAAAAGAAGGCTGGTCTTGGAACTCTAATCTAAGAGTTTAGGATCATGGGTTCCTTTTCAAGTATTTTTGCATAGATTTATTCATTAGCGTGATATAACTTGGATGAGGTTTCTCTAGTGCCAGTATTATCAAAAAATTAATGCCATATGCAAATCCTCCAGGTTGGTTCATTTTGGTCGCGTGACCTCAACATTATGTTCGACATTTTCAAAGGCATGTCTTCATGTTCCATTCAATTAATCAGCATATATTGTGCTTTTGCGGAAGGATGTGTGGAATGAAAATATTTCCTTCTGGGAGAGTCTGCCTCATTTATTTTTGTTTGCCCTGGACAAAGATATTTTGGTTCAGCAAATTGCATTTGCGAAAGACATTGCTGATCTTTCCCTGTCATTTTCTATAGAAGAAAATCATAAACTATAGTCTTCGAAAGAATGGTTGGCCTCTATCAGTTGGGACTCCACACTACAAAATAAATAGAGTTGCACTCGGGTAGCAGACGACTTCAGGTCTCACAAGTACTGTTTTTGAAATATAGTGTCTCATCCTAGTCTGCCTAAAATTTTGGAAAACTAAAATACATCATGAAACACAAGGTGCTTACATGGCTTTTATCGGTAGATCGCATCAATACTAGAGACATGTTCCTGTTAGAATATGTGTACGATACGAAGAGAAGGAACCAGAAGGGGACGGCAATGATGACAAGGTGGAGGAGGCGACGGACGCACAGGACTTCTCCAGTCGCAATCGTCGCCACGGCCTTGCCGTCGGCTGGATGCATCTCATCTTCATCATCGCCGTCCCCTTCTGGTTCCTTCTCTTAAAGAGAAGGAACCAGAAGGGGACGGCGATGATGACAAGGTGGAGGAGGCGACGGACGCACAAGACTCTTCAGTCGCAATCGTCCGCTTCACTCCCGCTACGACTGAGGGGGATGTTAGAGTATATGTACGGTTAGGATTGATTAGGGTTAGATCATCTTCCCCCTCAGTCGTAGCGGGAGTGAAGCGAACGATTACGACTGTCTTTGAGGCTTGGGCTTCCGTCGTCTCCTCCTCTCCGCCATCATCAATTGCGTCTCTGATAGTCTCTCCTCTCTTCCCTCCCGCAGTCACAGCGGGAGTGGCGTGGACGATTGTGACTGGAGAAGTCCTGTGCGTCCGTCGCCTCCTCCACCTTGTCATCATCGCCGTCCCCTTCTGGTTCCTTCTCTTAAGAGAGGAGAGACTATCAGAGACGCAGTTGATGATGGCGGAGAGGAGGAGACGACGGAAGCCCAAGCCTCAAAGACAGTCGCAATCGTTCGCTTCACGCCCGCTACGACTGAGGGGGAATGTTAGAATATGTGTACGGTACGACTAGAGATAGACTAGGAAATTAGTGTCCAATCTTGTATTCCAAGTCATAGGCGTCTTGCCTCTCAAGTCTTGTACTCCTTATATACCCCCACGAGGGTCAGATCAATACAACAACAAAATATTAGGGATTCTAAAACTTCCACAGTTCCATCACCGTTAGTGCCATGTGGCCACTAGTTATAATTGGATCATTTGTCAACAAACATTGGATACCAAAGAACGTCCTTTTATTAACCAAAGCTTCGGTGGCAGCTATTGGGTTATTATCGGTATCACACGGGATTCTAGTCGGCCTCTACACCATAGAGCTCATTCAGCAGCTTCTTCATGGAGGGGGCTTTGTTATTTGAGTTTCTCATCCTTGGGGCATGGAAATCTCGAACCAAATAAATTGAAAGCACTTGTTTATGTGTTCTGTGTTCAGCCCTTAAGATACTCCTGCCTTAGACAACTAACTGCTGATTCCATCTTTAGGAAATTATAACTTCTTTTATTAACAAGTTAAACTTTTAATTTATGTTTCATGGCTTATGGGCCAAAATGGCCCATCGTAAATATCTTTGTAGACAATATTTATTGTCAATATAAGTGTAAGAGGAGCCTCTCCTCTGTAATTCCTAAAAAACGAAAGTTTAAATTTTCATTTCTCTCACAAGTCACGATGAGGATGGTAAATTTAGCTGACTACAAGTCTACAACACACTCTTGAGTTGAACAAGTGGCAGGCATGCACAAGTTATAAGCCCTTTATTGGATCATTTCTTGGTACAAATTTGGCACATTTCGCGGATGGAATATCAACAACCGAAAAAGGGAAACAAATAAAACACGACGGCAACCATTTACGGTGCAGAAGAGGAAAATGCAAGAATCACACGTACACTTATACACTTGAAAGGAACGTTGCAAATCAAGAACGAAAGACACGATGAAATCATCATCAGCTTCGAACACAGTCCCTCTTCGTAGCTAGAAGCCTAGAAGTGGTTGACCCTCCTGCAGTTCTTCCTGATCTCGCCGTTGTGCCCGGTGAGCGGCGAGATGTTGCCCATCCTGACCATGGACTTGGCGAAGTGCTGGAAGAAGAGCTCGTTGTTGGCGGCGTAGGTCTTGACGAGCTCCATGGTCTCGTGGCTCTGCGTGAGTAGGACCTCGTCGGAGTTGAGCAGGCCGTTCATTGCCAGGATGTTCCTGTAGTACTGGTTATCGAACTGGAACTGGGTTGCTGGGTCTAGCGCGAACAGGATCTGGTCGCCGCCGGACTTGGGGCACCGCTGGCGCAGCTCCGCGGCGTAGGCCGGGTTCAGCGTCGGGTCCGGGCGCCCGTCGTTGTTCTGGCTGTACAGCCGCTGCCGGAAGCTCACGCAGCGCGAGTCGCCGATGGTGTGCGCTCCTGGATTGTTCATCACATACAACAAATGTTAGTGCTTACTCCAATCTGTTCGATGGTGTCCACGAGGAATGGCTGTCGAACACCTGTGAGTGGCAGCATGTATACCTGAGAGCGCGACGAGGTCGACGATGTCGAGACCCTGGTTACGGAACTTGGCGGCGATGGTTGGAAGGGTGTCGTTGGGAGCAGGGATCAGGTTGTTGGAGCCGCTCAAGCTGGCGGTCAGCGAGTCCCTCCTCCCGAGTGGCACTTCCCAGCCCGGTCCGCCCGTCTGCTCCATCGGCCGGGTTCATCAAGGCAAAGTCAGAAACGATATGCTGCATTGTACGTGTTGTTAGTCGATAGAATTGTTGCGTACCAGGACGGTGGAGTCCCTGGCGGCGACGGCGACGATGTCGGCGCAGGAGACGGTGTGCGGGCAGGCGTGCTCGAGGGCGGCCTTGATCTCGTCGATGACCTCGTAACCCCTCAGCGAGTCGCGGTTCGGGTTAGACCGCTTCTCGGTGGTGAACCTGCCGCTGCCGTCGGCGTCGAGCAGCACGGACGCGTCGCAGCCCTGGACGAAGCAGTCGTGGAAGTGCAGCCGGACGAGGGACGCCGCCATGCGGGGGTCCTTGGCGTGCTCCTTGGCCACGATGGCACCCACCACCGCTTGAAGCTGCGGGCACGTGTGCTCGTAGAACTGCGGGAATAACATGCCTCCTGCAGGGACCAGCGGGTGGCCCGCGGCGCCCGCCGGGAAGAGGGCCGACACGGCCAGCGCGGCCGCCACGGCGACCGCGAGGCCGCTGCTCCAGTGCAACGCCATCTTCGTTCCCGCGTTTGATCAGTAGCTAGCTCAGTCACTATTGCACACCACGGCTGGCCAGCTTTGCAAGCTGAATGTGTTTGTTTGGGATGAGAAGTTCAGAGGAATGATTAGGTATTTATAGGAAGAAGCAGCAGACTGCAACACATGCAAGACAACGATCGATTAGGAAGTTGGTAACGTAATCCCATGATAATGTTGTATTAGCAAGTTTGAGGGAGCCGGTAACGGCCTTTCCAGCGCGCGGCTGTATCATTCTCACCTCCTCCATTACCGACTTTTTTGCAGAGTAAGTACAACCTATGCACTATGCAAAGCTGGGCTCAGGTTACCTGGGGCGTCGGTGAGGAGAGGCACAGTGGACGATTCTATTCTAAAAATGCACACGCATCTGCTCTGCTTAGCAGGACACCAGAAAAGAGCTTAATTAGCTTAATAATATTATGCCGACCTTGCTCGATTAGTTCCAATCACGCGTGCTGCTACGGGAGGTGGAATGAGTCATCAGGATTGTCGCTCATAGACGGGGCGTAGCTGCTTACAGATACAGGGCAGTGACCCAACACCGATGTGAGAAGGCAACAGAATTTCATAGCAAGAAAGAAAAGTTGTCTAAACTGGCGAGCGTTAGGCGTCCGATCTAAGTTAAAATGTGAGATCTGCACCGCTCGGTCAATGCAACATTGAACCTCTTTGTGCAACATAGTTTAGTAGTATGCGACATCTTTTGCAATATTTTTACCCGTGTGTCTAAAAAGTGTTGTGAAAATGCTCCAACAACTCAAACACGCCCAAAAATCAATGTGTGCAACAAATTATCATTTAGTCAAAATGATGAAAAAGGTTTCACAACATATACAACATGAAAAATCAACGAATGCAACAACATGAAATCGGCTTTATAGCATGAAGACGAGATCACGAACAGACAACGCCACCTTTTAACTTGTATGTAACAGAGGACACACCACCTTTAACTGCCAATGGGGTTAAGTGACCTGCTACCGGGAGGTGGAGATGAGAAATAATTAGAGGATATGGTATCGGTGACCACAACAAAACGATCGCGAAATCCAGTGAATCAGAAAGAGGGTCATTTTAGAAGCTTCTATGACTATGACCAAACTAGAGTCCATGGTTATAATCTCAACCGTAGGACAAGTTAGGTGGTGGTGCTTAACTCAGACATCTCGTATTAAGAGCCTCTTTTGATTGATATATTTTCATAAGAAGTATTTAGGATTATAATTTTTACTCTGGCATTTATCTAGATAATTGAATGGAGGTTACCAAATTCCAACATAAACATGTAATCTATTCTTATTCCCTCGATACTATAGTATATCAATATGAGCTTAAACCTCGTTTTCTTTTTTATGATAAGTCCAAGGACTCCTATTCTCTCACCTAAGCCATGTCAAATTCCCCCTTTTATCTTATGCCTTATTGAAAATCTGCTTTTATCATTCGTGTGTTCTGAAATCCTATAGAAATTCATGATACGTAGCATCACAATCGTGTGCTCTTTCTGTTCCTACGTTTTCAATACCTTCAATCGAGAGGATGTCGTGATTGGGTAATCTCATGGAAGTGTGATACATACATCTCATCTCTCAAAATGGGCGGTTGTTTTTTTACCAACATTTCCTTTTTTTTTGAGATTTTTTTATAACTATTTTAAAAACCCTCCCGACTCCCATGTCGACGTACTTAGGGAGACATGGGAAGCTCCCCCCGCGCCACCACACAAATCCTCCTCCACGTCTACCGGTGGGCCGCAACAAAGACATGGAAAATCCTAGTGGTTGTTGTAACACGAGTGGGGTGATAGGCGAAGGTGTATGGCATGTCGCCCTCTCCGGTAGACATCAAAGGTCGACACCCCTGGTCTTGCTTGATGAGCCGACGTCTCGGATGAGGGGATCTGGCCCGCCCTATTGTGGGTGGAAACCGCCCAATCCGGCGTGTAGGTGGCACATCTCGTCCATCGATAAGTAGTGGGTTGGCTTTTGTCGAGCCTCGATAAGCAGATTGTGGGTGCGTCTACGGTGAGGATTGGTCAGATGTCGGCGATTTCGTATGCTTAGGAAGTTCTCAGGCTCCAAGGACGATGTGGTTTAGTAGGGTGGTTGTTCTGAATCTACGAACCTAAGCATGTGGTATCTTTTGTCGGCACCTAGGAGGTGACGCCTGAGGGCGTCACTTTCCTTAATGGACGAGTCATCATGGAGCTTGATACCTTGCCGACCTAGTGCGCTCCATGTGAACGTGTGAGATACATTTTATGGACCGGACAATGACAAAATATCGCGCATGGACACATTCTTGGAGGCATAATCTTTGTAACTGTTGATCCTTCTTGAGTTGTTTGGTCAGTTTGTGGTTTTAGGGTTTGGTTTGTGGCAGGGGGTGATAAAGGATGGTGCTGCTGCTCAAGGTTTCTTCATTATTCTAATGATGTTGTTCCGAGGTTGGCCCCTTGGTCTCGTTGTTCCACCAAGTTTTGGATTGGTTCGATGTGTTCATGTGAAGCCGGGTCAACTCGTTCTCATACCGCTCCACTTCCCCACATTGAAGGGTGTTGTCTGGTGGTAATCAAACAACCAATGCTCTAGGCTCTTTGTCCTTGTTTGATTGGTGATGATGAAAGCTAAAGACCTCCATTTTGCTTGAGCCGACAAGATCTTGGGGTCGAGCCTTCCTCCTCCTCCCCCTCCTCCTCCTCCTCATCCTCCCTCTTCTTCTTCTTCTTCTTCTTCTTCTTCTTCTTCTTCTTCTTCTTCTTCTTCTTCTTCTTCTTCTTAGTTCCCGCAGTTTCTGTTATAATCTTAACCTTCGATATGGATATGCTTAGGGACAAAGCCCGGATCACACAACATGCTATAGTTCTACTGTTGTAAGTCCGCTCGTCGCTATCACGCCCGATCATGGTCTAATGTTGCCCTAGGTCACCGGCCCTCTTAGGGCTCCTTTGATTTAAAGAAATATCATAGGTTAAAAAAGACTGAATCATTTGATTTATAGGATTGGATCCTATATGGTTTTTTTTTCTAAGGAATCATTTGTGATATTTCCCTGGAAAATTTAATATTCACTCCAGCCATTTAACAATTCCTTTGTTTCCCTACTGTCGTGTCTCGGGTGACGGACACCGGGAGTAGATGGTACCCCCTTTTTAGGTTCGGCACGGGCCGCGAAGGAGGCTGGAAGACGCCTTACCCGGTAGCAAGTTCGCCAAGTTCTTCGTCGGAGGGAGAGAGCAAACAACACAGAAGGACACACGGAGTTACCCAGGTTTAGGCCGCCCGGAGGCTAAAAGCCCTACTCCTGCATGTCTGGATTGAGAGGTTCATCATGGTGTGGTGTACAAGGGTGTTCTGGGGTGAACCCGGCAGAGTTTCGGCCGGAGGTAGACGAAGAGCAGATCCTGCCCTGGGAGATCACCTCTCTCTACCTTCCGAACCCTAGTCTAGTCTTGCCTGAGCTCTAGCTTGCTTCTGTTCCTTCTCCTTTCCCTCGGTGCCATGGTCCTCCTTTTATAGGCTAAGGGGATCCGACATGGGCACGCGAGAGACATGAGGGATCTTGGTGGAAAACCCCTCGGCGGTCCTTGGAGGAGACGTGGCGCTCTCTCCTCCAAGCATTCTCTGGAGGGCGGCGTGGTCGTCCGCCCTTGGAAAAGGTGGGATGGACAAAGCCTGTCCGCTCCACCAACTGCCCTCGTGGCAACGTCACCAAGGCGCTGCCTTCATCTTGGCGCCCAAGTCTTCCACCAGCTTCCGGCGAGCTGGCGATCTTATTCTCTCGGTGGTACGGATGGAGGACCCGGGGGCGCGCCTGGCCTCCTGCCGAGCGCACGGACCCGCGGGTATCTCGCCTGGTTCTCTGAGCGAGGGGGTGACCCAGAAGGTCACCTGGTCCTTAGCCGCAGAGACTTGCTGTCGAACTTATCGGGTGTCCTTGAGGCAGATGGGCTAACCCATCTGCTGTACTTGACTCCTTGCCTTGTCCATCTTCTTGGTAGGCCCCAGTGGAGGACCCACTTTGGCAGCATCAGGGGAACCCCATGTTCCACTGCTGCGACAGTAGCCCCCGGGCATGGTCCCGGCGGATCTTGCTTCAGCGGCTGCCGGGGCTATGGCCAAAGAGTTGGCCAAAGTGGATACCCGGCGCCTCGCCTTCCTTGCTTCGGTCCATCAACCGTCGTGATGGTCTTGGAATTATTCCGCTCGGGGGAATAACTGAGTTTGCCTCCTCGATTCCCGCTGCGAGGAAGCTGTGAAGACTGCTGGAGAGAGAAAAGCTCCGCGCGCTATAAAAGCGGACGAACGCCTCGCAAGTCCCCATCTTCTTCTTCCTTGACCCATCTCTCCCTTCCTAGGCCAACAACTCCAATGGCGAGAGGAAAGAGAGGAGTGGGACGTGCTTGTGCTTCGGCCCCGACGGAGAAGAGCTCCGGTGGCCGCGGAAGAATCGCCTCAAGAGGGCGAGCGAAGCGAGGCGGTGGAGGTAGAGGAACCGTGAGGCGCGGAAGAACTCCTTCTCCGCCCCCACGGGCTGCAATCAACACGAGCTTCGCGCCCTTCGAGTTCATCCTAGATCTGCGCCGCAAGATCCGCAGCCGGATTGTCCTTCCGGATTCCTTTGCGATGGCGATGGAGATCGACAAGCCTCTGGGCTTGTGGCTGCAGGTGGAAGGCTGTCCCAATGGCCCCTCCTGGATCTCGGTGGAGTACACCATCGGCAACTCCATGCTCCTTGGTCAGGGGTGGAAGTCATTCGCCCGCTCCCGCCGCCTGACCCGGGGGCAATATCTTGCCTGCAAGTATAACGGAGATGCCACACTCGCCGTGAAGATCTTCCGCGCTGCCGGAGGGCGTGTGGAATGCTGCGCCGAGAGTGAGAGCAGCAGCTCCGGCTCCTTCGATGAGGTTGAAGATGAGGAAAACTCATCTAGTGTCAAGGCCGAGGAGAGCTCGCTTTCCTGAGGGCGAGGAGCTTCAGACGACGGACCTGAAGATGTCCTTGACCTCCTTCTTGGACGCCTCGTCGACGTACTTCTGGAAGTAGCGTCTTCCATTGTACGGTGGTGCTCCTCGCTTGCCGGGAGCCAATCTTTTTGTTTGTAAAAATTAGCCCCCGTTGTAGATCTTGAAATGAAGAAGAACTTGTTCTCCTTTTTGTCTCTTGGCTTTCGTGTCGTACTTGATGTGAATGGGAGCGGTTTTTCGCCAAACGCGCCCCATTAACGCGGTAGCCGTAGCGCCAAGGGGTAGGTGGAGCGTGGGAGGCCTATAAAAGGCCCTCCAGACTCCAACTCACTTGACACATCTTCTCGCCTTGCTCCTTTCTCTTCCCCCCATAGATCGCAGAACAATGTCTGGAGAGGAGGAGATGTCCCTGTCCGACGTGTCGACGGCGGAATCGGCCTTCTGTAGTGCGACGGAGGCTCCCAATGGAGCTAGGGCCCGAGCCGCCGAGGAAGGCGAAATTGAGCCTCGTCCTACCGTTGCTCAGAATCTCGCCCGCCTAGCGGCCGTCTCCGGTCCTGCTGCTCAAGAGGAAGCTAGGGTTAGGGCGATCCGCAGGGCATACATGTGGTCCGTTCTGAGAGAGAGGACAGTTGGGATCCCGGAGTTGTCCCAACTCGTGGCTGAACTCGAGGCCATAGAGCAGGTGACCACTCTAACTTTTCGTCTTTTCTGTTAATCAAACTTGAGCTTGACTTGGCCTATCTTCCTGCTTCAGACTGAGAGTCAGTCCATGGGTGAGCTGGCGGACGGGATCTTCCGGGTCTTTGGTCGGGGAGTGCCCGGGTGGGCTGCCAGGGCTCTCGACCCATGAGACACCTGAAAAAGTCCTGCGCGGGTGCACTCTCTTTCCCCAGGCGTCCCCAGGAATCAAGAGCTCACCCGGCAAAGAAACAAAGCAGAAGACAAGTCTGCACAGCCAGTGACCCTGGACTGGCCTTAGTAGCATAGGCTTATTATGTAATCAAGAAGTTGCACAACTGAATGTAATTCAGAATTGTAATTCAGAATTTAAATTCAGATGAATGCAACCTAGCCTCAACTCCCGGGGTCATGTCCCAAATCTTCCTTTGCACTAACGCGCTGTCAAGTTTTCAGAGGAGGTCCCTTAGGTGCCAGATACCCTGACTGTCTCCACACAGTAGTAGTACCCCTAAGAGCGCTATACCTTCCGGGTGCCTGACTCCACTGTCCACAGGTACTTGGCCAGAGGGAAACAGACCGTTCGTTGGGGTGGTAGCATTACCCCCGCAAAGGCTCTCATCAACTATCAAGCATGCGCAGGTCGATGGTATATTGACTCCGAGCGAGATGTTATGCCTAAGTGTAGGATGCTGATGCAAGGACTTAGCTATTTTTCTGCCGTGTCCTCGATCCATCATGTCCCTCCCGGGTATCCAACTCCTTAGCCGCTTTCCACCGTCAGTTCCTGTCCCGGGAAGGCGCTGCACACAACAAACTTTCAGTAGGAAAGAATGGACCCTCTTTTCATGTCGAGATAGTGTTTCATCCGGAGCAACCCGCAAGCAAAGTTGAATGTGCATTTCTGTGTTTAGTTTCGTTAAAACACAGCATTACCCGTTCACTCCTTTCCGCGGCAGTACGGCACGATCGGGTGGCAGTGCCTACTGGTAGGCCACTCGCGCTTGACCCGTCAGCCACCGGCACCATGTCAGCCCCCTGCTTGGGGGTTGTTACGGATAACACACATCTCGACATAAATTGAGGCTCACGGAATTGAAACACTTATCTTTTATTTCTTGGCGATGACTTCTTACACCCTATTACAGAACACTAGCCCCTTGGGCATGCTTAGCGGATTCAACGTGTGGTGATTCATGTTCGTAATTAGGGGTAGAACTTGCGGAGATTCTCGATGTTCCAAGCGTTGCCTTCCGGCCTGCCTTTCTCGTCTTCCAGATAGACTGCTCCAGGGCTCAGTGTATGAGTAACCCGGTAGGGTCCTTCCCACTTCCTTGACATCTTGTTCAAGCCCTCGAGATTTTGCATCTTGCGGAGAACCAGTGTAACACCCCGGCCACCCCCGGGCCGGGCCTGTCATCCCTGGCAGCTCGCTAGGATCTCCAGACTGGCCCCACAGATCAACACTAGTCTTTTCTGCGCACTTTGTCCTCACTCGTGCGCACCCGGGAACCAGTTCCCGGTCGGTCACCCATCCTTGGAGTGTTCTGGGCCAAGCACGCTTAACCTCAGAGTTCTTTCCAGATGAGCTTCCGGAAAAGAAGTTGCAATTTGTTGATATGAGTATTCTATCAATCCTGTTAAGCCCTGAGCCAGGATCTCACATCCTTCCCCCTTAGATGACCGACGCCCTTGTCGGTTAGCCCCCAGTCCAGGAACTTCCCCTCTTGGCACCCGTCTGTGCGCCCAGTGCCGGCACATGTCCCACATGTCCGCGCCCCTGACCCGCACACGCCCGAGTTACCGCGAGGGTCGGCTCTGATACCAAATTGTAACACCCCGGCCACCCCCGGGCCGGGCCTGTCATCCCTGGCAGCTCGCTAGGATCTCCAGACTGGCCCCACAGATCAACACTAGTCTTTTCTGCGCACTTTGTCCTCACTCGTGCGCACTCGGGAACCAGTTCCCGGTCGGTCACCCATCCTTGGAGTGCTCCGGGCCAAGCACGCTTAACCTCGGAGTTCTTTCCAGATGAGCTTCCGGAAAAGAAGTTGCAACTTGTTGATATGAGTATTCTATCAATCCTGTTAAGCCCTGAGCCAGGATCTCACAACCAGGTCTCCTGCTGTAATTCCCGAGATCGAACATGACGGCTGTGATACCGGCGCAGCCCTTGCTGGTATCGAACAGACCGCAATGACGCCCGACAGCGCATTTCCTCCAGGATGTTTATGTCATCAATCCTTTGCTCAGCTTGGGCATCTTCATCATATGCGAGTACCCGGGGGATCCGTGCCTTAGCTCTGTTGGCAGGACAGCTTCAGCTCCATAGACAAGGAAGAAAGGTGTTTCTTTGGTGGCTCGGCTTGGAGTTGTTCTGAGGGACCACAGTACACTGGGTAGGTGATCAATCCAATTTCTCCCCTTGTTCTCCAGCTTGTCAAATGCTTTGGTTTTCAGACCTCTTAGGACCTCCGCATTGGCTCGCTCCACTTGACCGTTGCATCTTGGATAGGACACTGATGCAAAGCACACCTTGATGCCCAATTCTTCACAGAAGTTGAGGAAGGCTCGACTTGTGAACTGAGTGCCATTATCCGTGATGATTCTGTTGGGTACTCCGAAGCGGTAGACAATCCCCTCGATGAACTTGATGGCGGCCTGGGCCGTCTGGCGTGGTACTGGCATTACTTCAACCCACTTCGTGAACTTGTCGACAGCCACAAAGAGGTATTCATGTCCGCCAACTGACTTTGGCAACTTGCCGACGATGTCTAGCCCCCAGACTGCAAACGGCCAGGATATTGGGATTGGTTGCAGTGCTTGAGCTGGCTGATTGATGTTCTTCGCGTAGTATTGGCAAGCTTCGCAGGTCTTGACCATTTGCTCGGCGTCGTGCAGGACTGTTGGCCAGTAGAAACCCTGGCGGAAAACCTTCCCCGCCAATGATCTTGATGCAACATGACTTGAACATGTGCCCTCGTGGATGTCTCGTAGAAGTACTTGGCCTTGTTCTTGTGGTATGCAGCGGAGCCTGACTCCGTTGTCGCGTCGCCGGTAGAGCTCGCCGTCGATCAGGACGTAGAGCTTGGCTTGACGAGCCACCCGCTCGGCCTCGTGATCATCCTCCGGTAGAGCATGCTCCGTCATGTACTTGACGATGTCCAGGGCCCAGGGTGGGTGGGTTCTCTCCACCGGCAACACCATTTGACCAAGGAGAAGCATGGCTTCCCTTGGTCCTAGGTCCTGCCGGGTCTTGCGCGCCTTCTGGGCTGGTTTCCCGGGTTGTCGAAGTAGACGGGTCACCAGCCCCCAGTGTCGATGTAGACCTTGTCTTGAGCCTCTCGGGAGACACAGAGGGTTGCCGGAGCACCTCAATGTATATCCCGGGAGGTACTGGTTCTCGCTTGGAAGCCATCTGTGACAGCTCGTCCGCGGACGTGTTGTCATCCCTAGGGACGTACACGGCCCGGAAGCTGTCGAAGCGTCGCTGAAGCTTCCACACCTCCTCGACGTACGGTGCCATCTGCGGGCAAGCGTACTCCTTGTTCACTTGTTTGATGACTAGCTGAGAGTCACCCTTGACGATGAGCTTGGTGATACCGAGGCCAACGGCAGCACGAAGTCCCGCAAGCAGGCCCTCGTACTCCGTCGTGTTGTTCGAGATATTCTCCTTGTACTGCATCTGGACGACGTACTTCAGACGATCTCCTGTGGGGGAGATCAAAACGACTCCGGCGCCTCCCTGGCCCTTGGTGTAGGAGCCGTCGAAGTTCATGGTCCAGCGTCGGGATCTTCTTTCCCGGGAAGGCTGGATTCCTCCACCGGGTCGTCGAACGCTGTCTCAGTCCACTCCGCCGTGAAATCAGCCAGCGCTTGACTCTTGATGTTGTTCGTGTGCTCGAACTTGAGGCCGAAACCTTGAAGCTCCATGGCCCACCAAGAGACTCGTCCGGTGGCGAGGGATTCTCCAGCGGACTCCTCAAGGGGTACTTGGAAACCACGGTGATAGGGTGGCTTTCGAAGTAGGGCCTCATCTTGCGAGAGGCGATGAGGATCGCCAGCAACAGCTTCTGCATCATGGGGTACCGCTCCCGGGCGTCGCGCAGCACCGAACTGATGAAGTAGACCGGGTGCTGTATCTTGCGGGTCACCGAGTCCTTGGCGGGCTCGCTGCTTCGAGAGGGAGCGCGTCAGCCCCCAGTGATGCTTCTTCTGCGACGTCGATGGCGGCGTCGGTGGGCATGCCAGGCTCAGGGCCTTCCGGCCCTTTGCCACCTGGCTGCTCTTCTTGCTTGGTTGCCCCGGGAGGATGTTTCCGGGACGCTTGCCGCCGACCTTGTCCGGAGGAGCGTCACGCTCTACCACAAGAACTGCGCTGATCACCTGATTGGTGGCAGCGATGTACAGTAGTAGGGGCTCCTTTTCTGTTGGTGCCACAAGGACGGGAGGCGAGGTAGCACTTGAGGGACTGAAGAGCTTCTTCAGCCTCCGGGGTCCATTTCACGGGACCCGTCTTCTTGAGTAACTTGAAGAAGGGCAGGGCTCGTTCTCCAAGTCTTGAGATGAAGCGCCCGAGTGCGGTGATGCACCCGTTGAGGCGTTGTACGTCCTTGACTCGCCGTGGCGCCTCCATGCGCTCGATGGCCTTGATCTTGTCGGGATTGGCCTCAATCCCCGGTGGGAGATTAAGAACCCCAGTAGCTTGCCGGACGGGACCCCAAACACGCACTTGTCGGGGTTAAGCTTGAAGTTGACCCGACGAAGGTTGTTGAAGGTCTCGTGCAGATCTTGAATGAGGGAGTCCTTGTACCGAGTCTTGACCACGATGTCGTCGATGTATGCCTCCACGTTGCGGCCCAGCTGGGACCCAAGACATGCTTGCATGGCGCGCTGAAAGGTTGCGCCGGCGTTCCGGAGACCAAAGGCATCCGGGTGTAGCAGTAGCAGCCCTTGGGTGTGATGAAGGCCGTCTTCTCCTGATCCTCCACTGCCATCATGATCTGGTGGTACCCGGAGAAAGCATCCAGGAAGCACAGGAGCTCGCACCCGGCGGTTGAATCCACGATGAGATCAATCCGGGGTAGTGGGAAAGGATCCTTGGGGCAGGCCTTGTTCAAGTCGGTGAAGTCGATGCAGAGCCGCCACTTGAGGTCATGGGCTTTGGCACCACCACAGGGTTGGCCACCCAGGTTGGGTGCGGCACCATCCTGATGACGCCAGCTTCTTCCAGTTTGTCAACCTCGGACACGATGAACTCCAGTTTTTCCTTGCTTTGCTTGCGTAGAACTTGTTTTATCGGGCGAGCGTCTCTGACCGCCAGTTTGTGCTCGATCACCTCCCTTGGTACGCCGGGTAGCCCTGACGCTTCCCATGCGAAGACGTCAGAGTTTTCCCGAAGGAAGGCGACGAGCGCGCTTTCCTATTTGTCGGTGAGGCGGGCGCCGATGGTGATGGAGCGACTCCCGTCACTGGTCAACGCCACTTTTTGGTCATTTGCGGATCTTCATGAAATGACGCCTTCTTGAGGAAGTTGATGTCGAGCCTCCGGGTACCCTCCGTCCCCGGAGAATGCACCGACATCGCTTCCTGTACATCTTGCGGAACGTCCGAGGTCGCCGCCACCGTCTGGTTCAACTTCTGAACGCAAAAGATGGCGTCGTCGACGTCGGCCTTGATCGTGATCACTCCCCAGACCGCGGGGATCTTCATCATGTTGTAGGCGAAGTGCGAGACGGCCATGAACTTGGCTAGAGCCGGCCGGCCAAGTATGCCGTTGTACGGAAGTGGCGTGTCTGCAATGTCGAAGACGATGTCCTCGGTGCGGAAGTTCTCCTGGTCACCGAAGGTGACAGGGAGCGTGATCTTCCCCAGCGGCCGAGTGACGCTTCCATTCACGCCTTGGAACACGCCGGTGTCTTGCAGGCGAGAAAAAGGATTTGCAGAATGGCCAGCACCTTCGCCGTCAAAGGTTGAGGCTGGAGCCTCCGTCGACCAGCATCTTGGTGACCTTGTAGTTATGGATGATGGGCGACACGATCAGAGGAAGCGTTCCCACCCCGGCCACACTGGCAGGATGGTCTTCCGGGTCGAAGGAGATGACCTGCCCAGACCATTCCAGGGGCTTGGGCGGAGCAGAAGCAACCGCGTTAAGCTCCCGGACCAGCCTCTTACACGCGCCGTTGGATGGAGGCAGAGAGGCTCCCCCGTGAATGCACCCGACAACTCCGGTGACTTCCTGGAACCTTCCGCCACCGCCTCCCTGAGGAGCCGGAGCTTCCTTGTTGGAGGCGCCTTCTGATTGTTCTGTTCACGACCGCCTTGGCCGCCGCGTCCTCCTCGTCCCCCGCGGCCACCGCCGCGGCCCCATCCGCGGCCGCCTCCGCCTTGGCGACCTGTGGGACAGTCACGAGCGACGTGCCCAATGACGCCACAGTTGTAGCAGCCGTCCAGGCTTACCCCGTCGGCCCGACGCTGCTCTCGTATGGCGAGGTTCTTGAGTTGGCGGCAGTCCTTGAGAGGGTGGTTGCCGTCAGGATGAATGTGGCACCATGGGTCGTCTTCTCCCTCAGAGGCCGCCGCAGGCTTGGCCTTCTTAGGAAGGGGTTCGGTGACGAAGATGCGCTTGTCGGGTCCAGAGTCCCGCTTCTTGTTCTTGGCGGGGGGGTTTTGTCCTCGGGTTCATCCTCCCCGGGGAACTTAGCCCCCTCCTCAGCTCGGGCGCATCGATCCGCCAGCTCCCAGAGCTCGCAGGTGGATTCGACGCGGCGATTGCTCAACTTCTCGCGCATCCGGGTATTGCGGACGTTGGCGTGAAAAGAAGCGATCACCAGCTCTTGCTTGATGCAGGGGATTGTGTTCATCTTCTGGGTGAAGCGCTGGATGAACTTGCGAAGAGTTTCACCCGGAAGTTGCTTGAAGTCGTGGAGGTCGCTGGGAGCCCCCGGGCGCTCGTACCCGCCTTGGAAAGCCCCCAGGAACTGTTCCTTCAGGGTCCTCCAGGAACGGATGGAGCACTTGGGAAGGTTGAGAAGCCATGTCTGGGCATCTCCCTTCAGGGCCAGCGGGAACCAGCTGGTCATCATCATTTCGTCGGCCCCGGCGACTGCCGCAGCTAAGGAGTAGAGCTGCAGGAAGTCCGGGGGTTCGTGGTGCCGTCGTAGCGGAGGACGTCGATCTTGAATTTCTTGGGCCAGGTGACCCGGCGGAACTCAGGGGCAAGGGCGAGGCACCCTTCAGCGATGTCGTCGTCCCGATCCTCCCGGCGATGGCGCTCGCGACGCCGTTCGATGCGGGTGCGCATATCCTCGGTTAGACGGTTGTTGAGGTCGTGGCGAAGATCTTGGTTGCGCGTGGTAGATGACCCGACGGAGATGGCCTTGCCGCGGTCGCGGTTTAGCCGGTTCGCCATCGGTGGAGCGGTACGAGGAGGCTCCGTCTCGCCTCGGCGCTCGCCATGGGGCTGACCCCGCGGTTCGCGCGCCTTGTGCCCTCCAGCCTCGGGGCCGTTGACGGTGGGAGCTCGAGTAATGTCGGGCTCAGGGCCGCCGTCGGCGAAGTCGAGGAGTGCCTCCACACGGGCTCTCCATTCTTGGTAGACCTTGGGATCGCCGGAGCTCGGAGGGAACTGCATGAGAGCCTTGGCAGCGACAAGAGCGTCGTGGCGAGCTTGCGCGTCCGAGGGCAAGTGCGTAGATGACTTGCTTTTGGAGCTTCGGGGACATCCGCTGGTGCGGACGTGACCTCGCCCCTCCCTAGCGTCGTGACCCCTGCCCGCGCTGTTCCCGACGCTTTTCTCTCCAGAGCGTGGGGGTGGCTCAGTGGACAGTCCCGGAGTCACCGGATCGTCGGGGTCGACGTTCTTGTTGGTGTTGGCCTTCTCCGACGCGCTGTTCCCGACGAAGACGGTGAATCTTCCCATCAATCTGAGCAATGAGCATGACATTGCCCTTGCCGGAGTATTGCGTAGACAAGGTTTTCCAGATCTCCGCGGCTAGGGTTAGCCCCTCCACGGAGCGAGCAATGGAGGGCACCACCGAATTCAACAGCCATCCAACAAGCAAAGAGTTGATGACCTTCCACTTCTTCCCCTCCACACTAGTCTTGTCCTCTGGTTCTCCAACGGTACCAACCAAGTGCCCATCAAGGTCCTTCTGCTCCACAGCCAACATTGCCCTCCGGGACCAACTCAGATAGTTGGTAACACCCTCTAACTTAATTTCAGTGGGTGGCAAATCGATCTTCTGGACCACTTCCTGCCGAGGAACCATGGCCCCGGAGCTTGAGCCATCCGTCTTGGAGGTGAGAAACGTCGTGAGCTTCTCGAGAGCCTCAGCAAGGATTTTCTGATCACCCATCTTTCTGACCAACAGTGTACTGGAGGAATCCGGATTATCCGGTTGTGCTCGAGTCGGAAAAAAAATCCGAGCGGCACGGCAGCGAGCTCCAGCGGCGGTTCCCCACGGCTACGGAGCACGGCAGAGCTAGGGGAGAGAACGGGGCGATTTCTCCCCTGGCGCAAAACAACACCAACTGCAGTTCCAGGAGGTTCTTCTCCTCACGAGCAGCTGCACGCAGCAGCAACAGCACGGCAGCTCGAGCCCCTTCCTCAGCCCCCTTCACAGCAGCAGCTTCCTCTCCTTCTCCCTTCTTCTTCCTCGTACAACAACTGAGCCTCTTCCTTCCCGCTCACGCGCACGCAGCACACACCACAGCCGCCTCCTCTCTCTACCCCCTCCTCACAGGTAGCTATCCTAGCGGCCAGCCAGCACCACCGCCGCCACGGCCATCAACCCGTGCTCTGATACCATGTTGAGCAGAGAGGAGCTCACCTGGTGGTTTCCGTCATGGCCGGCGGCTGGGTGTTGCTTTGATTCGAAATTAGGTCAGGGAGGATGCGAACCCCTCCTCTTCTAAGTGCACAGCTCTCACATTGATGGGCCAGGCCCAATAACGGTTCAACACATACAAATTGCCTAGCAAAAACAAACCTGCCGACAAAGTCGATCCGGCGCAACGCACAACCCCTATGTGTCATCAACTATTTTTGGAGTTATCTCTACTATATAATATGTCTTCAGGTGATGGTCCGTTTTTCACTTTCCGATTTTACCCTTGTGTTGCTAGGTTAATTATCGAGTATGCCACCGCCAAGTCAACATAACAGTTCGTACAGAAAAAAACCGCCGAGAAGCGCCGCTCCTGCAGCCCAACCAGCGCGCCGCCCCCGATCCTTCGGCCGCCGGCCAGCCTACCGCCCCAACCTCGCGCGCCGCTCCGTGCGCGACGCCATCGAGCGCCAGCAGGGGAGAGGGAGTTGAGGGCGATCAGGATTGGCTCGTGCCGGCGGGCAGCACTGCCGGAGGTCACGCCGCGCCGTCGAGCGCCAGCAGGGAAGGTAGAGAGGGGGAGTTGGCCGCGCCGACGATAACCTGTAGCAGCGATCCCCTGTGACCCCGCCCATCTAGGTGATCTAGCCATAATAAAACATGACACTTTGACAAGCTAACAACGGATCTGTACAGTACAGAAAGGGAGAGCTTGTGCTTGGGTCTCGTGTGTTGGGAGTGCTGGCGGCGGGGGTGGATTGCTAAAGATCAGAGAAGCTAGCTAGGGCAGCGTTGTGTTGTGTGCGTGTCCCTTCGCGTGCGTGCGGTAGGCCAGGTTCGATCGGGTGTGGCCTGCTGGCTGTGGGCTGGCCAGCCAGCCCAATTCGGGCTACGTTGGATTATTTTACAAGGAAAAAATCGGGAATTTTAGAAGATTTCAAAATGAAAATTTCCAAACTCTTGGTACGATTGATTTAAAAAACTCTTGGTATGATTAAAAAATAGAATATATTATAATATAATATTTTTGGGTTTCCTTTAATTCCAAAACAACCAAAAAGGTTGACGATCAAATTTGGGACAAAATTTAGGTCGCACCAATAACCATAAACCTTGATCTTTTCTAACCCATTGCAACACACGGACACTATACTTTTGTAATACGGGCAGTGAAGTGGCCCACATCTATCGAAAGACCCACTGCGATGCTACGACATGCCACTGAGTCTCAATAAAATTGAAAATTGAAGACCGAGGTGGCATTACCTCCCGATAAGAAAAAATCTGATTCTCATCGAATATTTTTTTTAATGTTTTGAAAGAACGTTGGCCCGTTGCAACGCACGGGCACTTTGCTAGTTTTCTTTAGGGATTGAGGATTTTTTTTGTGACCAACCGTTTTTGAGATGCAAAGTGGCACCGAGAAAGTCTTGAGACATGGAATTTCTGAGAACCAGTTTACATTGCGTGTTCCTCGTCATGGATACCCCTAGATCACGCACAATACATCAGGCCCAGTTTTGAACGGCCCCAAAGAGCAATCCATCGGCCCAACACAAGCACGAACAGCGAACTCTTGTCTTCTCCGTCGCCGGAGCATCACGCCGCCGTCGCGCCCCCACTCATCTCTTCCGCGGTTGTGACCACGCTTCCCTACCTCACTACAGGCCTGCGGCTTCTTCATCCGGTGGTTACCTCGGCCTCAAGTTGAGTAAAGCCTCACCTTTCCAGGCACTTTTTTTTTCTTGTAGCGAGGGTTTGGTGCCCTATGCATTGCTTCGCAACAGGGCGTAAAGTAGCTATGCATTTCTGCAGCCGCTAGATTCCCCAGGTCCAGATTTCAGTTATCTTGAGAACTGAGCTGTATGTATCTTTAGCGTTCCTGCTCTTTAATTTTTGCCCCCAAATGAACTGGTTTTGCACATGTATTATAGGAGAAAATAGGTTGATTTATTGACAAATTTTCGGTGTAATTTTAAGACTAACCGGAGCCAAACACCATATAGGATGTATGATAAAGGGCCGGAGAGCTTAATAGATCATGTTTTGGGGAAAGCTCATTTCAGTTTTGCTGAGCAGGGCATAATCTAGTCCCGAGTCCTGATTTTCGTTTTGTGCAAAATTGAACACTGCAGCAGGAGGACCCAAGGCGATGGAGATGAGAGCCCGTGAATCTGTAGGCCTGTCGGAGGACCTGACTCGGGCAATTGCACCATATGCCGCCGCCCTGCACGATGCATTCCTCCAATCCCACTGCTCCTCATGTTTCAGGAAGCTGCCATCTCAAACTCCACGAGCCTTATCTTGCATGATGTGCTTCTCTGTTCGGTACTGCTGCCTGGACTGCTTAAGCTCGGATTGTAAAGTGCATTCCTCTTCTGGTGAATGTTGTTTCTTTGCTGAACACCTCAAGAAAGCATCTCCTTCCTTTCTTACTGAAGGCTCGAGCGACCCCCGTGCTGCTCTTCGGCTTCTTTATTTGCTTGAGATGCATGGTCTCGTTTCATCTGATTCAATCAACCAGACCAGCAGAATTGGTGGGCTTTCAGCCAGTGGTATAGTTGAAGCCCTGGGAGAAGGTGGGGAGGTTGCCGAGAGGATACTGGAGGGAAGCATGCTGATGTCCTCTGCCAGAACAACGATGACACAAACTTCTGTTGTTTCCATCAATGATCTGACAGTAGAGACAGTGGCTTTATGGGCAGTGATGATCAATAGTGTTGCGGTGCAGATTAGTGAAGGGCGGGATCTTGGAATCGCAGTTTATGGGCCTAGCTTCTCATGGTTCAATCATAGTTGCTCTCCGAACGCTTCTTATCGTTTTGTATTGGCTCCTTCCAATGAAGATTCTGTTTCAGACAAATCTGAATACCCTGCAGTTCCTTCTAGCAAAGAAGTAGCACTAGACGCGGTAAACGAAATCAAATGATAGTTTTTTATATTTAGCATCTTCTCATCTTCTGTACCTCTGCTTTCAGAGTCCTAAGAGAGAGAATAATTGCCCACTTTGCATATCATTATCATATCTTAATGTAGAATAAGTTATTAAGCTTTGTATTGGTTGCAGTGGCATGCTTGGCAGTTTGAAGATGATTCTACTCATGGTACTTCTTTCATGTTCATTTATGCTGCAATGTGAGATGCAAAATTTTAACCAGACTCTCTTTAGCACTCAGCAAATATGGTCCAAGAATTGTTGTTCGTTGCACAAAGCCAATCAACAAGGCCGATGAAGTTTGCATAACATATATTGATCTTCTCCAGACCAGGGTACTGTTTTATTGCTAAATCCTAATTTGTTTGCAATGTTAGGAGGTCAGTAGCCTTAGTGTATTATTGATTTTGCAGAATTAGACATTTTAATTTTTTCCATGTAATATGTGCATCTTCATCACTGGTCCGCTTAGTACTAGTGTTTTTTACATAATCAAATTTGCCCTCAAGTTATGCAAGTGTACTACTGTTTATAGAACTCTTAATGCACTTGGTTCAACTATTTCTGTAAGAAACTAGGGCCACCCTTCATCCATTTTTATTCTAAATGGAACTACCAATGACCACTTTATATAGATACAGTCCCACCTTATGCAAAAGCTATCTGAATGCACACCTACTTTAGGATGGATTTGGAGATTATAAGGGAATCCATGTATATTACACGTTTTCGTTTAGATGTATTGGATATGTATTTCTTGGCCGTAGTTGATGCACACTCCACTCTGATTGTCTTGGTTAAGTTTTTGTGAAATCTATTGTTGAAGACCGCATTACCACACTCTCTCTTGAGTTGTCTGCTCTTCTAGTATATACTCTAAGTCAGAATCGAAAATAGCCAAAGGAAGGGGTATGGAGTGTGAATTTATATTGAAATGGTAAAATTACATGTATTTAGCAACAAATTTGAATGTTAGTGATATGTATTCAGGAACGGAGTGAATTTTTTTTTCTTTGTTACTATTTTCATACTGTTATCAAACTCATAAGTCTCAACCTGCCTTGACAGGAAACAAGGCATTCAGATCTTTGGTCAAAGTATAAATTCATTTGTTATTGCAAGCGTTGTACTGCATCACCAGAACCATATGTGGATCTTCTTCTGAATGTAAGAGCCCAAACTCTGGATAAAATGTTATCATCATTTGTTCGCAGTCTACCATGTGCTTTATGTAGATTTAGTACTACCTTTATGCACTTGCTAGAGGATAGTTAGGAAAATTACAATAATTGTCTGCTTTGCCATGAATGTACATCTTTGAACTTCTCTCACTTATGACTTACAAATAAATTGTATATTGACCAGTAACTAAAAAACTGGTTTATTCTGGTCTGGTGTATACATTAAGCTAGCAACCCTTGCTACATAGCTGCATATGTTGCAGGTTGCTAACACTTTATGCTTAAACTAGTACATTCTTGTTTGCAAGAAAAATAAGCACTTATATTTTGTGCAAACTGACATGGTACTCTAATCAGTGTGATTTTAGGAACTTGAATTCACCAGAGGATGCTGCTATGTCTCCAGCAATCGAGGATTTGGATGATATCTTACAACAGGCAATCTCTATATACTCAGTGGGTGATGACCCTAAAGCTTGCTGTGATATGATTGAAACCATGCTTTCCAAAACCTTGATGGCCGATTTGCAGGAAGTGAAACTTTCACAAAGAAGACATATACTGCATCCTCTCCATCCTCTCCACCATATATGTCTTAGAGCTTACATACCACTTGCCTCTGCTTACCGCTTCCGTGCCCTAAAAGCAAACACTGATGGTTCCAAGGGAGAAAACAGTGATGTTCCTTTCGAAATGACCAAAGCTGCAGCAGCTTATTCGTTAGTTCTTGCAGGAGCTACACACCATTTATTCTTATCTGACTGCTCCTTAATGACCCCACTGTCACATTTTTTGTTAAGCGCCGGACAGTCCATGTTAGATTTTGTTGAATGTATCAAGGGAGAGACAAGGGAAAATGTATCTGAAGCTAAGTCCAGCTTTGCTTCATGTTCGGCAAGTCCAGCAAAACGTGATTCTGCACAGTACAATAAATTCAGATCAACCTGTGAAGAGTTTGGCAAGCGCATGTTATCGTTATCATTGCAGTGCTGGCCATTTCTTGCTCAAGGCTCACCCTGTCTGGAAAAGATAAAGAACCCTATAGACTTTAGATGGCTTGGGACAGCAATATTTCAGTCTCTCCATCTCTCTGAGGAAGATTCTGCCAACCTTTCTTGTACAGATGGCCTAGCAATTAACATGGAAAAGCAGAAGGGTTGTATTCTCAGTTTAGCTGCTTGCTGCATCACCTTTTCCAAATATCTTGCAAGCATATGCTATGGTCCACAACATTATTTGGCAAATTATGCTAACGATCTGCTTGAAGGTATCAATCTCGCACAATAACTTTCTGAGGTGGCTCCTTGTGTGATTATAAGATATTAAGATGTAATACCCCAGGAGTTGGCATCGATGTGCTCCATTGTCATTATTTAGGGCTGTGAAGGCGTGGAGCTTATTTTCGAGATGGTTGTAGGACTAAATTGTTATTTTCTTTATATGTAATCACAGTTTGTCAATTCTATTTATTCTGATGAACAAGCTAATAACAGTGAGATTTATGGGAAGTCCCTCACATGCTTCTCTGGCTTTCGTTTAACGTAAGATTCCTGTTTCTATATAATCATGTAACATAGTTGTCTCAAAGTGTGTTCCAACACTCCTTGTGAAGCTAATAACACTAACATTCCATATCGATGACCCCTGGACCATTGTATTGGTAACTTCTCTCATTACACAAAAGTATCCACACATTTTTTTTCTTATGATGCAAACTAATCTTGTTTATCACTGATGGAAGAATCATCATCACACACTGGCCCATGAAGGTCTCCACTTATTTATTAATTAATTTCAGCCAGCGGTCAGTTATTGTTGATTGTCTGTGTGGGTGGTGGTGGTGGTGGTTGGGGGGGAATCCTCGCAGTTCATAGATTGTGTTGTCGGAAGCGAGGTCTAGGACCATGTCATCTACCCGTAACTCAAGATGTTTTCCACATTATTTTAGTGAAAAACAAATGCACCATATTTTTTGGTCACAAGTATGTCTTTGTTCAGTGAACTGAAAAATATAATTTTGCAACCAAAAAAAAATATAATTTTGCCCCTTTGATAAAAAAATACAATCATCACTGTTTTCTTCAGGGTGCATTGCAAAACAGTTAAATGGAGAAGTTTTTTTTAGACTTGAGTGACATGGCGACAATCCATTGATATGTTTAAAACAAAGATATGTCAGTCAACACAATTGAATGAAATGAGCTCGTGAGCTTGCTCCGTGAAGTTACTGCCTTACTGTTGACTACTTTTGTGGACTGTTTGTGTCATCGGAATATTTTTTTTTCATCAGTGTTCCTGCATTGGCAATCTCAGTATGATAAGTTTGTCGCACCCCGGGAACAAGGGGTTCCCGTGGACTCCTACAACGTGACTCATGAGCTACACTTTCAACTGGAGGTAAACACCAAGGTTCACGGGATCTGAACGCGCAACTTTACGATTCTCCTAACCCGGGAATATGGCAAAGTACAGACGAGGGAACATGGCATGTGCAACACAGAGGACCAACAGAGAGAAGGCTGCAGGACTTTGTCCTTATCTAAGAGAAGAGCCGGCAGGAAGAAGAGAAGGAGGTACCAGCGCCACCAATCCGATCGCCTTTTAGGCAAGCTTTAGACAGGGGACAGAGGGCATGACTAGCTGGCCGGTGTGGTATCCCCTTGATGTATAAAAGAAGGACCAAGGCCCTCTGAGAGAGGGATCGTTTTCCAGTTAACTAGAGGGCTAGGCTAGATGTTCAGATCAGATCTGGACTTAGTCTCCTAGCTCTAGATCTCCAGTCACCCGGAACACTTCCTTGTAGCCCGAATACTCATACCGCCACCATATATTCAGACATGCAGGAGTAGGGTATTACGCTTCCGAGCGGCCTGAACCTGGGTAAACTGCCTGTGTGTTCTACTTTCTGCAACCTTCGTTCGCTCGCGAAGATCCTCCTCGCGCCCCTCACCAAATCTCTAAAAGGGGTCTCCCGACCTCCGGTGTTCGTGACCTCGGACACGACATCTGGCGCGCCAGGTAGGGGGCGCAAGTGATCTAGCGAGCTTCTTCGATGTCGTCAAGGCTACCGATGGCACCTAGGAGGAAGAGATGTGCCTCGACTACCGCGGCTGCTCGAGCCGCGCGCACGCGCTTTTCTCGGCGCAAACGTTCCCCCTCGCCCGAAGTGCAGAGTTCCTCCACGAGCCGCCACACGCTGCCTCCTCCTCCACCTGCCGCAGATCCTGAGGTTGCCGTGGAGGCAGAGGTCGAGGCTGCAGCTCGGGACGCCATGCCGCCTCCACCCCCACCGGGGGCCGCTCGTGTTCCTGACGCAGTTCCGCAAGGAGCGGGAGAAGCTGCTGGCGCGGGGGGTGTTGGAGGAATCCCACAGCCTCCTCCGGAGGTCAATCGCCCTCCTACGCCTTCGCAATGCGCAGAGTCCGTCCTCCCGTCTCCGCCGAATGGGCCACCAGGAGGCACAGTTGGGGCAGCCAGCCATATTTCTGGCCCTGTCCCTTCGGGAGTTCGCCGCACGTGTGAGGCCATTGCTGCTGCCAAGCTCTCTTCCAGCATGCTCCTGACTCCCACGAGCATCCGCAACGCTACCAGAACTGGGCTGATCACATCGTCGAGTTGCTTGCCTTCGCTCAGCACAACGCTCGCCCGAGGGCGGCTTCTCACGCTCCGTCCGTTGGTGGACCAGAAGGACCAGGGCCTGCGCGGCGTGCTTAAACCGCGTTGTTTCCAGGTCATGCTCCAAGGGAAGAACTGATGTACGATGCTCCTCAGGGCATGCCCGCAGCCGCTGCGACAGGGGTTTGGGCAGAAGCTCCACCCCTTCCATGACCGGGTGGCGTACCCCACGGTCGCCCTCGTCGCGCTGCAGATCCGGCAGACCACATCTCAGTTGGGTCTTCTGCTCCACCCACCGGGCAAGATCCAAAGTATCCCGTGAACGAGCCTGCACCAGCTGCTCGCCCGCTCGGCCTTGTCCGGTACGGGGTGTGGGCCGGAGACATCGGTGATGGCATCTCGGCATTCACGCCTACACTGCGTGTTGTAACTGGCCTCACAAGTTCCGGCCAGAGATTCCGGTCAAGTACAACGGAAAGACAAACCCGAGGGATTTCCTTCAGATCTACAATACGGCAATGCATGCCGCTGGGCCGATGAAGCCATCATGTCAAACTGGTTTGCTCTGGCCCTTAAAGACGAAGCACTTTCTTGGCTGTGCAACCTACCATCGCAGTCAGTCAAGTCTTGGCCGAACCTGTGCAACCTGTTCTTGGGGGCTTTCCAGGGAGCTTACAAGCGCTCGGGAACGATCAATGACCTGCATGGCATGAAGCAGGGCGAGAATGAGAGCCTGCGCGACTACATTCAGCGCTTTTGCTCTGTGATGAACAATATCCCTGGCCTAAAGGATGCTGCCATTCTGTCTACCTTTCACGTGAGTGTCCGAGACCAGAAGATGCGAGAGAAGTTGAGCACACACAACATTGAGACCACTCAAGACTTGTGGGCTCTGACTGAGAAGTGTGTGCGCGCTGAGGAAGGGCGCCGCATTCCCGGGGAGTCATCATCTAGCAAGGCCGAGCCTAAGAAGGCCAAAAAGCGAGAGGTAGCTGCGCCAGCTCCTGTACCCAAGGTGCTGGCCGCGGAACCTGAGCCTAAGAAGGCAAAGGTAGAAGGGGTAGTGGCCCCGGCCCCGGCTTTGGACGTGTGGTGCCCTCTCCATGGAGCTGGCAAACAAGACATTCGAGATTGCTTCAAGATTCAGGGATTCATTCGAGACCAACGTCAGAACAATGAGATCGCCCGGCAGAATGGAGGGTGTTTCGGATGTGGAGACACCAACCACATCCGTCGATTTTGCCCCACAGGAGGCCGGGGCGGCCGGTTTGTGGCCGAGGTGGATTCATGGGAGGACGTGGCGGTGGTTGTGCTGGATTTGGTGGGCAAAACTTGCCTGCCATTGAAGCCGATCCCGCTGGAGAAGAAAACGGTGGTGGAGCCTTCCAACCAGCCGTAGATATCGTTTGCATCCACGGAGGGGCCTCCAGCTTTCCCTCGGTGAATGCTTTCAAGAAGATGTACCGTGAAATTAACGCTGCAGAGCCTTCCCGGAAGCGCATCGACCCTTGAAGTGGTTAGATCGGGCCCTCACGTTTGATTCACAGGATCACCCTGGTCGCATTACTGGTGTTGGAATTCTACCACTCGTGGTTTCGCCAACCATACATAATCTGGCCGTGAGTAAGATGCTGGTTGACGGTGGAGCAGGGCTGAATTTGCTCTCCGTCAAGGTCATGGAGAGGCTGCAGATTCCTCTTGACCGCTTGAGACCGACTGGAGCTTTCCAAGGTGTCAACCGGGGACTCACACACCCTCTTGGGCAGATCACTCTGCCAGTTACCTTTGGAGAGCTGGATAATTTTCGCACTGATAATATCACCTTCGATATTGCAGACATTCCTTTACCGTACCATGGCATCTTGGGTCGTCCTGCATTGGCCAAGTTTTGGCGGCTTCCCATTATGCCTACAATGTGCTGAAGATACCCAGCAAGATTGGGGTCATCACGTTAAAGGTTGGCTGCCAGGACGTCATCTTCTACGTAGATGCAATTGCAAAGGCAACATGGCGGCCAGTCCCAGGGATGGGCAACATCTACCGGGGACAACGATGAACATTTCGTCACTGTCACCTTGCCCGGGAACAAGGCACCCGTGAACGAGCCGGAGGGACCTGCACCAGCCAGTGTGGCCATGAAGCAGAACCCTCCAGTTCCAAAGGCGAGGCTCGAGTGTAATGACGCCAAGCTTACTAAGAAAGTCCGATTGACCGGTGATGGAAACATCACCGTCACTATCGGCACGGGATTGCCTGACAAATAGGAAAGCGCGATCATCACCTTCCCGCGGGAAAACTCTAATGTGTTCGCTTGGGACCCATCAGGTCTTTCCGATATATCTAGGGAGGTGATTGAGTACAAATTGGCCGTCAAGGAAGGTGCCCGTCCTATTCAGCAAAGAATTCGACCACAGTCAGACAAGAAGCGTGAGTTCATTCTTGCGGAGGTTGACAGATTATTGAAGGCAGGGGTGATCTGGGAAGTACCGCTTGCCACTTGGGTAGCAAATCCAGTAGTGGTGCCAAAACCTCACAGTGACGATATGAGATTGTGTGTTGATTTCACTGACCTCAACAAATCTTGCCCCAAGGATCCGTACCCTTTTGCCTCGGATTGATCAAATTGTGGATTCTACAGCTGGCTACGATCTGCTATGTTTCCTAGATGCTTTCTCTGGGTACCATCAGATCAAAATGGCCAAAGAAGATGAGGAAAAAACTGGTTTCATCACTCAAAAAGGTTGCTACTGTTAGGTTTCCATGCCTTTTGGTCTGAAGAACGCAGGAGCAACTTTCCAGCGCGCAATGCGAGCCTACCCGGGGCCTCAGATTGGAACCAATGTTGAAGCTTACATTGATGATATCGTGGTCAAAACCAGAAAGAGAGAAACCCTCATCTCTGACCTGGAGGAGACCTTCAACGACCTAAGGAAGATAAATCTCAAACTGAATCTCGCGAAGTGTGTCTTTGGGGTGCCTTCAGGGAAATTGCTGGACTTCTTGGTTTCTCA
The DNA here is from genome assembly GCA_947311845.1 of Poa pratensis. NCBI lineage: Eukaryota > Viridiplantae > Streptophyta > Magnoliopsida > Poales > Poaceae > Poa > Poa pratensis. The sequence continues at coordinate 70,588,397 of CAMZMU010000128.1, read as the reverse complement.
CCGGAGCATCGAGGCAAATCCTGATAAAATTAAGGCAATTGAGATGATGGAAGCTCCGAAGTGCATCAAGGATGTGCAACGTCTCAATGGGTGTATAACCGCCCTCGGGATATTCATATCCAGGCTGGGAGAGCGAGCGCTTCCATTCTTCAAGTTGCTCAAAAAGTCTGGGCCAGTGAAGTGGAACCCGAAAGCTGAAGCCACTCTGCAGGATCTGAAGAACTATCTGTCTAGCCCTCCCATCCTAGTAGCACCAATGCCCGAGGAGCCGTTGCTCCTTTACATCGGTGATACCAATCAGGTTGTGAGTGCGGCTCTGGTGGCAGAGCGGGAGGTGAAGACGGGGCTGGAAAGAAGGTTCCCAGGAAGTCTTCAAAGGAGCTTTCTGACCCAGTTCAACTGGATTCAACTGCTTCTTGCCCGGATACTTATCCTGGCGTTACTAAGTAGAGTACACCATCAAAGCCCACTCCCAAGTTGGAGCAAAGACCAGTATACTTCATCAGCTCAGGCTTGCGTGACGCTCGAGAACGGTACCCCATGATACAGAAACTTTTATTGGGGATTTTGCTGGCATCGAGGAAAATGAGGCCATACTTTGAAGGGCATACCATTACAGTAGTGTCTTCCTACCGTCTGGAGCGTGTGCTCCGCAGTAAGGACGCCATCGGGCGAATCGCTGAGTGGCGATGGAATTATCTGGGTTGGGCTTACAATTCAAGTGTGCAGACGCTATCAAAAGCCAAGCACTCGTGGATATCTCGGCTGAGTGGAGTGAAACTTCAATTGTTCCTGAGGAAGAAGAATCTTGCCTTCCCGGGAAAGAAGAACCTGATACCTGGACTCTCTACTTTGATGGATCTCTTTTCGGGGGACAGGCAGGGGCTGGGGTACTGCTGGTATCACCCACGGGTGAGCAACTCAAGTATGTCGTTCAGATGTTGTACAAGACAGGGATTACCAACAATACCGCTGAATATGAAGCGTGAGTTCATTCTTGCGGAGGTTGACAGATTACCAACAAGGGGTTCCCGTGGACTCCTACAGCGTGACTCATGAGCTACACTTTCAACTGGAGGTAAACACCAAGGTTCACGGGATCTGAACGCACGGCTTTACGATTCTCCTAGCCCTGGGAACCTGGCAAAGTATAGACGAGGGAACATGGCATGTGCAACACAGAGGACCAACAGAGAGAAGGCTGCAGGACTTTGTCCTTATCTAAGAGGATTGCCGGCAGGAAGAAGAGGGGGAGGTACCATTGCCACCAATCCGATCGGCTTTTAGGTAGGCTTTAGACATGGGACAGAGGGCATGACTAGCTGGCCGGTGTGGTATCCCCTTGATGTATAAAAGGAGGACCAATGCCCTTCGAGAGAGGAATCGTTTTCTAGTTAACCAGAGGGCTAGGTTAGAGGTTCAAATCAGATCTGGACTTAGTCTCCTAGCTCTAGATCTCCAGTCACCCGAGAACACTTCCTTGTAGCCCGGATACTCATACCGCCACCATATATTCAGACATCCAGAAGTAGGGTATTACGCTTCCGAGCGGCCTGAACCTCGGTAAACTACCTATGTTTTCTACTTTCTACAACCTTCGTTCGCTTGCCAAGATCTTCCTCGCGCCCCTCACCGAATCTCTAAAAGGGGTCTCCTGACCTCCGGTGTTCGTGACCTCGGACACGACAAATTTATTCCAGTTTTCTTCCCCCGTTACTAATTATAAGATGTTTTAAGATTTTTCTGATTCACACGGGTCTATAAACGTTTCAGTGTGTAGATTCACTTATTTTAATCCGTATGTAGTCCACATTAAAACCTCAAAACATCTTATAATTTGAAACGGAGGCGTACTTGGCAAATTCAATATGTCTTGCTGGGATGCACCTTTAGTTTTCCTAACCACAGTAGAGAATTGTGTAAGCAAATGAATCGTGGATTCTTCTGATGCCAGCACAATTTCACGCAACAGCTGCTTTGTCTAATACCTAATATATAAAGGCTGGAAGAAATCTGCCTCCAAATCAGAAGCCACATCGCCCTCTTTCCACGACCGTTCGATCTACACCATCCGACGGCCAGAGAGTGCCCACGTCGCCTCCCGCGCGCTACTGTACCCCTCCGCACGATTTTTGGCGCGGCAAAATTGCAGAAACCCCCGCAAAGGACCGAATCGCAATTTCCGGAAAAGACAGGGATCTCCGTGTAAAACCACCACCACAACGCAGCTTCCCTCTTCCCCTCTCCCCGCGCGAGCCGGAGCTCGCCGTTGCCGCCGACGCCTCGCGCCGCCGCCAGGCTCTTCCGAACTCAGATCGACGGGCACGGGCGGCTCCGCCGTCGCCGCCTCCACCTCCTGGCCGAGCGCCGCGTGCCGGGACGCCGCGGCCGCGCGGGAATCGCCGCCGCCGCGTCCACTGCCCTCCGCAGCGTCCGCGGGCCGCCGGCGACGCTCCGGCGACCCAGAGTCCTGGCTCGCCGTCGTTCGACGGCGGCGCCGACGCCGCCGCCGCGGCAGTGGCAGCCCAGGGCACTGCTGACGTCATCGCGACGTCAGCGCGGGCCCAGGTTGTCTGTTTTTTTCTTTTTCCGCTGAAAATCCAGAAAAAAGCAAAATTACTTACATGTGGGCCCCACTGCTTTATACAAAATCCAGAAAAATGAATATATTACAAATTCAATAACTTCAAATTTACACACCGCAAAAATATGAAAAATATAGCAAAATGGTAATATTTTAAAATTTTGAATGCATTTCAAATATGAGCATTTAATAAATGCAAACAGAATTTAAGTATGACAAATATATCAACGGGAACACAAAAAAAACTGGTGGCTACTTATGACATTTGACCGAATTCCGGATTCGAATATTTCAAAATTTCAGATTACTTTGAAATCTGAGCATTTAATATACATAAACACAATTTAAACATTAATAACTTCCCAATTTTACCAATTTTTGAAGTTTGAACATCTTAAAAATGTAAATTTTCTTGAATTTAAACATATTAAAATCCCAAAAACTTCCAAATTTCAGGTCTTTACACCACATGTTCACAAACATGACAAAAAAGCAGCATCCTTACAAAAAAAAGCTGCCTACCTATGGCATGTGATCAACATTCAAATTTTAATATTTAAAAAAATACCTTCCAAATCTGAACATTCAATAAACATAAAAAATAATCAAATATGATTAACTTCCCGATTATAACAATTTTTGAAATTTGAACAACTTGCAAGTACATTTTTAAAAAAGTTTCAACAGATTTAAATTTAAACAACTTTTGAATATAGTCATTTACAATTCCAATTTTTTTTACACCGCACTCTTTCTTCTTCTAACAATTTTAAGCGTAAACTTTCTCCGGATTTCAATAATTTCCTAAAGTTCACAACTTCTAAATGCCAACATTTTCAGATCTGAATTTCACTAAATAGGCAACTTCTAAATGTCAACATTTTCAAATCTGAATTTCACCAAACACTCCATTTAAATTGATCTTATGTTCTAGGGTGCTCTTCAATATCTTTTCCCACTTTGTACAATTTTTAAAATCTATTTGGCCATTTCAAGTCAAAAATTTAAATACATTCCAACACATACAATTTTTAAATTCACAATATTCTTTAAGCGCACATTTTTTGAGTTCCAATAGTTTCCGGGTATGAAAAAACTTCTGAATATAGACATTTTCCAAATTTGAAATTTACCAAACCAGCTCCAAATCAATCCAGACCAATTTCAATTTTTTTTTTTGTGAAAATCAAAATAGCCATTTCGCATACTTTGGGACCTTTTCCAAACTATTTCAAACCTTAATATTTTAAAATAATACATACAAACTCATTTGATACCTTTACATCATTTTGTAAAATATAGATTTCATACTTTCCTTTCGAACTCAAATAAAATCCAGAAACCTAATATCAGTAATAGCATTCAATATGACAAACCTAATAAAATAATTTGGTACGCAACATCTTATTTAAATAGAGTTTGGTAAAACTTTTAAACACAACTACCCATTTATATCATGGGCTTCAAAACATCAAAATAAGAATACCACAAATGTAAATATCAATAAATAGTTGGTTTACACCTATTCTCCAAATAAATATAATTGAATCAAAAACCAAAATTTAAAACAAAACATTCTTCAAGTAATTTAAAACACTTTACAGATATTGTTCTAAGGTATTTGGACAATTTCCAAAAATTACTAAATGCTGCAAAATCAGTAACTTCAAAATAATACATTAAGGCTCATTTGATACCTTTACGTCATTTTGTAAAATATACATTTCATAATTTTCTTACGAACTCAAATAAAATCTGGAAACATAATATCAGTAATTGCATTCAATATGACAAACCTAATAAAATAATTTGGTACGAAATATCTTATTTAAATAGAGTTTGGTAAATATTTTAAACACAACTACCCATTTATATCATGGGCTTCAAAACATCAAAATAAGAATACCACAAATGTAAATATCAATAAATAGTTGGTTTACACCTATTCTCCAAATAAATATAATTGAATCAAAAACCAAAATTTAAAACAAAACATTCTTCAAGTAATTTAAAACACTTTACAGATATTGTTCTAGGGTATTTGAACAATTTCCTAAAATTACTAAATGCTGCAAAATCAGTAACTTCGAAATAACACATTAAGGCTCATTTGATACCTTTACGTCATTTTGTAAAATATACATTTCATAATTTTCTTACGAACTCAAATAAAATCTGGAAACATAATATCAGTAATAGCATTCAATATGACAAACCCAATAAATAATTTGGTACGAAATATCTTATTTAAATAGAGTTTGGTAAATCTTTTAAACACAATTACCCATTTTTATCATGGGCTTCAAAATATCAAAATAAGAATATCACAAATGTAAATATAATTGAATCAAAAGACAAAATTTAAAACAGAACATGCTTCAATAATTTAAAACACTTTACGGATATTATTCTAGGGTATTTGAACAATTTTTAAAAATTACTAAATGCTGCAAAATCAGTAACTTTAAGTACGCTCATCATAAATAAATACATTTACGGCGTACGATCAAACTTTAAATTTGGATATTTTAAACTTTTAACCGTCTCCCAAATCTGATCATTTCACAAGCGTGAAAAGAAATCGAATCTGAAAGACTTCACAATTTGAACAAATTTCGAAAACTAAACAATTTTAAGCCGGAAACTTTCTCTGCATTTTAACAAGTTTCAAGTCTGCGCACTTTCTGAATTTGGACATTTTCCAAGTTTGAATTTTACCACAATAACGCGGCATACAAATTTGAATACTCCGAAATTTTAGATGTCTTTCAAATCTAACCATTTTACCAACGTGAAAATAATTCAGATCTAAGTAACTTTCCAACTTGAATTTTTTTCAAACTCTACACAATTTTGAAACGAACACTCTCTTTGCATCCCAACGATTCTCAAATTTGCACAGCTTTTAAGTGTCGACATTCCCAAATTTGAATTTTACCACACGAGTGCGGCGTGTCGCCGCGCCCAGATGTCTAATTGTCTCTATGCCGCGCTTGCTCACTCTCATACGAACTAACTTTCTTCATAGCAAGCGGTAACCTGCATCTCAATTCTAGAAGACTAGAACTGGAAGCGGTAACGGTAACCCCTATTTTTCTAAAAAAAACTAATCGTGTCATGATTAGTAAGTCATCACGTTTGAAGTAACAGGTTTAGCCCCATATGTTCTACTCCAAAAACTCCAAAACGACTACACTTGCAAGACCTTCACTGTGCAAGTATTTAGGTAAAAGAAGAATACAACATTCATTTAGTTGTCGATTATACTATTACATCAAGCAGCTGAGAGCTGACAGACATACAAACAATCAACAGCTAATCTTTATTTGGTAGGAAAATTTTCTGGCACCGATTGGGAGTAGCGTACGCACTCTCCTTACCCGGCCGGCAGTTTACTCGCCGTCCGAAGCTCGGGCGGCAGCGAGAGCCCATGCCTGCTTCGTCTTGAACTCGACCATCCTGCCAACGTCCGGCATGACTGCCTTCGCTGCGTCGAGCTCGTCGAAGCGCCCCACCCACGCGGCCAGGAGCGGGGTCCTGGCAGGGTCAAAGATCTTGGTCCTGGACATCACCTCGGCCGCATGTGCCCATGTGAGCAGGCTCCCCAGCGTGACGTCCACGACCCCGACGCGGTCGCCGCCGAAGAAGCCCATCCCCTTCGAGCACTCCCTCAGCGCCCCCTCCAGCGTCTCCACCGCGGCGAACGTCTGCTCCAACCCCTCGGACTTCTCCTCCGCCCTCTTGCCCCTGAACGACCGCACCCACGGGATCACGAGCTTTTCGTCGATGTAGGAGGCCCAGAAGCGCGCGACGGCTTGTTCATGGGGATCCGAAGGGAGGAGGGAGGGGCCGGTGCCGACGAAGGCCTCGTCGATGTACTGCATGATGATCACAGACTCGCACACCGGGGCGCCGTTGTGGATGAGCACCGGCACCTTCCTGTGCACGGGGTTGGAGCGGAGGAGCAGCTCGCTCTTGTTGGAGAGGTCCTCCTCGACCTCCGTGTAGGTCAGGCCCTTGAGGGCGAGGGCGAGTTTCACCCTCGTGGCAAATGGGCTTAGCCATGAGCCGAGCAGCTTCAGTTCGTCACCTCCGGCCATCTTCTACTTGTTTTGTGTGTTTGTGAAAGTTGAGCTAGTCTTGGTTTGTGCTGGTGGGATGTGGTGGATCAGAGCGACAAGGAATTGTTTTAACTGTATGTGTAGTAGCGCTCGGGTTGGGACTGGGGTATTGGAGGCAGCTGGCATTGACGGAGTCATCCACTATATATGCTTGCAGGTCCAGACAATGCTATAGGAGATCACCATTAGAAAATAGTGCCACGCCAATCACTGTCAACCTCATTAATGAACAGAGGAGTCAAAAGTTATAAGCCCGAAGGACCCTGACCGAAAACCAAAACATACTTCCTCCGTATCAAAATACAAGACTTTCTAACTATTCCACACATGTATCTAGACATGTTTTAGTGCAAGGTTCATATGAATCTTGCACTAAAATATATCTAGATATGTGTGTGGAATAGCTAGAAAGTCTTATATTTTGATACGGAGGGAGTAGATGCTAACCCAGCTTGCGTGAGGTGCTTTGCACCTACCACACATGCTCTTTCAGTCATTTTTTTTAACGGACTCTTTCAGTCTAAAATGTATATGCACATAAATGAAAAAGTAGCACGCTTTTTCAAAAAACAAAAAATAGCGCGCCGTCGTCACGGGCTAGGCCCAACCAGTGGTTTCGTCATGGGCCGGGATGAAAGCCAGGTTTCGACATGGCCCATGACGAAACCTGTGGTTTCGGCATGGCCGGTGATAAAAGCAACTGAAGGAGGTAGGTTCTTCTTTTCCTCTTTAATTTTCATGTTTTAACTTTTTTGTTTTGATGAACATATAAATATTCTCTATAGCATCTATAGAAAAACACACCTAATAGAGAGAAAATATGTATATATCCGTCAAAACAAAAAAGTTAAACACATAAAATTTGTTTGGAAGGGTGATATCTATTTACTCATGAAAGGAAAATTCAAACGATCGGCTGAGTGCGACAAATTTGACAAAAAAATTCAAATTATTTTGCGAATTTTGATCCAAAATTAAGCAGTTAGAGTCGACCAAATTCGAAACCGATCACGGGAATGAAACCTACTCATCGACGCGTATATATTTCATATATATTTTATCATGAATAATGATACGGTTGAGCAACTTTCATTTTAATCAAAAAAATTAAAGAGGAAAAGAAGAACGTACCTCCTTCAGTTGCTTTCGTCACCAGCCATGCTGAAACCACAAGTTTCATCATGGGCCATGTCAAAACCTGGCTTTCGTCCTTGACGAAACAACTGGTTTCGACACGGCCCATGACGACGGCGCGCCATTTTCCTTTTTTTTTTTTGAAAAAGCATGCTACTTTTCAAATAAATGTTTAAAATAATATTATTTAAAAAAAATCATCACAAGTGACAACTAAACCACCAGTTCTCCTGTCTGAAAAGATCGATGAGAGATCAGGACAAGATCTTTAGCAAGGGATCTTTTTCCGTAGGGAGTGGGGGCGAGATACACATTTCTAGGAAGACTCGTCGCGGAGATATATGCCTTTTAAGTTTTATTAAAAATGACCATCCTTTGTATAAAAATTTATCAGGAAGCATGTCTCTATTGCAAATATTATATTATTCTAGAAACGGTTACATCAAAGAAGCGTTCATACCAGAAATCCATTTTGGCTCCCGGGAGCACATGCTCCAGGTATGTTCAAACAAATTTCAAAAATTCAAAACTTGTCAAAAAATTCCGAAAAACATCATGCACGTACCTGAGCATGTCACGCACCATCGTGTTAAAGTTGGCGACGAATCGACATCGTATGCGCCCTGTGCAAAAATGACAAAGTTCTGACAGAAAATGAGATCCAAAATTTCGAATTTTTAGATCTGAGATTTGTCATTTTTGCACAGGGCGCATACGATGTCGATTCGTCGCAAAATTTGACACGGTGGTGCGTGACATGCTCAGGTACATGCATGATTGTTTTCGAAATTTTTCGACAAGTTTTGAATTTTTGAATTTTTTTTGAACATACCGGGAGCATGTGCTCTCGGGAGCCAAAACGCGTTTCTCGTTCATACGAACAACAATCAAATATATTACTATATGATAAATGATCTTTATTTCGAAGGGACATGCACTTTTCTATGAAATTGGACTGACGAGTCACGTCCCCATGCCGACTTAATTTACTACTCAGAAGCTGCAGCAGCCGCGGCAGCCTGTGCCTGCCTCATCTTGGCGAACTCGACCACCCTGTCAACATCGGGCAAGGCCGCCTTGGCGCCGTCAAGCTCACTGAAGCGCTCCACCCATGCCGTTAGGAGCGGTGTCTTAATGGGGTCAAAGATCTTGATCCCGGCCATCACCTCCGTCGCTTTCAGCCATGAGAGCAGGCTCCCAAGCGAAACGTCCACGAGACCAACGCTCTCGCCCCCAAAGTAGGCCTCCCCATTGGAGCACTCCCTCAGGGCTCCCTCCAAGGTCTCCACTGCAGCAAACATCTGCTTAGTCCCCTCGGACTTGTCCTCCTCTGTCTTGCCCCTGAGCGAATGCATCCACGGGCGAAGAGCTGCACAAACACACGTCGTTTCGGTGATCAGTAAAGCAGATATCCTGAAACCTAAATTTCAACGCAACAATTAAAAAGAAACGAAGAGCTATAGAAACCTTGTCGTCGATATAGGCAGCCCAGAAGCGCGCAAGGGCACGTTCATGGGGATCAGCGGATAGCAAGAAGGGCCCGGTGCCAGCGAACACCTCGTCAATGTACTGCACAATGACCACAGACTCGCAGATGGGCTTCTCGTCGTGGAGGAGCACTGGCACCTTCTTATGCACCGGGTTGGAACGGAGGAGTGTTAGCACTAATCTTGATGTTTTTGTATCTGCATGTTTATTTTCTGTATTTGCATGTATTAGCTGGGTGTGTGTGTTCCGCATGTATGCTGGAGCCGTGCGATACGGCAAGCCGGTGAGATGCCGTTGGTGGCGAGAAGCCGCTGTGTTGCATGCATGGATTTGGACGCTATCCAGTTGTTAGCCGAAGGCCTGGTCATAGTGCTTAGAGAGATTCTAGGAGATGATAAGGTCAGCTGTTAGTGGGTTAGTGGCTTAGTGCATGGGTTAGTGGCGTGAGTGGCCTCTGGCCGTGTGTGTGCGTGTGCCTATTTAAGGTGATGTAATCTGCATGTTTCATTGAGAAAAGAGAACAGAGAAGAAAACTTGTGGCTGTGTGAAACAGCGCAAGATCAAATCCTTTGTCTTTTGAGAGCTGCGTGAAGTAGCAGAGAGAGAGAGGTTCAGGGAGTTGAGGGATTCAACTCCTACATTTGGTATCAGAGCCGGATGACGAAGACGATGCCGCGCGACGCCGACGCTGCGGCGAGTGGAGTCATGGTGACCAGTGGCGGAAGCGGTTCGGTGATGGCGGCGGCCGCCGGCAGGTGTCGGTGCCGCTGCTAACCAGGACGAACTACTCAGCATGGGCGCTGAGGATGAAGTACATCATGCGTGTACACGGCGCATGGGGTGCCGTTGATCAGGAGAGCTCGTCCGCGGAAGCCGGCGGGAGCAAGGAGGAGATGGCCATGACCATCATCTCGCAAGGGATCGATGACGGGACGCTGCTGCGAGTTGCGGAGAAGGAGACCGTGGCGGATGTGTGGGCGGCGCTTCGCTCCATGCACATCGGCGCCGAGCGCGTCCGGGAGGCGAGGATTCAATCCTTGCGCTCGGATTTTGATGGCCTCAAGATGTCTTATGCAGAGTCCGTGGATGATTTTGCGGCGAAGTTCACGATGCTTGTGGGGCGTATCCGTGAGCTTGGAGACCCCATGGAGGAGAAGTACGTCGTGAAGAAGCTGCTGCGAGCCGTCTCCAAGAAGTACATCGGCGTTGCTTCTTCCATTGGGCTGTTCTGTGACGTTAACAAGATGTCCATGGAGGAGGCCATTGGATCATTGAAGGCGCATGAAGAGCTCCTCAAGGGACAAGAGGAGGAAGGTACCGAAGAGAAGCTTCTCATGACGAGGGGACATGACTCGTCGCGAGGACGAGGCCGCGGACATGGCCGTGGTGGAGGGCGCAGAGACAAGAGCGAGGTACAATGTTACAACTGTGATGACTTTGGACATTTTGCATGGGAGTGTCCCGAGAAGAAGAAGAAGGAGGAGGAGAAGGCACTGCTCGCTGGTTACGACAGCGACGGACCTGCTCTTCTTTGAAGCCGAGTGAAGATGAACATCAAGATTAGGGGTTGATTGTTAGCACTAATCTTGATGTTTTTGTATCTGCATGTTTATTTTCTGTATTTGCATGTATTAGCTGGGTGTGTGTGTTCCGCATGTATGCTGGAGCCGTGCGATACGGCAAGCCGGTGAGATGCCGTTGGTGGCGAGAAGCCGCTATGTTGCATGCATGGATTTGGACGCTATCCAGTTGTTAGCCGAAGGCCTGGTCATAGTGCTTAGAGAGATTCTAGGAGATGATAAGGTCAGCTGTTAGTGGGTTAGTGGCTTAGTGCATGGGTTAGTGGCGTGAGTGGCCTCTGGCCGTGTGTGTGCGTGTGCCTATTTAAGGTGATGTAATCTGCATGTTTCATTGAGAAAAGAGAACAGAGAAGAAAACTTGTGGCTGTGTGAAACAGCGCAAGATCAAATCCTTTGTCTTTTGAGAGCTGCGTGAAGTAGCAGAGAGAGAGAGAGGTTCAGGGAGTTGAGGGATTCAACTCCTACAAGGAGGAGCTCGCTCTTGTTGCCGATGTCCTCCTCGACGTTGTCGAATCTCAGGCCCTTGAAACTCAGTGCAAGTTTCACCCTGGCCACAAATGGACTTGGCCATGCGCCGATCAGCTTCAGGCTATCTCCTGCGGCCATGGTGTCCTGCTTGCTAGATCTGTGTGTATATGAAGGTCGATCTGCTTTGTTTTAGCTCGTGTTTCGTAGGTTGCTTTGGTGGATCATAGTGAGAGGGCACTGCATGTATATATAGTGTTCGATCTGATCATTTGGTTGATAACAAATGATCGAACGATGCGTCATGCATGATGATCGCAGATTGGGAGGTATACGTGCCCATCTTGGAGAGGAAATAAGCGACAGATGTGACAGAATACATGTGCCTGTCAGCTTGAATAATCCGGTCAATGTTATCTTTGACCACTATAGCCTGGGAAGATCGAAGCAATGATTTCATGAGAGTCCACTGGCTGTTATCTATGAATTGCAACCCAAGACTAATGCGTAGAGCATGACGCACTAGTGCTATCACGTACTACAGATTTTGTAATGGCGGTTTTGCTGTTGCTTTCATTTGACCTTTTGGGAGATACGACTTAGAGCATCTCCACCGGGGGCCTCCAAATTCGTGTCCGGCACCCCCAATGAAGGCCCAATTGGGATGTCGGACATGTGTCCGCCCATGTTTTTGACCCCGCCCACAGCGGCGCACCCCAAAGGTCCACCCCCAAAGGCGAGCAAAGGCTCGAACACCTTCGGTGCGTTCAAATTGACTCAAAAAAAATGAAACGATTCAAATTTCATTCATATTTGTTAATATATTACAAAGATTTCGAATGAAATTTGAAAACGGCAGCCTAACCCTAGCCGCCTAGCCTACACTTCGTCCCACCAGCTGTCGTCGTCGCTGTCATCCTCGATCTTCACCACCGCCGCGGAGGAGGCAGCACGGATGGAGGAGGCTCCGTCGTGGCGCGGCGCGTGGCTGGAGGAGGCTCCGTCGTGGCCAGGCGCACGGCTGGTGGAGGGGCCGCCGGAGGAGGAGGACGCTGTCATCGCCAGGGTCGCCAAGAGGCCCGGCGAGTCCTGCTCGATGTCCACCGCCGACTCGGAGAGCGCCGCCAGGAAGCCCGGGCTGTCGCCGTCGTGCTCGTTCCGCATCTCGGGCGGCACGTCGTAGCCGTAGGGGATGACCTCCACCGGCATTGCCTCCGCCCTGGGGCGACGGAGGGAGAGGCGCCCGCGCGGGCGGCGTTCGCGGATGGTGATGCCGCCACCACCGCGCGGCGGTGAGCGCCGCTCCACCTTCACAGTATGGCGCGGCACCGGCGGGAGGAGGCGGAAGGGGATTGTGCTACCCGTGGCCGCATGGCGGCGCGCAGCTTCGATGGCGGAGGCAGCCGTGTGGCCGGTTGCTTCCCATCATTCTTTGCGGCCGGCGGTGTTGTAGCGATGATAGCTGCCCGCTCGCGCTCGAAGCGCTCCATCCAGTGGCCCCAGTTGGCCTCGCCGTCGTCGTTCTCGGGGAGGCGGCGCTCCGCCGGCGTCATCCAGCTGCGCCGGCGAGCGATGAACCGCCTCATCTGCTCGTCCGTCTCGGGCAGCGGTGGCACGAGGAGGCCACCGGCCGAGATGGACCAGTGCTTGGGCAGCCGGTAGTCGTGCGGCGCGAGGAGCCTGTACCTGGCATGCGTGTGTGCAGGCGCCCGGCGTCCAGTCACGTCGCGTTGGAAACCGCCGACGACTGCGCCATTAACGCGGCCAGACCGGCCTCCTGCACGACGCGTTAAATGACGCCTGAAGGCGCTGTGCGTATGACAGGCGGGCCAGCCCTGTCAGGCGCATGTCCGCCCCCTCGGGGGTGCCGGACATGTTTTTGCTCGGGGTGACCCTTTGGAGGGTGCCGCTGGTAACGTTTTTTGCCGTCCGGACCCCCAATGGGTCTTTGGGGGTCACTTGGAGGCCCCCGATGGAGATGCTCTTAACGTCTTCCGTACTTGGAGAATGGAGAAGCTCCGCAGAGATAAGAAAATAGTAAAAGGAAGTCATCCGGTTGCATTTATTTTCTTCAAAAAGGAGGGTAACCTTCGGCCTGTAAATCAGTTTTGTCATTTTTATTAAATAAGGAGAGTTAGAGAGGTTCAACATCGATGTCTTGGACACATCCTAGGGCTTACAAACACAAGGCAAGGAAATTCATCTCCCAGGATTACACTGCCCAAACGAGAATTACAGGCCAAGACCCAAAGCCTGGCCTCTTCCTTGATCCTAGTGATGACAACGGTAGTGGGGGAGGCTTGATGACGGAAGACACAGCCATTGGATTACTCTGCTTCGTCGAAAACGCTTCGACCCTCGCTTGCCCCCCACGTCGCCTCCCCGAGCGTGGCGACCGGGCGGCCCTTCCCTCTGCTCCGGCCAAGGTCCGGCCCCCCTTACTTCCCTCTCGCTGCCGCCGCTGGCGGGCGCTGCCGAGCGTTGCCCGCGTGGTGCCGTGCGCGGCCGGCGGCGGCGACTCTCTTCTTTGACTGCGGCGCAGAAGGGCAGCTCGGGAGCGGTGTTCTGGTGGCAGTGCAGGCAGGCCGGCGACGTTCCGACGCAAGCAGGGTGGCGGCGGGGCGACGGCGTTGCCTCTTGGCGACGGTGGTGGCTGGTGCGAAGCTTGCCGGCGGCGCCCTACAAGCCTAGATCTGGGCCCTTTGGGCCCGATCTGGGCCAGGGCGGGCTGGCTCGGGCTCCGATGTGACACCTCCGGTTGGACTGAGAAGCAACTCGTGACGGGGATGTTGGCTACAGCGCCATGTCTGCTGTAGCGCGGCGGCACGAGCTTCACGGGCTCGTTCCGGGCCCGGCCGGGCAGGTTGGCCTGGTGTGCTCCCGCTGCTGCGTCTGGTCTGCTACTGCCATTGGCGGTGGAGGTTGTTCCCTCCCACGTGGCTGCGGTACTGCCGTCCCATGTCTACGGATATTTCTTCTCGGTCCGACCGGCCTCGCAGCGTTTGTCATGGTGAGACGTCGATGAGGGCTTCAAGACCGTGGTGGCGCTTGTTGGTGGGCGGTGTGCTTGGTGGAGCCAACGGTGTGGCCGGGATAGTGGTTGGTTGGGGGTTGGGAGAAATCCCTGTCGGCTCTTGCCGACACCAGCGCGGCGACGCCTGCGGGCGCCGCTGTCCTTCTTGAAGGGCGTCAGGTGTACCCCTGATGGCTACGTGTTGGTGAACCCCAAGAGGAAGGTTATGATGTAGACAATAGAAGTTTTCCCTTGAATAATCTACCCAAGGTTATCAATCCAGTAGGACTTGACGATCTATCAGAAGGTTGTTGATGTTGACTCCCCCTGGCGCTAGAGAGCTTGCACCAACGTGGAATCTGCACAGACACAAACCAGAACTTTGCCCAACACGAAACAGAGAGGTTGTCAATCTCTCCGGTCTTGCAGAAACAAAGAGTTAAACGTATGGTGTGGAAAACAGCAGGAAACACATCAAGTAACAGGAAACAGACGATTGCAGCAGGTTGTGTAAACAGTATGAGGAAATTGGACCAGGGTCCACAGTTCACTAGTGGTGTGTCTCTCAGAACAGATAACTAACATGTTGGGTAAACAAATTACAGCTGGGCAATTGACAAATAGAGAGGGCATAACAAAGCAATACATGCCAAGATGTCTACTATGAAATCTAGTTGGGCATTACAACAAAGTACATAGACCGTTATTCCAACAACATCTATGCCTAAATAATCCACCTTCAAGGCAGCATCCGCATCCCATTCAGTATTAAGTTGCTAACAACAGATTATTGCATGAAGTAAAGTGTGTAATGTAATCAATACAAGTGCCCTTGGACACTGCACCAATGTTTTATCCCTAGTAGCAACATCACATCTACCATCTTAGACCTTTATGTCACTGATCCAGATATCTAGAGACTGAACCCACTATTGAGCATAAATACCCCCTCTTGGAGTCACAAGCATCTACTTGGCCAAAGCATCTACTAGCAACGGAGAGCATGCAAGATCAAGAGCACATAGATAAACAACTTGAATAAACATGGTATCAATATTTATCGGATCCCAGCAAACACAACATCTAGCATTACAATAAGATGATCTTGATCATGTTAGGCAGCTCACAAGATCTAAACATGGAGGCACAAGGTAGAGAGACAACCATCTAGCTACTGCTATGGACCCGTAGTCCAGGGGTGGACTACTCACGCATCACTCCAGAGGCAGGCATGGTGATGTAGAGCCCTCCGGTGATGATCTCCCCTCCGGCAGGGTGCCGGGAAGAGCTTCAGAACTCCTCCGATCCGAGATTGACGATGACGGCCGCGACGGAACTTTTTGTGGAATATGATCGACCGTAATAGGGTTTTCGCGTCGCGGAGAATATATAGGCGAAGAGGCGGCGTCAGTGGCCGAGGGGGGCCACCACGCCATAGGGGGGCGCGGGCCCACCCTGGGCCGTGCCCTAGTGTGGCGTGGCCCCCTGGTGGGTCTGCTCCGACTCCCCTTTGGACTCCGTGATCTCCTCGTGATATTATTGACGATGTCTTTTGTTTCGTCCAATTCCGAGAATATTTCCTTAATAGATTTTCTGAAACCAAAAACAGCAGAAAACAGGGAACTGGCACTGTGGCATCTTGTTAATAGGTTAGTCCCAGAAAATGCATAAAAATGATATAAAGTGTAACCAAAATATGTAGCAATTGATATAATAACAGCATGGAACATCAAAAATTATAGATACGTTTGAGACGTATCAACCCCCACTTCACTCCGTGTACCGGGAGAAATCCTAGGATCAGTCCGGGCAGCGGTGTCGTCGTCGTCGCTTTCCTTCTTGAAGGTGTTGCTTGGTACGCGGCCATTCGGAGGCTTAGGGGTGCGGTGGAAATTCTCCGGTGGGTAGGCGCAGCGGTTGCGAGTCATCGTCGCTTTCGTCGATCTGGCGTTGGTGGCTTTAGTTTCTTTTCTTTTTCTCTTGTTTTTTCTCTAGGGCTGATTTGTGCTGTTCGCCCAACAACGGTCTCATTGTTGTATGGTGTGGTTGCTATATTAATATAGCAGGGCGCAAGCCTATTTCGAGAGATACGGCCATTTCTTTTCTTCCAAATTTCCCACGAGACGAGCATGGTTAACGAAGCCAAAGCTTTCCTAGCCTTCCATACGGGGATGACATGCTTGTCCACCAATCCTTGACGTTAAGAGCAGGTGATATGTCATTGTAGCCACTCCGAGTGAGAATAGCTGTCCAAATTCGAGTGGCGAAGCGATATTTGAGAGAATATGCGCCACAGATTCTTGAAGTAGGTTTCATAAGGGGCGATTTATGCAATTTGCCAACGACGACGTTGGAGACGGTTCCGATGTCCAAATCGTATTTCACATAAACAACCAAGCAAAAATCTTGCACTTCCGGGGAAGGGGAAGGGGACGCGGCGGGGGGGGGGGGGGGTTCCAAACAACTTGATTTATAGAGGAGGCAATCAAGCCTTGAAATTACATCTTTACGTGGATCGAAGTGGTATAGATACCGTCATTGGTAAATCAACTGATGCACACAACCGTAGCCATCGTACTGCATACTCCATTAATTAAATGAAATGTGAAATAAAGAAAACATACAAATTATGTCCCTAACAGAATGTCCTGAACAACCATACAATAATTAAGCAATTATTTCAAATCAGGGGATCTCAAACCCTGTCAAGCCCGAGGAGACGGTGGACTGGTGAGAACGGGCTCGAGATGGCTGGTTCTGGTTCCCGTGGAGCACCGGCGAGCCGGATTATTCACCAGCGAGCGCGATCCGGTGAATTTGGTACTTCAACACAATGTTAGTTTCCGTGAATTTGTACACGAATGTTTTTTTCGAATGCTTTAAACTCATTTTTCAAAATTTAAACTCATGAGCATTTTTCTACGAACACTACACTAGCGAGATGCTGTAATGAAGTCAGCTAGAAATGTTTTCGTGAGCAACCGCAAACGTTGTCCTCCCATGTTGCATACATGTGTTGACTTTTTCAGAGATTGCTACGATGGATGGAGGTTTACTACAACTAGTGTTTGATTTTGCTGCCTACATATATTTTGTTTGCTCCATAGGTGTTTAAAATGTTATGATACTATTTTATATAGTTTTAACCCATCACGAGATAAAATGCTGCAACGATCCTGCAATAGTATAATAATTTGCTGCATGGCTGGGTTATATTGCAAAGGTCGGACCATCGAGATTTCATCGTTTATGAAGATCAGATGGTCGTGGAGGTGGACAATTTTCCTCCAAAGTCGTCCGGATGACACTTAGTGTCCGCTTTTCGTGTGTGTATTGTTCTTAGTATTTCTCAGGATAATATAGCCAAAAAAATCATTAACACTTTACCAAATATCATCAAAAGTTCACTTTGGCTCCCGGGTGCATATGCTCCTGTTATTTTCTTCAAAATTTTAAAAAAATATGAAAACACTTCAAAAAAATCTGAAAAAATAGGACACAAACATATACAAGTTCTTAACATTCGAGCAAAATTGCAGAAGGAAATGATACTTCCTGTGGTCTGCAAAAAGACAAAATCTGTGCTTCGAAAAATGTATTTTTAAATCTCATTTCGGCCACATATTTTGTCTTTTTTGCACAGACCACAGAAAATGTTATTTGCTTCCGAAATTTGGACGAATGTTCAAAACTTGTATATGTGTGCCCAATTTTTTCAGATTTTCTCGAATAGTTTTCATATTTTTTTAATTTTGAAACATATAACAGGAGCATTAGCACCCGGGAGGCAAAACGCCTCTCTCCAAATATCATAAGCTTTTATTATTGTAAGCACGATTATATACAAGAAGTTGACATATGAACAACGTTGAATATACTTATATATTGTACAAAATATAGAATATACTTGTATATTATAATAACGGATCTTTATATAAGAGCAAACATGCGGAGGCGGCGTTTTGGGTAGTAGGTGCAGATGCACCTATTATGTAAAATATTTTTAATGTTTTTTCAAAATGTCAAAAAATTATAGAAAAAATTCGGATACACATTAGAACATTTTGTGTTAGCACAAAAAATGTCATGGAGAAAAAACATTTTTTGTGACCTGTGCAAAAAATATAAAAAATATATATCATATAAAATCATTTTGGAGCGTCCGGATTTATCTTTTTTGCACATGTCACAAAAAATATTTTTTCTTCACGTAACTTTTTCTAGTAACATAAAATGTCTTGAAGTATATCCGAAATTTTTATTTTGAATTTTTGACATTTTCAAATTTCACCTGCTACCCGTTATGGATTTCCGCAAACATGCAGACTTTTACGAATATAACTCATGAGTCACGTCCGCATGCCGACTTAATTTACTACTTCTTCGAAGCTGCAACGGCCGCGACAGCCTGAGCCTGTCTCTTCTTGATGAACTCGACCATCCTGTCGTTGTCTGGCAAGGCCGCCTTGGCGCCATCAAGCTCTCTGAAGCGCTCCACCCATGCATGCCGCTAGGAGCGGTGTCTTAATAGGGTCAAAGATCTTGCTCCCGGACATCAACTCGGTCGCATTAAGCCACGAAAGCAGCCCCCAAGTTAGGATGGGAATGGGCCGGGTCGGCCCGCTAGGTCGCCGACCCGACCCAAAAAATCAGGGCCAATGGGTCTTGTGGGTCGGACTCAAACTAGATTTGGGTCAACGGGGCTGGCCCAGGCTGACCCGTTGGGTCAGCAGGGCCGGCCACCTTATTTTTTTCGACAAGGCGCTGTAGTTACGAATTTGTGATCTATATCACGTCGACATTGTTGCAGGCCACAATCTTAAGGCGGACTATAATTTTCAGCTAATGCTTAGTTATAACGAGAGTAAAGGTGACTTTTTTTTGCAAACAGAGTAAAGGTGACTCATTGTTTTGGCCGACTCTTTATCAAAAAAAAATTGTTTTGCCCATACGCGTGGCCTACATACCCACGATCGAGCGGGAGACTTGATTGTTTCTGTTACTTAATCCTGTACTAGTAGACCATTTTTTTCTTTAAGCACACACGTACGCATGCATGCGTAGATACCCAGACGGAGGCCGGATTTGCTTTGCTACTTTGATTATTCTCGTAAACATGCATATAAATAGCACCCGATACTGCTATCCGTAACATTAATTCTTATAACTAGTCCGATTGTATTATACGCGCCTAATTTTAACAAAAAAAAATCACAAGACAAAATATATTTTAAATTTGGGTCGACCCAAAAATACCCATCGGTCCAACGAGCTCACTTACTATTTTTCTGTGGGTCGACCCGTGGCCTCACAAATTGGCCCTGGGGCCAGTGGGGCCGGGTCCAAGGCCAGGTCCGGGTCGGCCCATTCCCATCCTGACCCCCAAGCGAAACGTCCACGAGTTTGACGCTCTCGCCTCCGAAGTATCCCTGCCCCTTGGAGCACTCCCTCAGGGCTCCCCTCAGGGCTCCCTCCAGTGCAGCAAACATCTGCTTAGTCCCCTCGGACCTGTCCTCATCTGTTTTGCCCCTGAACGACTGTACCCACGAGGTGACAAGCTGCACAAAAGCCTCAGTAGCCAGTAAAAACAAATCACAAACGCCTGAACTGTAAGTTTCACTGCAACAGTTAGAAACAAAGGAAGAGCTATGAAACCTTGTCGTCGATGTAGGCGGCCCAGAAGCGGGCGATGGCACGCTGATGGGGGTCGGAAGAAAGCAAGGAGGGGCCGGTGGTGGCGAATGCCTCGTCGATGTACTGCACGATTACCATGGACTCACAGATGGGCTTCCCGTTGTGGAGGAGCACAGGCACCTTCTTGTGGCTATTTTTTTAAATAATACATTTTTAATTAAATTCAATAAATAATACGCGCTTTGAGAGTTTATGAAAAATAATACGGCCTAATTTACGGCGTGGACGACAGGTACCTATCATCTACGTCGTAGACGATTAGCTGGTCGTCCGTCGGTCGCATGCCTGACAGGACCTGCTCGTCTGTGGAGTAGACGATTGGACCATATCGTCCACGCCGTGGATGACCAGTGCATACATGCCTTGCTCATGCTGTGATCAGCTCGCCAGACCGTGCATGCTTGCCGACCGTGCGTGCCGTGCCTGTTGTGTGTGCTTGCCGGCCGGCCGTGCGTGCGGCAAGGTACGCTCGCCGGCGGCCGTATGCGCGTGCATCCGTGCGTACGCTTGCTGGCTCGCCGGCGGCCGTGCGTGCGTCCGGATCCATCGATCATCGAATCGAGCTAGCTGGAACGGATCGAGCTGGAACGGACTGTACCAGCCCCTTGCGCTTGTCGTGCCCTTGCGTGAGATCATCGCTAGTTGGAACGGATCGAGCTATAAAGGATCGATTGATCAATTGCAATCGGACCTATCGTCTACGCTGTGGACGACAGGCCTGTCGGGTCCGTGAACAGCCTGGGCCATGACCTGCTCGTCTGCGGCGTGGACGATAGGTCCTGCTCGTCCACGGCGCAGACGACAGGTACCTGTCGTACACAGCGTAAATTAGGCCGTATTATTTTTCAAAAACTCTCAAAACGTGTATTATTTATTGAATTTAATTAAAAAATATATTATTTTAAAAAATTTAGCCCGTCTTGTGCACCGGGTTGGAGCTGAGGAGGAGCTGGCTCTTGTTGCCGAGGTCCTCCTCGATGTTCTCTAAGCTCAGGCCGTGGAAGCTCAGTGCAAGTTTTACCCTGATGACAAATGGACTTGCCCATGCGCCGAGCAGCTTCAGGTCATCTCCTGCGGCCATGGTCTCTGCGTGATCTGTGTAGGAAGGTCGATCTGCTTTGTTTTAGCTTGTGTTTCGTAGGTTGCCTTGGTGGATCATAGTGAGAGAGAAATGCATGTATATATAGGGGCTGTTTGGTAGGCTGCAGCCCCTGGACCAAAGTAGGTGGGCACTGAAAACAAGAGTATCTTTGACCCATTTGCATGCAACCAAACAAAATAGGTCTCACGTTGTGGCCAGCATGCTTCACAAAGCACACTTGGGCCAGGCCTAGCAGAAACGGCCGACTGGGCCATGCCAGAGCGGTTCTTAAAGCCTCCTAGTTTTCAGTGCAGGTTGTATGACCCTCTCACATCGCATGCAGTACGCCGTCACACCAAACAGCATGCCCTGCATCTATACAAACCCCACCTAGCACCATGCAGAGTACCAAACAAAACGACCGATGTGTTTTTTGCATCGGCTCCCTGGGGACAGGCCCCATGAGGCCTGCCCCGTTCTCCTTGCTGGGCCTGACCCTGTGGCTGCAGCCTACCAAACAGGCCCATAGTGTTCGGGTAATTCATCGGATTGCCAGGAAATGACCAATTGATGCGTCATGGATGATGCCACAGCTGTGACAAAATACATGTGCGATGTGCCTATCAGCTTGAATAGTTTGGTCAATGTTATCTTTGACCACTATAGCTCGGGAAGATGGAAGAAATGATCTTAACTGGTTGTTGTCTGTGCATTGTGGCCCAAGATTACTAATGCGTAGAGCATGACGCATTTTAGTGCTAGCACGTAGTACAGATTTTGCAATTGCAGTTTTGCTGTTGCTTTCATTTGACCTTTTGGGAGACACGTCTTAACGTTTTGGCTACTTGGAGAAGCTCCGCGGAGATAAGAAAATAGTAAAAGGAAGTCATCCCGGAGAGTGGAATTTTGGAACCCGAGCTACATGGAGCCCGTTTTTTCGAATATTCGAAATCAACATTTTTAAGATTCTAAAAATCACGAAACAATTCTCGGATGTAGATATTGTTGAGATCTACAATCGTGCAAATTTTTAACTCCAAATTCTTTGCATTTTGGGCTGTACAAAAAAGACAATTTGGGGGAATTTCAAAATTTTGAAACTGTGTATTCTTCATCACCCATTTCCACCCGTTTATGTTTTTTGTGCAGCCCAAACTATAACGAATTTAGAGTTGAAAATTTGCAGGATTGTTGATCTTGACAATATCTATATCCGGTAATGTTTTCGCGATTTTTTAGAACTTTAAAATATTGTTTTCAAAATTTCAAAAAAAGGCTCCATTATAGGCTTTCGGTCATCCCGCCTCTAAATCAACTGATGCACGCAACCATAGTCTCCGTACTGCATACTCCATTACTTAAATGAAACGTGAAAATAACAAACACATACAAATGATGCAGCTAACAGATTGCCCAAACAAGGATGAAATGATTAAGCGATTCTTTGGAATAGGAGATCTCCGCCCATGTCAAGCCTGAGAAGGCGATGGACTGGTGAGAACGAGCTCGGGGTCGTTGGATCTGGTGCCGGTGGAGCTCCGGCGAGACGGATTCTTCACCGATGAGACCGATCCGGCGAAGTCGGTGATCCAGCATAATGTTAGTTTCCATGAATTTTTTCGATGATGTATGAATGTTGTTCAAATGGTTCAAATTCGTGCGCTTTTTCTACAAACACATGGGCGAGATGCTGCAACGATTCATCCGTCAACTGCAAACTTTTCGTGAACAGCTGCAAACGTTGTCCTCACACATGTTGCATACATGTGTTGACTTTTTCAAAGAATTGCTACGATGGATGAATTTATATATTTACTATGACCAGTGGGTGATTTTGCTGCCCACTAATGTTCTGTTTGCTGCATAGGTGTTTTGAAATGTTTGCGATACTTTTTATATAGTTTTAACCCATCGCGAGATAAAATGCTGCAATAGTACACCAATTTTTTGCGCGTGTGTGGTTATGCTGCAAAGTTCGGAGAACCAAGATTTTAACTTTTATGAAGATCATATGGTTCTAGAGGCGGGAAATTTTTCTCCTGGATCATCCAGATGACGCTTAGTGTCCGCTTTTCATGTGTGTATTGTACTTAGTATTTCTCAGGATAACACAACCAAACAACCATAAAACATTTACCAAATATCATAAGCTTTTATTATTGTAAGCACCCTTACATAAAAGAAGTCATCTGAACAACGTAGAATATACTTCATATATTATAATAACTTCTTTATCTCGGAGCAAACATGCATACTTCTACGGAATGGAACTCGTGAGTCACGTCCCCGTGCCTGACTTAATTTATTACTTCTCCGAAGCTGCAGCAGCCACGGCAGCCTGAGCCTGCCTCTTCTTGTAAAACTCGATCACCCTGCCGACGTCCGGCAAGGCCGCCTTGGCGCCGTCAAGCTCACTGAAGCGCTCCACCCATGCCGCCAAAGCGGTGTCTTAATAGGGTCAAAGATCTTGGTCCTGGACATCACCCCAGTCGCTTTCAGCCACGAGAGCAGGCTCCCCAGCGAAACGTCCACGAGACCAACGCTCTCGCCTCCGAAGAAGGCCTCCCCCTTGGAGGACTCCCTCAGGACTCCCTCCAAGATCTCCACTGCAGCAAACATCTGCTTAGTCCCCTCGGACTTCTCCTCCTCCGTGTTGGCCCTGAACGACTGCCTCCATGGGGCGACAAGCTACACAAACACCGTCGTTTCAGTGATCAGTAAAACAGATTCCGGATGCCCGAATCGTAATTTTCAATGCAAGAGTAAATAATAAAACGAAGAGCTATGAAACCTTGTCGTCAATGTAGGCGGCCCAGAAGCGCGCAACGGCACGTTCATGGGGATCAGCGGAAAGCAAGGAGGGGCCGGTGCCGGCGAATGCCTCGTCAATGTACTGAACGATGACCACGGACTCACAGATGGGCTTCCCGTTGTGGAGGAGCACGGGCACCTTCTTGTGCACCGGGTTGGAGCTGAGGAGGAGCTCGCTCTTGTTGGCGAGGTCCTCCTCGACGTCTTCGAAGCTCAGGCCCTTGAAGCTCAGTGCAAGCTTCACCCTGGTGACAAACGGACTTGCCCATAAACCGAGCAGCTTCAGGTCATCTCCCGCGGCCATGGCTTCCTTCTAGATCTCTGTATGAAGGTTGATATCTGCTTGTTGTAGCTTGTGTTTCGTTGGTTGTTTGGTGAATCAAGTGAGAGGGAACTGGATGTATATATGGAGTTCGGGTAATTCGTTGGGTTGCCAGGAAATGATCAATCGATGCGTCATGCATGATGCTTGCAAATCGGGAGCATGCCCCCAAGATATAAATGCCATCTTGGACATATGTGATAGAATACATGTGCCTGTCAGTTTGAACAGTTTGGTCCAAGACTCCAAGTTATCTCTGACCACTAGTTTTGCGGTTGCTTTCACTTGGCCTTTGGGGCATCCACACCATGTACGTTGCCAAATTTGCCAGCCAAGTACATTTTGGCTTTGATGCCAAATTATCTAGCACGCTCCAGCGTACGTGGTTGTAAATTCTTGCAACACGGGAACATATTTTATCTCTTACTCAGCTCAATCATCTCGCATGCATTCATTCACTCCTGCCAAATCCCCTCCCTCTAAATACTTCCTCTCGTTCGTTTTGTTTATAGGTCTTGCACGTATCACTAGATCTTCAATTTTACCAATATACTATAATAAATATAATGTAAAAGTTATAATATTACAAAATATAACATTTAAAGTTTCTAATGATATAATTTTTATAATATGTACATATTACGGTGATCAAACTGATTATTTAGGAATAAACATAGGACATATAAACTGAACCGGAGGGAGTACAATATTTTATTGGTTTGGATAAATTTGGCATCGAGGGCCAGAGGTGCACGGTTCCCTAATTTTTTCAGTTTGGCAACACCACCCCGTTGTAGGATACTAGTTCTAAATGCAAACGTGGTAGCCTTAAGTTGCAGAAATAAGAAAATTAGGTCTAAATTTCCTTTTCCAGTTTGTTATCATCGGTATGAGTACAACAAATATTGACCTAACAATCAATTTCCACATAAGATGAGAACTCACATTATATTGGTACGCTAAATTACATCTCGAATTGCGACTTTATAATATTATTAGTACACTAATTCAGTCATCGGGTTGCTTGCATTTGATGTTATACTAGGGCATGTAACTAAAGTCTAAATTGCTGAGTCGGTTATTTATCCGTGATAAAAGAGGCAGACCATTTTAATTATAAGAGAATGCGATTGTTTTTTTTTGAACTGTGGAGCAAAACTTTGCCCCAACCATTTATTAAGAAGAAGGTGCCCGGTTTATTAGTGGAAGAAACCGGGCGAAAACCATCAACAAACACCATCAACACAGGAGGGGCCAACACAACCACAAAGGACAACACCTAAAGCAAGCAACTCCCGAAGCGACAGCCCCACTCTATCTAAGCAACCTCAGACTCACGACTACTCTAGGACCACGCAGCTGCCGAACCTTTTCTTGCAATTCTCTTCTTTCTCCTTTTGCCCCTAAGAATAGTAACCGTACTGAGAGATTCCCCCACCTTCCTGATAACATCCTCCGAAGCCTTTCCTGCCAAGACGCAAGCAATGTCCTTGCCATAACCAGGACTATCCGCCTCTAAACAGGCGATTAAGCCGCAAAGCTTTTTAGCAAAAAGGGCGTCAGAGCTAGGAGCCAACACTCCTCCACTGCCCACAGAGGGCGTAGAGGCCACTGTCGAAGCCTCAGCCGAGGCCAACTCCATCGGAAGCATGCCCTCAGAGAGAACCGTCGCAACAAGCTGCGGTGTCGGGCAAGGACTACCCCGAGGAGAGAAACAACTATAGTGAAGCGCTTCCTCAACCACATACGACTTCTGCTCGGTGGAGTCAAGCGACAAAGAAGCCTGCGTGGGGGCGAGCCCGAGATCATCAGAAGCATATTCCTCCGGCGGCTGCAAAGGACCATCAACGTCTGCCAACAACAACTTGAGAGATGCCACATCTTCACGAAGAGGGCGAGATGCCTCCTCGATGCGGTCATCGACCAGCTGACGGAGCTCCAAGCACAGCAAGGCAAAGTGGGACTGAATGACAGAGTCACCGAGCTCCTCGCAATACCTAGGAGAGGGCATTGCATGCACCGTAGGACGCAACGGCGAGTGGCACACAACCCCGGCGCAACTCAGAGGCGACGAGTCTGAGCGGGCGGAGAACGGCTCCGCTGGCAAGGAGAACAAACGTCCGGAGAACGAGCCCGAGCCTCTGGAGAGCGAGAATGAGCGGCGGGAGAGCACGCATGGCAGAAACGCTCCCGATGACCAGGACGACGACATCGGATGCATCTGAAGGGCCCACGACATGAGCTGACCTGGTGACACACTCGAGGCACCGAAAACACCTCCCTTGAGTCCAACGCTTGAAGGCAAGGCTACGGTCGAGACCTTCTTCCTGAAGTGGAGACAATGGCGCTCGGCCGGGACGGCCGCCCTGACCCACCTGGATCCAGCCTTCCTCATCATCAACAATGACAACAGCAGAGAGGTCGCGACATGGCTCCGCAATCACCTCCTCCGAGTCGGAAAGAACACCTTTGGAGGAGGCCAACGGTGTAGCAAACTCTTCATCCTCGTCGACGACGGAGCACACACCCGTAGAGACCGGGCCGCCCGAAGCAGTCAGCGGCAGCGACAAGAACCTGAGGCCCTCTACCAACACGACAGGGTCAGACCCGAGCCCTGCATCCGACAGGGGAGCTGAGTGTGAGCAAGGAGGCATCGGAGAAGAGGCCGCGGAAGCAGCGGATGCAGCAGGACGAAGCTGGGGGACACGGGGACGCGCTCGTCGACGCAGCTCGGACGCGGAGGCGGCACTGGAACTCATGTCAGCGTTGTTGATGCAGCCGGAGCGGTGGTGGCGGCGGACGAGGCCGGAGCAGTGGGCTGGGGCAGAGAGCTCGAACCTGCAGGGAGAGGCTTCAGGGATGACGGCAGCAGGTCGGAGGAGGTTCCGGCGAGGAGAGCAGGGGCAGCGGCAGATGTGGACGGACCGGCCGCCATCGCAGCCGCCGACGAGCGCTCCGCCAACAACCTCCCACGAACTGCAGGGCCCGAACGGCGAGAGGCGAGAGCAGCTGTAGCCAAAGCGGCGGCGGCGGACATCGAGGCCATGGAGGCCGCCGACGCGGCCACGGGGGGCGGAAGCTTCAGGCGCGCGCGGAGTCAGCAGACCAAGCCCCTACATGGCAGGCAGATGGGCGGGAGGAGGTCGTCGAGGGGAGGCCGGATCTTGCTGCGGAGCTCGGAGAGGATGCCAGAGGAGGGAGATCAGGCCGGCGGCGGCAGTTCGGCCCTCGTCGCCATGGACGGGGTCGCGCGGCTCTTGCCAAACTTACGGAATGCAGTTCGGTGACGGATTTCGATATGCAGGTCTGGGACGGGAGGCAATTCGCTCATTCGCTCCGTGCTTCGCCGATATGCTGGGGCTCGGAGGGAACGTGGTCGCCACGGTGGCCGTAGAATGCGATTGTAGTTATGCATGATTATGGATTTTAATCTATTCGTTGAGATGTAAAACATAATCAATGTTAAAGAGGAAATTTTTGAATTTACTAAATCCAAGTTCTGTCCCACACGTTATCAATGACATTTTAAGCCATTCCTTATTTTTCCAACTGTAAAAAATATGAAAAATATTCATTATTCGTTTCGAGTGTTAGTTGTATTGTTTGTGATGTTTATATCATGTCAACAAGGACTTTTCCCGCAAGACAGTGATGGTAGATTAGAGCTGAAGCCTAACATCTGATGCAGCGGGAAGTGACGCAGATTCACCTGGAACGTCCACGCATGACGCTCCAGAGGCCACGACTGTGCCTGCCAAGGCACAAACAAGGTTTCAGAGTGGTATTTTCCTCCCTTTTTATTCTTACAAATGGTACAATCAGATATGCATCTTTAGCATCGGCAGGTGAACCTGAAAATTTGCATTAAGCACTAGGAAATAATAATTAGAAAATTGCTATGGATATTGATAATTCCCTAATGAAATATACAATTTGGCATTTAGTATCAGCTAATCAAGAGAGGAATATTGTTAGTTGTAAGTGGGTGTACACATTAAAGTAAAATCTGATGGCATCATAGATAGGAACAAGGTTAGGCTAGTGGCTAAAAGCCTTAAGCAGTGCTATAGTATTGATTCTGAAGATACATTAGTCCAATAGTCAAAGAAGTTACTATCATAATGGTGTTGTCTATTGCTTTTTCTACGGGATGGAGTCTTCGCCAAGTGGATGTGCACAACTTGTTTCTTCATGGTGTTCTTGAGGAGCAAGCATACATGAGGCAGCTTCAAGGCTATGAAGATGAGGCTAGATCACATCATGTTTGTAGATTGGACAAAGCTCTCTATGGCTTGAAGCAGGCCCCTCGAGTGTGGTACTCCAGGTTAAGTATAAAGTTACAAGAGCTTGGCTTCAAGCCATCCAGAGGGGACACATCACTATTCTCACATATAAAGGAAAACTACTATCTGTATTCTCATTTATGTTGATAATATAATTGTTGCAACCTGATCCCATGAGGTCAGTGCGACATTGTTGAAGGATCTAAGTTATGACTTTGACTAGAAAGATTGGGTGATCTTCATTATTTTCTGAGAACATCAATTTCTAATGAAATAGATTTAATCTAGTAATTTCGTTTAGATAAAATCTTAGGTCTTGTTTGACATAAAGACCCACTTTGTTGAAATGTTCCAAAGAGTCGAAAATAAAAGGAAAGAACTTTATATTTTCCTAAACTAATGATGGGATCAGATGGTCTTCATTATTTTCTGGGAATTGAAGTCAAACGAGTTCGTGATGATTTGTGCCAACTCAAGAAAAATATGGCACATATGCTAACTGTGTAGGTATGAATGGGTGCAAGCCTTCGATCACTCCACTCTCCACTATAGAAAAAATGTCTTTGCATCAGTGAGAAAAACTGAGCCCCGAGGACCTAATTTGGTATAGAAGCATTGTTGCAGATTTACAGCATCTTACTCTGACAAAGTCTGATATATATTTTTCAGTTAAAAAGGGTTGCCTATTATACATGCTCTTACTACTCTGCATTGGAAATTTGTGAAGAAAGATAAATTAGATGGTCTGAAGATTTGTAGGTCGTCATCTTCACTTGTAAGTGTTTTTTCTGATGATGAGGGCAGCGTGTCCTGGTCATACAAGGTCCACTAGTGCCTTTTTTGTGTTATTTTTCTTATCAAACTTTGTTTCCTAGAGACTAGAATGCCAGGAAGCAAACCATTGTGTCCCGATCAAGCATATAAGCAGAATATAACTCTTTAGCACTTGCTAATGTAGGAAATGTGGGTAGAGTCTCTACTTGATTAACTTGGTGTTGATCATCCTCAAGAAGAATGCATGTATGTGGTGTGATAATCTGGTGCAACACATCTTTTTATGAATCTCGTGTTCCATGCAAGGAAAAAACATATTGAGATTTATTTTCATTTTGTGAGGAAACGAGCTGCGCCAAAATTGTTTGACATTCGGTTTATTCCAACAGGTGATCAAGTTGTAGATGGATTTATGAAGCCACTACAAAATCCTAAGTATACAAGCCTTCAAGAACAACCTCAAGTTCGAGTCCTTAAGACTGAGGGGGGTGTTAAACGATAAGGCTTGTGATATTTTTCTTGTAGCTATTGTAAACAATTTTGGTGTGATCTACAAGCCGAATTGGATCCTTTATTAACTCTCGTATGTTGTAACATTTTTTGTTGTAATCTTGTCGCATCGAACCCTATATTAACATGCAAACGAGGCAAGGCCAAGGCATCACTTCCAATGAATCTACACTGAAAACTCACACCCGGCATAGGTAAGGAACTCAGGCGTCGTCGTAGAGATGGTTGAGCCACGCGGGCAGCCCAAGATGCTACAGCTCCGCCCGCCTCCTACCGTGATCGAATCTCTTTTGCGATATTAGTCACTGGTGCTCGCATGCATAAAAGAACCTAGAGAATGGGTAATTGCAAAAAAGGGGGTAATTAAACACATTGGAAGCTCAAGTCAAAGGGAACCCCCCGAGATGGCCGCCTCTTGGATGGAGAGCACCATAATGAGGTGCTTGTGCCCCTGTGGCACGTGATGGAGCCAAGCGTGGGACCCTCCACCGCGCGGGAGAGAGGGCAAAGTCGAAGCGCCAACTCGGAGTACCTCACCGGTGGCGCGTGATAGAGTGTAGCTTACTGTTCTGCTGACTTGCCACACCGTTTCCCACAAAGAGGAGCTTTTCGCACACCACTTCACACAAAGATGAGCTCGCCACACCGCCTTGGCTTTTCCATGAGGGACGATTAATTTTCTTCCAAGTGTTGGAATGTTTTTTTGGAAGGTTGCAGGTTGGACGGGTTAAACGGCAGAAAAAACAACCTGTCTTTGTGAATTACGAGAGAGAAACAAAGGCGGATTTTAGGACATGGAGAGAGGAAACAGAAACGACGGAAGAAACCTAGAAAGACAGACGGATAGAGAAACGCCCCCCATGTAATATTAACATTAAGCTGTTAGGTATACTCCAGTTTTAGATGTACACCCGCAGCATAGGTACTTATCTTTATTCATGCTCGGCAA
This sequence comes from Poa pratensis, assembly GCA_947311845.1. Classification (NCBI taxonomy): domain Eukaryota; kingdom Viridiplantae; phylum Streptophyta; class Magnoliopsida; order Poales; family Poaceae; genus Poa; species Poa pratensis. Next base: position 70,557,588 of record CAMZMU010000128.1, on the reverse strand, counting down.
GAAACGAAACACACGTATCTAAGATATAGAAGGTGAGACCCATTGGAGGCTCTCCAGCGATTTGGGCTTTCTGGCCGTCCGATCCTCCCCGCTCCGTGCCTCCGCACCGTCCGATCACCGCCGGCTCCTGGAGTCAGAATGAACAGTGATTCGCAAAGTCGCTAACCGTACCAACCTTCGTGCACCCACTCTCGCTGACATCCTACGTGGATCACCCCTGTAGCTCCAGCCTCACGCTGCGAGTTTAATCGGTGTGGCGGACGTGCCAGAGGGGTACAGATTCGTAGCGCGTTCCTCCCATTGGTTGATTTTGTTCATTTACCGTACTGGGTTTTAGCGGTGCCCTTCTAGGATAGCTTTCTTCGTACGTGCTTCATCCCCCTCTCTCTCGCTAACGATGGGCCCCATACGGTCCGAGGCCCACATGTCAGTTGTCCTGCACGTTTGCATCACCGATCTCTCCCATGCGTGGGTTCTCGCTGCGTTATTTCCTACAGTATGCTAGGGTACGTTTGGTATTTCGCGTACGTTGCACTGTTCGTGATGTCATGGAGAATTCGAGCCCGATTTCTCCGTCCGAGGTGGCCTCCCTCCATTCGTCGGCGGGTACGTTGCACTGTGCTCGTAGTCAGAAGGCCCGATTTCACGTCTCGCTGGCGGCTCGCCATTGGTTCCGAGTGGTTACCGACCTAAATACAGGGCTTCAGGGAAAGGGGTATATAGGTTGTTTTCTGGATCGGATGGTTACTGCAGCTCTCATTTCTCCCCTTTTCTTCTTCCTCGCTGTTCTTGCTCCACCGTGCTTTTCTACAGCTCCGCCATATTTTCATGGATTTTCTGGTCACGTGTGGTCCCGTTGTGATTAGGTTGGGTTTTCTTACCGTGTTTTACTCTCTGATTTTGGTCGTTCTTTGTTCATGTTGTTGATCATGTGCTAGATTCGTATTCGTTGGTTGTTTGTTGCTTATGCTGTTTGTTCTTTCTGGTTTCTTGGTTTCTCATATTTGTTCTGTGTTTGTTGCTCAGTTTTTTTCGCAGGTCGTCGGTAAACTGGTTCACGTTCGTCCGGTTAAGGTCAGTTTTGTTGTTATCTTTGTGTTTCTTATTTTGTTTTGTTTGAACAGTTTGTTTTCTTATTGATTTACTCCCTCCGTTCACAAAAGGATGTCTCAACCCAGCCTAAATTTGTATGTATCTACAAGGTTTTCTTTCGTTTTACTCTGTCCGATACAAGGTTTCCTTTCGTTTGACGCATGTGTTATTTTGTTTTGTTTTAGGTCCTCCATTATTATTTTTGTTTCTCTTACATTTTTTTTTCCAGCTTGTCGGCTTACCGGTGTGCTGGTCTTTCGACTAAGGTCGGTTCCTTTGAGATTAGGTTGTGTTTGTTTGCCGTGTATATTTGTCCGTTGTTCCTTCTTTGTTCAGCTTTCCTGTTGCGTTCTGGAACCGTATTTAGTTCTTTGTTCATCTTCCTGGTCATTCGCTGGATCTATCTTATTTAATTGTTCGTTGCTTATGTGGTTTGTTATTTTTGTATTTGGATTTTCTTACGTTTTGTTCTTTTGGGTTCTTTGTTTGTTCGCAGGTCATCGGTTCAGTGGTCCGCTGTTCCTCTGGTTAATTTCGTTCTGGTGATCAGTTTAGGCTTCGCTTTGTTGCCGTGTTTTTCTGTTAGTTATTCGTTCTTTGTTAATGTTTCATTTTGTTCTTTGCTTTGTTAGGTCGCAGGTCGCTAGCTTACGGGTCTGACTTTTTCCGGTTGAGGTCAGTTCTGTTTTGGTCAGCTTCAACTTTGTGGTTGTGTCTTCCTCGCTGTCACTCTTTCTTTCTCCGTCTCGATTCCGTGTGCTGGATCCGTGTTGTCTATGTGTTTGTTGTATTGGCGAAGGACTCGTGCGTTCCTGTTTTTTTCGGTCCTTGCTTCTCTTGATTTTCGAGGCCGCGTCGTTTGTGTGTCGCTTAGGTTTTTTTTTGGTGGTGTGAATCTTAGAAAAGGTTTGGGTTTATTTAACATTCGGACCAAATATATGATAGCAATAAAAATGTGAGTATACTGTGGTTTCTCCAAAGGAATGACTGTTAGTCTAAAAACGAACACGAAACCAGCACACGGTCAACTACATGAACAAAGAGAGACCAAAATCGTCGGTCGAGTCCCGGGAGTCGGCAGGCCCGAACTTTATGTACTGGTCGAGTCCCGGGAGTCGCCAGGCCCGACCTTTATGTACTGGTCGAGTCCCGGGAGTCGGCATGGCTGACCTTTTCTGTATCACTGCTCGGTTTATTTGTTGGTTGTTTTTTGTGATTTGTTCTTTTTTCTATTCAGTTTGATCTTCTTTTTTCCCATGTTGGTTGCTTTGTTTGTTTGCGGGTCTTCGGTTTAGTGGTCGGTTTCTCTTCAGTTAAGATATTTTTTTAATTGTCTTCCGGTTAAGGTTAGTTCTGTTTAGCTCGGCTGGGCATTCTTGTCGTATTTTTATACTCCGTATCTGTCATTCGTTTTTCCTTCATTTTTTCCTGTCGTTGCTTATTTTGTTCGTTGTTCGTTGGCTCACTGGTTCCGTTGAGATTCGGCTGTAGCGGCCTTGCTCTCTGCTTGACTGGCATGGGATTTTCCGTCTTAATACGTTATCTGATCACGTCGACTCCCTGAGGTCGGCCTGACCAGCGTTTTTGTCCGTGTTAATTGCTACGTCTTCCCTAGACGCATTTGTCGTCCACTACTGTTCCTTCGTTTTCCTGCCACTTTCTTTTTACCGGGATGTACACACGGTGTGTAAGCTGGCATGCGGGAACGCCTACGAACAGTCTCGTGATGACGTATCGATGTTCAAAAACAGTATTTGTTCCTGGTTTTAAATTACTGCCAGTTCCTGTTCGTGACATTGCGTGTTTACTTTCTAAGTCATGTTTCTTGATGATTTCGGACGCAACATCCTGGATAGTTCCATTAAATTGTGATGGAGGTGTATGTTTATTGTAAGGCATCTGAGATCACATCTTTGGCAACACGTTCATGCTTTAAAAATATTGGAGTCGGCGGGATCGACGAGCAGTCAGACGGAGAAGGTCAGGCCTGCCGACTCCCTTGATTCGACGGCCTAGAGTTGGCTGGATCGACTAGCCGTGAGACGGAGAAGGTCAGTCTTGCTGACTCCTTGGATTCGTCGGCCTAGAGTCGGCGGGATCGACGAGCCGTGAGACGGACAAGGTCATTCCTCCCGACTTCCTGGAGTCGGCGGGTTCGACGAGCGGTGAGACGGTGGTCATTCCTGCCGACTTCCTGGAGTCGGCGGGATCGACGAGCGGTGAGACGGAGAAAGACATTCCTGCCGACTTCCTGGATTCGACGGCCTAGAGTCGGCAGGATCGACGAGCCGTGAGACGGAGAAGGTGGTTTGTTAAACGTTCGAGTTTTTTAGAGGGCTGTTTCGTGATGATTTCAATGTGAACATATTGTTGATTGTACCAAGTGTGAAACTGTCTGTGATGAAATATCGTACTATCATCAATCTTAATACGGGTTGTGCATTAATCGGAGGGTGCGTTAAGACGGAACCTGGAGTCGGTCGGTCGGGTTGTGCAGTAAGATGCAAACCTGGAGTCGGCAGAGTCAGGTTGTGCATTAAGACGGGATCCTGGAGTCGGCGGGATGCAACAAAAATGCATCACAGATACCGGCAACTCTCGAATGAGACAGATGCCATTCCTACCGACTTCCTGGAGTCGGCGGGATCGACGAGCGGTGAGACGGAGAAGGACATTCCTGCCGACTTCCTGGATTCGACGGCCTGGAGTCGGCGGGACCGACGAGCCGTGAGACGGAGAAGGTGGTTTGTTAAATGTTCGAGTTTTTTAGAGGGCTGTTTCATGATGATTTCAATGTGAACATTTGGTTGATTGTACGAAGTCTGAAACTATCTGTGATGAAATATCACACTATCACCCATCTTAATACGGGTTGAGCATTAATCGGATGGTGCGTTAAGACGGAACCTCAAGTCGGCAGGGTCGGGTTATGCATTAAGATGGAAACATGGAGTCGGCGGGGTCGGGTTGTGCATTAAGACGGGATCCTGGAGTCGGCGGGATGCAACAAAAACGCATCACAGATACTGGCAACTCTCGAATCGTCTGCCCACCCGCATTATCAGCTCAGAGGAATGTGATTTTCGCTTCCGTTATTTTTATGAATGCGAATTCTTTGTTTTGTAGGTGTGTGGGAAGACTTTTTCCCTAAAACGATCTGTACCGGCTTAATCGGTCGGGTTTAATTAACTGACATCCTTTTCTTCCGTGCAAGTTCCTTCCTTCGTATGTGCTGTGTGCATGTCGGTTTGGCAAATCTTTTTAGTGCGTGTTAAGACGTGTGTCCCATTGTTTCGTAGGTGTGTTGGAAGACTTCTTCCCTACAACCGACGTGTCGGCTATTTCCCATCGTTACGATGCCTGTATGAGATGACGGGATCAAAAGGAGGAGAATAGCGCAAAACAATGCACTCGATGAAAGGAACTCACGACAAAGAGTTAGAACTATAACATCGAACGCTTGTCACGGCGACTCCAGGGAGCCGGCCGGCTTAGACAACACATGAAGATAGAAATGCCTATATCGGTCAAGCAGAATGCTTCCGGACAACAAATCAGATGGCTGGTGAGCTGGCGACCTGCGAATAAATAGAGTAAGCATCAAAACAAAACATTAGCATAGAACCAATAAAACTCAGAAAATGCTTGTTCTGGTCGACTCTCGGGAGTCGCCTGAATGACCTTCTCCGTCTCACCGAACAAAAAATATTTGTTCTGGCCGATTCCCGGGAGTCGCCAGGAATGACTTCTCAGTTTGCCACCACGGAAGGTTGTGCACGCCGACTCCAGCAACCGAACAGACGGACACGTTTTAAACACTTCTCCCTTGTCTCTCTCCACGTGGCCACTACCCCGACACATGCCCTTGATTGCTTCTCGGAACACGTTTTAAGCTATCCATTTCATCGATTTAAGGCTGTAGTGGATGCTTGTGACTTATTGCTTCTCCACCCCTCCGTATCATCCGCTCTCGGCGGCTCCCTACCAATGTACATAGGTCGTTTCTTCTTGGGAAGCTTCAGACGAACGTTCATTGTTGGGAAGCCGGCCGTATGAATGTTATTTTGTTTTCGGACGAACGTTCCTTAGCCGACGAATGTTCATTGTTTATAACTCAAGCCCATCATGACCACATAATTGATTTGGTTTAACTGCAAAACATTCGTTGGATCTTCTAACTGTACCAAGCGTAAGAAGGGAGACCACGAGTGGCGCACCTCGATTTAGTTCGTACTTCTAAGTGGTTTTTGGTTTGATGATTGATCCTTTTGTTTACTTAAGTTATAGTGAATTTGAAGGAGATATGCCCTAGAGGCAATTAATAAAGTATTTTATTTATCATATCTCATTTGTTCATAATACGTTTTTGTATCATGCTATAACTGTATTGATGGGGGAATCATAACCCGGTAGGCCCATGAAGAAGAAGCGTGACCCGCCAGGCAGGAGGCCTGGACAGGACAGTTAATCATCGACATGGGCCGAGTTACGTTGATGGGCTAGCAAGCTTGTCGGTGACCCGGCTTATGCAGAGAAGATTCTAGAAGACCCGGAGGCGGTACACGCTATGGAATCCAAGACTTGGAGAACATGAAGATTAGAAGATGTAGAGTAGGACTCCGGGTACGGGTGGAACCCGACTTTACCTTGTACAGAACCAGGAGACCCGGCCATCTATATAAGTGGGCTCCTAGGTCATAGTTAGACAAGTTTTTACTAGCAAGAGAACCAGAGAGATCATCACTACCAAGCGCACCCTGTAACCTAGATCGAGATCCAGCTCTGTTGTCGTAGCCTTGTCCTCGCAGAGCTAATCCCACGATGGAGAGGCCGAACCTGGGTAAACCCCTTGTCCTCGCAGAGCTAATCAAACTCCCAGACACTAGTTTCGCCTGGCCCAACAACTCAAGTTACCCTATGGTAACATCTGCCGCGACAACCCCATGACAGTTGGCGCCCACCGTGGGGCCTGCGTCCAAAGGTGTCATCATCATGGGAGAAGTTATGCAAGGAATCAAGAAGTTCGTTTTCAGCGAGGTTACCATCAACTCACAAGGAGAATCCATCGTCGACGATTCTGGCTGGGGGCCGGAATCGGATCTACTAGAATCAGAATATGAATCTGTGTCAGGAGCTGCCATGCTCGTTCAATCTGACGGGGAGGAGTCAGTAGGCACGGAAGAGGCCGGGTCACCGTCGGTCACACACGAGGAACGGTCGGGAAAGCCGGCATGGATCCCGGGTGACGCAATGGAGCATGAGGAGGACACCGAATCGATCTTGCCCCTGTTCGAAACCCGGTATGGATACGAGACTGAGGAGGAAGACGAGGAGGATCTGGAGTCCTTCCCAAGTCCAATCAGGAGGGTAGCTGTTTACACAGCTCGCTCGATCAACGCAGTGGCATCACCATCAACCGTTGCTCCACCAGCTTCAAACCTGGATCAACAGCAACAACAGTTACCACAAATACTGGAGCTGGCGGGTCAGAGGATGGATGGAGAGCCGGCTTCGGTGACAGATGAAAGTGAAGACACGGCTCGTTACAGAAACAGCTTCGGTTTCCTCAATAACCGGGCTCAGGGCGAAGAAAGAGACAATACGGCTAGTGCTCCTGCCTTGTTCAGCAATGGCCGGACCCTGGACCCAACAGCGCTTACAAGATTGGTTACCCCAGAGAATGCAGCAGTGCGAGCTATGGAGTTAGACACAGCACGTCGGGCTTTGGAACAAATGCGTAGAGATACAATGCCAGAAAAGCAGCAGGTGGCAGCCAGACAAAAGCAAATTGAAGAGCAAGAGAATCGCCTCAATGACATGACTCAGGTTCACCAGAGAAGACACCAGAGCCGGTTGGCTCCGGGAAGAAATACCATAAACCCAGCAGTGTTATTCAGGACTCCAGTGGATCAACCCATTGGTGTGGTCTAAGGAAACCCGGTCATCAGGACACCCGTGGAACAAAATAGAGGAGCTACTGGAGACGAGGCCGCGTTGGGTGGGACACCGGGTTTGCTTGCCGGAGGAGCCGGGGGAAATCCATGTCTGCCACCACGAACGCCGAAATTCCACATGCCGGCGGGTCATTATTCCAATCCAGTGGATAACGTGTACGTCGCAACCTTAGCGCTCGACCGTATTCCCCTTGGAGACTCGCCAGCAGAGATTGAACCCCGGTGTGCCATTGACATGTTGCGCACCGCAGTAGTACAACAAGTTCAGTATTCGAAAGAGAAAAGTGCACTTCATTCCACAACCTATCGTAGTAAGCATACCAAGAGCCGCCACGGTGAAACCCCGCCACAAGCTGGGTTAGCCGTGGCGCAGCAGCTGAACCAGAATAACCAGCAACATCAACCCACCCCAGCAGTATCGGTGGCTCAGCAGATAGTCAATGGATCGCGAGCGAGAAGAGCGGCCAGCGCAAACCCGGCGGTACCTGCCGCAGCAGTGCCGCAAGGAGGACCCGGCACCGTGGCAGCAGCGTCCATAAGCTCACCAGGTAACAATAATTTCTTAGCTAGTTCTTCTAACTTAGCCGGGCCAAAGTGTCTTTCAGATGCCCTTAGAGCGGAGCCTTTCCCTGAGAAGTTCAAGGAGCCCAACAAGATATCCAATTACGAGCCTAGCGTGGACCCGGCAAGCTGGTTGAGCAGTTATGAGATGGCAATGTGTATTCGCAACGCCACAAAGAATGTTTGTGCAAAGTATATGTACTTGATGATGAGCGATGGAGCAGCAAAGTTATGGTTCAAACACATACCAGAAAAGTCCATCAATTCCTGGGACGAGCTAAAAGCAGTTTTCATCAAGCACTTTCAAGGTACATGCAAGCGTTTGTTTTCTATTGAAGACCTTGATTGTTGTGTGCAGAGGAAGGGCGAGTCAACGCGGCATTGGATGAGACGGGTCACAGAGATCCTTCACTCCTCATCTGGTATTGAGCCCAAGGATGCGATTTCATCAATGGAAAAGACATGCAAGTTTATTCCCCTGGTCCAAAAGCTGGGCCGTATGAAGGAGGGCCACCGGGTCAAGCCAGTCACCATGGCTGAGTTGATGGATGCTTGCAACAGGCACGCAGCCACGGACAAGACCTAGGATGATAATGAGGAAGAGAAAGGGAAAAGTCCTGTGAATAATGGAGGAAAGAACAACAATGGCAATGGAAGCAATAACAACAACCAGAATCAACACAAGCGTGGGCACAATGAGGGAAGTTCAGAGTTGGTGGCAAACACAAATGCCGGGTTTCAGAGGCAAAGGATGGAAGGAAATTTTCAGGACAACAGAGGGTATCAAGGAAATAATGGGAACTACAATGGTGGAAACAACTATCAAATGTCACGTCCAACCAGCACTGAAGAGGCTTTCAGGATGCCGTGTCCTCGCCATAGCAGGAACGGTAGACCCGCCAATCACTCGTTGGCCCAGTGTGTAGATTTAAACAGGTGGAAAAACAATGAGATACAGAGAGCCCTGCAAGGAGCAGGCAGAGGTGGAGGACCCGGCCCGGGTGGTAACCCGACTACAGGTCTTTTAACTGGAGCAAATGCAGTACCTACCAACAGCGCAGGATCGAGTCAGAACACAAGCAATCAAGGCGGGTTTTCACAGCAGCCAAATCAACTTGGTCAATATCACATATATACCAGTGGCGCAACCAAGAGAGAGCGAAAGGTAGTTAAAAGGGTGGTTAATGCAGTTGCTGCAGGAGTCCCAGGATATTTAAGGTGGTCAGAGCATACGATCACGTGGAGTAGAGCGGATCACCTAGATGTTGTTGAGCACCCGGGTCTGCTAGCTTTAGTCGTGGCTCCCCAAGTGGACGGCTTTGAATTCAAAAAAGTATTGATGGATGGTGGAAGTAGTATCAACATCTTATATTGGGAAACATTTTTGCGTATGGATCTCAAAGTGCCACAATTATAGAAGACCTCCACAGTTTTTCACGGCATAGTTCCAGGAAAGTCAGCGACACCCGAGGGAAAAATTTCGTTAGAGGTTGCCTTTGGTGAGTCCATAGACAAGTTTAGATCAGAGTGGCTCACATTTGAGGTGGTGAAGTTCCAGAGCCCGTATCATGCATTATCTGGAAGGCCGGATTATGCGAAGTTCATGGCAAGGTCGTGTTATGTGTACCTACAGTTGAAAATACCGGGTGGTACGTAGACAACCAGGTCCCTAGTAGCCTCTACATGACTAGTTCATTGTGCAATCGATGATCGAGGTTTCCCGATCATGTGACATGGGTGTCAGTTGACAATGGAGTCATATCGTTGGCAGAACGATGTGATGGACATACCCAATATTTGTAGGACGTAGTCATTAACGCCTATGACCGTGAGATCAACTCTTATTGCTATTCCTGAAAGATACTTTGATTGCATCAAATGTCATATCTTAATAGTGTGACAATAACGGTGTCCCTCTCGGATATCGGAAGGGAGTATGTTGAGATGAGGGATCAAGAGCGGGATTTGCCAATCCGCATAGCAGGATAGATACTCTGGGCCCCCTCGGTGAGAATATGTCAAATAAGCTTGTAAGCATTTGACTAGGTCACGGGGACATATTATCATGGACGAGTAGAAGATAGTGTTGTCGATAACGAGATCAAGCTAGGTATCATGATATCTAAGAATGAGTCTCGCACACACTTAGTATCGACATGCAAAAGGTTTAAGACTCGACGTCCAGGTTCGAACGACAAAGTTATTCGTTATCTCAGAGGGATTAATTATGGGTCCAAGGTCCACGAATTAGTCATTAATCGGAGAGCGTGTCTCGATTATGTCTGGCGAGATCTCGAACCGCTAGGGTAACACACTTAAGGGAAGATGACATTTATAATTGATTGGAAATAGAAGAGAAAATAAAAGAGAGCACCGGAAGTGTTCCGGGAGAGTTCCGATGGAGATCGGAGAGCGACGAAATAGTTTTAGGAGTCGGAATAAATTAGATAATATGTATTTAATATTAATTAGTGTAATTAATAGTTAAATATATTTTTATTTAATTAATTTCGAATTTTTAAAGGCTGTTTTTCATAAATGGGCCTTAGAGGCCCATTAGGGAAAAACCCCAAAAAGAAAAGGAGAAAAATTGGGGAGGGGCCGGCCGGCCTAGGTGGGTCACATGGGCCCACCTAGGGCCGGCGCACCAGCCATGGCCGGCGGGTGTGGGAGTTTAGTCCCACACCGCCAGCCTGGCAAGGGTGGTAGCCTCCCCTCCACCTATATATATGGGTGCCCCTTGCCTTTGAAAATTACACCATATTCTCTCTCTCCCGTTTAGTCGTGATTCCGCAATTGGGATCGTGCACGGGTTGAGTGTTTCTCCACCATACGCACACCGCCGTGCTGCTGGTCTTCCGGTCCAAGTCTTCCGCTGCTCGTCCCTGGATCGGAGCCCGGAGGTCGTCATCTTCGCCGTACGTGTGCGACTCCCTGCGAGGTGCCACGCCTGTGGCGGTCGGAGGTCTTCTTCCTCTACACGACCTTGAGGTCGGCTTCGTCGGCTTCATCGGCAACAGCTGTGCAGGGGTGTAATCCCCGTGTTTCGGTCTACAAGGGTATGTATATCGATCTCCTTTTGTATAGTATATCTGCATAGTATAGATTCTGGCTGGTTTAAGGATATCGTTCTTAGGAATTTTTTGTTTTCTGCCTACGATCCCCTTCAGTGGTATCAGAGCCGATCTATGCGTAGATATAGCTATACCATTTTTAGAACCCATGTTCTCATGGGGGCATCGTTCTTTTAGAAGCTATCCTCTGGCGTGCACTTGTTTAGCCGGCGGCATTGAGTTGATGAAGCGGCCCGGACTGACTTTACGCATATGCTTACGCGAGACTGGTTCCACAACTGACATGCGGCTTGTACCGTATATGTGGCTGGTGGGTGTCTGTCTCTCTCTCTTTAGTTGGCTTTGCATTTTCAATGGAGGGCCCGAAAGGGATAGATAAATAGCGACTATTTGATTGTTGTTGTGCTCACAGGTTCGTAGGTATGAATCAGTTCTATTTACGAAAGCCCCTAGCCACGTAAAATATGCAAAAGATAAAGTAGAAACGTCTAACTTTATTTTGCAGGGGCAATGTGATATGGTCAAGGTAGGTTATTAAATTGTTTATAAACTGTGGGCGCGAAGAGACCATCGGCGCAAGACCATATCATGTCGCATTACATTTGATGTTTTTGAGTGCATCTTATATTGTGCATATATATATATATTGTTATATATTAGTTACATGGCGGTAGTAATATAAGATGATCCCTCCAAAATACTATTAGTGTTCTCCATTTGGCGTTCACCACCAAGAAAGTTCTACGTTATGAGGCAGGCCGTGACGATCGGGTGTCAGACATATCGTCGTTCGCATATAGTGGGTGTAAGACATGTTTGCACAAGCGTTTACGCTAGAGGTTATTATGGCGAGCCTAGCATGTACAGACATGGCCTCGGAACACGGTGACCGAAAGGTCGAGCATGAGTCACAGAGTTGTTGTGATTGACATTCCGATGTCTACCTTTGAAGTTGTGTTGCCGGCTCTGACGATGAGGGGTTGCACAATGAATTCGGGTCGTGTAATCACTGAAACGATTAGAGGGATATTCGTTTGAGTGGGAGTTCTTGTAGTTTATTTTCTAAAAACTTGAACTCAAATATTTTTATGAACAAAGTCTTATGTTTTGCAAATTCCATTGTAGATGTCTCGCCCCACCTTTAACCTAGGCCTGTTCCTAGAGAAAGAAAATTTAAGACCAATGGGTCTAACTTCATGTCCTGGTTCCGGAACCTTAGGATCCTCCTCACTTCCCACAAGGTGGCCTACGTCCTGAAGGCCGCAGTAGGTGACAAGCCCGCAGAAACTGCCTCTGAAGATGAGAAGAACGTCTATCATTTCAAGGCGGAGATTTCTTCTTTTGTCCAGAGTGGCATGCTCTTTGCCATGGACGCTGACCTGCAAAATCATTTTGAGAACAAGAGTGCTTATGCGATAATCACTGAACTCTTGGTTGTTTTTGCACCACAAGTCAAGGCTGATAGATTTGCTGCTACCCAGCAGTTCTTCTCAGCCCAGATGGAAGAGCACGACAACATAAGCGAGCACTTAGCAAAGATGTCTGATACGTCTCAAACGTATCTATAATTTCTGATGTTCCATGTTTATATTATACCAATTGTTATATGTTTTATATACACTTCATAGCATTTTTATGCATTTTCTGGGACTAACCTATTAACAAGATGCCACAGTGCCAGTTCCTGTTTTCCGCTGTTTTTGTATTCCAGAAAAGCTGTTCTGGAAATATTCTCGGAATTGGACGAAACTTGGACAGGACCTCCTATTTTTCCAACACGTACACGGAGTCCAAAGGAGAGACGGAGACGACCTAGGAGGCAGCCACACCATGGGGCGGCGCGGGCCCACCTCCTGCCGTGCCGTGGGGTGGTGTGGCCCCCTCGGGTGCCTCCAGCCGCCGCCCTTTCGCCTTTATAATGCCCCCGGCGCGAAAACCCTAAATACCCGAGCCATAATCCATGAAAAGTTCCAGAGACGCTGTCGTCGTCAACCCTAGCTCAGGAGGGTTCAGAAGCTCTTCCTGGCACCCTGCCGGAGAGGGGAATCATCACCGGAGGGCTCTACATCGCCATGCCTGCCTCCGGAGTGATGCGTGAGTAGTTCATCCTTGGACTACGGGTCCATAGTAGTAGCTAGATGGTTCTCTCTCCTCCTTGTGCTATCATGTTTAGATCTTGTGAGCTGCCTATCATGATCAAGATCATAGTATTGTAATGCTACATGTTGTGTTTGCTGGGATCCGATGAATATTGAATACTATGTCAAGTTGATTATCAATATATCTTATATGTTATTTATGGTCTGGCTGATTTTAGCCAATAATTCTTCAGCTTCTTCAGGGGTTCTTTTCCTGAAAACACAACTAGCACAACTATCCAGATATGCTCTAGATTCAATAGTTAGTCCACTATAAAATATATCAAGTAGATCATGCTTTTCCAAATCATGTCCAGGCCGAGCTCTGATAAGAGAGCAAAACCTTGTCCATGCCTCTGGAAGTTTCTCTTCATCTTCCTGGTCAAAGTTATAAATTCTCTGCAAAGCATCATGTTGAGCACTAGTAGGGAAATATTTCTGAAAGAAAACATTAAGCAAACCAGTAGGACTAGTAATAGAACCAGGAGGCAAGTTGTTATACCAAGCTTTAGCATCATCTTTTAATGAGAAAGGAAAAATCTTAGCAACAAAATAGCTACGCTTCTTAATATCATCAGAAAATAAGCCACTCAAAGTAGAGAGCTCATTCATGTGCTCTACAGCACTTTCACTCTTAGTGCCACAAAAAGGAGTTTTCTCAACAATAGATATATGAGATAAATCTAGAGAAAAATCATAATCCTTATCTTTAATGTTTATAGGAGAAGTGGCAAACTTAGGATCAGGTGACAACTTGTATTTAACAACATGTTGTGCAAGAAAATTTCTCATATTGCTTGCACCAGTAGTAGCATTACATTTATCAATAAAATCATCATCAAGTTCCACATAAGTTTCATCAGGATCATCATCACAAGTATAATCCCTTAACTCAGGTGAATAAACAGGAGTAGTAGGACTTCCATTAGGTGTTCTAGTATTTTCAAGTTGTTTAGACTTAGCAATAGCAACATCTAAAAGTGGACCTAATGAAATATTCTCATCAATCACAGTAGAAGCATCATCAATATTATCAGAGGCAATTTCAGATTCAGCAGTAGTACCAACACGTGAAGATTGTGGTGGTGTAACAAGTTGACTCAATACAGATGGTGAGTCAAGAGCAGCAGAGGTACTAAGTGTCGTACCTTTTCTTGTAGTGGATGGCAATACACGGACCCTATCATCACGAGCTTTACCCATGATGAATAAATTTCAGCGAGCAATATAGATCACAAGTGAACTCATAAATAAAGCTATGCTCCCCGGCAACGGCGCCAGAAAATAGTCTTGATGACCCACAAGTATAGGGGATCGCAACAGTCTTCGAGGGAAGTAAAACCCAATTTATTGATTCGACACAAGGGGAGCCAAAGAATACTTGGGAGCCTTAACAGCGGAGTTGTCAATTCAGCTGCACCTGTGAATAGTCTTGCTCGACACAGATTATCAGTAGCAACAGTTTTATGGCAGTAGTAGCGGTGAAATAATAGCAGCAGTAAATAGAGACAGCAGTAGTGATTGCAGTAAACAGTAGGATTAAAACACTGTAGGCATAGGGATGGATGAACGGGCGCTGCATGGATAAGATAGCTCATGTAATAATCAAGACGTAGGTATTGCAGATAATAATGATAAAGCATCCAAGTACTAAGTAAACATAGGCATGTGTTCCGTATATAGTCGTACGTGCTCGCAGTGAGAAACTTGTACAACATCTTCTCTCCTACCAGCCGGTGGCAGCCGGGCCTCAAGGGAATCTACTGGTAATTAAGGTACTCCTTTTAATAAAGTACCGGAGCAAAGCATTAACACGCCGTGAACACATGTGATCCTCACATCGCAGCCATTCCCCTCGGCTGTCCCAATTATTGTCGCTTTGGTACCGCGGGTTCCGGACAACAATATGTGTATACAACTTGCAGGTATGATCAATAAACAGTGCATATCATTATGAAACAATAACATGTTCAGATCTGAAATCATGGCACTCGGGCCCTAGTGACAAGCATTAAGCTCAACAAGTTGCAACAACATCAATAAGTACTAACAACGGATACTGGGCACCATGCCCTAATGATCTTATAGCTTATTACATGAACAATCTCATCCAATCCCTACCATCCCCCTCAGCCTACAGCAGGGAATTACTCACACATGGATGGGGAAACATGGATGGTCGATGGAGAAGCGTCGGTGATGATGATGGCGATGATCTCCTCCCATTCCCCGTCCCGGCGGAGTGCCAGAACGGAGTTTCTGGTCCCCGAAATAGGTTTCGCGATGGCGGCGGCGTACGGTGATGTTTCTGGATGAAGTGGACGACCCCCTCGCATTTTAGGTCACAGAGGGTTAAGTAGTCGAAAGGGGGCTCGGGGAGGTGCCCGAGTCGCCCTCCTCAGTGGCTGGCGCGGTGGGGCCCCAGGCCGCGCCACCATGTGGTTTGGGCCACTCGTGGCCCATCTCTGACTCCCCTTCTGGCTCCGTGAGTCTTTTGGTAAAATAGGAGGTTTGCGATCTTTTCTGGTGTTTTTCCTGAAAGTTGACTTTCTGCACAAAAACAAGACACCAGGGCAATTCTGTTGAAAACAGCGTTAGTCCACATTAGTTGTATTCAAAACACACAAGTTAGAGGTAAAACAATAGCAAAAGTGTTCGGGAAAGTAGATACGTTTTGGACGTATCAGGGAGCCGCTCTTAAAAGTCTGGTTGGCAGGGGTCATATTGTATTTTTCCATTTTCTGATTCGTTGACAATTAACAAACACCTCCCAAAATTTATTTTTACTCTCTATATGATTTCAAAAACTTAAAAAGCTCTAGCACATGATTTAATTCCTGCTTCCCTCTGCGAAGTGCCTTTCTTTTACTTTTATGTTGAGTCATTCTTCCTACTTCTTTCTATCTCAGAAGCAAACACTAGTGTCAACTTTGGTGCAACAATTTTTATATGCTAGTATATTGTACTTATTATATTGCTTTGTGTTGACAAATATCCATGAGATATACATGTTGAAAGTTGAAAGCAATTACTGAAGCTTAAATATTCCTTTATGTTGGTTAAATACCTTTTACTTAGAATCTATTTCTTTATGAGCTAACTCTTATGCAAAACTTTTTGATGCTTGTCTCGAAAGTACTATTCATGAAAAGTTTTTGCTTATATGATTCAGTTGTTTACTCATTATCTATTAGTTAGCAAACTATAGACCATTGACCTGTATCACTTCATTCATAACATGTGCTTTACAATACTATTTGATCAAGATTATGATGGTAGCACGTCACCTCAGAAATTATTTTGTTTTTATCGTTTTACCTACTCGAGGACGAGTAGAACTAAGCTTGGGGATGCTTGATACGTCTCAAACGTATCTATAATTTCTGATGTTCCATGTTTATATTATACCAATTGTTACATGTTTTATATACACTTCATAGCATTTTTATGCATTTTCTGGGACTAACCTATTAACAAGATGCCACAGTGTCAGTTCCTGTTTTCTGTTGTTTTGTATTCCAGAAAAGCTGTTTTGGAAATATTCTCAGAATTGGACGAAACTTGGACAGGACCTCCTATTTTTCCAACACGTACACGGAGTCCAAAGGAGAGACGGAGACGACCTAGGAGGCAGCCACACCATGGGGCGGCGCGGGCCCACCTCTTGCCGCGCCGTGGGGTGGTGTGGCCCCCTCGGGTGCCTCCAGCCGCCGCCCTTTTGCCCATATAATTCCCCCGATGCGAAAACCCTAAATACCCGAGCCATAATCGACGAAAAGTTCCTGAGACGCTGCCGTCGTCAACCCTAGCTCGGGAGGGTTTAGAAGCTCTTCCTGGCACCCTGCCAGAGAGGGGAATCATCACCGGAGGGCTCTACATCGCCATGCCTGCCTTCGGAGTGATGCATGAGTAGTTCATCCTTGGACTACGGGTCCATAGCAGTAGCTAGATGATTGTCTCTCCTCCTTGTGCTATCATGTTTAAATCTTGTGAGCTGCCTATCATGATCAAGATCATATTATTGTAATGCTACATGTTGTGTTTGCTGGGATCTGATGAATATTGAATCCTATGTCAAGTTGATTATCAATCTATCTTATATGTTATTTATGATCTTGCATGCTCTCCGTTACTAGTAGATGCTTTGGCCAAGTAGATGCTTTTAACTCCAATAGGGAGTATTTATGCTAGATAGTGGGTTCAGTCTCCGGTAATCTGGGAGAGTGACAGCAACATCTAAGGTTGTGGATGTGCTGTTGCCACTAGGGGTAAAACAGCAATGCTTTGTCTAAGGATAATTGTATTGTTTACATTACACACTTTACTTAATGCAATAATCTGTTGCTTGCAACTTAATACCAACGGGGAACACGGATGTCAACCTGAAGGTGGATTATTAGTCATAGATGATGTTGGATAACGGTCTATGTATCATGTTGTAATGCCCAATTGAATATCATAGTAGTCATCTTGTCATATATATGCATTGTTATGCGCTCAATATTTTATCAATTGCCCAGCTGTAATTTGTTCACCCAGCATGTTAGTCATCTTTTATGGAGAGACACCACCAGTGAACTGTAGACCCCGGTCCATTCTTTTACACTGATAATACAACCAACTGCAATCATTGTTTCTTTTTATTCTATGCAATTAAACACTATTTTCCACACCATACGTTTAATCCTTGTTTTCAGCAAGCCGGTGAGATTGACAACCTCACTGTTTCGTTGGGGCAAAGTAGTTTGATTGTGTTGTGTGCAGGTTCCACGTCAGCGCGCCACTGACAACCTTCAGAAGTGATTTCTTACTCCTACTGGATTGATAACCTTGGTATCTTACTGAGGGAAAACTTGTTGCTGCACTGCTTCATACCTTCCTCTTGGGGTCTCCCAACGAACGTGTGCTTTCACGTCATCAATGTCTGGGTGCGTTCAGCTCCTGAATGATGTGGAATGTGGGATTCCAGATGAGCTGGTTGTTGATAGGGTGCTGCAGTCGCTGCCCCCTAGCTATAAGGATGCGAGCATGAACTACCACATGCATGGGACGTCATCATCCCTGTCTGAAGTATTAATGATGCTCAAAATTGCTGAGTTAGAAATCAAGATGGAACAGATGGTGCTGACCATCAAGCCAAAGCGCAACATGATGGATGTCGATGACCAAGATGGTCAAAAGTGTTCCCTCTGCAAGCACAAACGTCACTGGAAGTACAGCTGCCCCAAGACCATAGTAAAGAACGACAAGATTGACGGGAAAGAGAAAGGTATATGTGATATACATGTTATTGATATTTACCTTACATGCTCCCGGAGTAATACCTAGGTATTTGATACCGTTCGGTTGCTCACATTTGTAACTCTCAGGAGGAGTTGCGGAATAAACGGCGCCTGGCGAAGGACGAGGTGACGATGCGCGTCGGCAACGGATCAAGAGTTGACGTGGTGGCTGTCGGCACACTCCCTATACATCTACCATCGGGATTAGTTTTGGTTTTAAATAAATGTTATTTTGTACCGTCGTTGAGTGTAAACATTATCAGTGGGTCTTGCTTGTTGCGAGACGGATATTCATTCAATTCAGTATCAAGTGGTTGTACTATTTCGATGAATGATATCTTTTATGTTAATGCTCCCGAGAGTAATGGTTTATTCTTGTTGAATCTCGATCATAGTACTCACATTCATAACATAGATGCCAAGAGGATTAAACTTAGTGGCGATACCGCCATGTATATGTGGCATTGCCGTCTCGGTCATATTGGTATAAAGCGCATGAAGAAACTCCATACCGATGGAATTTTAGACTCGTTGGATTTTGGATCCCTCGACACATGCAAACCGTGCATCATGGGCAAGATGACCAAGACACCGTTCAATGGTTTCATGAAACGGGCGTCGGACTTATTGGGAGTCATACATACAGATGTGTGTGGGCCAATGAGCGTGTCGACACGCAATGGTTATCGTTACTTTGTCACCTTCACCGATGACTTGAGTAGATATGGGTATATTATTTGATGAAACACAAGTCTGAAACGTTTGAAAAGTTCAAAGAATTTCAAAGTGAAGTTGAAAATCAACTCAACAAGAAAATCAAGCACCTTCGATCCGATCGTGGTGGCGAATATTTGAGTTTTGAGTTTGGCACACATCTGAAGGCATGTGGCATTGTGCCACAACTTACGCCGACTGGAACACCAAAGCAACGGTGTGTCCGAGCGACGTAATCGTACCCTATTGGATAGCATCCGGTCTATGATGTTCTTACCGACTTGCCTGTATCGTTTTGGGGATATGCGTTAGAAACAGCCGCATTCATTTTAAATAGGGCTCCGTCCAAATCCGTAGCAAGACACCGTATGAGATATGGCATGGCAAGAAACCCAAGTTGTCGTTCCTGAAGGTCTGGGGTTGTGAGGCGTACGTTAAGAAACTACAGCCCGAAAACTCGAACCGAAATCGGAGAAAGTCGTCTTTGTAGGGTATCCGCGGGAAACCATAGGATACACCTTCTACAACCAAGCCGAGGGCAAAACGTTTGTCGCGAAGAACGACACCTTTCTCGAGAAGGAGTTTCTCGCCAAAAGTAAGTGGGAGGAAAATAGACCTCGACGAGATCGTTGATCCTGAACTCGAATTCCGAGTGGCGCAACGGAAACTGTTCCGGAACCGTCCTCCACAGATGGAGTGGGAGCAAATGTCGAGGATGCTATTCTACCTCGTAGGTCTGGAAGAACACGTATCGCTCCTGAGTGGTACGGCAACATGGTTTGCACCGTCATGTTAATTGAACAAGACGAACCTACGAACTACAAAGAGGCTATGGCAGGGCCCGAGTCCGAGAAATAGGATCCATGTATGACAACAAAGTATGGACTTTGATGGAGATTCCCGAAGGGCGCAAGGCCGTCGAGAATAAATGGATCTTTAAGAAGAAGACTGATGCTGACGGTAATGTGACCGTCTATAAAGCTCGGCTTGTCGCAAAGGGTTTCCGACAAGTTCATGGAATTGACTACGATGAAACATTTTCACCGGTAGCGATGCTAAAGTCTGTTCGGGTTTTGCTAGCACTTACTATATTACGATTATGAAATATGGCAGATGGATGTCAAAACAGCGTTCCTAAATGGTAACATTGAGGAAGAGTTGTATATGGTACAACCTGAAGGTTTTGTCGATCCAGAAAATGTTGGCAAGGTATGCAAGTTCAGCGTTCCATTTATGGACTGAAGCAAGCATCTCGGAGCTGGAATCTTCGCTTTGATGAGGTGATCAAAGGTTTTGGATTGTCCAAAATATGGAAGAGACCTGCATTTACAAGAAAATGAGTGGGAGCTCGTTGTGTTCCTAGTTTATATGTGAACGATATATTACTAATTGGGGATAATGTGGATCTTCTGAATAGCGTGAAGAAATATTTAAACAGTAAATTTTCGATGAAGGACTTAGGAGAAACTGCATACGTATTAGGCATTAAAATCTATCGTGATAGATCAAGGCGTCTATTAGCGTTAAGTCAGAGTACTTATCTTGATAAGATACTGAAACGGTTCGGTATGGAGACGGCAAAGAAAGGTTCTCTGCCTGTTATCAAGAATAAGACATTGAGCAGGACTCAGTGTCCGGTGACGGCACATGATAAAGCCGAGATGGCTAAACATCCCTATGCTCAGCCATAGGTTCGATCATGTATGCCATGTTAAGTACTCGACCCGATGTAGCATTGGCTCTTAGTTTGACGAGCCGGTTCCAAAGTAATCCTGGAAAGGATCATTGGATAGCTGTTAAGAACATTCTTAAGCATTTCAAGAAGACAAAGGAAATGTTCCTTGTGTATGGAGACTGTGAAGAGGAACTTGGCGTAACAGGTTACGTTGATGCAAGTTTCTGCACAGATCCAGATGACTCAAAGTCACAGACAGGATATGTTTTCAAGGTGAACGGTGCGCTGTAAGCTGGAGAAGCGGGAAGCAACCCATAGTGGCCCAATCTACAATGGAATCGGAGTACATCGCTGCTTCGGAAGCCGCGAATGAAGCTGTATGGCTGAGGAAGTTCATCATCGAGCTTGGAGTGTTCCCTAGCGCGCAAGACCCCGTAACCCTCTACTGCGACAACACGGGTGCTATTGCTAACGCGAAGGAACCAAGGTCTCACTCAACTGCCAAACACATTCTCTACGCTTCCATGTGATACGACAGTATGTACAGGAAGGCGATGTGAAGATTTGCAAAATGCATACGGATCTGAATGTGGCAGATCCTCTGACGAAGCCTCTTCCACTGGACAAGCATGTAAAACACCAGAATGCTATGGGTGTTAGGCTTTTACCAAGTTGTAATCTAGAATAAATTGTACTCTAGTGCAAGTGGGAGACTGAAGGAGATATGCCCTAGAGGCAATTAATAAAGTGTTTTATTTATCATATCTCATTTGTTCATAATACGTTTTTGTATCATGCTATAACTGTATTAAGCGGAAACATTAATACACGTGTGGTACGTAGACAACCAGTCCCTAGTAGCCTCTACGTGACTAGTTCATTGTGCAATCGATGATCGAGGTTTTCCGATCATGTGACATGAGTGTCAGTTGACAATGGAGTCATATCGTTGGCAGAACGATGTGATGGACATACCCAATATTTGTAGGACGTAGTCATTACGCCTTTGACCGTGAGATCAACTCTTATTGCTATTCCTGGAAGATACTTTGATTGCATCAAACGTCATATCTTAATAGTAAACGGTGTCCCTCTCGGGTATCGGAAGGGAGTATGTTGAGACGAGGATCAAGAGCGGGATTTGCCAATCCGCATAGCAGGATAGATACTCTGGGCCCACTCGGGAGAATATGTCAAATAAGCTTGCAAGCATGTGACTAGGTCACGGGGACATATTATCATGGACGAGTAGAAGATAGTGTTGTCGATAACGAGATCAAGCTAGGTATCATGATATCTAAGAACGAGTCTCGGACACTTAGTATCGCCAGGCAAAAGGTTTAAGACTCGACGTCCAGGTTCGAACGACAAAGTTATTCGTTATCTCACAGGGATTAATTCTGGGTATCCAAGGTCCACGAATTAGTCATTAATCGGAGAGCATGTCTCGATTATGTCTGGCGAGATCTCGAACGCTAGGGTAACACACTTAAGGGAGGATGACATTTATAATAGATTGGAAATAGAAGAGAAAATAAAAGAGAGCACCGAAAGTGTTCCGGGA
The DNA here is from genome assembly GCA_947311845.1 of Poa pratensis. Classification (NCBI taxonomy): domain Eukaryota; kingdom Viridiplantae; phylum Streptophyta; class Magnoliopsida; order Poales; family Poaceae; genus Poa; species Poa pratensis. Next base: position 70,535,534 of record CAMZMU010000128.1, on the reverse strand, counting down.
GAGTTCCGATGGAGATCGGAGAGCGACAAATAGTTTTCAAGCCGGAATAAATTAGATAATATGTATTTAATATTTATTAGTGTAATTAATAGTTAAATATATATTTATTTAATTAATTTCAAATTTTTAAAGGCTGTTTTTCATAAATGGGCCTCAAAGGCCCATTAGGGAAAAACCCCAAAAAGAAAAAGGAGAAAAATTGGGGGGAGGGCCGGCCGGCCTAGGTGGGCCACATGGGGCCCACCTAGGGCCGGCGCACCAGCCATGGCCGGCGGGTGTGGGAGTTTAGTCCCACACCGCCAGCCTGGCAAGGGTGGCAGCCTCCCCTCCACCTATATATATGGGTGCCCCTTGCGTTTGAAAATTACACCATATTCTCTCTCTCTCTCCCGTTTAGTCGTGATTCCGCAATTGGGATCGTGCACGGGTTGAGTGTTTCTCCACCATGCGCACACCGCCGTGCTGCTGGTCTTCCAGTCCAAGTCTTCCGCTGCTCGTCCCTGGATCGGAGCCCGGAGGTCGTCATCTTCGCCGTACTTGTGCGACTCCCTGCGAGGTGCCACGCCTGTGGCGCTCGGAGGTCTTCTTCCTCTACACGACCTTGAGGTCGGCTTTGTTGGCTTCATCGGCAACACCTGTGCGGGGGTGTAATCCCCGCCTTTCGGTCTACAAGGGTATGTATATCGATCTCCTTTTGTATAGTATATCTGCATAGTATAGATTCTGGCTGGTTTAAGGATATCGTTGTTAGGATTTTTTGTTTTCTGCCTACGATCCCCTTCAGAATTGTATTGCACTTTCAGTGTTCAAGTTTTGCATGCACTCTGTGGATCATGTGTTTTAAATTAAATAGACGTTCCTCCAAGGCGTTTGAAGGCTGCCAAAATTTCAATGTTCCACTATAGGCATGGAGCAACAAGATTCGAGAAAAAGAGTGCCAGCGGATGTACGTGGCGGCTATGTGAAGTCGAAGCATCTCTCGTTCGTACCTCGTGATTGTATGCCGGCTTAAATATAAGGTTTTAGGGTGAGGTTGTTATACAGTAGACGTGTTTGCCGAGTTTATGTATATACTTTTTTTTTTGTATTAAAGGTGTTAGCGCGAGGATGGCGAAGCCAGAGAATATGCAATGGCCGATCCTGTCGACTCGAGAGGGCCGACGTAACTCGACTCGTATCAAACGGGTGTAGTGAGTCTCGAAACAATTTATCAGTGTGCCTTTAGGTGTGTAGGAAACGTGTATACGCGTGATCTACCCACGTTTTATCCAGCAGCGTTAGTACGAGCCATCTGGGAAGATCGAAGGGTCATGATGCTCATGTTTCCTTCCCGAGGCATGCGGCGCGTAAGTCTGTATAATCCCGTCAATCAGACCACTCTGTCCTGCAGGCACGCGAATGAGACATAGGCGGAAGATGCATTTGACCAGTGATGTGTCCTTACAACACTGTTGAAGTTGGCACATTGGCCGGTTGACACGTGGTGTGAACGTCTCGGTTGAAATGATGGAATGTGAGAATTAAATTAATCGGACTGTGTTCGGCCAGCAAAACGTCATCGTGTTACTGTTAATAGGACCTTGCGCGTCATCGGCTGACATGCACCATGGATATTTCTGTATAAATAAATGTGGGCTTGACGTGTAACTAGCTGGTTTCGTGGTCGCACTGTTGGTCTGACCGCGTGCCTTCAGCGGATAACACCATGAGATGGAGAACACCCGGCGCTTTCTAGCGTTTTGAGTTTTATCGTCGTTCGATTTGATTCTCTCTCTACCCTGCCGTGCCATCTTGCCATGCCGACTTCCAATTGACGGCGCCTGGGGAAGGTGCGGTAATTAATATCGACAGGAAGAGTTAGGTGAGGAGAGCTCTTGGGGAGTTAATTTATCGATTTGCACGCGCGTCTGTTCGTGTGGTGGTGGGTTATTTCCACGTCTTCCCCGTTCGCTTCTTCACCGCCCCAAAACCAGTCTTCTTCCAAACCACTTGCCACCACCGATCATGTCATCTCCACCGATTTCTTCTTCAGGTGCAGAGAAGACGAGGCTCGCGAAAGGATCTGGATATTCGTTTCACACTTTCTTTTGTGCTGTTTATCTCAACGTTCTTTATTGACATATTCCACTTTATTCTCCAGAGTCGGCGGTTACGATGTTCCTGCCATTGGATCCGCTTCGGCGGCTGAGCTTTCAGCCATTGCTTATCTTAGGGCTCAGATCTATGCTAAGAATACGGAGATGGTCGAAGCCCTCAAAAATACTATCGCGAGTGTCGACCGTGCGAAAGCTTCTTACATCCGTTTGACGGCGGAGGAGCAGAAGGCATTCAAGATGATGGGAGAATTGGATGCGGAGCTGACGCACAACGTCGAGTTGACGAAGATGGTCGAGTTTCTACGAGAAAGGATTTACGTGCAAGACCAGGCAGCTGATGTCATTCGTAAGGAGATCGAAGTATTGGTCAAGGAATCAAGGAAGCCCTGTCCAGCGGTTTAAGTTTAATTTGGTGTTCCCTTCTGATTTACTCCTGCAGTTTATGTTTTTATCTCTATTTAATTAAGACTATGTGTGCTCTCCACTGGACTAGATTAGTTTGTTCTTTCACTAAAATTACATGCATGTGTGGATGTGTGTATGCACAACAGATTTGGCTTACGTGTCAAAGCAACACATGTGCCAACGTAAGCGTTGTGGGACGTGTGGCGTGTGTAGTGTGTATATAGGTGTGAGTGGGTGCCGGCAGTTCACACGGAGTTGGGTTAATTGCTCGTCTTCTTCCACTGGTATCGCGTCTCCATCTTCCGCTATATTTAGTTCTCTTCTCCCTTCGCTCCACCCTATCCTCGTGAAATCATTACTTTGCTCTTCTCCCCCGAGCATGTCGTCCGCGGAAGGATCTGCTGCCGCAAAGAAGATGAAGGTCGTGGAAGGATTTGATTCAGTGAGCAGGTAATTATCTTAAATCTGTTCTGATGCATCTTTCCCCTTCCTTTGCTCCGATTCCACTTTTGGTCTTCCTTTGTGGATCTTTTTAGATCTTTTGGTTTTTTTTCAACATTGATTTATGCATCTCTATACATAACATCCTACAGGGCTGATGAATCCACTTTGTCCGAGAGGAAACCCGTTGGGACGGTGATGATTGAATCACTCGGTGCGCAGTTGGCAGACCTGGACGAGAAGCTAGCGAACGTCCGTGAGCAGCGTACCAAGAAATTGTGTAAGGCGAAAGTGGTCGAGAGCGAATGGTTGGAGTATGTCAAGAAGGCGTCGCAGGCTCGTAGCGAGGTGAATTCGATTCTGGTGCGCAACATGGACTTGCCGATGACCATCAGCCTACTTAAACAAAAGATCGAGCAGCAAGACCAAGATCGTGTTCTTCTCCACAAGGAACTTGAACTGGCGAAGCAAGGGAATTTCCTTCCGTCCCGTCTTCCAGGGCCATCGTCTTGAGTATTGTTGGGCTTCCTTTCCTTTGTATGTATGGTCTCTTTTGCCTAGCCGAAATTGTTTTGGGTTATCCAGAATTCCGTGTCTGTGTTTGTATCAGACTCATGCTTCGTTTGATGTATCGATCTTACTTGAGCACTATGTGTGTATTCGTTCCCCTTATACCGTCCGCTAGAAGCGAGGTTATAATTAGGTCTCATGGTTACTTCTTTTCTATGAAAATTAAACATGCCCGGCGTAATCCTATACAGTTTTGTTTTTCTTTACAATTGTATTGATGTGGTCATGAGACTTACTATGTGGAATATCAGTTTCTTTAGTTTACATAGATTGTTAGTCATGTTTATATTGAGGTTTCTTTCATTCTATATGAGAGATCTGTGTCTCCGAGTATTTGAGCCAACACTTACTACACATGGACTTTATAATTTTTAACCGTTGATTATCTCCATTGTGTATGGCGTGTCGTCAAAACAGGGCTCGGGGGGTCGTGCGCCAAGGCGCACCCCTATATCTAGTGTATACAGACATACAAAGACAATGAATATACGACAAGTGCGGCAATTGCCTTTTATCTATAAAGAAGACCCTCAAAAATGCAAAAAGTACAATTAGGCCCTTCGCCTTCTTCACATATTCCTTATGGAGAATGACCATCGACAAAGAGCACAACCCTTGGAAGTGAAGAAGCCCCTAGCCATCAGGCTTTGTGAGAGGTTGCGTGGAATACACGTCGGTAGGGAACCCCAAGTGTAAGGTATGATGTAGTGCAGCAGCGGTTTTCTCTTGATATCAAAACCAAGGTTATCGAACCAGTAGGAGTTGGAAGAGTTTCAACATGGTGTCAACCGACCCTGGCGCTTGGAGGGTTGACGTGGACCTGCATACAACACAATCAAAATATTTTGCCTCAACGAACTAGGAAGGTTGTCAATCTCCCTGACTTGCTGAATACAAAGGATTAAACGTATGATATGGACAATAAATGTCAATGCAAAAATGAACAGCGACCAAATGATGATGAAAGTGGTGGAAACGGTGTTTTTTATCAATGTAAAAGAATGGACCGGGATCCACTATTCACTAGTGGTATCTCTCCATAAAATAGATAAACAAACATGCTGGGTAAAAAAAATTATAGCTGGGCAATTGACAAATTGCAAGGGCATGACAATACTATTATGACAAGATAAAGTTCAAGGTAGTATTTAATTAGGCATTACAACAAAATACATAGACCGCTTACTAGTTACATTTATGACTAATAATCCACCCTCGAGATAGCTATCCGTGTCTCCCGAAAGTATTAAGTTGCAAGCAACAGATTATCGCAATAAGCAAAGTGTGTAATGTAAGCAGCAAATGTAACACGTAGAAATAAACACCGCAGTTTTCTCCCTAGTAGCAACAACACATCCAACGTCTTAGTCGTTTCTGTCAACTCGAGCCCAGACTATCGGAGAAATGAACCCACTATCTAGTATAAGTACCCTCTCTTGGAGACACTAGCAACTACTTGGCCAAAGCAACCACTAGCATCGGGGAGCATGCAAGATCATAAATAAAACATATATATAGCTAGATGAACAAACTTGATCATAACTTCACAATTCATCGGATCCCAACAAACACAACATGTAGCATTACATAAAGATGATCTTGATCATGTTAGGCAGCTCACAAGATCTAAACATGATAGCACAAGGAGGAGAGACTACCATCTATCTACTACTATGGACCTGTACTACAATGGAGAACTACTCACGCATCAGTCCGGAGGCAATGTAGACCCCTCCGGTGATGATATCCCGCTCCGGCAGAGTGCTAGGAAGAGTTTCAGAACCCTCCCAACTAGGGTTGGTGACGACGACGGCCTCGGATGTTTTCGTGGAAAAGTGTTCGGGTGTTTAGGGTTTTCGGGACGATAATAGGCGAAGAGGAGACGTGAGGAGGCACCCGAGGCGGTGGGACGCCCCCCGGCGCGGCCCCACCTTCTGTCAGGCCAAGGTGGCATCTGGGCCCCCTGGGTCGCCACCTCGGCTGCCTTTGTACTCCGTCTTCGTATCTTCGTAAAACTGATCTCCGTGAAATTTCGTCGAATTTTGAGAATATTTCCTGACTAGCTTTTCTGAAACAAAAAGACTGTAGAAAACATGAACTGACACTGTGGCATCTTGTTAATGGGTTAGTCCCAGAAAATGCATAAAAATGATATAAACTGTATATAAAACATGTAGCATTTGGTATAAAACAAGCATGAAACATAAAAAATTATAGATATGTTTGAGACGTATCAAAAAGAGACCTCCCGCATAGAGGATTTCTCCGTGTTTACTCTGACCCAGATCAGGGGAACCCGTTTCCTTGGCATCCACCCCTCCACTCCTACATGACCAACACGGCAGCACCACCGCTCTCCATTGATGCACCAGACAACTGCCGCTGCAAAAATAATCCTCAAATGCTGCCATAGACATCAGATCGAACGTTGTCGGGGCGAGGTGAAGGCGGAACGAACCATACTCTGAACATGAACCCTAGACCTACTAGGACAACTATCTAAATGCAAGATGATAGCCGGAGCTTCCCCACACCTCACGACACCTGAACAGTAGGCGGAGGGGAGCGGTGGAATCATTTTGAGAAAATGAGATCCAGAGATTGCCTATGCCATCTAGCCAAGAACATGACATATTTGGCCAATTACTTTGTACCAGAATTTAAACTATGGGATGCATTCATTTCCTTGTAGAAGAAACAGTTTCATTTAACTACTCACTCAAGTTGACTAATTTTGACAGAGGGACTTCAAAGGCTAAATCCTTCGAATCTTTTAGTCGTCGCTAAACTCTTTTCATTGTCTCATTTTGAATGAATTGACTTCAATTGTTGTACCAGAATTTAAACTATGGGATGCATTCATTTCTTTGTAGAAAAAACTGTTTCATTTAAACTACTGACTCAAGTTGACTAATTTTGATAGAGGGACTTCAAAGGCTAAATCCTTCGATTCTTTTAGTCGTCTCTAAACTCTTTTCATTGTCTCATTTTGAATGAATTGACTTTAATTGTTGTACCAGAATTTAAACTATGGGATGCATTCATTTCTTTGTAGAAAAAACAGTTTCATTTAAACTACTGACTCAAGTTGACTAATTTTGATTGAGGGACTTCAAAGGCTAAATCCTTCGATTCTTTTAGTCGTCTCTAAACTCTTTTCATTGTCTCATTTTGAATGAATTGACTTTTATTCATTTTTCTTGTACAATTTTTTTTAGACAATTTAAAATTGTATCTACCTATTCTAAAATCCTTTTAAAAAAGGCATGCAAATGAGAGGAAGTGGCATATCGATCTATTGCGTATTGGAAAACTACAAAAAGGCAATACTAACACAGCCGGACTTGGGCTTGATGTTAGGCCTGCTTGGGCCATAAGTCTGTTGTTGCTTTCTGTGTACATAAGCAAACTGACCTTATCCTCGAAAAAAAAAGCAAACTGACCTTGAATACAAATCCACTTTATCACGAGAGCCACATAATGGATGACCATATGTTTCGTTTTGTGGGGATTTCTTTTATTCCTCTTTTTACTCTGTAACTCGCTTTTTGTATATACAAGACTTTATTAACATCTGATGTGCTGGATTTTGTTGCATGCATTTTATGTCTCGACCACCTCTTAAGATTACAATATTGCAATGACCGGATGTAATTAAGATCATCTTGACATTAATATATTGCTTTTTTATTGGGAAAAATATCTAGTGATATCAACCCCTAGATGATACCATCACCATGCATGATGCCAACTTCACCAAGTAGTGCAAATATTAACGGTTTTGCTAGTTCTCAATCGCATGAGAATTAGCTTAGTTCTCAATCGCATGACGTCATCAGTTGCAAGTGGAGTTGCAACTGATTCGAACCACTTGATTTGCTTCGTGATTCGTGCACCAGTTGCAAGTCAACTTGCAACTGGGATTTGATGACGTCATGCGATTGAGAATTAAGTTAGTTCTTATTCGCCTGAGTTGCAAGTGGACTTGCAACTGCTCCACACTATTCGATTTGCTTCGTGATTCGTGCTAATTATGAGTTGCAACTTGACTCATGCGAATGAGAACTAAGCTAGTTCTCATTCGATTGAGCATTAGAGAGACCCAAATATTAATGAGAAAATCTCAAAAATTTGCCAACTTCACCAAGGTATGATGAACTACCTTGATCAGTTTTGGATCAAAACCAAGACATATGCATGCGAATAGTGCCTCTTCTTGTTCATTTTATTTTGGAGGTCCTATTCAGATTTTTTTTCTGGTTCTCATAGTGTCCTACTACATCACTACATGTGCTCCATGTTCTTTTAGGCGCGAATCATGAATCCACATCACTACATGTTCTCCATGTTCTCAAACCAAGTAAAATGAAGTCCTCATGCCGAAAAAATAGCAGGCAAATTAACTCGCCTCTCATATAACAGAAAGAAACCTAACTGCACATACGGAATGGTCTATCAGAATTCAGATCGAGAGTTGAGTACACACGTAGAAGCATCGTTTTCGTACGCCTATCGGCCGCGCCGCGGCTACGCTAGCTATCCGGCCGCTACGCACGTTCGTTTACTCATGCAACTTGTTGGTCCTCCTATCACTGAATTGGACGCACACGACTCGCGCGCGCGGCGACACTGCCCCGAGCCACACACATGGCCGGCCAGTTCGCCGACGGCCCGTCCGTCGCTGCGGTCGCCGTCGCGCCGTGTCCGGTACTCATGGCCGGCGACAGGTAACCAGCCGCGCGCGGGCATCCTCGGATATTGTGTGGGATATGCCTTGGCTCCGTGCGCGCTTGCCGACACTTCTCCCGCGCGCGAGTCCTTCTCTCTCGATCCCACCCCGGACGACGCGCTCGACCCGCGGCTGACACAGCGGAGCCAACTAACTCGAGATCGACACATTGACCCTTCGGCCCGGCACGTCCACTTCGCAAGTTACTCTGGGCGATCGAACCGGCAGGGCATCGTCGAGCTTATCTGCTCATTTTCCTTCTTTGAGCTTCATGCATGCTCGCAACTTGCGAAATCTTTGCCTTTGGCAAGTTGTTGCGAAATTACTTCATCAATATCATTGATGCTAACCTAGCTAGCTCCGTTTGGAGAGCGGAAAAGGAGCGAGATCTTATATTTTCTGGTGTGGGAATGGAACCTCCGACCTTCTGTATGTGCGGCCGGCTCGCTGGAGAGAGAGAGAGAGAGAGAGAGAGAGAGAGAGAGAGAGAGAGAGAGAGAGAGAGAGTACCGTGAAGATTTTGTTGTAGCGAGGCACAATTCAACGATAGCATAGTGTGGGAGTATCTGATCATGCCCTAGAGCTTACCGGCACTGGCCACGATAAGACATGCATTAAACGACCAGCCGGCCTACGGATCGAGCACGTTAGACGCATAGATTCATGGAAGGGATAACTAACTCTCCCCCGAGCATGTCGTCCGCGGAAGGATCTGCTGCCGCAAAGAAGATGAAGGTCGTGGAAGGATTTGATTCAGTGAGCAGGTAATTATCTTAAATCTGTTCTGATGCATCTTTCCCCTTCCTTTGCTCCGATTCCACTTTTGGTCTTCCTTTGTGGATCTTTTTAGATCTTTTGGTTTTTTTTCAACATTGATTTATGCATCTCTATACATAACATCCTACAGGGCTGATGAATCCACTTTGTCCGAGAGGAAACCCGTTGGGACGGTGATGATTGAATCACTCGGTGCGCAGTTGGCAGACCTGGACGAGAAGCTAGCGAACGTCCATGAGCAGCGTACCAAGAAATTGTGTAAGGCGAAAGTGGTCGAGAGCGAATGGTTGGAGTATGTAAAGAAGGCGTCGCAGGCTCGTAGCGAGGTGAATTCGATTCTGGTGCGCAACATGGACTTGCCGATGATCATCAGCCTACTTAAACAAAAGATCGAGCAGCAAGACCAAGATCGTGTTCTTCTCCACAAGGGACTTGAACTGGCGAAGCAAGGGAATTTCCTTCCGTCCCGTCTTCCAGGGCCATCGTCTTGAGTATTGTTGGGCTTCCTTTCCTTTGTATGTATGGTCTCTTTTGCCTAGCCGAAATTGTTTTGGGTTATCCAGAATTCCGTGTCTGTGTTTGTATCAGACTCATGCTTCGTTTGATGTATCGATCTTACTTGAGCACTATGTGTGTATTCGTTCCCCTTATACCGTCCGCTAGAAGCGAGGTTATAATTAGGTCTCATGGTTACTTCTTTTCTATGAAAATTAAACATGCCCGGCGTAACCCTATACAGTTTTGTTTTTCTTTACAATTGTATTGACGTGGTCATGAGACTTACTATGTGGAATATCAGTTTCTTTAGTTTACATAGATTGTTAGTCATGTTTATATTGAGGTTTCTTTCATTCTATATGAGAGATCTGTGTCTCCGAGTATTTGAGCCAACACTTACTACACATGGACTTTATAATTTTTAACCGTTGATTATCTCCATTGTGTATGGCGTGTCGTCAAAACAGGGCTCGGGGGGTCGTGCGCCAAGGCGCACCCCTATATCTAGTGTATACAGACATACAAAGACAATGAATATACGACAAGTGCGGCAATTGCCTTTTATCTATGAAGAAGACCCTCAAAAATGCAAAAAGTACAATTAGGCCCTTCGCCTTCTTCACATATTCCTTATGGAGAATGACCATCGACAAAGAGCACAACCCTTGGAAGTGAAGAAGCCCCTAGCCATCAGGCTTTGTGAGAGGTTGCGTGGAATACACGTCGGTAGGGAACCCCAAGTGTAAGGTATGATGTAGTGCAGCAGCGGTTTTCTCTTGATATCAAAACCAAGGTTATCGAACCAGTAGGAGTTGGAAGAGTTTCAACATGGTGTCAACCGACCCTGGCGCTTGGAGGGTTGACGTGGACCTGCATACAACACAATCAAAATATTTTGCCTCAACGAACTAGGAAGGTTGTCAATCTCCCTGACTTGCTGAATACAAAGGATTAAACGTATGATATGGACAATAAATGTCAATGCAAAAATGAACAGCGACCAAATGATGATGAAAGTGGTGGAAACGGTGTTTTTTATCAATGTAAAAGAATGGACCGGGATCCACTATTCACTAGTGGTATCTCTCCATAAAATAGATAAACAAACATGCTGGGTAAAAAAAATTACAGCTGGGCAATTGACAAATTGCAAGGCCATGACAATACTATTATGACAAGATAAAGTTCAAGGTAGTATTTAATTAGACATTACAACAAAATACATAGACCGCTTACTAGTTACATTTATGACTAATAATCCACCCTCGAGATAGCTATCCGTGTCTCCCGAAAGTATTAAGTTGCAAGCAACAGATTATCGCAATAAGCAAAGTGTGTAATGTAAGCAGCAAATGTAACACGTAGAAATAAACACCGCAGTTTTCTCCCTAGTAGCAACAACACATCCAACGTCTTAGTCGTTTCTGTCAACTCGAGCCTAGACTATCGGAGAAATGAACCCACTATCTAGTATAAGTACCCTCTCTTGGAGACACTAGCAACTACTTGGCCAAAGCAACCACTAGCATCGGGGAGCATGCAAGATCATAAATAAAACATATATATAGCTAGATGAACAAACTTGATCATAACTTCACAATTCATCGGATCCCAACAAACACAACATGTAGCATTACATAAAGATGATCTTGATCATGTTAGGCAGCTCACAAGATCTAAACATGATAGCACAAGGAGGAGAGACTACCATCTATCTACTACTATGGACCTGTACTACAATGGAGAACTACTCACGCATCAGTCCGGAGGCAATGTAGACCCCTCCGGTGATGATATCCCGCTCCGGCAGAGTGCTAGGAAGAGTTTCAGAACCCTCCCAACTAGGGTTGGTGACGACGACGGCCTCGGATGTTTTCGTGGAAAAGTGTTCGGGTGTTTAGGGTTTTCGGGACGATAATAGGCGAAGAGGAGACGTGAGGAGGCACCCGAGGCGGTGGGACGCCCCCCGGCGCGGCCCCACCTTCTGTCGGGCCAAGGTGGCATCTGGGCCCCCTGGGTCGCCACCTCGGCTGCCTTTGTACTCCGTCTTCGTATCTTCGTAAAACTGATCTCCGTGAAATTTCGTCGAATTTTGAGAATATTTCCTGACTAGCTTTTCTGAAACAAAAAGACAGTAGAAAACATGAACTGACACTGTGGCATCTTGTTAATGGGTTAGTCCCAGAAAATGCATAAAAATGATATAAACTGTATATAAAACATGTAGCATTTGGTATAAAACAAGCATGAAACATCAAAAATTATAGATATGTTTGAGACGTATCAAAAAGAGACCTCCCGCATAGAGGATTTCTCCGTGTTTACTCTGACCCAGATCAGGGGAACCCGTTTCCTTGGCATCCACCCCTCCACTCCTACATGACCAACACGGCAGCACCACCGCTCTCCATTGATGCACCAGACAACTGCCGCTGCAAAAATAATCCTCAAATGCTGCCATAGACATCAGATCGAACGTTGTCGGGGCGAGGTGAAGGCAGAACGAACCATACTCTGAACATGAACCCTAGACCTACTAGGACAACTATCTAAATGCAAGATGATAGCCGGAGCTTCCCCACACCTCACGACACCTGAACAGTAGGCGGAGGGGAGCGGTGGAATCATTTTGAGAAAATGAGATCCAGAGATTGCCTATGCCATCTAGCCAAGAACATGATATATTTGGCCAATTACTTTGTACCAGAATTTAAACTATGGGATGCATTCATTTCCTTGTAGAAGAAACAGTTTCATTTAACTACTCACTCAAGTTGACTAATTTTGACAGAGGGACTTCAAAGGCTAAATCCTTCGAATCTTTTAGTCGTCGCTAAACTCTTTTCATTGTCTCATTTTGAATGAATTGACTTCAATTGTTGTACCAGAATTTAAACTATGGGATGCATTCATTTCTTTGTAGAAAAAACTGTTTCATTTAAACTACTGACTCAAGTTGACTAATTTTGATAGAGGGACTTCAAAGGCTAAATCCTTCGATTCTTTTAGTCGTCTCTAAACTCTTTTCATTGTCTCATTTTGAATGAATTGACTTTAATTGTTGTACCAGAATTTAAACTATGGGATGCATTCATTTCTTTGTAGAAAAAACAGTTTCATTTAAACTACTGACTCAAGTTGACTAATTTTGATTGAGGGACTTCAAAGGCTAAATCCTTCGATTCTTTTAGTCGTCTCTAAACTCTTTTCATTGTCTCATTTTGAATGAATTGACTTTTATTCATTTTTCTTGTACAATTTTTTTTTTGACAATTTAAAATTGTATCTACCTATTCTAAAATCCTTTTAAAAAAGGCATGCAAATGAGAGGAAGTGGCATATCGATCTATTGCGTATTGGAAAACTACAAAAAGGCAATACTAACACAGCCGGACTTGGGCTTGATGTTAGGCCTGCTTGGGCCATAAGTCTGTTGTTGCTTTCTGTGTACATAAGCAAACTGACCTTATCCTCGAAAAAAAAAACAAACTGACCTTGAATACAAATCCACTTTATCACGAGAGCCACATAATGGATGACCATATGTTTCGTTTTGTGGGGATTTCTTTTATTCCTCTTTTTACTCTGTAACTCGCTTTTTGTATATACAAGACTTTATTAACATCTGATGTGCTGGATTTTGTTGCATGCATTTTATGTCTCGACCACCTCTTAAGATTACAATATTGCAATGACCGGATGTAATTAAGATCATCTTGACATTAATATATTGCTTTTTTGTTGGGAAAAATATCTAGTGATATCAACCCCTAGATGATACCATCACCATGCATGATGCCAACTTCACCAAGTAGTGCAAATATTAACGGTTTTGCTAGTTCTCAATCGCATGAGAATTAGCTTAGTTCTCAATCGCATGACGTCATCAGTTGCAAGTGGAGTTGCAACTGATTCGAACCACTTGATTTGCTTCGTGATTCGTGCACCAGTTGCAACTTGCAACTGGGATTTGATGACGTCATGCGATTGAGAATTAAGTTAGTTCTTATTCGCCTGAGTTGCAAGTGGACTTGCAACTGCTCCACACTGTTCGATTTGCTTCGTGATTCATGCTAATTATGAGTTGCAACTTGACTCATGCGAATGAGAACTAAGCTAGTTCTCATTCGATTGAGCATTAGAGAGACCCAAATATTAATGAGAAAATCTCAAAAATTTGCCAACTTCACCAAGGTATGATGAACTACCTTGATCAGTTTTGGATCAAAACCAAGACATATGCATGCGAATAGTGCCTCTTCTTGTTCATTTTATTTTGGAGGTCCTATTCAGATTTTTTTTCTGGTTCTCATAGTGTCCTACTACATCACTACATGTGCTCCATGTTCTTTTAGGCGCGAATCATGAATCCACATCACTACATGTTCTCCATGTTCTCAAACCAAGTAAAATGAAGTCCTCATGCCGAAAAAATAGCAGGCAAATTAACTCGCCTCTCATATAACAGAAAGAAACCTAACTGCACATACGGAATGGTCTATCAGAATTCAGATCGAGAGTTGAGTACACACGTAGAAGCATCGTTTTCGTACGCCTATCGGCCGCGCCGCGGCTACGCTAGCTATCCGGCCGCTACGCACGTTCGTTTACTCATGCAACTTGTTGGTCCTCCTATCACTGAATTGGACGCACACGACTCGCGCGCGCGGCGACACTGCCCCGAGCCACACACATGGCCGGCCAGTTCGCCGACGGCCCGTCCGTCGCTGCGGTCGCCGTCGCGCCGTGTCCGGTACTCATGGCCGGCGACAGGTAACCAGCCGCGCGCGGGCATCCTCGGATATTGTGTGGGATATGCCTTGGCTCCGTGCGCGCTTGCCGACACTTCTCCCGCGCGCGAGTCCTTCTCTCTCGATCCCACCCCGGACGACGCGCTCGACCCGCGGCTGACACAGCGGAGCCAACTAACTCGAGATCGACACATTGACCCTTCGGCCCGGCACGTCCACTTCGCAAGTTACTCTGGGCGATCGAACCGGCAGGGCATCGTCGAGCTTATCTGCTCATTTTCCTTCTTTGAGCTTCATGCATGCTCGCAACTTGCGAAATCTTTGCCTTTGGCAAGTTGTTGCGAAATTACTTCATCAATATCATTGATGCTAACCTAGCTAGCTCCGTTTGGAGAGCGGAAAAGGAGCGAGATCTTATATTTTCTGGTGTGGGAATGGAACCTCCGACCTTCTGTATGTGCGGCCGGCTCGCTGAGAGAGAGAGAGAGAGAGAGAGAGAGAGAGAGAGAGAGAGAGTACCGTGAAGATTTTGTTGTAGCGAGGCACAATTCAACGATAGCATAGTGTGGGAGTATCTGATCATGCCCTAGAGCTTACCGGCACTGGCCACGATAAGACATGCATTAAACGACCAGCCGGCCTACGGATCGAGCACGTTAGACGCATAGATTCATGGAAGGGATAACTAACTCTCCCCGGTTCAGTTGGATAACAACGGCTAAACGGAGAACGTACATGCTTTCTGCGCGATAGTTTCAGTAACTGACACACGGCGTGCACACACTCATTTCCCTGATAATCTGGGAGCCTTTTGGTCCAGAAATATTATTGTGGGCAGAAGAATAGGCCGCTCAGATTGTTGATGTGAAAAACAAAGGTCCGTTGGATGCGTTTCCCGCCAAACAGTTCGCTTGCACAAGTGTCACCTCTAAGAAGAACCACTCGTACTTGTCATTTTCAGTATCGATTTATATGCCAATACGGATTATCTTGGCACGAATAATGAACTCGATGAAATTCCTGATTTGTTTTGATGAAACTTAACGATGCAAGATTTCACGTCTGAAGCCTTGAAAGGCAAAGTCCTCTAGAGTAAACTGCACAAACACACTATATGTATTGGGGTCGGAGCAACAGTTTTTTCTCCTTAAGGTTTTGTAGCAAAAACACCAACTATTGACTCTAATTGAATCAACACAAATTAATACCTATTTTTTCACAAAATATTAAAAAAAATCAGTGATGAACATATACAAGTTTTCTACATACGCGCCAAGTTTCGTGCTGAAATGACATTCGTAGTGCTATGTGCAAAAAAAGAACAGTGGTGCCACTGATTTTATTTTATTTACAGAGCACTACGAATGTCGTTTTAGCATGAAACTTGCCACGCATGTAGAAAACTTGTATATGTTACTCACATATTTTTTCAGAATTTTTGAAATGTTTTTTCTAATTTATTCGTTTTTTTATTCAGCCAGATCAGGTGAGCTCGGGAGCAAAATTGAATTTCTGCATATTTCTTCCAGTTTACTAAGCATATTATGGTTCATTCCCAGAATTGTTTTAGTTGTTCTAGTACTTCGGTCTTTTGGGCATATTATGGGGCCCACATGTCATATTTGACATCAACGTCCTAATCTATATAGTTTTGCGGTATGTGTTACAAATAAGCACAATAATTGGAAATTTATGTTGCAAAAGGCTAGGTTTTTTTAACCCAGGCGCCAATACGTGTGTGTTTGTGCAATTTGCACTTAAAAAAATTGGTTAAAGCCCGTTGAGGGCCAATTAATTTTTCGGATGTGTGCTGAAATCCCCATAATTTTGACCATGGTTTTGAATTTTGTTCTAACTAAAATTTCAGCTCCTACTGAAATATCGAATAATTTAAAATTTCAGATTTTATTTTGAAATTTTCTCTGTCAAATTTCATCACTTACAAAAACAATTGAATTGAATTTGGCCTGAATATAGTCCGAATTTTTTGAGAAAACTGTATTTATTTTAATCCCTGATGTTGACATATTTTTGTAAGTACCAATACTAGACCCAGGTGGGCCCACCGATGCTGAGATTCGAGCACTTCAGGGAGTAAACCGCATCCCATCATTAATTGTGGCTAACCAAATAATCAGACATGTAATGCCAACAAAACCCTTTATCCATGTAGGGCTTCAAACAATTATTACAGTGAATTATCTAACTTTAGCAAGGCGTAGGCAGCAAATTAAATATGATATGTCTGCCTAACTGCATGCCCGTATGAGACACCCACTGCCTAAAGGATTTTCAAAATATCCAAAAAGTTTAGGCATAAGTAATATTCATATCTAACATGTCAGGAAATTTCAAATCGATATTCATAACACAAATCAAGAAAGAAAATAGACAATTCTGACAATGAATAGTGCAAAATTTAAGTTGGGTTTTAAATTTGGCCCATTTCGCTATTGATAACAAATTTGTCATTTTCTCTATTGATATTGTGTTTCAAATTTGGACTTAAATTTTCACGACAATGTATATTATGTTGTGGTTATGTCTAAACTGTTTTTCAGTTTTTTTGAGAAGTCTTTTAGTTTGTCAATCGAAGGTGGATGCTTCTCGCCCGCTCTGGCTAGCTTGTTCTCTTCTATAAATACTCCACATTGCCGTGCTCTTAGTGCAAACCAGTGAGCTTTGAGCATTTGACAAGTTTGTTTGTCTCCCGTAATTCCGGACTCGATCAAGATGGCTGACGAGTATGGCCGCAGCGGCTACAGCGCCAGGTCCGGCGAGGACTACTACAACAAGACTAGCAACGATGGCACGGACGACTACGACCGCAGCGGCGGGTACAAGAAGTCTGGCGGCGACGACGAGTACAGCGGCGCCGGGTACAAGAAGTCCGGTGGCGACGACGAGTACAGCGGCGCCGGGTACAAGAAGTCAGCCGGCGACGACGAGTACAGCGGCGCCGGCTACAACAAGTCCACCGGCGACGAGGAGTACAGCGGCGCCAGGTACAAGAAGTCCGGTGGCGACGATGGCTACAACAAGTCCAGCAACAAAGACGCCGAGGAGGAGGAGGAGGAGTCCGGCCGCGGCGAGGGGAAGAAGAAGCACCACTTCTTCGGCTAGCTGGATTGCTGCTGATCGATATCAGCGGGTTCAGCTCGCGTACGCGCCAGCGTGTGTCGAATAAGAGCTGCCTATGGCTCGATATATTACATGTGAAAATGTATGTTTGGTATGTGTGCGTGTGTGTTTTTTTTTGAATTTTCCATATATCTCTACTATATAATATGGGTAGTGTTTCTTACCTTCGTCCGTCGGTGGTACGTAGTACGTCCAACCGTGGTACGTCGTGCTACGTAGCAAATTCGGAAAATAATCAGCAGTCCTCCTTGCCTCCGCCAGCGTGCTCTCTCTCCTCCCAGCTTCTTATCTCTTCGTCTCCTTCTTGTGCACGACCGCGATTCCCACCGGTGGCGTAGTCCAGGAGGATTCCTTGCCGGTGGCGGCGCCATCGCCCTGTACCCCTCCCGCACCTTTTCTCTTCTCGCTATACAGGCCCCATCCCGGCCAAGCGTCTCATGGTCGACGGCTAGCTCGACCGCGCGCCGTCGCAGTGTTCACGACGCCGCCACCACCGCGTTTCCCCTCGTCCTAGCCTTCCACGTCGCCTTTGTCCTGTCCACGCACCTGCAGTGCGATGGCGACCGCGCCCAAAAAATAGCTCTACTCCGCCTATCCATATCCGCTCTGACTCAAAGGTGCCAGCCGCAGCACGGCAGCAGCATCACTCAGTTGCAAGTTGCAACGGTGAGATCTCAGCTTGTCCGAGTGGAGCAGGTTTAGAAAACCAGCGATGAGCATACTCCGGATACCTGAGGAGTAGCTAGCTCAACTGGGGTTTGAGCCAATTCAATTTCAGATACGGGAGAGGGGATGTTCAAGGAAAGAGCGAACTTTTTAATTCTGTACCGAGGTCTTCAAATGGGGATAAACATGCGGCAGGACCTGACTTACCACACCCTGCAACAATTATTTCAATGACATTTTGTGAATATCCTTTTTTCTTCTAGCTTAGTTCTGTTGCTTGCTCATATGTCTTATTATATAACTTTACTGCAGTTTGTTACGATTGGAAACTGCAGTTTGTTACGATTGGAAAATTAGTAAGCAGAGATCAAACTTTGATAGATAAACAATAATATTGGACGATGTACTGTATTTATCTCGGGACGGATGCCCGGGACGACGACGGCGTTGGGGTGCCCGACAGCGCGGAGGCGAGCGAAGGGAGGCAGGGACAGGTCACGGGCGCGCTGGCGAGAAGGAGGTGCTTGGCGCTGTCGCCGGCGAGGCCTAGGGACGATGCTATGAGGCGAGGACAACCGCCGCGAGGCCGGGCCTGGCCTAAGGATGATGCTCGGATGCGGCGAGGATGGCCGCCACGAGGCCGGGCCTAGGGGCGATGTTGGCTGCGGCGAGGACGGCCGCTGCGAGGCCAGTCTTCTAGGGCTAGGGCATCTCACCGCCGCGCGGTGGCTCCATTGATCCTCCTCTGTTCTGTTCGAGGGGATGGTTACGTACTTACGATGCGAAAAAGTGCACTGCGGGTTAGTTTGTTGGCTGCAAACTGGTACAGTCGCTTCCCATCAGCAGTTCCTAGAGCGCCGTGACACGGTCCTTCCCGTCGAAGGTGCACAACGAGCAGTCGTCTCTCACGTCGACGACAATGACATAGCCACCATGGCCAGCGCGAGCGGCGAGCAGCCGCAGCTTGCTGTTTTAAGGTTCCGGGCTAGCAGCTGTGTGTGTCGTTTCCTTCTGAATCGGTGGATTAATCGCATAATTCCATCTATCGTGTAGATAGCCAAGGGTGTCAGCCAGAAGAACATCAGTAAGCACCGTGTGTACATTTGACCAACTCCTGATGCCACTTGGATTATAATTTTCTTATTCTCAAGAGGAAGTAAGAGGAGCTTTTGCATTCTTATAAATTTTAGTCTATTTGTTACTTGCTGTAAAATAGCTGGTCACAAATTTTGTGTGTGCCTTTTATGCTCATCTCAACGATATCTTGTCTACAAACGACCACCTCATCGCTCATGAGTAGTTAGAGGTATTGGGATCCCCCTAAAGAAAAAATAGGCATTGGAATTCATGGAACACAACATATGATGACAAACTAATGTAAAAGCAACACATGTTCTAGACTAATGCACCTGTTACTTGTGTTTGCTCAGATTTCAGAGGTTTTCTATATATATTTATAAGTGGTGTTTTTAAAAATATGAAACATGGTTCATTCGATTTAATGTGCCCGTAGCAACGCATGGGTTTTGTACTAGTACAAATAAAAAACACACCAGCAAGGCGACTCATTAAAAACCTTCCAGTCTTCTCAATTATCCTGATAAGGAAAAGAGTGTGTCTGAAACTTGCTGGCCTCAAAGTTCGAAAAGAGTTACATCGTTAATTACATCAGGAATAATAAAACTAGAGGGATCACCATCCCAAACAAAAGAGCTATCAGAATCATAAGCAAACCGAGCTAACCTATGTGCTACTGTATTAGACTCTCGACTGCAGTGGCGAACTGTAATCGATCCAATATTTGCAGCTCGGGTGAAACAGTCCACTAAAATTGCCGTATAGGGACTCCAGACTTCAATCTCTCCATTATAAATTTGACATAATTCCAAGCAATCAGATTCTATAGTAGTTGGAGAGCAACCCATTTGTTCAATCAGCAGTAAACCTTTTTGCAATGCCATGACCTCTGCCGATGCTGCTCCGTGCATTTTATGCGGATTCTGGACCTGTGGGTGCGGCATGTGGGGTATTTTATTTGCTGTGTATCCGCATACATGTGTATTACTGTACATACATACGTACGTTGTTTTCTCCTATGTGCATATATATGTCAATACGTGTTCTTTCTTAAGTCCTTTTACGAACTCTACCCGTATATACGTATGACATATGAGCTGCACTCCCTTTGTATTACTGATCACTCGACCATGACTATGAGTTCCCCAACTGAACAAATCAGGTATACCATTATATTGTCAAATATGTATTGCAATATGTTTTAATATAATAGTCTCTTCTAAGTTTGTTTCCCAACCGGGCTACCCCCATTTCATGAATTTCTCAATGGAAATATAAAGTAATGTCTGCACTTACATCCAGAGTTTAAGAAAGAAAGAAAGAAAGAAAGACAACACATACAAGAGCTAGGCGAAGGATAGCGAGCTGGGACAGCAACAGAAAACCTGCTGATTACACCTGTTGCCATCAACTACTATTCAACCTACAGCAAACGAAGTTCAACAAAACGGCACAATTGCGACAGATTACAAGTTTTCCAGCGAACACAAGAACAAACTGAGAAGCAGACGAAGCACCAATTCCCACGGCAGAAATCACCCGTTGGTGATCCTTAGGATGTTGGCGTTTTGGCAGGTCGTAGACCGATCCTTCGTAGTGATCTCCATCGTCATTAGCGCCAACTGCTCCGCACCCGACCTGATGGCCTCCTTATCATCTCCCTTGTAGAGTCCTGCCCAAATTTTTTAGCTACGCACAAACTGTGAAGACTTTAGAAACAGGAGATCTTAGCTTGAAATTCTCCAGTCAAAGGATATAGTTCCATTGATCAGTCAAATTTTTGTTGATTACATCAAAATTAATATTACTCCAGGGGGATTTCTAAAAATTTACCGTCCAAAACGGACTGACAAGTGGGGTCAGTGACCTGCGTGCACGCACTTGTTGAGTTGTGTGACCAAATCATCACATTCTGGAGAAGTGTGACTTAAGTGCACATCGACGATAAGTTATGTGACCGCTGGTGCTATTAACTCTGAAAGGAATGTTAAAGTTCAAACCAGCATACTGCGCAAAGGTCCCATCCTGAAGTTGACGGATATCATATAATACGGGGAAAGAAGTCATGAGAGGCACATCATCCATCCATGGATCTTTCAAGAACCTCAACATGGATCCATTCCCTAATTTAATACCACGCCCCTCCATATATATATCTCTAACTTTTATCAACCCTTTCCAACAGGGAGAGTCGTTAAATCTCGGCTTGATGTTTGTAACAGTTTTATTTCGAAAATATTTAGATCTAGCAATCGTCTGCCAAAGCCCCTCTTGAGTTTCCAACTTCCACCACCACCTCACTAGGAGACTGAGATTATGCTTTCTTATATCTATCACACTCAAGCCCCCTTTTTTTTGGATTTGCATATACGTTTCCATTTGACAAGACGATATTTCTTCTTACCAATTACCCCTTCCCAAAAGAATTTCCTCATGTGTTTATTCAACTTCTCAAT
The DNA here is from genome assembly GCA_947311845.1 of Poa pratensis. NCBI lineage: Eukaryota > Viridiplantae > Streptophyta > Magnoliopsida > Poales > Poaceae > Poa > Poa pratensis. The sequence continues at coordinate 70,513,927 of CAMZMU010000128.1, read as the reverse complement.
AAAGGTTTTGTTAAACATGAACATGGACAAATAGTACAGAGGTATCCCAACAAGACAATATTGCAACAAAGTCAGTCTCCCACCCGATGAAGCATTTGCACAAATCCAAGAAAGCCAATCTTAATGAGCTTAGCATCAACAAAGTCCAGTCAATATTTTTCAGGTTTGAGAAGGTGACCGGCACCCCTAGATATTTCAAAGGCAATGGACCCAACTGGCAATTGAACATATTAAATTGAACTTTAACCCCGACATAAGTTCAAAAGCATAGAGTAGAAGCTTTAGGTTGATAGCTTTATCAGGGTCATGAGATATGCAGATGACCGTGTCATCTGCATATTGTAGTACTGCCACCCTCTTATCTACCAGGTCAGGAGCCAGACTACCAAAAGCCCATTTTTCTGAGACTAAAATCTTTTTGGTTAAAACTTTCCCAACCATATTGAAAAAGAAAGGGGACAGGGGATTGCCTTGGCGAACACATTTTGCACTTTGAAAATACGGTCCCACTTCCTTATTAATCTTCACTGAGACAGTGCCATTATGCAAAATCTGATGTACCCACATGCAAAAAGTATGAGAGAAACCTCTCTTTTTAAAACATTCAAGCAAAAAAACCCAATTAACCTTATCATAGGATTTTTCAAAATCCAGTTTTCTCATGTAAAGCCATAATACCATCAGTACTATTCCTCTTTTTAATAAAAGTGTTTTGATGAACACTAAACAGCTTGCTGAAGGATCGAGGCAGATGCAAAGAGGTTGTGTGATAAGTTTATAAATGCATCTAAGGAGACAGATGGGTCTAAACTGTTGTAGTTTAGTTTACTGATCGTATTATTTCCTTGGTTGTAGACTGGACAAGGAGATGGTTATCCGAGAGGCGGCTTAGAGCATCTCCAACCACGGTCCGCAAAAGGGAATTTTTATGTCCGGGCACGGTTTTAATTGACGGGGCTGTCCGACACACCTCAAACTCACCCCACATGTGGGCGAAGTTTGGTGCTGCTCGGGCATGCCCGGGTTGTCCGCTTGGATCAGTTTTTTTCCTTTTTGTACTTCATTTATTCTTCTCTCATTTTCCACCAATCGCATGCAAATGACTCCACAATTGAGGATGACTATGAGGGACAACGACTGTAGGAGGCCAATTTTTAGAACTGTCTGCGGACACCTCTCCAGACAGTTTGAGGACAATTTTGGGTGCCCAGTTGGAGATGCTCTTACATTGGCATGACGCGCCTCCGACACAAGTTTCCCGAGATGGCAACAGGGCTATATCGGTTCTTTTCTGCCGTTTCTTCCAGCAGGGAGGTCTTCTACAACAACGACGACTTCAGCCCAGTGGACGATCCATCTGTCGTGGCCATGCTCATAGAACAGTGGATCGACTGTTCAATCAGTGGTTCATCTCTTACCATCGGGCTATACCTTTTATTTCATTTATTCAGCATAAACTGGCAAAATGCCTTACAAACCACGATCATACATACAAGGCGAAGCCACCAAACAGTGATAAGCACCACAACTAACACGAACGATAGAGTAAACAAACGAGGCCTTATGCCCCGGCCACGCCCATCGTCGGTTCCCTGGCCAACTCCAGAGATAGCGCCATGTGCGCACGCACCGGAAGTCGCCTCCGCCATCTTCCGCCATCCCATCTCCAGCATGTAGACCGAGGCGAAGACCCTCGTCAGGCCTGCCATCGACGCCTCCACGATGCCTGACGGTGCCACCGCCCTGCGCGCGTCCATCATCACGCGTTTGACGCCGATACTCCGCTGCTCCACGCAGCCGAGACTCACGGTCGAAGATGCGGTAGATGCAACACCGCTCCACCTCTAAACCTCTCTAGCTAGCACATGCTCCAAAACGAAGCCCTCAAGAGGGAGAACGCCATTGTAGTGTCGTCATCGTCCGATTCGGAAGATCCAGATCTAGGGTTTCCCCCGGAGTTTCCCGAGCCTTAAACAAGGAGACAAGAACTGCATCGACGATGCCTTCAACAAAGTAACGACGCCTTGAGGCGCCGCCATCGTCCATCGTGACCGAAGTCAGGACGCGGTTTTCACCGGCAGTCGAATCTCCGTCGCCTGGATGCCGCAAGAGCGCACCATAGCCAGCACCGGAAACTTAGGCACGGGATCCCGCGATCCGCCGCGCCACGTCGCCGCTGCCCGAAGCCGCCTCCTGACCAGCACCCCTAGGGGAGTGATGCCGCCGCCACCTAGCCCGGGGCAGCTGCCCCGGCGTCCTTGAAACGCAGGCAGCCACACCGCGTGGCCGTCGACAGGAGCCTTCCCGGCCATGGACCGGATCAGCTCGAGCCACCGTCGCCCTCCGGTCGCCGCTGTCCCGCCGTCCCCACCGTAGGAGGTCGGAGAAGGCGCCGCCGCCCCGCCTCAGATCGGTGCCTGGAAGATCCAGCTGCCGCCGCGCCTCCCGGGTTTTGCCCAGGCGGCGGCGAGAGGAGGAAAAGGCGTGCGGCGGCCTTGTGAGAGATAGCCTGAGGGCGCCCCGGTGCGGCCCAGACGCAGCCGCACGGGAGCGGAAGGACGGCGAGAGGAGGAGAAGCCGGCGGCGAGGGGGTCGGGGTGGTGACGGCTAGGGTTAGGGACGGGAGCGGAGGTTAGGGACCTGCGGTTTAGAAAACTCATGAGGCCTTGCTGTCTCGCCGTCGCTCCACAAACGTGGAGCGTGAAGTCCTATATGGCATGGTAGTTCCCAGAACCTCGACATTTCGTCTTCCCCGAGAAGTGCATCAGCTTGGACCTTTCAGTTGTCGGGCACCCATCTCAGAAGCGGGCCAGCATAGTTGTGTCCCTGTTCAGCCGTACCACCATGGAGGTCCTACATCTCCAGCTGAGATCATGCGCTTCCCGCCCAACTTTGAGTACTCTGAGGCGAGAACCATTCTCGGGGGCGTATCTCATGGAAACTATCAGAGATTCAGAGTATGCCTTAAGTACAGTAATACCGATGTGAGCTTACTGTTGTACTTGGACGTGAGCCGACCCTATGTGAATTTGATGTATAGGCCGGTAATCCGGGGTGTCAGGTCAACCTGTATGAATGAAGTAATAGGCTAGTAATCTGGGTGTGAGTACTGTACTGGGTTTGCTTAATTAAATACTGCTGCTAGGGGGTTTTCGTCCAATAGCTTAGCTTCACGAATGGGGCTGGACAGTGGGTTTCCTCCTGGTGCGTCCAACTCGTTTTTCCCACTTTCCTGCATATTTGGAATTGTTTCGAAACTTTGCGGGATATAGGCATACATCACGCATATATCAACGTTTGGCGTACTAGAATTCACACGGAACATAGTGGCGAAACAAGGATCCAGAGATGCAAGACTCTACTACCTCTTGTTTAGTCCTTACACCTCCTGTCTGTCGAAAATCAGGAATCCTTGAATCATGGATTCAGAATTCTCAGATGTTTTCAGTTTAGTCCGAGTGGGTCTTGCCCTCCTCCTTGCGCTCCACCAGGTTGCCGCAATTGAACCACGTCGTGTCGGCGAGCCTGGGAAACATGAACCTGTAGAAGATCCAGTCACGGAAGAGCCTGACCATGTACCCGCGCACGCCCTGGACGTTGGTGCCACCCTGCTGGACCCAGCCCGACAGGTAGGCTCCTGCCACCATCCATGCCGCCCGCCGACGCCGCTCTGAGGCATACGCGGCCACACCGTCGGCGGGCGTGGATGCACGGGACAGAGCCCGAGCGAGCACCACCGCGTCCTCCAGCGCCGAGCACCCGCCCTGCGCCATGTCGGGCGTCATGGGGTGGAACGCGTCGCCGGCCACCGTCACCGCCCCGCGGGCTGCCGGGCCCGTCAGGATGGCCCATGGGTGCCGGTACAGCAGCGGCGCCCACGACAGGTTGCCGAAGTCGGAGTGGCGCACCACGTCCAGGTACTCCGCCGGCATGTTCTTTGCCAGGTTGTCCGTCACCTCCCGCAGGATCTTCGCGGGGTCCACGCCGGCTTCTTTCTCTGCATCGAGTCGTGTTGTCCATTGTCAGTGCTCCGCGCGGCATGTGACAAATTCAAAAAATTATGTGGCGTCTCAGTGCAGCGTGGACTTGCCTGCAGGGACGGTGTTGTTGACGAGGAACCAGTAGACGTCGGTGTCGCTGATGGGCACCCACCATGCCGGCCCTGAGACCCTCCGAGAGGAACTGCCGGAGCTCCTTCTTCAGGCCGTGCCCGTCAGGGTACACGGAGAGCCCGCGGACGGCGGACCGGCCAGAGGTCACCGGCTCCGCCAAGCCCAGCCACTGCGCCACCACAGAGTGCACCCCGTCGCACCCGATCAGCACCTGCACACGCATGACCACACTATGAGACAGTCATTCTTTATAAAAAAAAAAGTTACAATGAGCATGTGCATCGCTGCGATCCTTAAAGTGTTACCTTGGATCGGATCACCGTACCGTCGTCTAGCCGTAGGACGGCGATCTCTGGCGAACCCTCAGAGTCGATGGATACGAGCCTCGACGAGAACCTGATGGTGCCCGGAGGCAGCTCCTCCGCGAGCGCCTCCAACAGAGCCTTTCGATGCATCGGTCTTACTTTGACCTCGTCACCGCTGTTTTGATCGGCTCAGCCAAATGGATTAGTTCAAGTTCCGGTTAAGGAATGGAACAGAAGAGATCGCCACGAGTTTGTTAGCTGCATGCTCTGTCGATGTGTTTTGCTCTACTATGGTCGATTTATACTAGCAAGGAAAAAAGAAACAAAGACTCTACTAGTAATAGTACCTGCTTTTGCACCCAGCAAATCGGAACACCTGCGTCGCTTCAGTTTCAAGAGTGGTCACTCGGGATCTGCACGCAGCCGATTAGAACAAATAATCACTGCCAGAAAACGATCACAGTAAGAAAGAAAATGGTGAGCAATAATCACAGCCTCCATCGGACACGCACGTTTCGAAGGCGTCGTAGCGGGAGGTGAGCTCGTGCGCGACGCCGAGCGCCCGGAGCGCGAACCAGCCGTTGGGGAAGATGGTGAGCGCGGCGCCCGTGGAGCGCAGCTCGGCGTGCCGCTCCAGCACCAGGACGTCGCCGCGAGTCGCGCCCACGCCGACCCCACGCAGCGCTAGCGCGGTCGCGAGACCCGCGATCCCGGCGCCGACGATGACCACCTCCGATTCCACGTCTACGGCCGCCGCCGATGTCGATGCTGGCGCCTTGCCGCTGCGATCGGCCATCGTCACCTAACCTTGCTTGCTATTGCTAGCTCGCGATGATTGCTCTGTTCAGAAAATGGCACACTGGATCTAGGACTACTGGCATACAGATGCGCCAGGCCGAAACAAGTGGACATACTACTATAACATAAAGTAGCACAAGAGAACAGAAAAACATATTGTTGTGTTCCTGTGTTAGCAACTTTTGTTAAACTGAAGCTCTGCTTTTTTCTGAAGAAAGTGACACCAATCGATCGGCCAGCTTTGTGCTGTTATTCCACGTTTGATCTGATGGTATCATAGTGTAATGGTCATGAGTCATGACTCATCGGGCGGTAGTGGTTTCGCGCTGAAAGGTTGTATGAATCGATAGTTGATTGATTGATTGTGCCGTATTACAATGTGTATATAAAGAGCAAGAGCTAACCGACCTAGACTAACCCTAACTTGCAATACAAGTCTAGTAGAATTACAATTGGAGTTTGAGTCGAATACAATAGTCTAACATCCCCCCGCAGTATCAACGTGGGGTTCAACAACGTTGAGACTGAACCGAATATCGTTGAATGGTGTAGTAGCAAGACCCTTGGTGAAGATATCAGCGAACTGAGCAGTACTTGGGACATGAAGAACTCGAACTTGCCCCAAAGCCACCTTCTCTCGAACAAAATGGATGTCTATCTCAATGTGCTTGGTACGGCGATACTGTACTGGATTACTGGATATGTAAACAGCTGAAATATTATCACAGTAAACAATGGTGGCTTGCTGAATGGGTCGATGAAGCTCCGATAATAACTGTCGTAGCCAGACAGTCTCAGCAACTGCATGAGCGATGGCGCGATACTCAGCTTCAGCAGACGAACGAGAAACCGTGACCTGCCTTTTAGAAGACCAAGAAATCAAATTGTTACCAAGAAAAACACAGTATCCGGACGTGAAGCGACGAGTATCCGGGCAACCGGCCCAATCTGCATCGGAATATGCTGTCAAAGAGGTAGGAGCAGAGGTGTTTATGTGAAGACCATGATCAAGAGTTCCTTTTAAATATCGCAAAACACGTTTGATATGATTATGGTGAGGGATATGAGGATCATGCATAAAAAGGCAAGCTTGCTGGACAGCATAGGAAATTTCAGGGCGAGTGATAGTTAGATATTGGAGAGCACCTGTTAAACTACGGTATAAAGTGGGATCAGAAAAAGGTTCACCAGCAGAAGAAAGTTCAATGGCGGTGTCAACAGGTGTGCGAGAGGGCTGACAGTCGGTCATGCCGGCGCGAGTCAAAAGATCGAGAATGTATTGTCGTTGAGAGAGGAAAAGACCACCGGAATCACGAGTGACGGCAATGCCAAGAAAATGATGAAGAGAACCGAGATCAGTCATAGAAAATTCAGAATTGTGGGAGGAGATGATGCGAGAAAGAAAAGTTTGGGAAGAAGCAGTGAGAACAATGTCATCAACATAAAGAAGCAAATAAGCAATGTCGGAATTTTTATGATAGACAAAAAGAGAGGAATCAGAGAGAGATGGAGTAAAACCAATAGACTGAATAAAAGTGGAGAAACATTGAAACCAGGCACGTGGAGCTTGTTTTAAACCGTAGAGAGATTTCTGAAGAAGGCATACAAAGTTGGGATTAGAGGGATCAGTGAAGCCAAGGGGTTGTTGACAGTAAACAGTTTCCTGAAGAGAGCCATTAAGAAAAGCATTTTTGACATCTAATTGGTGAATAGGCCAGGAAGAAGAGACGGCGATGCTAAGAACAGTACGAATAGTGCTAGGTTTGACAACAGGGGAGAATGTTTCATCGAAATCAATGCCATGTTGTTGAGAGTAGCCACGACAAACCCATCTAGCTTTATAACGAGAAAGACTACCGTCGGAGTGAAATTTGTGACGAAAAACCCACTTGCCAGTTACAACATTGGCACTAGAAGAACGGGAACAAGACGCTAGGTTTGATTTTGAAGGAGAGCTTGCACTTCCTCTTTCATGGCAGCATTCTAGTTGGGATCGAGGAGAGCGGCTTTGTATGAGGTTGGAATCGGAGAGATAGAAGGAGTGGCGTGGAGATTAAGACGATCTATAGGTTGACGAAAGCCAGCTTTAGCGCGAGTACGCATGGTATGCTCGTTTTGAGGCTTGGAAGTAGGAACATCACGAGATGGTAAAGGAGCAGTGGTCGTAGGTGAATCTAGCGCAGCGGATGAGACGGACACAGGGGAGCTAACAGTACTGGTTGTCGTGGCAGAAGAAGGAGAGGATGGGGGAGACACGGCAGGACTTGATGGAGGTGTGGTGACGGCGGCAGAAAAATCAGGAGCAGACGCTGGCATGGTGCGGCAGGGCTTGGTGATGGAGGGGGTGAGGTGTATGTTGGCATCGAAGGAGCAAGGTAAGATGGCAGAATAGGAGATCTAGTCGGTGATGTTGCAGGAACAGAGATAGCAGGAGAGGTTCGATTGGCAAAAGGAAACACATTTTCAATGAAGGTGACAAGGCGAGATACATGGACACGGCCGGAAAGGAGATCAAGGCAGCGATAGCCTTTGTGCTCATCGGAGTAACCAAGAAAAACACACGGAAGTGATCGAGGTGCTAGTTTATTGGGAGAAGTGGCATAAGAATTGGGGAAGCAAAGACAACCAAAGACACAAAGCTCAGGATAGTTCGGATGAGAAAGAAAAAGAGAGAAGAACGGAGTGGTGGTTGGGTTGGTTTTTGTAGGTCGGATGTTAAGAAGATATGTGGCAGTGCGAAGAGTTTCGGCCCAATATGTAGGTGGCATGGAGGCATGAATTAGTAGAGTACGAACAATATCATTGAGAGTGCGAAGAGAGCGTTCCGCTTTGCCATTTTGGGGAGAAGTGTAAGGACAAGAAAAACGTAAAAGAATTCCGTGGTGTAGGAAGAAATTATGATTTTGAAAATTATCAACTCACGGCCATTGTCACATTGTATAAATCGAATTGGCAAAAAGAAGTGAACAGTGACATATTTTTGAAAATTTAGAAATATGGTGTGAACATCGGATTTATTTCGTAATGGAAAGGTCCAGACAAAGTGTGTATAATCATCAAGAATAACAATATAATATTTGAAACCAGAAATACTAGGGTATGGTGATGTCCACAAATCACAATGTAGTAATTCAAAAGGAAAAATACTAGTAGAGCTAGATGAACTAAAGGGTAATCGAACATGTTTGCCTGTTTGACAGGACTCACAAACGGAAACATCATGACATTCTCTATTACAAGGAATCGAAAACTCGCTAAGAAGAGAAGATAAAACAGCAGCGTTTGGATGGCCTAGTCGTTGGTGCCAGAGATCAGTGGTGGCCACCATAGATGAATGGGATGCAGCAGTGGGAGCTCCATGGAGAGAGTAGAGATCACCGGAACTAGTGAAGCGTGCTATATCCGCCCTGGTGAGAAGATCCTTCACAGATAAACCAAAGGGATCAAATTCAACGGAAACACCATTGTCAGAAGTGAACTTACGGACATAAATTAAGTTTTTGATAAGGGCGGGTGCAACAAGAACATCATGTAAAAGAAGGGGTTTAGTGTTAGTGGGAATATGAGTGTGACCGACATAGTAGATAGGAGTAGAAGAACCATTGCCAACAGTAACAGATGAAAAAAACACTAGAAGGAGAACAATTTGACAGCATATTACTCGAAGAAGACATGTGACTTGAAGCACTAGAGTCGAAGATCCAGTCCATACCTGTGTTCCCGTGGGAAACGAAGTTGTTCATGGCCTGCAGGAAGGCGGCCTGGTCCCAGTTCGGTGTCGAAGCATGCGACTGGAGCGGTGATGATGATGGCGTGGGCAACAAGGCAGGCAGCTGCGGCATCGAGTAGGAGGTGCTGCCGTCGACGGGGGCACCATACGGGTAGTAGCCTGGAGCAGCGCAGTAGGCGTTCGGAGGAGCACACGAGCCGAGGAGGCCAGGTGCACCGGTATGAGGACGCAGGCCAGGCATCCAGGAGCCGGAGTAAGCTGGTGGGGCACCGATCGGTGAAGGGGCGGACCAGGGCATGGTCCACGGATCATGGGGAGAGCGCCAAGGTGCTGGGGCGGTCGGAGCCGCTGGAGGCGGTGGAGGCGGTGCAGCGCTGCTGGAAGAAGCTGTCGATGGAGCTGATCGCGGCGGTCGGTACATGGGGTTTTTGCCACGGTAGTTGGGGCTGGGGCGCCACCCTGGAGGGGGGTGCACTAAAGACGGCGGTGGAACCGTAGCAGGTGGCGTGGCTGGAAGCGCTGGCGGCGGCCTTGGAGTGGCGGCGAAGGCCTGGGGGCATGCATCCTTGCGTGCCTGAGTGAGGTCGGTCAATTGGAGTAGCGAGCGGACCTCGGCGAAGGAGGGGAGGGGCCGCATCATAGGTATGAACGACGCCTGCTTCTCGAACTTGTCATTGAGTCCCACCAGGAGGATGTTGATGAGCTGCCGTTCTTCCACGGGATCACCGAGTTCGCGGAGTTCGTCGGCGATGGACTTGAGGCGTTGGCGGTACACGCTAACAGAGGAGTCGCCCTGGACGGTGTTGCGGAGCTCTGTGTTGAGGCTGTTGACGCGGGCGTCGACGTTGTCCTGGAAAAGCTGACAGAGAGCCGCCCACAGATCGGCGGCGGTGGCGGCATCACGGAATACTAGGTTGAAGATCTCGGTAGACACTCGAGTATAGATCCATTGGATGATAGCAAGGTCATCTTTGTTCCATTGACGATCCAGGGGGCGAGGAACCGAACCGACGGCGACGTGATCTCAAAGATTGCACCGGCCGAGGTGAACATCAAATAGATGGCGCCAGTGATAGTAGTTGTGTGCGGCGAGGTCTAGGGTAATCGGGATGAAAGGCGAGACATCGGCGATGGTGTCAGTGAAGGACACCGGTGCAGCCATGTAGGGAGGAGGAAGAAAATTTGGTGGAGAAGCAATGGAGAGTTGGGGAGATTTCGCCGGGGCAGCTGCTTGGGCGGCGGCGGTGGCGATAGTTTTGGCGCGGAAGGCAGCCGAGGGAGGAGGCGGCGGCGTGGGAGGCGCGGCCATAGCTAGGATCGAAAATCTGATACCATGAAAGGTTGTATGAATCGATAGTTGATTGATTGATTGTGCCGTATTACAATGTGTATATAAAGAGCAAGAGCTAACCGACCTAGACTAACCCTAACTTGCAATACAAGTCTAGTAGAATTACAATTGGAGTTTGAGTCGAATACAATAGTCTAACACGCGCGTCCAGTGCTAGTGCGGCGTCGCCATTCCCCTACTCCGTACTCTATGTGTTCAACATTTTCACATAATTTCGGTGTTTCCATTTCTAATGGTCCATCGGGATTTCTCTAGTGTAATCCGATTAAACAATTGCAACTTTTCATTGAACTGAAATCAACGTAAGAAAAAACTCTTGCAATTTAGAATTAGTTAATAGGAAAATTGACATGCATCATAGTTTTTAAGGGTATGTATATACCTAAGTCGTGGTGCTGGTCGGTCTATTAATCTTGAGTTCTTGACATTTCTACGACATGGCATCGATGAAGATTGATCCACACCATTCTGTTGAATCCTGCTCAAGTACATGAGACCGATTCGATTACCTTAGATTGTGTGCGCGACGGTTGTCTCTCACACGACAGTAGATTGTGTGCCGAAAATTACTTCGATAATAAGTAGTATACTCGTCATGCCTCCCGCAAAAGTCAAAACAAGAAAGAAAAGCATACTCGCCATACCGTGGGCCGGGCCAGCCAGGTTCTAAAAAGGCACGTTTGAGCCCAACCCAGCACGGCCTGCTGGGAAGAATGTAATAAGCGGGTGGTGGTCCTTGCTAAACAAAGTACCATATCATTAGTGGCCTCCCTTAGGGTCAAACAGAGTAGTGAGTAAAGTAGGACTGGAACAAGGTGCTCTCGCCAAAACTACGAAAATGAAGGCTCTCAATTCATGGACCAGGGGCAACAAGCATGCAAATGCAACCTACTAGCGGTTGGAAACACGATCAAAGATTTTTTGTAATACGTCGAAGCAGACGTATTAGTTTCGAAAAGAAGAGGCCAAGTGGCCGATTACAACGCGTTTAGTCACATGCGTCAAACGCCAACCATCGAAAGAGAAAAATGGATCACTCGTCAACCCTCCACTTATCCACTGGTACTAGGCTACCCCTAAACAGGCTCGTTGCCCGTCATAGGTCTGCCTCGGCCTCAACCAACCGTCCAACCTAATGGCAGCCTCCACTGATGTGACCCTCGAAGACCACACTGTTCCTATGTCTCCACATGCTCCAGTAGATCAAAGTGATCGCCGTCCACATGTCCCTCTCATCATTACCGCCCGATGTCTTGGATGGCAACCAATCCACTAGGTGGTCATCGTGGACAGGAACCCAGTCTGCTCTACCCCACCTGCTCAGGAAGGAGCACCACGCCTCTATAGAGAGGACACAACCGAGAAGTAAGAGATCAATATCTTCCTCCTCCTGGTCACACAACGGGCAGGAAGCCGGTCGGCAAATGTGGCATAAAGATAGTTGATGGTCGATGAGCGTGCACTCCGATCCAAAGTGAAATTCCAAGGAACCACGTGTGTAAACATATTTCTAAAATTCAATTTCAATAGCAAATAGAAATGCATTAAGAATACAAAAGTGGGATCACACTTATCCCACTTATAATTCCTTTGGAGATTTTAGTTCAAAATACTTGTCAACTTTTTGAACCAAAACCACCAAATAAATTATAAGTAGGATAAGTGAGATCCCACTTTTGCATCCTGAAATGCATGGAAAGTCTCGTGACCCGTGTAATATACCTAGACGGGTACATGATTCTCTCCAACCATAGTCCCCGCCTCCACCATTTTTGGTTGTGAATTGTGGGGTTCCCGCCTCCTCTGTTTGCCGCTCTGGCGGCGGGAGGGGTGGAGAGACTTGGATCTTCCCTCGGCTATATTGGAAGGTACCTAAAATTAGGGTTTGATTTTTTGTCTCGCTAGTGGCTATTAGGAGGTGGTGGCGATGATGGTGCATTAGAATAAGGTTTCTATGATCTCTCCCTCGTCAACGTTCAGCATCCGCGAAGAGCTAGTTAGGTTACGCGTTGTCGGATCAATTGGATAGCTTTGAGTCTTGGCAGTTCGTAAGGCATTTAAAAGAACTTGTTCGCTGGTATGTGGTGTGACATTTTCGATCTTCATCCGTCTAGGTCAACGGTAAGATCTGATTTCTTCAACTCTCTGAATTGGTGGTGAAGAATTACAAAACCTATGTTGTTTGAGATGTGTCCTCAGTCGATATTTTTTCAATGGTTATTCGATCTAGCTGTTAGTGGCGAGTGCTATTACGGTTTTCAGTGCGTTGGTTGGCAATGGCGTTTACAGGTGGCTCTGTATTTTGGTGCTTATTCAATACATGTTTTAATCTCCGCAAGTCGTTGAACGTTCAACATGATTATTTTGAGTATACTTTATTTTGTACTTGCTGCGTTATGTCGAGTTGTATCTCGTTTGTACCAACTATTATATTCTAGATAAATATCAGATATAAAAAATGTCTTTGATTGTATTTTCTCAATAAAAGAATCACATGTGAGAAGCCACCTATCCTACTATGACGTCCACTTCTCCATCCATTTGTACCTTTCTCTTGTTCGGCGACCATTTGTTTCCCGCGCGTGCTCGGCTATATATTCGAGCGCCAGATACCATCATTCAGCAAACACACACTTGTTTCTGAACGACCCAGCCATGGCAGCCTCGACCCTTGCCATTGCCGCTGCCCTCTTTTGCCTCCTCGCGGCGCACGGCTGCTGCGCCAAGCACAAGGGCCACGCAGCTCCGGCCACCAGTGTCCCAAGCAGGAGCCCCAGCTCCGTCGGTTCCAACGGCACCAACGTCGTGGCTGGCACGGTCTGGCTCGGCGCCCGGGCGACGTGGTACGGCGCCCCAACCGGCGCCGGCCCCCTCGACGACGGCGGCGCGTGCGGGTTCAAGGACGTTAACCTTCCCCCGTTCAACTCCATGACCTCATGTGGCAACGAGCCCATCTTCAAGGACGGCAAGGGGTGCGGCTCAGGATGGGAATGGGCCGGGTCGACCCGGTGGGTCACTGACCCGGCCCAAACTTTTGAGGCCGATGGGTCGCGTGGGTCGGCTTTAAGCAGGATTTGGGTCAATGAAGCCGGCACTGAATGCCCGATGGGTCAGCAGGGCCGGCCCTGCTCATACTCTCATGTCTCGCAACAACTACATCCTAGTGGTCACACGCCGATCTGGGGCTGTCCCGGTGCTCATCCTGCTCGCTGGCTACCCTTCCTCTGTTTCGTTTCCTCCCTAGTTCTACTAAAGCCGTCGACATGTACATGTGACACTAGTCAGTATTGCTTCAGTGTCGTGTCAATATTAGCAGCAGCGGATGGTTAGTTGCATTCGTCTCATCCACGCATGGATGCATGTACAAGCTGTGTACTTGTTTGCCTTGAACCTCTGTATAAAATATTTGTCACTCCACTTCCTACACTACTAGTACTTCATTAGCATTTAAATAATCCATGGTAGCGGCGATAAATCTTCCTAACTGCTTTCCTGTTATTTCCAATTCTGTCGTTCCGAGTACCTAGGCTTGCTGCAGCGTCTTGTTTCTTTCTAGAAGAAAATAATTCAGAATTATCAGCCAGTCCAACAATAGAAAGCAACACCCAAGTTTTTAAAACTAAAATTTGAGTCGACCCAAAATACCTATCGGGCCAACGAGGCCACTTCTATTTTTATTATGGATTGACCCATGGCCCCATAAATTGGCCATGGGGCCACGAGGGCCAGGTCCAAGGCCGGGGCCGGGTCGGCCCATTCCCATCCTGAGGTGCGGCTCGTGCTACCAGATACGGTGCGTCGCCCACCCAGCGTGCTCGGGCATCCCGGAGACGGTGATCATCACTGACATGAACTACTACCCGGTCTCTCGCTACCACTTCGACCTCAGCGGCACGGCCTTCGGCGCCATGGCCAAGGCCGGCCGCAACGACGAGTTCCGCCACGCCGGCATCATCGACATGGAGTTCAAGAGGTCAGCGTCATTAATTATCTTGTCGTTCTTTGCTAACTAGCTTACACCGATGGATCATCAGACCATGACGTCCATCGTTGCAGCTCCACCGCAAAGTTGCCAGCTAGCAGGAGCCTTTGCCTCGTGGACGGCTTTGTACTTTTGCTCAGCAAACCCTTGACGGTGGCAGACAGTTCAACCGTAAAGATTATGCGTAGCCAGATTTTTTCTCTTTCTCATGAAGCAGAAAACACCATACCAGCGTCGGCGTCAGCATTAATTTATACATACAATACAAACCTTCTTTATAGCAGTTAGATGTTCTTGGTGGCTAGTACGTACTTCATTTTGCTTTTGACATATATGAGGCCACACAATCAAGATTGAGTTGTAGATTGTGTGCGACACTAACTCTCACAAAACAGTAGATTGTGCATGATACTGACACAAACACTGAAAATGATATTGAGAACGACACACAAATATCCAAGCACTTCTACTTTCACCTTAAAAAAGAATTAGTATGCATACTGACATAGCCGACGGCACACATATAAACACTAGAGAATAGAGATGGAAATCAAGAAACTCAGTTTGGTGCAAATTGCAGGGTGCCGTGCCTCTACCCGGGGCTGACTGTGACGTTCAAGGTGCAGCACGGGTCGAATCCAAACTACTTGGCGATCCTCGTGGAGTACGAGGACGGCGACGGTGACGTGGTGCAGGTCGATATGATGGAGTCCTGGCGGGAGGACGGCCGACCGACGGGGATGTGGATACTGATGACAGAGTCGTGGGGCTCTATCTGGCGGAACGACAGGTTCCCGCCGTTCCAGGGGCCCTTCTCGCTGCGCATCACCAATGAGTCTGGCAAGACGCTCGTCGCCGACCAGGTCATCCCCGCCGACTGGAAGCCCAACACACCTTACAGATCCTTTGTCCAGTTCAACTGATTCGGTTCATCCGTTCCATGAGTGGATATGGTGAGACGTCGCTTGTGACGTTCAGTGCATGTTTAAGGCAAGTATAATAAGGTGACGTATGATACATGTTTACGACATGTATAATGGAATAACGTCCGACTTCACCTTTTTTTTACGAACTTTTTATTTCGACAAATTTGCAAAATCATATTTTAAAGTTTTATAAAAAACTGAAAAGAAAACCTGGATGTAGAGAATGTTGTATTCTACCTATGTGTAAAATATTAAGTAGAAACTAGGAAAATTAGCGCGGCGGCACGCCGCGCCTGTGGTGTTAATTTTGTTGCATAATTTGAAGTGTATTTTATGACGGTATGTAACTCCAAATATTTAGCAAATTGAAATGTTCAAAAATGGTTGTATGTTTCCATAAATTTTTAAGTTAAATCCATATTTAGAAAAATGCATTATGTGAGCATCTATTAAATTTAAATCCATAATTAGATGAAGTTCATTTAGATTATGTAAAAATATTAATCAAATTGAAATGTTTAAATATGATTGTATTTTGCCATAAATAGGTAGTATTTATTTTTCTGAGCATGTTGATATATTCTAGAATATCTCTCTAATTTTTAGCAAATTGGAATGTTCAACTATGCTTCTATTTTCTCATTAATATTTAGTTTAAATACATAATTAGTGGAAATACATTTTTTTATTTGATTCCACAATTAGGGAAAGTTCATTTATATTGCATCCAAATATTGATTAAATTGGAATGTTCAAATATGTTTGTATCTTGCCATAAGTAGTTAGCATTTTTTTTTAGCATTTTTTGACATATTTTATAAAATATCCAAATATCTAGCAAGTTGGGATGTTCAAATATGTTTGTATTTTGCTATGAATATTTAACTGTAATTAGATAAAATACATTTGAATCTTCTCCAAATATTTACCAAATTTAAATATACAAATTTGTTTGTTTGTTTAGCATAAGTAGTTAGCATGTATTTATATGAACGTTTTGATATATTATTCATATTTTCCCGATTGATATATTCAGAGATATTGATTTGTGAACGTTTTTTCATTTTTTTTGAAAATTGTTTAGATAAACCGGTCCCACCTGTCAGGGATTTAACATTTTCTGTAAATGTTAAGAAAAAAAACCCTGGCAGGCCGGGTCACTGTGATGTCGTGATGACATCATCAACGGCGATGACCGCGTTGTTGCGAAAAGATCCCTAGATTGTCCAGTAATTAAGAATAAGTCCCTTTTAATTACGACGATGACCGCGTCGTTGCGAAAAGGTCTCTGGATTGTCCGATAATTGCAAAAAAGTCCCTCCAACGGTCGGAACGGCGACGACCGCGTCGTTGCGAAAAGAAAAGCAGATAAACATGCATAAAATATATTTGGAACTTTTGTGAATATTGTTGAATACTTTTCTGAATATTGCTGAATATTCTTGGGAAAACAATATTACGCCGCGCCCGTGTAGAAACCTGTCTGGGAAAAAAAATGCAGATAAACATGCATGAAATATGTTTGAAACTTTTATGAATATTGTTGAATATATTCTTGGAAAACATTATTTTCGTATTGTTGAATATTTTCTGGGAAAAATATTTATTGGGAAAATCTACAACAATTTTTTTATAGAAAATATATTAAAGCGTCGGTACGTTGAGCGGCTATCCTCGTCATTGGGTGAGAGGATGATGATTAAGTTCGTCTTCATCACTCGTAAGGTGACGATTTGGTTAGTGACGACTTTCTGATCGGCCTTTGCGTGTGGTGAGGCGGAAGGGCTTACATGGAACGCATGGTTTTAGTGCTAAGTAGTGGTGGTCAGATATATATATTCATGCATAGTTGCGATTAGCTAGTGGGTTGGACTAATATTCATGTATGTCCGATTACACAATTCATGGAGTTATTCGATACATATAGGATATAACATAGAACAAATTTCAGTTTGTATTCTGTAGAACACATTTCTGGTCTCAAAGTTTAGTGCTAAAGGGAAAAAAAACAGAGACTACGATCCAAGAAATGGTTTCGGATGATTTTCAGAATGAAATGGGGTCACATTTTTGTTTGCTATATTCAACGTTTTTCATAGTGGACGAACTCTACTGCAATCCCTTCATTGGTTATAGAAATAGCTCATCTGGTACTTGTTGGCAGCAGGCTTAAAGGCGGAGAACAATATAGATTTAGAGACTATTCGATAGTACAGTCGAAATTATTATGACGACCGACTTTGATGCAAAAATATTTTATTCCGGGAGACCGTTTAACAATTTTTTGGAAAATGCGAGGACTCTTCTATAAAAAGACGGTACGCGGGGACTCTTCTGCAAAAATGTTTTATTCCGGGGACCAATTCATCAAAATAAAAATGTTAAAACATGGAAGTTGTTTGGAACGGTGATATACATCTACTCGTGAGAGGAAAATTCAAACGGATGACCGAGTGCGACGAATTTGACAAATTTCGTCAAATATTTTTGCGAATTTGGATCCAAAATTAAAGAGATAGAGTCGACCAAACTCGAAACCGATCACGGGGATGGAACATACTCGTCAACGTGCATCAAGAATTTTTTTTTTTTTAAAAAACCTAAAAAAAAATTTTGCAAAAAAAACGCATAGAATTAGCGGTCTGGCTGAGATTTTTTTTTTCTTTAAGAACTAACGATCTGGATCAGAATATATAGGTGAAAACCTGAACGATTGACAAATCGACAGTGTATAATACTAATACTAACTATATAGCAAATTGCCCGTGCGTTGCAACGGGCGACGAAATTTAATGATCGACTAAATATGTTTTTACTGCGGGTTGATATTTAATGAATATAAAATTTTAAAATTTGTTTTCTTAGTTTACTCTTTGGATGAACCTACGTATAAATATTTCCCTACCCTGGCGTTCAAATGGAAGCAATGAATCTAACTCAAACAGAATAGACTGCCATTCCACTCAAATCACGTACCAATTCTCTAGCACATTGCCAATTGCTGATCCCTGCAACCTCGATTCATGTAACCAGAAAGGTAACATCATTAGCATAGGAGACTGGCATTGGTGCACTTGTGCATGTTTGTACGATTTAACTGCATCAAGGGTCAGGTATTTCTCTACATATCCACCAACGGTATTTGGTACTTGGAGCGAGAAAGGATCAATAGGCCAATACCTCAAGACCATGGCAGTGACGGCTCCAGACCAGCGATGCTCCGTCATGTTTATGACACCCGCTCCAGAACACGGGCTAGCTTGTTGGACCGACGGCAGAACGATCTTCACTGACGGCAGAAGCCGCAGAACGATCTTCACTAACTCCACGACCATCCCAGCAGAGGGTGGCTGGCTTGCATTGAACATAACAAATATAGAGGATGCCAACATCCTGGGTGGGTGACGGTGCATGGCAAGCAGATCAAGGTTGACCCATCCAATTCCAATGAACGAAAACCAATATCAATATCACAGATACGGAGGTAGTAATCGAAGGGAGAGGGGATAGGCCGCTCACTTGAGGACGTGGTAGCTGACCCGACCAAGGACGCTGCCACGGCTGCTTGTGTGCAGATGCCTGAGCACGGGCGTGGATCAGCGATGCGGCAGGAGAGCTGTGGGCTAGCGGGAGCACGAGTAGAGGTCGCCAGAGAAGGAGCAGAAAAGGGAGGTGCCCCTGCGCTGCACCCAGATCGATGGCAGAGGAAAGTGGGCGCCGACCACAGGAGGTGTTACCCACGCCGGAGACACGGTGGCGATTGGCGGCTCCCTGTCCCTGTCGCCGGAAGCCATGGAGGGGATTAGGGGATGTCGTGGAGGAGTAGACGGATGCGACTGCGCATGCAGATCTGGCGACGGCGGAAGAGTTCAGTCGAGAGGACAGGGGAGGAGACAGAAAAAGCAAACCGGTCAGTTAGCTAGGCGGTGGCATCATCCATAAATAGCTGAAAATCGCGGGGCAGAGTGGGAACGACGTACCACTACCACGGTCACGAAACGTACCAAAATTTGGGAGGAAGAAACACTACTCGTATTATATAGTAGAGATATCTTAGCGGGGACGCTCAATGGCAACGGAATCGGAGCGCGGTGGCTGAACTTCGTCGGAGGCTAGTCCTGTGGCGGTTGGGCTGAAATTTCTTTCCCGCCAACCGACACTTCGCTTTTCGTTTCACAGAAATATTGACTCCAAACCTGGACATATAGGCCACCACTCTGTGTTCCAATATCCCGCTCCCCGGAGTAAAGATCCGGGCAAGCCGTTTTCCGGCGTTTTCCAGAATGTGCAAGTCTCTCGTAGGATCCTTGTAACTGTACAGTGAGTTCACCCGCCAGGGTAGCAGCCCGTCTGAGAATTGACCACGTATTGCAATCGGTCGTCGTGCAATGAAAGGTTGCCGAAGCTCGAGGCTCTCCAAGAACACAGCTCACTTGCCCTGGTGTGGTGCCCGTGCCGGCGACTGATGCTGCAATTACCGGGCACAAAAGCACCTCGGGTTCCTACGAAGGAGGTCGCAGATTGCTCTGCCGACCCACACGAAGGAGGCTAGCTCGAGCAATCTGCTGCTAATCACCGGCGATTCCTTCTTTTTTGTTGAAAGACCGGCCTGCGATTCCTTGCCGTCGAGACGCACGCCCAACCAAGAAAGTCTCGAAAGGTGGCCGCTTTGTGGCAGCCTTTCGCTCCGGTAGCCCCTACCACCTCTCCGTTTCCTTTCACTGTGTTGCTTCACTTTTTACTACCCTGCACATTGCACAAGCGCACAGCTGCACTGCAGCGCACCGCACTGAGCTGCAGCCTGCGTGCCACAGAGCACTGACCGACCGTTGCACCCCGTCCCAAGTTCACGCACGTCCTACAAGGTCACGGGCGCACGCCGTCCTAACCAAAGCAGGAGGGAACGCCGGAGCAGAGAGCACCCGAAGCAAGAAGACAGAGGGCAGGAAACGAGAGAGGCTCGCCGTCGTCGCCGACGCGCAAGATGCAGCGCGCGTCCCTTGCGTCCGCGCTGCTGCTCTGCTCCCTCCTCATGCAGCCGTTGCAGGCGTTCGGCCCCGGCGCGTACATTTCTCGGGTGAGTTTGCTGTTTCACTTCACGCCCTTATGCTAAGGTTTTTTTCTTGTGTTCGATGAATTAGCTACTCGGCGAGGGCTACATCGGAGGAGAAGGTCCCCATGACCGTCGTAGTGCCGTCAGTGCCGGACAACTCCCCACGGCCAGCACCGTCCTCTGCCGCTGTCGCCGCACCCGCACCCGCGCCTACGCCAACGCCCGCCCCTGCTCCCACGCCAACGACGGTGCCCGGCTCGGAGGACTACATGCCGACGCTGCCGTCGGAGAGGCGGCGCCCCGGCGCGGCGTCCAGCGGCAATGCGGGCACGCCGGGGCATGCCGACGGGAAGAGCACCGCCTTCATCAGCAGCAACCCCGCTGTGCCGCTCCCTAGCGGCGTCAACGACTCTGCTACCGTCTTGCCCATGCCCACCCCCGGCCAAGAACAACGCCAGGCAATCAATCAATCACTAATCGCACACTTTAACATCTCAAAGCTCATGATTTATCTATTTTCTTACCTTTGCTCAACGGCTTTTCACTTTCTTTCGCTCTATTGAGTTTTCTTCCACCTTGCTCATTTGGTTGGAACGCTTTTGCAGGACGTGGGGATGGGGACGCTGCTTCAGGCCAGGACGGCGCCGTTGGTCGTTCCTCTAGTCATGGTGATGTCCTTTTGGGCTTTCTTCTTTGGGTAGTGAGTAGTAGATGATGGGTTTCTCCTGCGGTGCATCAATCAATTAGTAATCAGCTGTGCTTTCTCTATCGTCTAGCTGTTCCAATCTCTAGCCTCCAACCATCTGTAAACAAAGTCGTCACTGATTATTACATTTTTCTTCTCTATTGCCACGCCTGCATCCTGTATCTGCAAGTTTTATGCATTGCAATCGTTACATGCAACTGTGGTCAGTAGGATTGAGAACAAGCAAGTGCCCACCCCCTGGGCGATCTCTGGGGCTATCCACGTTGCACATCTGGCGCGCACGGGCTGGGCATCGCTGGGAGGATTTGTCTCCGATTGGTCCAGTTGCTGTACGCTGGTTGGCTGCAGAAAGGTACAGAAAGATGGATAGACCAACACAAGCACGCCTTTCTCCTCGTCTCGCTCATCCTCATCGGGAAAACCTAGCCGCCACACCCCGCGCTCTCGCTCGTGACCCTGCGCCCTCCCGCTCCTCGCCTCTTCCTCTCCGCCGCCACCGCCGCCTCGCTGGCCACCACATCCTACCCACGCACAGGGCCACGATTGGAAGGGGAAGCGGCACACCGTCGCCGGCCGAGCTCCGCCTCATCCACCCCGCCCCTCTTCGTCGCGCGGCAGAGCGAGGTCTAGCAGGTCATAGCGTTCACGCCGCCACCGCTGCCGTCTCCGCCCTACCAGAGGACGACGCCCAGCGGCCCAGGACCCGAGGTAGCCCCTCCCTTGCATCCTCTGCTCGTTCCGGGCTGACCCCTTCGCGATGCTCAGCGACTGAATTGATATATTACAATGTATGCTCTCTAAATGGCTTCTACAGTAGCAATTAGTTACCAGGTTGATGGACCTCTATACACATGGAAATAAGAGGTGGTATTCTACGGATTATATTTTTGTCTTATGCTTCTCAAATCGGGTCGGGGTGGGAATTGAATGAACTTTGTTCTTTTTTCAAGTGTTTCAGTTTGATCATATATTGCAGGGCACTGATTAGTTGCTTGTGCTTATTCTACTGCATCCTTGAATGTGCATGTTGATCAGCTATAAGATCAGAAGTTAATTTGCTGGAGGCATCCATTTGACTCTGCCAAGTTATGCAGGTACATCAAGTTTGATGCCTTTGCTCTGCAGCCGAGAGAGGGTTGTCAGTCAAGAGGATTGTTAGCTGCATAACTATGCGGGAGTCTTGCTCGTGCGGTTGGCAATGATGCTATAAGGAGCGATCGCCATGTAGTTAATTTCACAGACGATGGCAACAAGGTGAATGAACACTTGGGTTTAGTGCCCATCTCAGTAGAAAATTGGCTTATAGAGAACTATAATGTTTGTACCATTTACCAAAGCAGGCAGGTTACTGCCATACTGGAAGATGGGTGGAAATCTGAAGGTGGTCTTTTGGTTCGTGCAGATGGCATATGGTCAAAGTTGATGAGTTACTTGTCTTGTCAAAACAGGAGCAAAGATGACCCGATTGAGCTTTTTCTAAGAGCCTAAATTGAGATTTTGTTAATCTGCTAGGTGAGAAAATCGCTTTTCAGGCAAACAGAAGCATCTTATTCAGAATACACTTGCTACACCAGAATTGCAATCTTTGTGCCTCCTAATATTGACACAGTTGGGTATGAAGCTACATCCAACAATGAGTATTGTTGTTTCCTCTGTTAGGAAATACTAACATGCTCATTTTGTTCTCTTGAAGGTACCGTGTGTTTCTTGGTCACTAACAATATGTTGTCTGGTCAGATGTATGTGATGGTAAAAATGCAGTGGTGCAAATTTTAGGAGGAATCTGCTGGTGGTAGTGATCCTGAAATTGGTGAGCGCTGTAACATAAATTTCTTTGTTGGCAATATTCCGTTGGCATTATATAAAACATATATAACTTGAAAGAAAGCACAAATGGAAAATTTGATTGTATAAACTGCTTTTAAATTAGGTTGTTTATGGTATTCAGCAAGCAAGAATAATTCATGCTGTATCTATTTTTGTTCGCCATTTCTTTCTTTTGATGAACTGGCTGTTGGCTGTTGCTTTATTATGACTTATCATGATATATGCTGTATAAAACTTGTGAAGATTACCCTGCCCCGAATAATTTGCATCACGACAGGTAGATGTGAGGGCTGTGTTTAACAAGCTGTGTATGGCCGGATTGAGTGTAGTTGTAACTGTGGTAAGAAACCTCGTCATTGTAGAAAGGGGATGTTTTTGAATGTGCCGAGAGACAAAATTTACAATCTTGGCTTACAAGATATTTTGTGCATAGTTTCTTATTTAATTCTAACTATCTTTGTCCTTGAATCTTATAAACAAAACTGCTTTACTGGACAGATGTGTTTTTGATCTTTTCATAATTTTTCAGTAAACTAATTGTGACATTACGTTCTTAAAGCACATCAACCACATCCTAGCTTAAATTTCGCTTTCCTTTAGGTGATATGATTTACGTGTTTCTTGCTGAAATTTTAGCTAATCCAGCCTTAAATTTTACTCTTGCATTGGTTCACAACTTCACCTTGGATTGTCTCTTTATTTAGTTTTCAGGTAGCGATAGCTCTCCTCATTATACAGCACATTTTTTTCCGATTCTCATGTTCCCCCTACAAGTGTTTGATTGATTACTGATGGATATCTCTGTTTTATGTTCATTTTCAGCACCCCTACTGAATACTGATGCTTTAATTGTTAATTGCAGTGACTTCTACATACATATAACATATATATGTGAGTTGTTCTTTGGTACCTTTTTCTTTGATCTTTCTTTTTTTATTTATGATATTCATCAATGGAACTAAAAATATCTTCAACTTTTAGTTCCTCTTTTTAACTGATAGTGCAATATTGGTGGCCTTTTCTTTTCTCTCTAGAACTATATTTTATTCCTAAAAGGGAAATTTAACAGGGAAAAATTATCCTTTTATGCATCCAGCATCGGTATGTGTTTCCTGAGGTTTTACTTCCTTTAGATGCCCCTAGATGGAAAGATGAGTTCTTTGCTTCTTTTAGATGTCTGTAGCTTGGAAAAACTTACATAGAAGATATCAACAGAGAGATAAGCATTCTTCATGTGATCCTAAATCTGGTCTGAGAAATGATAGAGTTTACACGATTGTGAAATATTGGAGGAAGATTGGCATTCAAGTAATCTGATGTCCTACATGCGTGTTCCAGATGTTCCTCTCTACTTTTGCGTCCACCTTTTTCTGGAATTGTAGAAGATCAATGTATATTCTTCTGCTTTCTATCTTATAGAGCACCTACAAGGTCTGTAGGCATCTCTTTGTTTGTTACAAACATAGACTGGGCAGTGGTAGCAGTTGGCCTCTTCATTTGCTATCTTTACGATCACAGGATCAATTGATTTGCTCATTTGCAATTTAGAGTTTTAGACATGGATTTTGTCTTAGTTCTGCGCTTATGCTACTATGCAGGTATTGGAGCCTCATATTTTGAATTTGCGAATGTTAGTTGCACAGATAATTCCTCATCTGGTAAGTTTTTCCTAGCAAGTTACAAACATTCGACAGTAGAAAAGCATCCTATATGCTGTGACATAGACAAAATGTTAGTGATCCGAGAGTAGCACACGTCTACTGTCAGATTCTTTAATTTACCTGATTGCTGTCATGTACTCATGTGACCTGACCGCAAAACTCTACATTTTTTCTAGACAAATTCAGACACAGGTTGGATCATTTTCCTTACTCTACAGTTAAGTTTACATTGTACTATCATATTGTATCTTTTCAGTAAAACATAATTATGGCACATAGCAATTGTGTAAATATTTTCTAGCTGTTCTACAAATTTTCTCTGTTGATCCATTGCCATGAGTATCTACGTATATATCGAACTGTTTTTACAAATATAAAATTTGTGCCGCTACTATTGCCATGAGTATCTACGTATATATCGAACTGTTTTTACAAATAAAAAATTCATGTACATTTGAAAGTATTTCCGCTATAATTCACTATTACATGAACCTGTTTCTAGCAATGTCCCCACTAACTATTTTATGGCAGATGACACTTTTGAAGTAACTATGATTCTGACTTCTGTATAACGTTGCACTTCCCAAGACATTTGTCAATCATAAACTTTCCATGTTTACTGACACCCTTGAAGCAGTGCAAGGACTCCCCTCATTGCACAATTCAGGTCAGTGAAGGGGAATTCTGTATCAGACCTTATGTGACATTTGGGGCATGGTTGGTGGCTATAATGTCCTCTGTAAAGTGTCCCGGGTAGGTAATCATCTCGTTGTTGTGACTAATTGCGAGCTCTCCAGTAGATCCACTCTATAAGCCCTAGGGGCTCTATGGTTTGGCAATATCTAAGTGTTTGGAGGTGCATTTTATCTTCTATTCTGTTTCGCTCTTTAATTGCAGAATCTAAAAAAGTTGTGTTGGTTTATTTGCACAAGGATAAGATTTAATATCTCATTTAGACGTTTGACCTGTCCAATAATTATCATTATATTCATGGAATCTGATAATATACAATTGTATCAAATTACTATGATTTTCTTGCTTCATCTCTCGATGCATGCTTATTTTATTTCTCAATTTAAGTTGGATAGCACGGATAATAATTTAATATCTGGATTATACTTTTGAACCTGTCCAAAAAATATCCAAAATTTAAGGAATGTTATAGTGCACCACACTTAAGTTACTCTATCTTGTTTCTTTCAGTTACATCTTGTATCCTCATTTACCTCATCAAATTTGATTTAAAACGAACTACAGGGGTATGTTTGAGGGCATCTTGTGCTTGTGAGTGAAGGAAATTACGAATTTATAATTGATCGAGCTTTAAAAAGGAGACAAAGAGCTTTTCTCGATAAAGCCATTGATCTTGGAGCAACTTATTGAATCGATTTCAGGTGGGATTCAAAGAGAAATAGAGTTAGCAAATGTATAGTTCTATATGAAGTTTTTGTGTGATGCTATGTATTCTTTTGGCCACCATGTTCTTTATTGATTCATTAGCATAGATGTATTCAAGGAAAAATAGAATTTGTATAACGCTAGGATATGCAATATTGCCTATTTTTATGGCTGCAATGGTCGTAGTGTCATCATTGAATTCGTCTGCCTGGACTATGAATGTGGGGTTATGAAAATAAATCAATGTAGCTGCTTTGTTATCATTGAATGTATCTCAAATGGTTTTTCAGCGATTACAACGCCACTGACCGGTGAGGAGGCGCCCCAAGGGGCGCCCCAGCCTCTAGTATGAATCAATGAGCATTGGATGATGCTGTTGGATATTCTGGTGTGATCTAGGCTGCTCTCACTCTTAGGTCAAAAGTAAAAAATTACGGCTGCTACAGTAAGTCGGCACTACATTAATTGCTACAGTAAAGATGCTGCAGTAGCTCTAATGTGCTGTCTTAATCGGAGACATCCAATTCTAATCCAACGGTGCTAGTTCCCCTAGTGTATAGTGCTAAACAAAAATAAAAGGGATAGATAACCCTAAAGGAGAAAGAGAACATGGTAGAAAGCTCTCTCTGCCTCTCTCACTCACTCTCCAACTTTCTAACTATCAAAGTCACCGATTAGGCAAGCACTAGGAAGAACTAAGCACTAATTGCTCCATCTTTGTGTGAGCAAGATTTAAAGGCATGGCATCATCATCTTCAGATCAAGGTAATTCTTTTATCCATCTTTATTTTGTGCCTCAAACTTGAGCTAGTTGATCCTATAAGTTTCAACAGATGCAGCTTAGCAGTCACAGGTAATGGATTCTCGCAGTCTCATTACAATCTTAACAACGAACATCTTATATGCACTCTATTTTTGGCCTAATTTCATGATTCTCGCTGTCTTGTTTCATTTCACCCTTAGCAGTCACAGGACTGGATTCCTTTGCCCAGATCCTCGTCTTCGGACACCTCAGCCTGTTCTTTTGCTTTTCCCCACAGCACCAGGTATAGGCCAGCCACAATTAGGATAGAACCAAGTACACTGCAGTGTAGCGAACATAAGAATTCAGTTTAAGAATAACGGGATCGGCTTACGCGTATGTACATTGATATAGATACGTAATGTGTAAGCCTAAAATGTATTCACCTCCCGAGGTACAAGGCCTCATCGAGAAGTGAGCTCAGTATAGCGACGAAGATGAGCATCAGTGGGCTGAACACAGCTATGAAGAGGGGCCCTTTCTTTCGCAGGCACCACGATAGTAAGGGGAACGCGGTTCCTGATGCTATCAAGCCCTGAGCGAGACACGAAACGTGCTGGATTCTTGAGACTGAGATTAACTTAACGCAAGAACTATCCTGATACTTAAAGAGAGTCTCACTTACCGCGTAAGCTGATGAGTATAGTCTGATGTTAAGTCCTAGCCTCCATTGTTCCATGTCTCTCTGAACACAAAGAGCCATTATAGTTGACTGAATTGCACCGAAGAAGCACACCATTGCAGCAATCGAGTAGTGACACGGATAAACTTGACCAACTTTTGCCTGCAAGTGACAGACAAATATTACAACATAAATACTGCACAGCACAACTGGATCAGAACATCTAGCATAGCGTGAGATAACTGACCTGGACGACGAGCCATGTCGCGTATGTGAAACAACTGGTGATGCCAAGAAATGAGCCAAGAATTTGGTTGCCGGTTGATGGTGGGTGGGAGTGGTGAGCTTCGGTGATGTGGACAAGCTTGGGGCGGGGCAGCCGACGGAGTAGTTTGAACTCTGGCCCCTTGTAGAACGTAAGCAACATTGCACCACCCATGCAGACAATGGTTCCCACCAATTTTGCTTGTCCAGCATGTTTACTCAGTTTCAGAGCCTCAAGCCTATAGTTTAATTCAGCATAGAGGCCCATTTAAAAAAAATTATGACTTAGACTTTATTCATTCCCGTCCAATAGGATAGAAATTCAGTTAAACTACAAATACCAAAATATGTGCATTAATAGGAAAGAGGTGTATAATCATTTGTGGAAAGTCTATAACCTTGTTAAGATCGCCAGAAGAAAGGTTGCTGCAGGAGTGAGGTTGGCGATTGCTGTAACAAAGGTTGCTGAAGTCAACTTTATTGCTAACACGTACAAATTCTGGTTTATCGCAAATCTGTGTACATATAAACAGATAAGTATGCAGTGTCTGGGGCTTATCCTCCTATTCGAAAAAATTAACAGATAAGATATATATGCATATATGTCCTAGTTTTTTATTATGAAAAAAAATCATTACGTGCTCCAATGTATAAGACAGTTCACTGATCCTGCCCTAGGCAAATAATACTACTCCCTCCGATCCACTAAAAGGGGCGTGGGAATTGAACTTGCTTAGTACAAGTACATAGCTGTATGTGCGACTGTTTTTCTGGATCAGAGGGAGTATGTAATTTCCAGAAACGAAAATCCTTCTTAATATTTTTGTCAGAAGATCTGTAAAAAGGAAAGATTTCTTGCAACTTAGAAGCAATTACAAGATAATGATCAGATAAAATGCAGCCACAACTTTCATAAATCTGGCAAGTATTGGCAGTTTTACTCCATATGGCACAATATTAACTAAGATATCATGAACGGTACCGCTAGAAAAGGAAATTAAAACATGTGACCATTATCATTATATTTGTCAGTTGCACTATGTGCGTTGTGGACATTCAGGTACATGTCAAAAGACAGTGTAACTTCTGACTTCAACTTTCTGATAGAGAAGTTATGAATTGAACCATGCTGACTGAAACATTCATCTACATGTCGAAAGACAGTGTAACTTGTCTTACTAACGTAATGAAAAGAAAAATTAAGCTCTTAAAAAATAAAAAGAGTAAGACCTTATGACTTCTTGTAAAAAAAAATCTTACCCGAACAACCCACACAAGAACAAGTATAGTGCCACCTTCTTGGTCAGTGGTGGTCGTGTTTTTCTGCAATCACATAGTTATAATAAGATAGTCTTAGATCAGCAGTAGGTAGTATCGCTAGAGAAGAAAGAATCACTAGATCTGCACAGGAAACAGTTCACTTGCTCTCTTCATCACCGCTTGGGATCCAGAAATCCCTCGGCAACCAACGAAAACTACATTTGCGTTGCAACTTTCGATCTCTGAACCAGTGTTTTTATTTGAGAAAAAAAAAGAATCTGAAACATGCACGCCTGTATGGACATGCATGCCAGGAGCAAGCGAGGCAACGTACCTTTCGACGAGGAAGGCGATGGGGCAGAGGAGGACGGCGGCGAACATGAAGCGGTAGGCGACGTAGACGCGCGCGTCCATGCCGTCGTTGAGCGCGAGCTTGATGAAGATCTGCAGCACCGAGTAGAGCACCTGGAGCCCCACCATCCCTGCCGCCGGCCTCGCCGCCTCCGCCACCACGCCGCACCCTCCCCCTCCTCCGCCCTCCATTGCTCAAGCTATAGCCTCAAGCAAGCAAGCGCCAGGATCCATCAAAACCCGATGAATAGACAGGACAGCACTGGCAGCCTATAGGCTATAAACAGGACATCAGGAGTGCGTCGCGCGGCGCTGGGTCGCCCCGCGACGCGTTCCAGCTGGTGGCTGGATGTGCAGCAGGCGTGCGTTGGCTCCGGCGGGCGGTGGATCGGCTGTTGTGTTGCCTCGGCGTTTGCTTAATCTGGTCCCCGCCTCTTCTTCCTCGTGTCATCACTGCTCTAAACACGGATGCACTGATGCGTATGCAAACGGCCAACAGAGTGGTACTGCTGTAAACATGGATGGATGCAAGCAGCGCGTTGCTACCACAATAAATTTCAAAGAAGGCATGCAGCACGTTGATCAATTTCCTTTCTTGTGCATCTGCGATTAGTCGCGGCTTGGCGATTTATTAGGATCATCCTTGAGTATGCGGTGCTGGCAGCCTGGCACAGCGACGACTCTGCTCATAACCTCGTTTATATCGCCGCTGAAACATGTATAAGGAGAAAATGACTGGGAAATGATAGTTTCCGTTTACATCAATCCCAGAAACATAAAAGAGCACGTTTGTATTTCTGGTTAAAAGATCAGTGACATTCCTACGAAAACATGGAGGTTGGAATCTTTTTTTACCGGTTTGATATGGTAACAAGATGAATGAACACACGAACATAACGAAAAATATATGACCAAATAACCAATGACGATGGTGTTGCACCTAAGCCGCTACAATAGACCAAGCACTTGAATCATGTAGCACCAAACACCACCTACGAACTCTTGGTTAGGCAAGAGGGCCAGAAAAAATTAGCAAGAGAGAACTACGTGGTCATCAATACTTCTCGAGGTTATAATCGGGGACTAAGATAATCATCTCCTAATCACCGGTGGGTGTGCGAGTTTGTCCCTTACGATTTATAGTTTGTGATCTCTATCTCTTAGATCGGGTGGAACCTATTTCATAGACGATTTCTCAAGTCATTTGTGATTTATAGTTTGTGATGTGAGTTGTCTAGCTGACAGCGGCCAAAAACATTGTAAACTTTAGTCACTTCTCCTGATTTTATCGGATGGTTTGTGTTGCCACGACAACTACCACTGTGGGCCTTCCAATTGCAAGGGCTTCGTTTTTCACTCTATGAACTATGAATGTGTTCGAGAAATGATTTGAAATTTTATAAATAATATTACTATTACGCAAAGTAATAATAAGGTCCTTTAGCCACCACATGTGTTATAATTTTTGTTTTGAAATTGTGTGACATGTTAGATACAAGTATTATATTTATCAGAATTAGTTGTCGTTTCGAATGAATCCGAGGAATGAAGAAAAGCACATTATGGCCATGACCAGCTAAAGATCACTGGCCATCTCACGACGTGGACTCAAACCACTTTGTGTCGCCTATTAGTAGGATTTTTTAAACTCTAAAGACTTTAACCATAGTTGAGTGCACTAGGTGCACCAGGTGCACCACATGCCCCGGTGCACTGGATACGCATGGAACGTATCTAATGGAATGGGCGTGTGGTGCATCTGATGCACCGGCTCCGGTTATATGCTTTAGTTTTGAAAATTTCGAGAGAGAAAATTAGTAAGTAGATACAATGTAAATATACATTATCACAAAAATTCGAAGAATAAGGCAAGAACAATCATAGCGAGAATGACCAAATTATAAGCCGAACTTGCATTACACCCTACTCGCTCTGGAGTTTTTCTATTTTGTTTCACAACCAATGTTACAAATTTGGTTTAGAAATTATGTGTCATGTGAGACATGCATATTATCGATCTTAATTTTCCCATATCTTTTTGAATGTTAGAAGACTTTTACCCAAGACGGTGTACCTTGTGCACCACAAGCCTCGGTGCACTAAATAGTTTCTTCGAGGAGGCATTAACGATAGTTGACTTCATAATATAAACTTCCTCTATATACGCCTGGAGCATTATAAACCCAAACAAATGGATTACGCCATATGCATAGATGTCAGCATCAAGTATATGTACAACAAAGTTGACACATACTTCAATGTTTCAACATATCCAACATTGTTTTGCCCATATTAAACATACATTTTAGGCTAATTAGGTCACATGCGTACTCGGTTTATTGATTTATTAGGAGATCCATTTTATTCTCAAGCAAAGGAGAAAAAGCTTATTCCGACACATCTTACATTGAGTTTCACTTATACTCAAACAATAGGATCTCAATAGCAGCAACACGGATCCTCTAGGAAGTTGCTTTCATCATCTCCGTAACCTTCTTGACAGTCGGCCTAGCTAATATGTCGGTGATCCAAGCATTCACATGAGGGTACTCATCGAGCAATGAAGCATGTGGGGTGGCCAACAAGTAGTATGCAGTTGGAAAATGGCTCAGATCAGCCAGGCTGATGAAATCTCCGGCTAAGTACTTGAACTTTGACAGGCGAGCCTCATACACTTCAAATGTTTTCTTCAACATCTCAACATTCTCTTCAACAACCTTTTCATCAGTTTCTCCACCAAGATAAACAGGAATTATGAGACACTGGAAGATGATAATAGACATGAGCCTGTCAAAATTGTGGGATTCCACCTCAAGCCACATATCAACCTTGGCCGAGTCAGAAAGGTTGTCTTCCTTCAAAAGTTCAGAGTTGTTCTTGCGGAGGACATACTTTGATATTGCCCGTGACTCTGTAATTGTAGTTTAGGATACACATGGATGAATAATGATAGAATATAATTAAAAGGATGCATCACAAGAAAGAAGAACATTATCTTACCAAACAGAACCAAATCACCGTCTTGAAATGCTGGGACTTGACCAAATGGCTGTAAGGGAACAAAATAAGATCCAACAAGGAACATAAGCATTTAAATAATCATTTGAACATGAATCCAATTGAATTAGTACAACAAGACATGTACCATTGTACATCACACTCCCAAAAAATGAAAATCAACATTTTAATATTCACTAGGTGGATAGGATTTATTAGTTTGTCGATGACGTTGACCCATATGTCTAATTCATTTTTGTTCTTTTTTAAAGGGAGGCAAGCCTCCCAACATCTATCTACATTCTCATATGCACACTTGACATAACCATGCCAAGAAAATATATCATATTCATTAAAACTAATAGACGTAATAGAAAAAGAAACTTACATTGCGCGTAGTATGTTCGATGCTCTTGTGCTCACCCGTGGAGAAGTTAATTGGAACAACCTCGTAATTTTCCCCAACCTCCTCCAAACACACCAGAACACGTGCTACGTTGGTCGACATTGGCAACCCATACACCTTCATGGCCATCACCTCGAAGAGTCCAACCACTTGGATCCCAAGGTATGTGTAATGAAAATATAGGAAGCTTAGATGAAGTGGTGCCGGATGATACCGTGATGCCTCTTATATAGAATTGGAAGGACATAAGAGAGATACACTATAAAATCTGGAGTTACTGAGTACATTAAAAGTAAATCTTTCAAAGATTTATGTCTTACATTAGAAATTAAAGTGTACATTATAAAAAGATATGATATGTGGGCAAAACAAATTACTTTTGTCCGGAAGCACATGATTTGCTCTCTGTATTCCCATAAATGCTAATAAAAATCTTTTAACATATGCAAAATATAAACAAATTAACCATATCATTTATTTAGCAATATTAATATAAATTGGCCGCACCTGGAGAATAAAGGAAACCAAAATCTTAGTCGATACACTTCAATAAAGAAGAAAAATCTTCATTTATTAATAGTTATGTCCTATGGAGTTATTAGGTGCATTGAAACAAAATATTTTCGAAGATTTTCCGCTTCCAAAAGAACTTGTAACTTATGCGAAGATAAATAAAATTAACCATCTTATTTATTTAGTAACAATAATATAAATTGGTCACATTCAGAGAATAAAGGAAACCCAAATCTTAGTCGATATACCTCAATAAAAATAAAAAACTTCATTAATTATCAGTTATGTTCAATGGAGTTATTAGGTGCATTTGAACAAAATATTTTCAAAGATTTTTGGGTTCCAAAACAAGAGTGGCGTTCTAGGCATAATATTGAGACGAGTCAAATTGTTTTCTCAGGAAAATAATAATTTTGTAACAGTGTCTTCTGCAATTGATGATAAGAAGCTTGCAAAATATGGAATAGATATAGTAATTAATAATCTCCTTACTCCAATAAAACAAGATTGTATATTGCATTTTTTCCTGACAAGATAATAAAGATCTTATGCATTTTACAACAGGGAGCATATAAAATTTGTAATGTTTCAAGAACTAATCGGCACGAAATCTTAATGAGATAATTCCATAAAGAAGCAAAACCTTCATTAAAAGGCCCTGTTATGTAAATGGAAATTATAATTCAGTAGCATACTTATTACTGTTATCAACACTAAATATGATTCTCATGCACCCATTTGAGATCTAATATAATTAGAGATCACCTGCGGGTAGCATGTTACGTCCATAAATAAATGCACGATTGATTGTCAAAGAATCGAAGTAAAATTAATAAAAATTCATGATTGCCAAAGAAACAAATTAAATAAATCTATTTGCAACTTATGTACCTTGACGAGGTAAAAATATATAGATATAAAAAACACAAGCATTATTTGATTCATCTGCACATCATGACCGCGGCGAAAATCAAAACTTGCATCCTCAAGTGTGATGGCCTCATGACCGGTGGGTGCATGTAGTATGACTACAAGATCAGATAGTTTTTAGGCGGCGTGGATTTTAGAATTATAGCTCCCTCTACTACACCAACATGTGTCCGCACAGGGATTCCAAGCTCCCTTGCGACGATCAACTTGATTTCATTTTGTGTAGTAAGATCAATTGTTGCTCTTGTACTCTGCTGCATCTTCAATATAGTATGTCTTGCTGCAAGAACAGCTGCACCTTCTCATATGCTCATCTACTTGTTGATAGCTATCAATTGGGGAATCATGAACAAAAATACCACTAGAATAAATATCAGCGAGAGCATCAGAGGGGGAGATGAACTAGTGCTCGCTAGCTCAAGCTTGCAATTTTGTTATTGTTTTGCCCCTAGTGATGTCCACAACTTCTCATGGAGGACGACTTAGTGCAACATCTCGTGTAACAATAGGTACGACATATGTGTATGTGTCCTTGCTCACTTGTGATAAAGATGCATCCACACCTGCTTCTGATCCGTCTTCATCATGATCATTATGTGTGGATTTCTCTCTCTGTTGAATCGGTCAAGCCTTGAACAAGATTGCTTAGGAGGCCATTAAGACCAGATGAAAAAGTATGCATCGGGGTGAAGGCTTTTATTCTTTGTCGTGGAAGAGAATAAAAGGAAAAAACAGTTAGATGACAGATGGGAACACATGGTCATGTTATTAATACTTTTACTATTTTGTTGTACCGAATCATTCAAAACAAAACAAAATTGTGCACATAGGTTAGGTATCCAACTTTCAAAAACCCTTGACCCACCAAAAAAAACCATTCTAGAGAAAGCTCTTCCTTGAACTCATATTTTTGCTGCATTATAGCAATAACATGATCAATTGTGTGTGAATTTGAGACAAAAACACCTAAATGAGGGAGAAATATGCATATGGAAAAATTAAAAAAAGCGCCAAAGGTAGCTAGAAACTAACCTCATTAGATCCGAAATGGGTGAATCATAAACCTATGCATCCAAAGCATCAATGGCATCCACAACATCCTTTGTCCATGAATCTATAAAAAGGTGTATCTTCTATCTCAAGCACCAAGTGGTCTCTTTCAAGTGCAGTGAAGTTGTGCAATTGTAGAAGTTGTGCAATTGTAAAAGACGAAGAAAAACAATTATTAATGTAAAAATAATATAATAAGAAAGACAAATACACATGACTATTTTGATAAGAATCACCGAGGTCTACATGATAAATTCTCAAATTATGTTGATGCAACTACCATGATCAACACAAAAATAATTTACGAAATTAATTGCAGACAATTGCGAGGCTATAGACAATAAATTACCACATTAATGTAACATAACTACCAAGGACTACAAAAAAGAACTTACCATATTTTAACATCCTACAACAAAACTAGGTTACGTACAAAAAAGTTACCAGATTAAACTGAAGTAGCTAACAAGTTTACCAGAAAACAATTACGACATTAAATTAATCTAGCAATTTGTTATGATAAACATGGTAGTTTAGCCATGAATAAATTAGTTGGCAACATTTATCAATAGAAACAAACCTTGATAGTTGTGCATAAATACTTTGGCCACAATTACACTAGCAGAACCAAACATCTATCACCTAATAACCCCGACAGTCGCAATACATGATCGTAACCATGAAAAACACATCCATAGCTGGTCGTTCATCAACGGCATCAGTTTTGGTTCTTCACCAGAAAAAGGTTGCCGCTCACATCGTTACATATCACCTATTTTCTCAATGCCCATGTAGCACATTTGTAACTCTCAACCACTACTGCTAGTAGTATCGAAGCAATGAACAATATCTAAACAAAACACCAAAGTGGAGTTGATCAAAAGAGGATTACCCAGTCAGATAAGCACCCTGCACAATTATTGTGCTTGAAAAACTGTAATGGAACCTAAAGTGCGAACCATGTGCCTCATCAAAAAAAAATTCCGAAAAGAGAACGATGCCCTAGACCCTGCACCGAAACGAGGTGCACATCCCTTTTTATTGCAAAGTTCAGAAAGATACAAAGTAAATTAAGCCAAGGCCACATGCCATGTGATAGTATCTCCACCAGGCTACCACTAACTCTATGGTAAAAGATAAAAACAGAGAGAAAATATAGAAATATTTGTCAAAACCTTTAAGAAGGTGATACGTCCAAAACGTATCTATATTTTTTTGATTGTTTCATGCTACCTTGATATCATTGTTACATGGTTCTACTATGATTTAATATCATTTTGTGGAATTTTCTTGGACTAACCTATCAACAAGATGCTAAGTGCCAGTTTCTGTTTTCCGTTGTTTAGTATTCCAGAAAAGTTAGAAAATAAATATTGTCAGAAAAGTCTGATAATTTATGAGGATTTTTTATTGCACGAAAGAATACCGTCGACAAAATGGCCCCTCGGGGGGACCCACATCTACCACGCGGGTCCAACTCACGGGTCGGGGGCAGGCCATGAGCCATCCTCGGGCACCTGATAGCTCCAATTCTTGTCACATTTTCAGAGATGTTTTCCTAGGGTTTGCTTCCTATTTATTCATATTTCCTCTCACAATAAAATAAACACCCAGTTGTTTGGAGAACTTTCAATTTCTATATGACTTTTAGGAATACATGTTTTAGGAAGGAAATGAAGTCGTATCTAGAATATTGGGAGTAAATCAAGCATTTTCTTTTTTGGTGGCAACCTCATCTGAGGCTGTATTGAAGAAAACGAGTCACCGTATGGTCGAGCGTGACCATACCAGCAAACATACCATACGCCTTCGCCTTCGTCTTGTCAAAACCAGAAACATTTGCAAAAGAGAGGCAGGTAAAAAACATTCACATCATCGTCGAAAACATCTAGAATCGAGAAGAGAGCATTCGGAGGGAAGATCTATCTGCCAGACCTGTCCCTGCGATCCAGCTCTTCAAGATCCTTCACTCCACCATCATCACCCCCACTAGAGTGAAAGATTCATCTTTGTAAGGCTAGGGTTAGTGAACTCTACTTTTTATTGAACTTGAGATATTGTTTGATTGAGAGCTTTCTTATCATTTTTTTACAAGATTGTTTATCTTTGGTTTACCTAATGCTTGTTTTCTAGGGCCAGGGCAACATGATCGAATGACCCTATATAGATATGCACTTGTTGTTTAGTTAATCTATGACCCCCCAAATTGACAGTTGGAGATATCTATGAGGAAAGAAGATGACTCGAGGATAATAGGAAGCCACCAAGCCTAATGCGTTGGTCCGTTTTCATGAGAGTGAGACCTTAAATGTTGATGCTGACCATGATCGTGGTAGCAGTAGGCAGGACAATAATACTGATTGAAACCGGCAGGAGAGTTTGGTGATACAAGGGCAACCCGCCTACCAATTATGTAATGAGAAGAATTTACCTTACATTTCCATCAAAATTAAGGCACACTCACTATCACCTAAACCACATCATCCTTGCGTCTTCCTCCATCATAAGCAGTACAACCGTTTGTTACTCTCTTGTTCACTTTCAGTTTGCAACAACAAGAACCATTACGATAATTATCTTAGAGAGTACAATGCTCCATGTAGGGGGTACATTAGAAACCCCATTGTTAATCATGATTCCGCATATACATCTTATGAAAGTGATCCTATTCTTATTAAAGAAGTAATGCGTGAACAATTTACATGACTCAGGAGCGAGAATCCTTACTCACACATAGATGCACTAGATCGCATGTGTGAGACTTTTAAGCCCAACAAAGGGCTGCCAAAGGAATTTGTTCTACTAAAACTTTTTAGTTTCTCTTTGACAGGAAGAGCAAAGGAATGGCTTAGATCACTTCCTCACCGTTCCATCGTGGACTGGAAGGATTGTTACGCTAAGTTCACTAAAAATTTCACGTATCTATCTCAAACTATTAATACATTGAACAACATATTTGACTTTTCTCAACAAGAAGATGAAAATTTGGCTTGTGCTGTCAAAAGATTTTTTGAAGTAGCTAGACAACATGCAGCACAAGGACTTAAAGAATTTGTTATTTGTCCGGCATTTTATTTTAGGCTCAATGAGGCCTCTATGTTACAACTTGATTTTAATTCTAATGGTTTATTTATGAAGCTAGATATGGATATAGCCATGGAGTTTTGTCCAAGATATCATTAAAAATGAGCATTGGTATTACACCCATATCCTCCACCAGCTAAAGAGGTGTGTGCAATGAGCTCTAAAAAAGAAGCACCTCAACCTGAACCTCAACC
This sequence comes from Poa pratensis, assembly GCA_947311845.1. Classification (NCBI taxonomy): domain Eukaryota; kingdom Viridiplantae; phylum Streptophyta; class Magnoliopsida; order Poales; family Poaceae; genus Poa; species Poa pratensis. The sequence continues at coordinate 70,475,605 of CAMZMU010000128.1, read as the reverse complement.
GGAACCTCGACCTAAAAAGAAAGGGAGGTTCATTCTCACTAATTCTGAACAAAAACAATTTAATGAGGTTACGAAAAAGAATGGTGTCCCTACTGAAAAACTTGCTAATATTGATGTTGATACTTTTGAACTTTAAAGACATGAAGATGAGTTAGCAAAAACTTTTAAAACATTTCAATATAATCAAAACAAGGCCACTTATGAATTAAAAGGACAACTTGATTATCAGGGAAAGCTAATATCTGAAATATCTAAATAAGTTGAAGATGTACGGGCTGCGACGGGAGACGTGTCGCCGACGAGAAACACTGAAATTTCGGCCTCCAGTAAAATGGGTGCGGTTCCGGCAAAATTCCCCTAGATCAATTTTCCCCACATGGTTTCCAAAATTTGAAAAAAACAGAGACTGACAAGTGGGCCACCAATTCTGTCCACGGCCGTGACGCAAGCGCATGCGGTGGACACACGAGGTAGATGCAAGCTGCGACGCACGAATCTCAGTGCACCCCCACAAGGTTCGCTTGTAATAGCTTTCTCCTTAAAACAAAATTAACTCCAAACATTTTTGTTTCGCTGCCACCGCTGTTAAGTGCTCTTTTCACTCACCAGGAAAAAAATTGATTTATCCTTTTACTTAAACATGGAAACACACATGCGCTGTTTTCACCTTAATTTTCCGGATGTGAACGAAAAATATCGTCCGAGTCACCCTCTACATCTCTGTGCATACACTTCCCCGAATAGCCTACTCATTCTTTCGGTGGCGATATGAACGAGGTTATGGACACTCTTTGTACCAGCACGTATCCACTCAAAGGATACCTGCAGGTTAAGCAAATCCGAGCCAACGGCCCACCGAAATGAGAGCACCCCACCTGCACGGCCTGCCACCTGGATCGCGTCGCCGCGAGACTCAGCGGCGCGCGATGCACTCGTGAGTCGTAAACGCATTTCGCGACCTCATCCTACATATATACTTCAGCTATAGCAGGTGAGTGTACTAGCCTATAGCCAGTGCTTCCCTGTCTATTCATTGGGTGTCACTCACTCGCTTGGGGATACAGCTTCAGCAATGGAGGGACGAGGAGGAGGAGGGTGCGGGGTGGTGGCAGAGGCGGCGAGGCCGGCGGCGGGGATGCTCGGGGTGCAGATGCTCTTCTCAGTGCTCAACATCCTCATCAAGCTCGCGCTCAACGACGGCATGGACGCCCGGGTCCTTGTGGCTTACCGCTTCATGTTCGCTACCGTCGTCCTCTGCCCCATCGCCTTCTTCGTCGAGAGGTACGTGCGTTACTTCTTCTCCTGAGAGTGAGAGGTACGTTACTTGCCCCCATAGTACTGCATATGCATGCATGCGTGTGCGTGCATGTTTCACATGTTTTTTCTCTATCAAAATGGCGACGCAACTGCAGTTTTGGTTGGATAGAAACGAATTTCTGGATCCCACGCGGCGATCAAGATTTTTTTTTGTTTTGCGAATGATCAAGATAGATATTTCCTATGCAGATCGATATAGCTAGCTAGCTAGTGATTCTTCTCTACCTTGCTTGTACCTGCAGCCTTCGTGTTGTTCTTAGCTTTTGGTCGATTAAAACGTCCATAGACCTTGAAGGTAACCGCGCGTGTCCCGACATCTGATCAAGAGACAAGCATGCATGCATGCTAGAAAAATCACGTACGAGAGATAAAGAAATTCTCCTTTTTTTTAAGAGTTACAAGTTTAACTAGTAGAAAAATATGCTACTCCCTCCGTCCCAAAATAAGCGTCTCAAGTTTGCACAAAAATGAATGCATCTATACATGTTTCATGTCTAGATACACCCATTTTTTGACAAATGTAAGACAGTTATTTTTGGACGGAGGGAGTAGTACTTATCTGTCCTCTGCACAGTAAATCATAAAAGTTATTATTATTATTAATTGGATAATTTAAATGTTACTAGCACAATATATTCAGCCCATGTATTCAGCAAAACAATTGGAGTTTGTCTAAATGCAAATAATCAAGCTAAAACGTCTTTTTATACACCCAAATTAAAACATGTTCACGCCCCTTTTTAGACGAAAGGTACCACCTAATTTATCTGACCAGGAGGCATCGTCTTGTCGTTCTCCAGTTTCACAGAACTAGTTAGTGTGCACGTGCAACACACGTCTCTCATTTTCTCCCTTTTAATTCAAAGTTACATTTATCCTTGTATCATTTTCTTGAAATTTATTTGAAAAACCAACTTCTTTGCTTGTGTATTACTTGATTTTTTTGTTTTCTTTATCCTCTTTCATTATCCACTCGAGCCTCATTGTGAAGTTTGGCTTGTGAAGTTTGGCTTGGGTACCGAAATTGAGACATTCAATTTTTTGTTCTTTTCTCTCTTGCTTCAGGTTTGGTTTCTGGAAGAACTTGGATGTATATTTACAACATTTCAGTATTCAGATTGATGAATATGCTTCACTGTGTTGAACAATATGTTCAGGGGGAAAAACAGGCCCTAGTGAGATATATCAAATAAAAATGTCTTAAAACAATGATAATTAGATGTGGCTTTGTGTTGTTTTAGCAGGTACTCTCACAAACTCTGGCTTCCTCTAATGTTATGAAAATGAAATACAATCATCCAGGGCACCCTCTGCCTAACCAGTTCTCAAAGTGCAGTAGAATTAGTGGAGAATAGCAGATTTTTTAGGGATAACATAGCAGAAAAGACACAGGTTAGCTTATGCGACTGTTGGTCAGACTCCTATGATCGGTCCAAACTGTGTGTAAGCATATTTCAACAATTACATTCATCTGGTATGGTACAGTGACACTGCAACAACATGGAAAAGCTTCTTAGCATCTCCATTCCCAGTGTAAGCCATGACCTGCAAAGTAATAGAATCAGAATGTAGAAAGGATAAGAGCAGGTACATTAAAATCCCACGCTAAATTACTGCATTACAATTCTATGCAATCAATCCTTGCAAGAATAGCTTTCATCCTCCTGTAACAACTCTAGCTGCTTGATTTGGTCATGGGTTGCGGTACCATGGGGTTTGTCACCAGCAGTATGTAAATCTTAAACATAAATCAACCTAGAGGTGCTTTTACTTAAATTTGCAAGACGAATCCAACGATACTATTTATACATTCTCAGTCCAATATTTATTATATATCAGTAGTCAAAGTTGAGCACCAAAGACCATCATAAAAATAGCGTGTATTAGAGCATCGGGGCGACATGGCCCTAAAAATAGTTTGGAGGCCCTCTCGAGGGTGCCGGACATCGGGGCGGACAGGGCCCTGACAGGGCTGGCCCGCCCGTCATACACACCGCGCGCCGTGCCCGTGTTAATGAGAGCGCGCAGAAGGCCGTTCCGCCGCGTTTAATGGCGGTCAGTCGCCGGGCAGTTTCCCAGGCGAATGGCGATTGGACTGGACGGGAGGCGAGGCGAAAAGACGGCGGTGGCAGGCCTGACGGCACGCGTCGCATTAACGCCGGCGACAGCGTGCACGTCCACGCGCCGGCGTCGCGGTGTTCCCACGCAACGCATTTACGCCGGCGCGGATGCTCGCGCACCGCCCAGCTCCCCCGTCGCGCCTATAAAATGGCTCTCCGCACTCTCTCCCTCTCCCACGCCTCTCTCTTCTCTCCCTCTCCCACACCCTCTCCCGCCCCGTCTCCCAAACCCTCTGCATCCCATCCATGGCGAAGAACTGGGAGTCCGGCAGCAGCAGGCGCAGCGGGGGCACAGTCTCCACCGACGAGGCGTGGGACCTGTGCCGCTATGGCCTACTGGTGCCGCCGGACTCTCGTCTGCCCACGGGGTGGCGCACGTCCCCCACGGCGGCCTCCCCGTGCCGGCGCTGCCGGAGACGCCGGACCAGATCCAGCGCGATATCGCTCGCCGGCGCTCCTGGCTGACCCCGCACGAGCGCACCCTCCACGAGTACGACGACAACAACTGGGGAGCGTGGCTCCGGTGCTTCGAGCGCGAGCACAACGAGGTGCTCGCCGCCTACGACGGCCCGACGCCGCCGGGCCGCTACAACGCGGAAGGCCGCCATCAGTGGTGGGAGGGCACCGGCCACACCGTGGCCTCCGCCATCGAGGCCGCGCGCCAGCACACAAGGGCGGGGAACACAACCCCGTTGCAGCTGCTGCTCGTGCGGCCACGACGCCAGGAGGATCGCCAGCAGCGCCGCAGCTGCCGCCCGGTGAATGAGGAGCCACGCTCGCCGCCCCGTCGTGGAGGAGGTGGCGGCGGCATCGTCATCCGTGAATGCCGTGAACAACGGCGTTCGCCACCACGCGGACGCCTCTACCTGCGCCGCCCCAGAGCCAGGACGCCGCCGCCTCCTGTGGAGACGATCCACAGGAGACGATCCCGTACGGGTACGCCGTGCCTTCCCTGCTGCGGAACGAGCTCGACGGCGACTCGCCGGGGTTCCTAGCCGCCCTCGCGGACTCGGTGACCACCATCGAGCGCGACAGCCCCGGCTACATGGCCGCCATCGCCACCTCGGTGGCCACGGCGGCCTCGTCCTCCTCCGGCGGCGCCTCCTGCAGCCGTGCACCGCGCCGCCAAGACGGCGCGTCCACCAGCCGTGCCGGCTCCTCCTCCGCCTACGTCCTGGTCGACGACGATGACAGCAGCAGCGACGACGCGTGGCTGGACGACTAGGCCAGGCTAGGGTTAAGGCTAGTTCAAATTTCATTCAAAACTTTGTAATATAACAAATATGAATGAAATTTGAATCGTTCCAGTTGGTTTGTATTGAATTTTATTACGCCCGCAAGGTGTTCGATAGTTTGCTCCAAACTAGAGCCGTTAGGGGGTGCCTGTTTGGGGGTGCGCCGTTGTGGGCGGCCTCCAAAATTTGGGCGGACACATGTCCGGCACCCCCCAATTGGGCCTCGATTGGGGGTGCTGGATACGAATTTGGAGGCCCCCGGTGGAGATGCTCTTATATTTTTCGACGAAGGGAGTATATATATATGGTCGTGACTAATACGCAATACAAACTCGAGTTGCATTCATGCTGCCTATCATAAACCTACCGTCCATCAGTCATTTTCGTTAACAAACCAAAAGGAGAACCCCACAAAAAAGAGGAGAAAAATATTAATTTTCATGTGTAAAGATAAGGTAAGGAACAATAATTGGGTGGCCTCTAGTCAGGAAAGGAAAGGATCTGTTGCATGCATAAAGAAAGGGATGAACATACTGATCGGTTCAGAAAGAGGCCTGCACGACTCACTGATCGATTTGCTCAAAATTTGATCCGGTTTTTACGTGAATTAAATTGAAAAATATTATAATTTATTTTTGGGAAGAAAACACATCAACTTCGATTTCAATTTAATAGTGTTTCTGCTCTGCTATACACTACCGACTGCTTATCAATTTATTGCTATGTGATTGCAGGAACACACGGCCACCACTAACCAAGAAGGTGGTACTTACTATACTTGTTCTTGTGTGGGTTGTTCGGGTAAGTACTTTTTTACTAGAACTCGTATGGATAATACTTATTTACAACGTCTCTGTAATTCATAAATCGAATCACCTCCAGTTAAGTACTCCGTAGCATGTTCTTGAGACGACAGGTTGGTTTCAATCCATAACTGCTCCTGCTGAATATCGACATGCACATCATGCTGATCGACCAAATTAACTGATAAATATTTTTCGAAATGGTTACTCTGTTTTAGTTTACTTTTCTGTAACATAGTTCATGACATGTTAAATTCAACTTCCATCGTACATGTCCATATTGCCTATCTGCAAAAGCAAAGAGATTCAACTTTCTTGAGAAATTAGTCAAATTACTATTCTCCTTTCCAAAGATTTTCCATAAACAATATTAAGAAGTGATAGTATTTTGTGAAATAAAAAAGTGACATCGGCTTAGCGCAGGATCAATGATTGTCTTAAACATGTGAGCATGGAATAATTTATTTGTTCTTAAGAAAAAACTGTGACTTATATGGATATATATCTTACTGTATGCCTGTTTATATGTATGCAGATTTACAATAAACCAGAACTTGTACGTGCTGGCTATAAAGTTAACTTCAGCAACTTTTGTTACCGCTATCGCCAACCTCACTCCTGCAGCAACCTTCATTCTTGTGATCTTGACAAGGTTACAAAACTTTCCACATAGAAAGTCTTATCTCTTTCATGTTTCTGTAAATTAGTATCATCATGTGAATACTGAATACCGATGCATGCATCTACTGATATTGCGATTTCCTTTTTGTTATCGTTGTTTAATGGAAGAAACAAAGTCTATGCTATAAAAGATTAACATTGGCCTCCATGCTAAATCGAACAACAGGCTTGAGACTCTGAACTTGAGAAAACCTGCTGGACAAGCAAAATTTGTGGGAACCCTTGTTGGCATGGGTGGTGCAATGTTGCTTACATTCTACAAGGGGCCAGAGTTGACGCTACTCCGTCGGCTGCCTCGTCCCAAGCTTCCCCAAATCACCGAAGCTCACCACAACCACACACCATCAACCGGCAATCAAATTCTTGGCTCATTTCTTGGCATCACCAGTTGTTTCAGCTATGCGACATGGCTTGTAATCCAGGTCAGTTATCACAAGCTATGCTAGTTGTTCCAGTTGTGATCCCACCTGGCTGTTGCAGTGTTCACGTGGTAATCTTTGTTTTTCTCCCTTGCAGGCGAAAGTGGGTGAAGGTTATCCGTGCCATTACTCGATTGCTGCAATAGTGTGCCTCTTCGGTGCAATTCAGTCCACTGTAATGGCAGTTTGTGTTCAGAGAGATATGGAACAATGGAGGCTAGGACTTAACATCAGACCGTACTCGTCAGCTTATGCAGTAAGTGGGACTCTCTTCATATGTCAGGAAAGTTCTTCAGTAAGCTATTCTCAGTCTAAAGAATTTAGCATGTTACTTGTTGCACTTAGGGATTGGTAGCATCAGGACTCGCGTTCCCGTTACTATCATGGTGCCTGCGAAAGAAAGGGCCCCTCTTTGTCTCTGTGTTTAGCCCGTTGATGCTCATCTTCGTCGCAGTTCTGAGCTCCCTTCTTCTCAACGGGGCCTTGTACCTCGGGAGGTGAATACATTTTATACTTACACATTGCATGTCAACGGATGTGCCTCTGCGGGTTTCTTTGGTCTAAGGCTGAATTCTTATGTTCTGCTACACTGCAGTGTGCTTGGTTCTATCCTAATTGTGGGTGGCCTATACCTGGTGATTTGGGGCAAAGCGAAAGAACAGGCTGAGTTGTCCCAAGATGAAGAGCTGGGCAAGGAATCCATTGCTGTGACTGCTAAGGGTGAAATGAAATAAGGTGTTGAGAAATTAGGCCGAAAAAAATAAAATGTAAATAAGATGTTAACTATTTAGATTGTACTTACTTTTATTATGTATTCTCTGATCTATCATTTTGAACTATTGTTTTTGTTATCTCCCTAGGGAAGTTGCTTCTGAGTATGCGTTGCAAACTTGCAATCAATCGTTAGAGCGTCTCCAATGTGTAAAAACCTTTCTTTTTTTAGGGGTTACAATGTGTAAAAAACTGGGTCTTAATCAAAACGGAAATGGTCTTATGGCCCAGCCACAACCATTGTGGGCTACATGTCCACAACCATTTGTGCAAAGAAGTCATTTAGAAAAAAAGGGTCTTTGTACTATGGCCAGCCCTCAAGAGAATATGATGTACATGTACCCGTATATGTTCTAAATAAAATATGTACCCGTATATAAGGAAACATCATGCATGTCAGTACTAATCGGTATGTAGGACTAAGCATATGCCAAAACGTCAGAAAATGCAACATATATAGGTTAATATTTTATTTATAATTACACTCTATAACAAGTAATTAATTGCGAGAAAATGACAAAACATTGTCATGGACAGATAATATTGACATAATGACATTAATAATGTATAATTAAGCCAGCTGAGTGAACCGTGTGCTGTCCATTTTAGTTTACTAGTAATATATTTTTGTTGTTACGAAAGAACAAAGTTTGTACAGATATATTCGTCAAAGAGTCTTACTTTGTGAACATAAGCATCAAATGTGACGTGAACGTACACTTCATTATGACGCGTCAATTGTGACGTGCATGTGATTTTTGTTTGCGCCGCGACAAAAATGTACTCTTACTCCATCTTCCTCATATCCTTTGACCACTTCGCGCCGTTTTGGAAGAAATGGATGATGACATGTTCAACGCAATCTCTTGACATGAATAATGAAGGAGCGAAGAACATCGCAATTCAATAATGAAAACCCATCCGGTGAATGGAACCACCATATTGAGGTTTTGGAGGCATCAAATGTTACACCTTAGTGTTGTTTAGCAACGGGGAGGGATGTGAGAAAAAGGAGAGGGCTGGATTTGATAACAGGGGCAAAAGTACAACGATTCCACCTTTGGCTGGGGCAACGAACTCTGCAATGAAGGGTGGTAGGCTTCACAAAGCGCTCCACTTTGATATAGACAATAACCAGAGTCTTGTACACAAGAAAGGCATGCCAAAACAAAAATATGTAGCTCGTTTCATATGTAGCAGAAATAGGAAATGTTTATCTAAACCCCCATTCTGCAAGTCTATGCTTACCACGCACATTATACATGATTCCATCCCTAATGCAACCTCTCAGCGTCAGCACACATCCTAAATCATCTCCAATCTGACGCCAAGCTCCAATGCCCTGCGCTTGATCTTCACCAGCAGCTGCTTGTTCTCCAGCTTCATCCTGTCATTCTCCAGACGCATCTTCTCCAGCTCCATGTCCTGCCTCAAGCTCGCACTGGCCCACTTCACGCGCTGCTTCTCCAGCTTCAGCCTCTTGGCGTCGATTTCAAGCTCCTTTTTCTTGTTCTCCAATGAAAGATCCCGGTGCTGAGCCGGGTGCTTACCTCCGGTGGCGGGAGGGCATTCGAGGTCGCTGTCGTCATGCTAGGGCACCTTGTTGATGTCAATGGTGAAGCCTTTGTTTGTACCGCTTCAGCTTCTTGGTGCCACTAGCGATGGCATCCTTGCCGTGGTCTTGAGCATTGGTTTCCTTACCTTTGCCGTTGCCGGTGCTCTGGTGCCTCTGTTGCAACGCCCTCTTACACCCGCAGCCTTGCGGCTTGTCGAGGTCGCTCGCCGAGAGCTTGCCAGCAATGCCGGAGACAGGCCTGGATTTATCTCTGGAGATAGGAATCATATCGTGATGGAACTGAGGTTGCACTATTGTGAACCGGAGGCTGTGGTATGCTTGCACTTAAATAGAAGAGGGATCTTGGATGAATTGGTGGTTGGGTGCTCCACATTTCTTTGTTCTTTGTTCTTCATTTCACCCAAATAAATTTATAACCAAAATCTTTGTGAGTTAATGCTTCAAAATGTCTTGTTCTCTCGCAGGAAATGCACCTGGATATGTAGTGCAAGCCTTTACCAAAATGCTGACGCATATACAGCTTTGTCTACTTCTGTTTTACCCCTTTAATACTGGCATGTACGTGAGCTGGAATCTGTGCATACGTGCACTGTTTCCCTTCCGGTTTGCAAAATGGGTGGCTGTGCAAGATGCAGTGCAATCAAGTAGAAATAGAAAGTTCCAAAGGACACCGTAAATAGTTACTGCATCACACTTAACCAATAAACCTTACCTTAACAAAGCCTTTTGTCCCAAACAAGTTGGTGTAGGCTAGATATAAAACCCTTTCACGAGGATTCTCAGGAGGTCACTCATCCTGGTACTACTCTCGCCCAAATGGGTTTCATACCCATAGGATTGGCTAGTTTTTACGTTGGCTCGCCAAGCCTATCACAACCCTTAGATATGAAACCTTTCACGAGGACTTCCCAGGAGGTCACCCACCCTAGTATTACTCTCGCCCAAATGGGTTTCATATCCATGGGACTGGCTAGTTTTTACGTTGGCTCGTCAAGCCTATCACAACCCTCCTCCTTTACCCGGGCTTGGGACCGGCTATGCCTAGAAGACATAGACGGAGTTCACTTAACCAATAAACAACCTTGTATTTTCAACGAATACATTATTTATACTTACATGTTAGAAATGGATTATACCTTGGCTATACCATGGTAATCGGTAAAAAACACAATTGTAGAAAAGATGGGGAAAAAATAGATTCCGGCACACGTTTGAAAAAAGTAAGAAAGAACGCGGGAAGTTTCCCCACCTCCTCCCTTCACTAGTTGCCGCCACCTTTCCCCCACAGACTGTAGCCGAAGGAGACGCCATGTACGGTGACTCGCGCCAGCCCCCGCCCCATCCGCTGCCTCTCCCCTGGCCTTGGTGGTCAATTGACCGAACAAGAACACATGTGGTCCCTCAGGCTAGCGTTACCTGCCTCCTCGCATTTGTGATCATCTACCGCACCGCCGTCAATGGTCAGGGAACATCCCCCTTCACGGTGGAGTCCGCGGCCTCATAGGCGTGCCCCGTATGTACTTCCACGGAGAAAGTCTGAACTAAGGGGACGAAAAAGAGAAGAAACAAAGTGTTAGGGGGATTTGAAAAAATATGTCAGCCAAGTGAGGAAACTAACGGCGCCGTCACGGAATGAACAATATGCACGCACATGTGGCAACATCATGAACCGCTTTTGACAAAATGCAAATTCGTGACCTAAGTCGGATGCGGGGCAAGTTCATGTACTAAATTTGTGTTTTTCTCCTAACAATATGAGTGAATTTAATTTTTTAACTCATAGTTGTGCATTTGTGACACTTATTATCCCATTTAGTGAAATAAAATCAGAAATACAACTTATAAAAAAATAATGCGGCTTTACAACCTTTTGGCATCCCGCATATTTCTTTAGAATAGTCTGACATCTTAGAACTATGTGGTGCATCAAAATACGTAAGGGTCGGAGTGTGGCATCGACGATATGTCTAGGCTTATCTTAATTTGTTAGTTTGACGTTGTTGTTCTGATATTTTTTAGACTCAATCATCACCTTGGTCTTGCCCAACAGAAATGCATGAAAAAAGGACGGTCCAAAGTTTCTAAATAGGTAATCTAGATGAGTTTTTGCTAGATGGAGTTATTAGTATACAAATATAAAAATTGGAGGGTAAAAGGTGGAATTCACTCATAATACATATAAGCTAGTCATGTGAAACCTATGGTGGTAATATGTTTTTGTTATCCTTACAAAGTAACAAAATATATATCCGGATATTGGTCAAATAATATTTCTACTTTGTGAACACAAGCGTCAAACAAGATGCGTCGCGGCAAACATCGACAGCTTACTCCCCTTCATCCTATCCTTTGACCGCTTTGCACCGCTTCGGAGGAACAAATGACGACATATTCAACACAATCTTGCCATGAATAAGTAGGACAAAAAACATCACAATTGAGCAACCGCAAACCCGTCATGTGGCTCGCTCAGCGTCCAACCACCATATTTACTGAGTTGAGAGTCATGAAATGTTTCACCTTAGTGTGGTCAGCCAATGGGGCGATTATGCAATGGGGAGGGATGTGGAAAAAAAACGAGGAGGAGGAGGCTATAGACTGGGCAACAGTTTTGAAGGTACAATGATTCCGTCTTTTGGCTCATGGAGGTGCGCTACACAAAGCGGTCCACTTTGACATAGATAATGAATGAGAGACTTGCACATAAGAAAGGCATGCCAAAATAAACATATGTAGCCCTTCCAAACGTGGAAAAAAATAGGACTTCTTTAAAAGAAAATTTGGATCACATTATGTTCCATAAGAACCATGTAGTAAGGATACTACCAAAACCCCGTGAACAGAGAGAACATTATCTCAGAACATGCTTCAAATGACATGTTTGGAGACTTTACTAGTCCCACATCCACTTATCTATGTTTATTTATTTTTGTAATAAATATGGTGTTGTCGTATACTGCAAATAACATTATAATGTATCAACACTTACGATAAAAAATGGTGTGTACTCTATATATCTGATAAATAATTTCAGACTGAAAATTCCGCAATCTACAAATAGAATTCTACAAGAGAAAATATGTTGAAAGAGGAAATGTTCCGTGTGGACTAACCAAGAGATGTCTGCCAATGCAGCTTTGTGATCACCTTCCACTGCGTCTCTACTGGAATGTGCACGCTTTATAGAGGATCTCAATTTTTACAGACACGCTTTCAATACGTCTCTATGATTTTTGAGATGGTGCATAAGGAGACGATCATGCGACGCTTTTTGGTGGCGACTCTACAACTGCCCAGAGGGGATAATGCGCCCTTAACACCCAAATTGAACGTCTCTACATGGCTTTTGTGTTGTATTTAAATAGGTAAATGTATATTCAAAAATCTTACTAAAAGATAAGGAGGTATTTCATGATGCAAAAATTCTTGGATTTGGTCATGACAAAATTACATTCCCCCTATGGGAACTCAAGTAGTAATTGAGGATGCTTTAGAATATTCGACTCAACTAGTACACTACAAGATTTATGGCTATCCGCTAGAATGGTTTCATATAAAAACTCATGATGATGACAAAGAGGAATGTACTTTTTTATCACAACAACTTACATGGAAAGCAATTAATTGGGAAATTTGCTCTATAACTTTTTGATTGAAGTACACATACATTGAAGTTATAACACATGTTATGAACAAGGTTTAAAAATTCAAACTCCGCATGATAGCCTTGGTCATCGCAACACACGAATGGTGAGGAAAATTATCAGTAATTCCATCGATCATGACTTAATGATGTTAAATTACCGCAATCTTAAGAGTTTGTGGTGTCATTTAACAACCATGTGGACCTTCTATGTATTTCATGGTTCTAATAGACATATCTAAATGGTCTCATGTGTGACTATTATTACATGAAACCATGTGTTTTCCGGGGAAAAAAAGTTGGACATGTTATTAACTTACTAACTCATTATCCTAAAAGTTGAATTAAAAAATCTGAGTGCATAACGCTACATAATTATGATCATCCCGTGCCTTCAGAAATTATTGTACGACATTAGGGTCAAACACTCAGTCTCAATGTCCATACTCAAAATGGCTTGGTTGAATCTCTAATTAATACAACTAGGATCATAGCACTAACCTTATTAATGAACTAAAACATACAGAACTCATGTTGGGGTCATGCAGCTTTACACACCGCTGATTTAACTCAACCGTGACATGTAGCTTTGTAAGTTTTATTTTTATATAATTCTTGATGCGGTTAGAACAAAACAATATATAGTTAGATGTAGTTTATGCGGCGTAGATATCTCGAACAAATTGTCAATTGGAAACAAGCTTGTATGATGAGGTTGGCTTAGGAATATTAGACTTAGATATCTTACATATTGCTCTTTTTTAAAATTGATTTAGAAGTTTTTCAATGAAACTGGAGTTTCGCAAGCTCTGTTGAAAAGTATGTCTAATAAAAGTTTGATTTTGGTACATGAACACTGCAAGGCCTTGATGGAAGTCAAAAAATCCCTTCCTCTCCTCTAATTTTTGTAAGGAATTGTGAGAAAACTACGTTTTGGGAGCATAATTGGCTTGAAGAAAAAAGTATTTCTACTATTTCCTAGACCCTACACCATTCCTCTAGAGCACAACGCTACAGCTGACAAAGTGTTTCAACCTAGAATTGGTAGTTTGAGGTTTAGAAGAGCCTTAGTTGGGAAGAGACTTGTAAAAAGGAATGATTGAAACGGAAATCCATAACAGGTAGCAGGTGCAGATGCACCCATCGCCCAAAATACAAAATTCAAAATGTCAAAAAATCAAAATAAATTTTTCGCATATAGTTCAAGACATTTTATGTTAGCACAAAAGATTACATGAAGAAAAAACATTTTTTGTGACCCGTGCAAAAAAGACAAATTTGAACGCTCCAAAATGATTTTGTACGAGACATTTTTTGTCTTTTTTGCACAGGTCACAAAAAATGTTTTTTCTCCACGTCATTTTTTGTGCTAACACAAAATGTTCTAATGTATATCTGAAATTTTTTCCGTAATTTTTTGACATTTTGAAAAAATAAATAAATATGTTGTACATAATAGGTTCATCTAGATCTGCTACCCGAATCGCCGCCTCCTGAAATGTGGGAATATTTCTCTGAAATGTGAGGAAGACAAACTAGTTTGGTTCCTCGACAGTCGACACACAAGGAAACTCCGGTGTTAAATCTTTATATCAGACATGAAAAGTAGTAGCAGTGTGCCACATAGATTCCTTTGGAAAGTAAAAAAATAACCTCTGGAAATTAAAACGTCACTTTGGTTACTCTTGCAAAAAAAAAAACTTTTTAAAGAGACATGTTTTGCATCACAGAGGGGTAAGTGTGAGAAAACATATCATTTGTGTGGCAAAAATGAGTCGATTGATCATTTATTCTTTTATGTCCACTAGCTCGCTAAGTTTGGAACATTGGCAGCACTGTGATTGGTGTGAATTGTCAAATTTCCAGTGTTGATTTTTGAGAAAAGAAAATTAACTTGGGGTTGCAATTGTGTTGTGGAGCATATGGAAAACCAGAAACTATGCCCGTTCCCAGCTAAACCTATTGAGGTGATCTACATATTATGCTTTGGATTGATTGGTGGTGTAAATTGCAGGGGAAGGAAGGAGGTTTCAATGCAGAAAATACGACGATGTGCAAGACTTCTGGGAGATGTCGCAGTTGAGGTGTACCACGCGAGGCGGAGCTGGGAACAACAAATTATATATTTGTTATGCACGGACACTAACATCTTACACTTTTTGTGTTGTAAACTGGCATGTTTCGGACAACAATGATGAACATATCCAGCTATGCTTCTCAGATATAACTATGTCTTGTTTCAATCTGATACCCATTATCATATATGCCAAAATTTGCCTTCGATATTCCATATCGCACTCCAAAAAAACGCCTCTTGAGGGCTTACTTGATCAGGATTTGCCTTTGATATTTCTTTTCCTTTTGTTTGTTACGAGAAACCGTCTGCTTCCTTCAATTAATTCATTTCTGGTCCGTAAGTTGAAACAAGAAGAATTTAATAACGCAATAATAAAGAGAGATGCCTTGGTTTATAAAACTGGGAAAATTAGAAGGTTTTGAGTGAAAAGAAGAATCTACATCAACCAGGATGGAAGCGCTTTCATGTATGACTCAGGCCGTCAGGCGTACCTTAAGAAAGAGTGCTCGTTGTTCAAATCTTGTCCTGATTTTATGAAAAGCCATATAGGGCCACGCTCTACTCAGAAAAACTCGATCCCTGGACACAACAAATTCTAACTAGCGGGATGCAGTAATGTCGGGGATTGAATATTGCACCCCTTTTTTAAGAAGGCTTGCAGGATTTCTGAAATTTCCTTAATTAGCTGCCGGTACAAACCTGGAAGGGGTAGTATTATTTTGTGCGGAAATAAATGCAATCAGGGTCTTTTTTTAGTAGGAAACATGCACGATCTTTCTATAGAGAGCAAGAAATTCATGGCATATCCAAACGTATAATTTCTTGCTTTGTATTCATAATATTGAATCGCACTAATTGAGTTGCAATCACTGCAGGAACGATTGCTGGAGATCTCAAGGCTGACTATATATATACCAGTACAGATAGACAGCCAAAACCTGCAGCGCTAGCATCTCATCTTCTCCCCCAGGGCACCCCTTTCATCCGCTAGAGCTCGAAATTGCACGGCAAAGCAGCGGCGTAATGGCTGGGAAGTACGGCGGCCTCGCGCTCCTCCTTGTTTCCTTGATGCTGCTGCAGGGTGGCGTCGAGCTGGCGGCGGCGGCGGTGTGGAACGTCGGCGACGTGAACGGCTGGAACTTCGGCGTCATGCCGTGGCCCAACAACCCCTTCAAGCCCTTCAGGGAAGGCGATGTGCTCGGTACGCTGCCCTTTCGACATGAGTGTATTGATCTGGATTTTAAATTTTATTTTTCACTCTCCAACTAACAACGTATACGTTGTACGTGATCTGCTTCCTTCCTGATGCATGCATGCAGTGTTCAACTACGACCCTGCGAAGCACAACGTGATCGAGGTGGACGACTTCGGCTTCGGCACTTGCACCAGCCACCCTGCCAACGCCAAGGTGTACAGCTCCGGCAACGACCGCATCACGCTGAAACGAGGCGAGATGAACTTCATCTCCAGCAAGGCCGATGACTGCGACAAGGGGCTGAAGATCACGGTGTTCGTCAGGCCCTAAGTCGATCGACCGCAATCTTGTCACCCCTTTCTTGGGAATAATCAATGAAATTATTTTTGCATGTATCTATTACTGATCCAGTGATCTTATACGTGATATTTCTCCTAAAGTTGTGTCTGTCCTTTAAGTTGGGAATCGATCAACGCTTTCGAAACAGATCACTCTTCCTAAGAGCATGCAGTCACATTTCTCACAACAAATATTTCATAATTCTAGTGTTGAACGGTTTTTACCGACACATTTATGTGAAGAATAAGGAGCTTCACAAAAAACACGATGGAGGCAGGTAAGAGCGCTCCCGCGACCCAGCTCCCTCCGCCGCCGCCACCCCCACCGCCGCCGCGCACCCTCCCCCCTCCACCTTTCAAGCCGACCATCCTAGCCCCCCAAGCCCCATGGTTCCTCTCCCCTACCCAGCGCTCCACCATCCTCGCTTCGCGTCTCGTGTCCCTCTCCCCGAGCTCGCAGATCCAGAGCACGCCGCCGTCCGAGTCGCCGCCGCGCCGTGCTGCGTCCCCCTCCTCCACGGCCGTTCCAGAGTCCGATCTGGGATCCCCGCGCCCCGACGCCACGTCCGCCCAGGCCGTTACTCCCCCACCCCCTATCCGTTCGGTGGTCGTTGCGTCTTCTCGCAGTCTTCAAGGCGAGGACGTTTCGTCTCCGGCCGTTTCGGGCGACGATGCTGGGTGGGAGACGGTGGGCTCGAAGAAACGCCCGCGCAGGCGTCAAGACGCGCCTCTTCGGCGCCACGGGCAGCAGGCGAGCAGCGGGGAGACAAGCAGGCCTCCGACCGCGAGCTGGCCTTCAAAAGGCGCACTTGGGGCCGCTGCTTCCGATGCCTCGAGCGCGACCACCGCGTCGCCCACTGCCGCAACCCCTTCCGATGCCTCTCCTGCGACAAGCTCGGGCATAAGGCTCGGGACTGCACCGCCGCACCTCCGCCGCCTCCTCCTCCCCGCGCCGCCACTTCCTCCGGGCTACGCCGCGCGGGTGACCGTCGTTCCTGGGCTGGTGTTGCTGCGGGTTCATCTTCCTCTCCGCCCACGGCAGTCCGTGAGCCTCTACGCCGCTCCGTCGCTCCCATGGCGACCCAAGGCTTTGGTGCTCCGGCCTCCCGTCCCGAGGAAGATGCGTGCATCATCCCGGCCACCTTTGAGATCGACCGCGACCGCCGCGACTGGGAAGCCACGGCCGCCATCGCCTGGTCTGTCGACGCGCCTACGCCGGTGTCCGCTGCCGAGGTCGCCAAGATGCTAGTTTTCAGGTTCGACCTCCACCGCCGTGACCTGGTGGTGAGCCCTCACTTCCCGGAAGAGTTCTTGGTCAAGTTCGAGACCAAGGACATGTGCGACAAGGTGCTGCGCAAGGGGCGGGTCAAGGCCGACGACGGCACTATCGTCTTCATCCGTCCATGGCGCCCGCTTGCACATGCCCTGGGCGCGGTGCTGCCGTTTCGCGTCCACCTCGAGCTGGAGAACCTGCCGGCCTTCGCTTGGACTCCGGCCATCGTCGACCGGCTCATCTCGCGCCGTTGCTCCCTCCATCGCATCGACGACCACTCTGCGCTCATGACCGTCACCTCCACCCTCGGGCTCTGGGCATGGACGGCCAATCCTAGTGCTATCCCCAAGGTCCTTTGGGTGACCTTCACGACGCGCTCTCCGGACGCCAAGGTCTCGATCGCTGAGGTCCCTCCGGAGCACCGCAAGCGTGGCGCCACCTACAAGGTGCTCGTCCACCTCGACAAGGTTGAAGACTACAACGCCGCCCCAAGTGAACCTGTGCTTCTTCCCTCCGGTGGATACGCTCGTATCTTCCTCCCACGGAGTCCTTCACCTGGGTGCTTGGCTCCGTCGACGGAGCGCCTCCGCCCGCTGCACCGGTCGTTGTGCCTAAGGAGTTCGACTCCAGAGGCTCAGGTGCGGCCTCTCGTCTGTTGGGACCTGCCCGTGGCGGCGGCCGTCGTAGCTGCAAAGAGCGCAGGGACAGAGGCCCTCGCCGCGACCAAGACGATGATGAGGACCGCGACAAGGAGGGGGCTGGGCGCGACCGTGTGCGCCTTTCTGATCGCGGGATTGCGGACGGTCGTGGGGCCCCAAAGCGTGCCCGTACACGCTCGCCTCGTCGCCGTTCTGGAGGTGGGCGACGCGACGGTCAACGCCGCCACAAGGGCTCCCCGCAGCCATCTACTGTTTTTCACAGCCTCGACGTCGTCTCCATGGTCGAGGACAAGCTCCGCGCCTCCTTTGGCTCCAAGGAGGTCGCGCGTCGCGCCGCCGAGCGTGCGGAAATCACGATGGAGGCGGAGGAGCTGCGCAACCTCATTGCGCAGTCGACGTCTGTGGGGTTTGAAACCCGGGACGACATGGAGGGAGTCACCCTCGACAACGCGCCTCTGCCACCGACGTCGGAGCTGGCGTCTTCGCCTGTGCGCCGCGCCCGCTCCCGGTCGCCAAGGCCGACCCAGACGTCGCCACCGCGGGACTTCTCCCTGTCGCAGCTCTCCGCGGGGACGCCTCCTGTGCGCACTCCACTCCTGCCTACGTCGCCGTCCACTCCAAGGGCGTCACCTGGCCGTGTTTCGCCGTCCCCTGCCTCGGGTTTTGACATGATCACGCCCCCTGCCAGGACGGCACCTGAACTTCATATGGTGTGCTCCGCGCCGCCCGTGCCGCCCATGCCGACCCCCCAGCCAGATGTGGTGACGCCTGCTGCTACCGCAACCTTGGAGGGGTTCCTTGCTGAGATCACCAGGCCTGTGCCGCCTCCGCTACTTGAGCTCCTCGCTTCCCCGGCGCCTCAGAAGTCTGCGCGTTCATCGCCCACTTTCTCCCTTGCAAACCCTCGCCAAAGTGCACGGATTGCAAAGAAAAAGGCAAAGAAGCTTGCTGATGCTGCTGCTCAGCCCACGCGCAAGGCCGTCTCCAAGAAGAAAGTGAAGACGGCAGATGCTACTGTCCTGGCCGTGCGCGAACTGCTCGCCAAGGTTTGTGGCCTCATGGACAAGGATGCTTGCTTCGATGACACTGCCCAGGCCGCCTACATCGACATGTTTGCGGGACCCCTTGCTGCTCCCGTGATTGCTGCGATAGAGAAGCTCGTCAAGAACATCCAGAAGGTGAAGAAGGCACAGCTCAAGAAAATCAACGCTGCTGTGTCTCCCTGGTTGCTGATGTGTAGACGCGCGTTGCGCCCCGTCTCGTTCCTGGCGCCTCAAGCCTGGAATATGTTGCTCTGCCTGATGTTCTTGGGTGTCTGTGTGCCTGACGTCTTGTGCACTTGCTGTGCTTGGTCGTTGCGCTGCCTTTGTCACTGCAAAAAGCCTACCTCTCCTAGGTCGAGGCTCCGTTTCAGAATAAAAGTTCGTTTCAGTTCCGTCTACGGCAGCACTTCTGTGTTTTTGCTTTGTTTTCGATATGGCGCAATCTGATGTTAGACTCCTGAACCTAAACGCCCGGGGCATGAACTCCACGGGCCACTGTGATGCCATCGCTGACTCCGTCCGCGACGCCCACGCCACCATCGTTTGCATCCAAGAGAGCAAGCTGGCTGTCGTCGATGATGCAACCATTGCGCGTGCCTTGGGCCCTCAGTTCGTCGCAAACTACGCCTTCCTTCCTGCCATGGGCACCCGTGGAGGCATTATCCTTGCGGTTTCGGATGCCTTCTTCACCATTTCCAATGTCTCTCTCACCACCCACACTCTGTCGGCCACGGTGATGATGATGAATGAGCGGGTGGAATGGTCTATATCGTGGCTTATGGGCCACAGGGTGAAGCGGAAAAGGTGGCTTTTATCGACGAGCTCAAGCTTCTGCGTCCGTCGATGCGCACAGAGTGGGTGTTGTTGGGGGACTTCAACCTTATCACGAAGGCTTCCGATAAGAGCAACACCAACATCAACCGCCGTTTAATCGGCAAGTTTACGACTGCTCTTAGCGCTCTTCAACTTCGTGAGATCGAGTTGACTGGACGCAGGTTCACGTGGAGTAATGGTCAGGCCACCCCTACCATGTCCAAGATTGATCATGTCTTTGTCTCTGATGATTGGGACATGCTCTTCCCGGACGTGCATCTACAGGCGCTCCCCTCCGGCTGTTCGGATCACAGCCCCCTTCTTCTACAGGGCGCCACGGACGAGAAAAGAAAGCCCTCCTTCAAGTTTGAGCAGTTTTGGTTGAAAATGCCAGGGTTTCATGAAACCGTGTTTGACGCCTGGACAAGGCATGTTTCGGCGACTGACCCCATCCGCCGTGTACACATCAAGCTCAACCGTACTGCCAGGGCTCTCAAAAAATGGCACCGTGCCTCCATAGGCAATATCCGTATGCAGATCGGGGTCGCTAAAGAGGTTATTGGTCGTCTGGATGTTGCGGAGGAAACTAGAGGTCTCTCTGATGCTGAGCGTTCCCTTAGAAGATCCCTTAAGGCCCGTTATCTGGGGCTCCTTTCCATCCAGAAGATTCAAATTCGCCAAAAGTCCAGGCTCACTTGGATTCGGGTTGGAGATGCGAACACCAAGCTCTTCCATCAACGGGTAAATGGCAGGCGACGCAAGACCTTCATTCACTCTCTTCGTACCGCCTCCGGTTTTGCCATCTCTCGTGAAGACAAGGAAGCTGAGCTACATAAGCACTTTCATGAGCACCTTGGCACAACTTCCAACCGTAATACACTTCTCAACTGGGAGACTCTTGGATATCTTCCCCGTGACTTGTCCGCGCTCGAGGCCCCCTTTGATGATGATGAGATCAAACAGGCGGTCCTTTCCCTTCCTTCGGTCAAGGCCCCGGGTCCGGATGGGTTTATCGGTGCCTTTTTTAAGGCTTGTTGGGACACTGTTCGTGAAGATTTATCCTCCGCCATCCGGCACCTCGCCAGTCACAGCGGGGGTTGCGCTGGTCTCGTGAACTCCGCCAACATCATTCTCCTCCCAAAAAAGGTGGATGCGGCGGCCGTGGGGGACTATCGTCCCATTAGCCTCATACACAGCGTCTCGAAGATTTTTTCAAAGCTGTTGGCGAACCGCCTTGCACCTATCCTTCCCACACTGGTTTCCTCCGTCCAGAGTGCCTTTGTCAAGAAGCGGTGCATCCACGACAATTTCCTCCAGGTCCAAAACGTTCTTAAAGAGCTGCACAAGTCAAATTCTCCCGGCCTCTTCCTCAAGCTTGACATCTCCAAGGCTTTCGACTCTGTCAACTGGGCTTACATGATTGAGGTGTTGGAGAAGCTTGGCTTCGGGCCTAGGTGGCGTAGCTGGGTGTGTCACTTGTTCGCTTCCGCCTCGTCCAGGGTACTTCTCAATGGTACGCCGGGGCGGCCTTTCCGACATGCTAGAGGCCTGCGTCAGGGAGATCCGTTGTCTCCCATGCTTTTCATCCTCGCCATCGACCCCCTTCAGCGTATTATCGAGTTGGCGGCTTCACAGGGCATCCTCCAACCGATCCCTGCCCATGCGGCTAGGTTCAGAGTTTCCTTGTACGCCGACGATGCAGGCATCTTCGCCAATCCTACTTTTGAGGAGCTCCGGGCGATCTCCGACATCCTTGGCGTCTTTGGCAGCGCTAGTGGTCTAATCACCAACAAGACCAAGTCGGAAGTTTTTCCCATCCGCTGTGACAACATCGACCTCCACTCCATCCTGGCATCCTTCCCTGCTAGGATCATGGAGTTCCCAGGTCGCTATTTGGGACTTCCTCTCCACTACAAGCGCCTCCGTCGGGTCCATCTTCAGTATCTTATAGACAAAGCCCGTGCCCGTCTTCCAGGATGGATGGGGAAAAACATGACTCGTGTTGCGAGGGTGACCTTGGTGAAGTCGGTGCTCACATCCATCATCACTTTTCACCTCATGGTGTTGCCTTTGCCGAAATGGGCGAAGCGCGCTTTCGACCGCACCTCTCGCCGGTTTATCTGGCACGGAGATGATCAGGAATCCGTCAGCGGCGGGCATTCTCTGGTCAACTGGAAGACGGTGTGCAGGCCTAAATCTCTTGGGGGTCTGGGGATTGCGGACCTGGACAGTTTCAGCAGGGCTCTGCGCCTTCGATGGCCCTGGCTTCAATGGACTGAACCTCACCGTCCCTGGGTGGGATCCCCCCTCCCTTGCGATGCTTCCGATATGGACCTTTTCAGAGCTTCTACCGAGATCACCCTGGGAAATGGTCAAACCGCTCTCTTCTGGCATGATGCTTGGTCGCCGGGCGGCCCCCTCTCCACCAGGGCCCCCAATCTCTTCAAGATTGCTACTAGGAAGAACAGAACGGTCAGCGCTGAGCTTCATAATGATACTTGGATTCAGTCGGTGGCGCGACTATCCAACCTCACTCAGTTTGCCGAGTTCTTGGACGTAGCCACCATTATTCAGGAAACCCACCTTGTGGCGGATCAGGCTGACACCATCAGATGGCGCTGGACGGCGGATGGGTGTTACTCCGCCTCCTCGGCCTACGCTGCTCAGTTCGAAGGCTCCTTCCCAAAGTTCGAGTCCTCCAAGGTCTGGAGGGCTTTTGCTGAGCCTAAGACCAAGTTCTTCGCCTGGTTGGTCCTCCACAATCGCATCCTCACGGCTGATCTTCTTGCCACCAAGGGGTGGCCTCATGATCCTATGTGTCAGCTGTGTCTCTCTCATCCCGAAACGGCCTCCCATCTCTGTATGGAGTGCCCTTTCACGGTGGCGGTGTGGAACACCTTTGATGCTTGGGCCGTAGACAAGCTTGGCCCTTTTTCCGGGTCTCATGATTCCATCGACAAGGCGTGGAGTAAGATGATCTCGAGTACCACCTCCGTTCGGGCTCGGGAAAGAAGCGGGAGAATCATCTATGTCATGTGGAATGTCTGGAAGGAGAGAAACCGGCGCATTTTCACTGCGATGCGTCAGACTTACCTGGAGGTGGCCTATTGTGGGGACCTCGGACTAGCTGTCCGAAATACCCGATTATGCTTAACACAACGATCCCGTGATCAGTCTGTCGTTGCACATAATCCAAATTGGATACCAAAGTTTACATCCATTACAGTACCGAATAAAAAGTCTTACATAAATGGTCATTTAGACCAAGTCCTTACATAGGTGCCTTCATGGGCCAAACCAAAATATCAGCGGAAGCTACGGCGTAGTAGACATCATATTCTAACGATGACGACCCGACAGGCAGCTGACTTGTGGAGATCCTTAGTTGCGTAGAAGTCGCCATATTCCTGCTCGGCGTAGTGCTCCTCCTCGTAGTCTGGCTAGGACAATAGCCAGGGACGAAACCAATATGAGTACATTTGAATGTACTCGCAAACTACCCCAACATGAGTATGCACTTGTTTTAGTTGACAACTTTTATTAATTTAAACCATCTCTATATCTTTATTGAAAAAGGTAAGAAGAGTTTTATAACCATTTTTAAAGAGATCACCATCTCATTTTGTTTCCCAAAAACTCCTCCTTTTCATGACCATGGCTCACCATAGTCCATTTATTCCAACAACTCATACCTCTTCATTTGGTATAGCTGTGTAACACCATCACCATTTCAGTTTCTTTTCAAACTTGAAAGCTTTTCCAAAAACTTGCACATGGTCTAGGACAGCCTCCCAACTGTCCATATCCGAGGACTCGGCTATTCGAATAGTTTTACACTCTGCAGAGGTAGCACGCTTTTCCCCCATCCATCCGGCAACTCATCGTGTCCGCCACGTCTCGCCATACAAGGTGTATGCGAAGTAAGCCGCCGACCATAGCCTGTCCTTTGCTATGCTAGTATAGGACCCTGCCGCTACGAACTTCCATCGACACTCAGGAATTTCCCAACAGAAACCCCAAGTGTGAGGACTCGTAGTTCTGCCCGGCGAGCGAACCCTTCAATCCTCCCACCATCGTGTTAGGACCCAGGTCAGGGGTAGGTCACCAAACCATCCCCTCATGGAACGAGGTCATCCTCGTTGTTGAGGCATCCCATACTAATATGAGCAAATTATATGACTACGCCCTTTCCCATATGTGGGTAGATGTGGTCGCACAGGGTGAGATTGGTTGTCATAGTACTAGGACACAATGTGCATTTTTCATAAACATCACCATTTTCACTTCTTTACTTCCACACCGACATCTCGGTATTCCATAACCACACAAGTCTCTTTAAAGAAGTTTTGAATAAACAACATTGTTTCCCATCCTAAAGTTTTATATAAGCTACTACATAGGGTGGCAAAATAATATCCATATACTTTTCGAAAAGGTTTTGTAAACCATTGCCTTAAGAGTAAATCATTTGATCAAAGTAGATGCATATGTATTTAGGTGCAAGCTCAGGGAATAGCTTGCCTTGCTCGGCAAAGTTGTCGGGTTCTTGTGCTTGATGATCAGAGAATTCCCCCTCCTCGTAGACTCCGGCAACGTTCTCGTCTAAACGTCAAACAAGCAATGCAGACAATTACTAAACTACTCAAGCAAGCATCCCAACATATCAATCACAAACATCACAATTAGCTACTGCACACATCAAACCACACAATTTGGTTTTCAAAAAGTTGAATTAAACATTATTTAATTAAGTCCAAATTATGGCAGAAACTAGTTATTCATGTTTAAATCCACAACTTAAGTTCTGTTGGTCACAAAAATACAAACTAAATTCTATAGAAAGCTACTGATGTGTAGAAGACAACCCAATTTGAATTGGATCATTTGGAGTTACCAAACTCCCTACACATTGGATTGAATCCAGTAGCTTAATAATCAAGTTTTAGCTACCATTTAAATTCTATTGCTCCAAAAATTAAACCCTTTTAGGGGTAACTAAACATGTGTGAGCTAACAAAATTGGTCTAACTCATTTGGGTCAACCAAAACATATTTGTTTGTTTTAGTCCAGAAGGGTTTATCTTAAAGTCAACAATTAATAATGCTTAATTAATTCTACCAAAATTAGGGGAGCTAAACAAGGCAGTACTAAGCTAGCAAAATTGGTTTGGAATTATTGGACTAACAGAGCATCAGAAACAAACAAGTTTAGATTTAAACCTTCTGTAGCATTTTCAATAATACTTTTTATCTATTTAATTAAATGACATGAGACCAATTGGGTTGGTTAAACATTTTCATAAGCTTTCCAGAACAATTGAGTTTGATTTATTTGGATTCCTAAATCTCAAGTTATTGAATTTATAAAATGGGTCCAGTACTGATTTTCTCTGGAAATTTAAATTCGAAAATGTGTTCAGTTTGGATAATGTGAGAAATCTGACGGGCGGGGTCCACCGTCAGTGACTCAGCGCACGCGGAAAATTAATAAAACCCTGACGAGCGGGGCCCGCTCGTCAGTCTCTCTCTCTCTCTCTTTTAACCGAAACGGTAAGCTACCGTTGGATCGAGATCCAACGGCTGCCGTGCGACGCAGCGACGGCGACCACAGAGGGGTGGTGCTGCGGCTCCGGCGACGACGCGGAGGACGGGCGGCTCACCTAGGGGGCTCGGGAGACGGCGGAGATGACGCAGAACGACGGCGGCGGCTCCGGGGGAACTCCTGGCTGAGTGGCGCGTGCTGGGACGGGCTGGTTTGGCGGCGGCGAGCTCCTTCTCCTCCACGGCCGTGCACGGGCTCCGGCGAGCTGGCTGCGTCGATCCTGTGCACGAAACGTCGAGAAAACACGGCGGGTGAGTGCGAGGTTAATGGTGAGGCAGTTGAGGGCCAGAGGGGGGGAGAAGAGAGGCTAGCACGGTGGCGGCCGTGTCGTCGTCTACCTCGAGCACGACGGACCTGCAGGGGCTCGGGCAGCAGCTGCGGCTGCAGCTGAAGCTTGGCAGCAGCGGCTCCGCCCTCCTGGCGGTGTACGGGGGAGTGGGGAGAGCAAGGGAGGCAGTGGTGGTGTGGTTTGAGCACGGGGTGGGCAGGGGTATATATCGGCGAGCACGGGTCCATGGTGGACGCGGTGCGGGAGAGGTGCAGGGCGTGCAGGGGCGCGTCGTAGGGGTGGCTACAGCGATCGAGGTGCTCAGGGGTAGCCGTGGTGTGTGGCGGCGAGCTGGGCGTCGCCAATTTTGGGACGGGGCTGGGAGCAAATGGTGGTGCGGCGTGCACCGGCACGGCCGTCTCGGGCGGGCGCGGCCATGGCGTGGCGCACGGCGGCAACGGGGGTCCCTCCTGGGCGGGAGGTGAGAGCAGAGGAGAGCAAGGTGAAGCGAGGGAGTGAGAGGGGGGCCAGGGAGTGGATGATCGCGGCGATGCCACGCACGGCGACCATGCCGACCATGGCGCGGCCGCGCCGGGCTCGGTCCCCTCCGAAGCTCCTCTCCTTTCCCGACCCTCCTCTTCCAAATTCCCGCGCGCAAAAGGCTCTGAGGTGCACGGGAGAGGATTTGGGTGAGTCAACTTGTCGAATTAACAACGAATTCGATCAATTGATCTCCGGGTTGAAGAATTGGGGAAGCAGTGCAAGCAAGGTGTTCGACGAAATGTTTCAACGAAATTTTATTTTTATTTTCTGAATTTTATTTCCACAATTGGATCCATATATCCAAATGTAGTTTTGTGGTGCAGTGGTATAATTTAATTGACAATTGTTGCACCACAACTTTGTAATTTGAATTTATTAAAGAAAGAATTGGAATTTTAAATTTAGATTTTGGAAATATATTTTGAGAGGGAAAAGTTATAGGAATAAAAATGGGAGAGTTTATATAACCTCTCCTCTCAATTTTATTTGAAACCATTTTAGTTTCTCCCCTTGGAGAATTTGTGGGACACAAATGTCACTTTTATTTTTCTTGCTTTATTTGCTATTTCCATTCTTTTCTTTTCTTCTTGTTTTTATTTAGAGCAAACAACACACCACTAGCAAGAATTAAACCACACAAGCAACAAGGATTAATTACCACAAGCAACAATTGCAACCAACACATAATAATTAACAAAAGTTTTTGTTGGCTCTCATTTCTGGAACTAATAATACTTGTTGATAATTTTGGGATGTTACACCTATCTAGCTTTCGAGGAGTTTCGTCAGGTGTTGTGTGCTTTGCACCCTTCGGGGTCGGTGAGTGTTTTACTTCGTCGGGAATAATCCGCACGTGGGTTTCTCTCCTTTGCGTGGGTTTGTAATGTCCTACGTTTCTCTTCTTCTATAATGAATAGGCAGAGCTCCTGCTAGGTTTCGCTAAAAAAAAATATGTGAAGAATAACAGTCGAAATTGTATGTTGGTTGTGTGTCTTTTACGTGAGATTGGAGTCTTTTACGTGAGATCTGAGTTTGTGGTATTGTTCCTAACGCACATTATGTTTGGAAGGTTCACCAGACATGAACAATTAATATATCTTAATCTTTCTTATTGCACGCATATAAGAAATTCGTCGTGGATCCATCAAATCATATTCTTATTGACATTCGGTTCAATTTTTATATTATCGCTTATTTGCCTTTTCATGGAGCAACAAAGAAGAGCAATAGAACAAAAGTGTGAAATGGGGGAAACTGACACAGAAACACATCTGACTGCACTTCGAAGACAGTTTGAGGTGTCGAATGGCAATGCATTGGATAAAACAGTATCTTTGGGACCCATTTGTATCCCTAGCTTTAGTCATGGCTGCTAAGTCGGGAAGGGGATGGAGCTGTGAAACTTTGTATGACAGAAGTACCAAGTCGTGATGGGGCCATAATATTTCACATGGTCTGTACTGACCTTCGCAATGGAATCTTTACTGAGTTGGTGGTTATGATACGATCACCTCTTTTTATCCATGTACAAGCGACCTCTCGAAGAAAAAAATCATGTTGCTAGATTTCTTAATGATCTGTTTTCGAGTTTGACCATGATTGAATTTTTTGGCTGGTTCATGTCCCTCCATACAACTGACCAAGCTAAAAAAAATCATGTATTAAGATTTTTTTAACGGTTTTTCCTAGATGTTCCTGTGATTTGACTTCTCATTTGTAAGAAATTATTCATTGGCAAATGGAAACCACCCTGTGTCGCTTGACATTGATATGAGACCATTTTACAACGATGCTTCTCATGCTTCCCCTAGACAGCCTCGTAAACTGTGTCTGCCGGCAAGCTGAAATGCACTGACTTCACTTGGGTGTCTTCCTGGATGAGTGCTGCTGATGGCAACACACATGGTGGTCGCTCGAAGCTGGAATATCCATCGTTGTAGGCAAAAGAGATAAGCCAGTAGCTAGTACTCATGGTATTTTAAACTTCGACAGATACTTGAACAGCGATGTATTTCAAAATTGGTGTTTCATTGCTGGTCGATTCTCTATGTAACTGAACTTTCATAGTTACATACTAATAAAACACTGCACAACTTGCAAAAAAAAAATCCTGGGAACATTTCTATGGTCATAGAAAAGAATGATTCTTGCCCTCTTCAAAGAGAAAATAATGAGTAATTGATTCCGTGATCCCGACTGAGCCGTCACTAGTCATCTGCGCCGCAGGATTTATGAAGGCAACATCTTCTCAGAGAGTCAATAAACTCTTTGTCAGAAAAATATGAATATTTGCAGACAGTTTGCATCATAAATCTTCTCAAACTTCAGCTGGGTCTGTCCTCTCCAGCACAAAGATGTTTGCCTTATCATCTCTGCCGATACGTAGAGATTCATCAACATATCTAATAAGAAAATTGAGGAGGAAGACACGGAATTCTGTTGCTGTATGTAAAAGCAGAAGAAAAGCAAAGAACAAATAAGTGTAGCAATAGCGCAGCGGTCTATGGTGCCAAAAGGATACGTTATCTCGAGCCAACCTTCCGGGTTGAATATAGCTAGGAGCATGTCGTAGTTCTTTTGGAAGAGATTCATCAGCTGCATAATCCAAGGTGTCAGTCAATCAAATATTTGATTTGTGGAAGTGGCCTCATATACGTTTATTTTGCTTTCTTCACTAGAAAATGAGATAGTGGCCTCATATACATAGACTGGGGGAGTACTGCTAAAACAGAGATTGCCACTTTTACCTGGTTTGGGGTGATTGTTGAACTCTCAAGCTTGATAGCAACTCTCTGAAACAAGACACTACAAGCTGTGAGAAAATTTCAGGCTTTCAGCAATTTGCAGTCAGACACTGGAACTTTTGAACATCAGAAATGGAAAAATGGAAGTTCTTACTGTTTTTGCAGTGACGTTGTAAGATGCTTCAATAGCAAGTTGGCCCGAAAATATCTTCAATGCTCTTGCGTTGAACTTTACGATATTCACCGCCTTTTCCTTTTGGTGTACAGAAGTGACGCTAAATCTCCATTTACGATATACCAACAATCAAAACTTACTTGGTTGGCAAGTAGAATCTTTATAATAACACTCAGTTTCAAGAACTCCTTATACTGTTAAAACACAAATTTGATATGTTTGCCATTGTGTAGGAATCCTAATTTCACTACATTTCAGTGTTGAGTCTGGCATTCAGGATTAATCACCTAACATTCTGTTCTTCAAAATCTACTCTGCATAGGTCCCAACATTTGAAATATTCAGTGCAAGAAACTAAACCGATTAAGAACAATATTGGTGGAGCTAATTAAAGACTACAGCAGTACAACAAGACTAGAAGAAAGTGAAGAACCAGAAAATCTAAAATTGGA
Organism: Poa pratensis; assembly: GCA_947311845.1. Lineage (NCBI taxonomy): Eukaryota > Viridiplantae > Streptophyta > Magnoliopsida > Poales > Poaceae > Poa > Poa pratensis. The sequence goes on along the minus strand of CAMZMU010000128.1, from coordinate 70,445,858 downwards.
TTGCTGACATTTCATGGGCAACGTTGACTAACCTCTTTGACATCAATTATCTGGAGGAAGTCCCCTAGGCTGATGAAATCCCGGAGGCCTAGCTTGGTTCTCTTTTTCCCCAGTATCGAAATCGTGCTGTAGATGAGCTTCCAGCATCCGTCCACCTTCCATAGGCACTATGATCAGTAATTGCAAAATATTTCTCTTTTTTCTCAAATTTTGCATACATTTATGAGCAAGCCAGCATAACTATTTCTAACTACTAAGATACCAAATCAGTAGTCAGACTTGAGCTCATGATCAGTAGGGTACGGATGAATTTACGGTAGCCCAACCCAGATATGGTGATCTGATCGAAAGGGGAAGCTTAGCTGAACTAGTACAAAGTTGAAGAATATTCTAATCCCGTACCTTTTCCTGGAGTCTGTCGGTGGGATCCGGCGTAGGATTCCGGGACTCCAAGAGCTCCACCAAACCATGAATCTCCGACCTCTTAGCGGAGGTTATACCAAATATCCCCCTGTCGATACCTTTTTGTTTTTCCAAACAACACAGATAAGAGTCAGAGCTCAGTTCAGAACTCAGAGCACCAAATGGCAGCAACAAACAGCAGACCTTCCAGAGCCTGGTAGAGCGCAGCTTTAGCGTCGCCCAGAGTCTCGTAGCGAGCCAGGCTTTGCTCGGGAGGCACCGCCGCGGCTCTCGCCACCAGCACCGCGCCCCGCGGTCGCCGCCGGCTGCGGCACCGCGGAGCTGCGGCGGGGCGGCAGCGCGAGAGCGGCGCTCCGCTTCGCCTCGTAATGCAGTGGCAGTGATGGGACGGGGAGAGTAGGATGGGAGCTGCCATGGCCAGTCAGAGCGGACGGCGGGCGGGCGGAGTCGCTAGCCGGGCCTATTCTTCAGCTGCGCCATGCTCTCGCGCCATGCGAGAAGTTGATTGGTGGGTCGGGGATAGCCAGCTGCGGAGGATAACGTTGTTGTGGCGGCTTCCATTCCCAAACCCGGTCGCCGCAGTGGTGGTGTGGGTGCATAAGCGTGTAGTAGGTCCCGCGCTCGGAGGGAAATATAAAAGTCATGGTGTCCATCCGCGGCTGCTGGAGCCGGATCTCAAACCTGCAAGCTGCAACATGTGCAAGTGCAACCGATAGTATAAGACAAATGAGAGTGCTGATAGGACAACCTAACAACCAACAAACGATTTCGGAGGGTTTTCTAGTGGCGCCACCTCGGCAATCCTCCCCTCTCCCGTCCGGCAATCTCGTCGGCGGCAAGAGGGGTGGCGACCCATCCTTTCAGTGTTGTAGTTCTGTTTTATTAGGTTTTGATCTCTCTAGTGACATTGGTGAGGTGGTGATGATGACGGCATGGTGGATTAAGGTCTCTCTGACCTCTCTACCTCATGAACGTTCGATCTGGCGTCGCCGACCAGATTTGTTGATTCATTTGGATCTTGGCATTTGGCCTATCATCCAAAAGAAGTTGTTCCGTATGCAGGGGCGGAGCTAGACTGACATCGACCATGAGTCACCGGAGTGTATTGTGCTCTTTGTTGGTTGAATTTTGAGTCACCCATGTGCATTTTACAGGGTATAGGGTGGTGCACAGGGTGATTTTTTGCAATAAGTACAAAGGAAAATATTTGCTACCCTGATGCCTGTGCACCATGGTAAGCATATGTAGCTCCGTCCCTGTTCGTATGTGATGTGAGATTTTCGATCTCTTCGTTCGTTTAGGTTTATGGCAAGATTCAGTTTCTCCAACCCTTTTTACTAGTGGTAAACAATCGCGCCTATGCCGTCATGATGTGTTTCCATACGAAGTTCTTTCAGCGGTTATTCGATTTCATTGTTCACGGCGAGTGGCTTGGTTTGCAAGGACGTTTTTAGGTGTCCAGTCTTTTTTCTGATTATTCACTGCATGTTTCAAGCTCCTGGGAGTCGTTGAACATCGAAGGAGGAAGGATTATCGGTGTATTTTTGATAAATTTCAGATATAAGATGTGTCTTTTCTAACAAAAAAAAGAGGGCTACGACATGCTCACCGGAGGCGGAGCCAGGCCCCGGTCAACCTGGATCATGGCATGGGGCGTGAGAATTTCTACAAGTAACAAAGGTATAGATTTCATTCTGAAATCTCACCCTGCGGATAACATTCACCTCAATCTCTAAAACCGGATAATTTCAACCCTGAAATGTGACAAACCGGACAAATAACCCTCTGGTAGTGGTTTTCGGCGAATTTAGGCGGTTTTGGACAAATTGGGGCGGTTTTGCTGGAGTTGACTTGTGCGCTTACGTGGCGCCGTCCGCTGATGTGGTGCTGACGTGGCCACCGCCGGACAGGGCGGTCTTCACGTCCGTAGACGACAGACGTAGACGATGTAGATGACGGTGACGTCGTCGATGGCCTGGAGGAGCACCGGACTGAACTTCCCCTTGTCCACCATGGACGCTTCCAGCGCCTGCGTGAGGCAAGCAGAACACGGCGACCCCGCACGCGAACGGCACGCCCCAGAGCCCCGTCGAACGGCCCTCCCTCTGCCTCGAGGAGGATCTGGACTAAGCTGATATTCTGGCCGATGAAGACGAGGTAGGCGATGGTGCCGCCGGTCTGGTAGAGGATGATGATGGCCTCCGTGAAGTACCTGCCGATGGGGCCGAAGCAGAGTTCGCCCAGATCGCCGTAGGTGTAGCTGTAGCTGCCGCCGCCACCATGGCAACGATCTGTTTCTTGCCCCTCCTCCTCTTTGTTCCTTCTTGGTCCCGCAGCTTGTCTCTGTAATCCAGCTTCAGGACAAACACAAAGTAATTACAACTTTGTATGTACGATTAAACTTAGATTAAGCTGAATAAGCTTCAGGACAAACACAAGTAATTACAACTTTATATGTATGATTAAACTTAGATTAAGCTGAATAATCACAGTATAATATCGGTGAAGCCGATCCAATCTGTACAGATCGAAGCAATAGAGACTGAACAGGGAAGGGGGCATGGAGCTAGTGTGTACTGCGTATTGACAAGGGGGAGTAGAAGGTGTGGCGCCGGCCCCCGCGACGCTGAGGGCGCCGGCGAGCCACCCAACAGTGTGGAAGGCGTACGGCAGGCCGAGGACCCCGGTGCTGACGATGGACACGACGATGTTCCCAGCGTCTGCGCCGGCGAGGTCGTGCTACAGCTCGCGCACCCGCGCGGCGAGCTCGTCGGACTGCAACAGCAGGCGCATGCGGCTGCACGCAGGCGCAGCTTGTCGTAGGAGGACAGCGAGTTCAGCTGGAAGGATTCCTCACCCGCTCTCTAGGTACATGATTAATCTGGGATCTTCTCATTCCAATTCTTCTTATGGTAATTTCCTGCCTATTACAGATCATCCACGAGCGGGTGGCCGACGAGCGTGGAGCGGACCGCGAGCAGCGTCGGTGGACGGTAGTTCTGGGCGCCGTCTACAAGAGCAGCTGGGCGGCGGCAGGCTCGGGCGAACCGCTCGATCGGGCCTACGAGCTCGCTGGACGAGCTCTGGGAATCCTTCGGTGAAGCTATGGATTCGAGAGCTCCTGGGAAGGAGGCCGGGTGGGAGGTGTGGCAGGCGGCAGCGGTCGGATACGCGGGGAGGTGACGGCGCACGGAGGAGACAGAGGACGAGCTGGTCATCTGGAAAAGGATCGCCACGTCAGCGGATGGCGCCACGTAAGCGCACAGAGTCAATTTCAGCAAAACCGCCCCAATTTGTCCAAAACCGTCGAAATTCACCGAAAACCACTACCAGGGGGTTATTTGTCCGGTTTGTCACATTTCAAGGTTGAAATTATCCGGTTTTGGAAACTGGGGTGAATGTTATCGGCAGGGTGAGATTTCAGGGTGAAATCTATAATTTTTCCATTTACCTAGGTATAGGATTTGGCCGGGATGTGTGGCATTTTAGGCCTGGCAGGCATGCAACCACGCTTCTCTGAATAGCTTAGTAGGCCTTGCACAACCACACTACACAGCCCAACACGAATTCCTTCAACACTTCATAGCACATGGCCAAGTTATCCTCGCACACAGCCCAGAGAAAACGTTCATCAAAGAAGCAAATCGATGGGGAAAGGATGAGCCGAGTCAAACCCTTGACGTACCCCAGCTCACTGTGAGAGACCGCACTGATTACCATACAAAAAATTCTTTGAAGGTATAAGTTTTTCTAATATTGACAATTTAGTTACGTGAGGCCTAGATCAGCCACTTCTCTGCACCATCTTTTGTATCACTCAAAATTAGTCAAATATCGTGTCCAGATTCTGTACTATTTGTGAAACTAGTAATCGTGCACGTGCAACGCACGTGTCGAGTAATATATAAAATTATATCTTATATCTTGATAATTAATTCCTTGTCCAATGGCACATAAATAGACCAAGTTCTCCTTATAAATGGTACGAAGATGAGCCATATGTAAGTCCTTATTTAGGTATATGCAACCTAAAACCGTAAATGCTTGGATCACATGTTTAGTTTATTGAAGTGAAATATCACAGCTGAAATTATATTAAAGTGGAATCATAGAGCGCAGCATGGCTGTCAAAATATTGGGTAAAATGAATTCACAAAAATGCTTAAGAGTAAAGTATGTTAAAGTGACCTACATATTTTAGACAAAAAGGGCAGTGGGTACAGATCCCTAGCTCCAAATTTCATAAGATTACAAACAAACACTTAGAAATAGAACAATATCCTAATAGGATAAGTATGATAGGAAATCTCTCTTTTCAGAGTTATCGTCCCGATAAAAAAATATTCTTGTGAAAGGCCCTGTTCCCGGTAAGAAATATAGTGAAATTGTCTTTCCTATTCTTTCCCCTGATCCCGCTACGAAGAAAGCTACTTATTTCTTAAAATATCCCATATATGTAGGGGGAAACCGAGGAAGAGGACAGATCTATCCTGATGGTAGTAAGAGTAACAATACGGTCTATAATGCTACCTCAACAGGTATAGTAAGAAAAATACTACGTAAAGAAAAAGGGGGGTATGAAATATCCATAGTTGATGCATCAGATGGTTCTCCCTATAAACTATTGAGTTCATGTGTTCAACTCTCCTTGTCCCGTAGATTCTCCAACAGAAATTTCTTAAAATCATCTTCACTCTCTATAGGCGGTGTCACGTCCCTGGTAGCAGGTATCCATACTCCCATAGAATAATCAATCTCAAGGAAACCATAGTAGTAAATGACTAATGAATCAGCAGTAGTCCATGATTCAGAAGAAACTTGATGTGATATTCTAAAATGAAGTCACTAAATGTCAGAGAACAAACCGAGCAGAATAAACGCTAGCGTATATTATATGTCACATACCAAGTGGTCGTCGACTCACGATAAGACACTCGGAACTGCGGCAAACGTACCCAATATCTGTGAGGCATAACAGCTAGACAATATCTGAGGTCGTAGTTGGAGTAGAGAAATCAGTCACCTCATCAAGTATGTTGTTTGTTTGTCACCTACTCAAGTATTCTGCTTTGATACATGAAGAGCCAAGTGTACTAATTTTGATATAGATAAGCCATATATTTGAGATAGTGGTGATCATGGAGCAAATTGTCAAACATATATGTGCCTACAAATGCATATTTTCTCCAATTATGTAGAAACCATTCAGGGTCTTATGAAACAGTTTGTTAACTACTAACACAGTAACGGATAAACAGAAGTATATATTACCTTATTAATGTACAATAAAGTGATAAACTACCCTGTGCATAGTTCATGTCAGATTTAGAATTGGCATCTCGTGTGCATAAAGATGCATGTACACATACATAGGCGTAAGATTCCAGTACCATTACACACGGGAGTCATACCAGAGTAGTATCAGGTTTTTATGAAAAGTTAAAAAATGTGTGCATTCAAAGGTGAGTCAGGGAGTGCTTGACAATCAGATTAGATAACAGAAGGTGCTCTGCAGGTATAGATTAGTCACACATCGAAGCATTATTTTAAAAAATAGCATGTGTACTGTAGGTCTGTAGCACAACAAAACTGATTTAAAAAATTCAGAGAAGCACATTGCTATAGCAAATATTCAGCTTCCGGTAGAAAGAACTAAACACCCAGGGAACCATCAGGTTATAACTGAGCAAGATAAGCAAGCACTCTGGAGTCTGGATTGACCTTTGCTATGGGATTGGGATGACGCTTGACAGAGATTCAGAGAACTTCAGTAAGAATTGCAGCAACACCAGGTGCAGCAACACTAACCTTTATTTCCGGTGATTGCTGGGCAGGGGACAGTTGACATGCGCGTGGTTGCTGGCATGCGAGTGCGAGGCCGGCCGTGCGGCCCAGGCTGATGACGCGGATGGAGGCCACCCGACGTCCGGGCGCGTCGGGCAGACGGGGATGGAGGCCGGCAGCCGCGCCGGGCGGCACCACGGGGCAAGCGGGCGTCGATCGCAGCGTGATGGCTCGTCGGGCAGGAGGCTGCATGGTCGTCGGGCAGGCGGGGACGCAACGGAGCACGGCGGGCGGGCTGATCGGGTCGGCGGCTACGGGGTCGTCGGGCAGGGGTGGCGACAGGAGGCTCCCGCGGCGCGGCGGAAGGCAAACACGGGGCGGCGGCGATAGGGCAGGGATGCGTGATGGCGATCGGAAAGAATAGCTGCGGGGTGGGGATTCGTTCGTGGATATTTTTGACGGGTCGTGCGGGATCAGCGGTGACTGACACTGTTTTACCGCTAAGTGCGGGAGGAATATTGAGCGTTGATTTTCAGGTTGAACGGCCACGATTGGTTGGATCATCCCTCTCTCTCCCTTTTTATATTAGTGGTGATGGTGATTGAGCTTACATTTTCCATGCCTCGAGATGGGAAATTTGTGTTCGTAGTTTTTGCCCTTGGTTTTGGCCCGGGTCTTGGCCAAATCCTGACTCTGCCACTGGTGCTCACAATGCCGAATCTTAAATAAATTGCAAGTGTAGTCCATGGGGTACTGTACTACCAAATCATATAGCCACCTGTGCACGAGCTTCGGCACTAGACGTCGAGAAACGAAGGTCTAGCACAATCAGCAACATCAGCCGAAAATGACATTCCCAGAACGGTAATGAAGAAGCCGGTGTACACAAATCACCCAAGTAAAAACGTACTATCGACATACTCACCTACCCAACAAACGCTAGAACTGACGTTTCAGATCACAGAATCGTTACCCCAGTTCAATGTTCAACTGTCAAATGTATACGAAGTACAGAAAGATACATTCCTCTCGCAAACAATGAAGTACTGCCACAAACTTTATTGCTCTGGTGTGGGTCAACTCAACAATAGTACCGGAGCCATCTGTACCTGACAACTTCAGTTCCAATTTGGAGTCTTCGGTCAGCTGTACCAGGCTACATTCAACCGAAGCTGACAGAAAATCTACAAGTAATTTGCAACGGTATATTCAGAAAAGATGGACAAAAGAATTCCAGTTTCTGGCGATTACACAAACAGTAGTCCCATACAACAGCACCCGTACCCCCTTTTTATCATACAACAACAAAAGAATGGATCAAAATTCATAATACACAACATGAAGGCTAATTACAATGAATGGAAACTAAACAGCACAAGCAAGATAAACCAAGAAAAAGAAGGAATTTAGGGAAGAGGCCTCTTCAACAAACGAATGCTCTCTCACCCTTTAATTCATCGGCGCCTTCTAGAGATTACAGGAGAGTTTGTACTTGTCTGCTGCCTTCTAAAACTAGGGGAGGAGACTTGAGCCGGCGGATGATGCGGCGCTGGTGCCTGGTAAGAAGAATAAGCTGAAGGTTTTGAGCCCGCCGGTGCTGAAGCTGACTGAAGAGTTGGCTCCATAAAACATGCTATATTTAGCCGGGTTCTCTCCAGCTCCCCTTGCAGCAGATCACTACCATATTGCTGAGCAAGCGCCTGGGGAAAACACATATTTCAGTTCTATGTTACCCATTGCAAAAGTAACTTTCCCTAAAGAGCACTTCATTCAACATGATCAAACTTAGTTCAAAGACCATTAATATCAAGATATGCATGTACTCTGTATTACTATATTTCAGAAAACTAATGCCACGGTACCCTACTAGATGTACTCGTCATGTATCATATATTTCTGGGCAGGCATGAATGTTTTTTTACTAACCACGGCATAAGGCCATGAGCCCTTAAGCAACAGTCTTTGGAGTACTTACTAGCAAATCATCTGGTGATACTGAAGACCCTTGTTTATCATCTGACGCAGCATCTTCACTGCCACGAGTTGGTCGACGGTTATGTCCAGGATTCTCCAAGGCTTCGGCCACACTTTCACAGGCCTTCTCCAACAAGCTCTCTTGCAAGGATTTCAGAGCTTGCTGTGCCTCAGTTGAGAAGAATGTGTGCAACACAGTTTCAAAATACTCGAGCTACAAGCATGTAACAAGAAGAACAATGCTTAGTTGACCCGTTGCATAGTTAAAGCTCAAGAAGAATCCTACGATAAACAAAAGTAATTACATAACAACCTCAAGCATGAGCTGACAAAAACCATTTGCATCCAACATTCTTAGTTCGTTGGCCTTATTCTCGTAGAAAAGACTAAGAAAGATGTCGATCAAGCCCTCGACCAAAATTTTCATTGTCTTCTCCAACAAAGGCCTAGCACCCGAGTACACCTGAAACCAGCGACAAAGTTAAAACTGCATAACAAGAAACAAATTGAGATGGAAATAATGCAAATTTATTCATGCATCTTACTTCACTGTATAGATTATGAGTCAAATAACACGCATACACAATGTTCCAAAGACATTAAAAATAGGTAGAAGCGGATATGAAATGGATACTGTAACACGCTGTACTGGCAGCAGAAATCCCCAATGATGGGGTTTCTGAAAACAAGTGGCCCTAGGCTTTTCAATTGGCGTTTCTTTGGCTCAAGTAACAAACGACCTCCACAAGATTTTAACTCATCATACCATTATTGGAAACAGCGTGTGAGGTGCACCTATACCAAGTTTTCCAAAAACTTTCCGGTTCCAACCACAGTTCAAGTTCACTTACCACTTCCACATGGCCAGTCTAGTACTTAATAGTGACCACCATACAGACTTGAGGCAACTATTATGTACTAGTTTTCGAAAAGATGGGCACAGGCAGCTTCCACTAAACACATACTATAACTTTGTACATGTATATTTCCTACAGTTATTTACCAGTTAACAATAGCAGAACTGCTTGCATAATAGAAAGCTTAGCAGAAGTCATAACAAACCCATGGGCCTAAAAGTAGAAGTTGCCAACTACGAAGCACCGATACTCCAGATCACAACGTATCGCCGTACCGTACTTGCCCGATACCCGTATCCGGCCGATACACCCCGATACTCGTGTCCCTCGCGTGTTCCAGTTTTCCCGATTTAAAAAAAAAAAAAAAAAGCCGATACGCAGCTGGGACGGCGGCGACACGGGCGGGCGGAGGCTAGATGTATGGGTCGAAGCCCATTACTAACCCTAACTCCACAGCCCCAGCTTTGCAGGGCAATGGATCGACTGATGTCATTGATGTGTTGCTCTGCTTGCTTGCTGTTGTTGCCCATCTCTGTCGCCTGATGGCCTTGTGAGATGTTGCTGTTGTGTTGCTAGGGAGTGAGTCAGTGAAACAGACATGTCATCTGCGGGCAGTGGCATGGCAGGTTTCCAGTCTTCAGTTGGTGGAAGTTAATGCAACACTGCTAGTGTTGATGGTGAAGAGGCTGGGGCTTGGGCAGTATTTTGATCTCATCTCACGCATCCAAGCTTTCTGGTCTTTATTACATGACATTTTATTATATATATATATGCTCGCCGTATCGCTGTACTGCTGTTTTCTGAAGTTGCCGTATCCCGTATCGCCGTATCGGTATCGCCGTGTCCGTCTCGCCGTATCGGTGCTTCATAGGTTGCCAATTTTAAAGCATGTTATTCCTGGAAATAGAGTAGTGTCATGGTAAAATAACGAAAAGAAGAACAGAAACTGATGGAAACCTCTGCATGTACGGCTACGAGGATGTGCAGTAAATCAAGAGTTGCATCTCGAATGCCCTGCAAGGACAATTAATCGAATTAGTGTAACAAGACAACTAGACTAGAAGTGACAAAATGGTAATTTTCACAAGGCAGCAAAACATTACGACAACTCGGCTATCACATAGGGATACAGTTCATAACCAGCACAAAGTGTAGCCACGACATATTATTGTTCTGACTATTCTTGCAGTAAATAGAAGATTGCTAGATGTTCTAAACAAGACCTGTTCCTAGACTGTTACTGACGAGTTGGATGAAAACACAACCCAGCCCATCCCACACCATTCCACTCGCGTTGGGCCACACGGTTTAGACGGATTCGATTGTCTACTGCAAGCAAGCAACATAAACTAATGGAGGCGGCAATAGAAGAGGAGCACAGTGGTGATGACGAAGATGATGAAGCTGAGAATATAGAAAGGAATGATCAAAGTGGGATATTATATGGAAGTTGATGGCAATGATTAATTAAGAGAAAAATGGCACCCGTAAGATTTCAAACATGTGATTGGCAACTCGGACGACCTGAAAGAGGGAGTGGTGCTACCTCTGGAATTGAACAGCACCTCTGAAAAACTGAAGTGAATGGGGCCTCGGAAGAATTATTACATGTGAATTTGATTGTCTAGAAGCAGCCTATCTCATTCGGCAGCAACAAAAGGCAAGCAAAAATGTTCGTCCTGAAGCAAGGGGTGCTCTGCAAGGAGATCACTGGTGAGAAGCCTTATCCGGCAAAGCCGTGAGGCAAGCAGCACTGCATTTGCCCAAAAGCACAGGGAGGCAACTGCCAGTGGGAAACAAGACACCACCTCATCCGGTAACGATGTTCTTTGATGCCTCCACTAGCAGCCTGTTGGGCACCTGCCCTCTCACCACAATAAAACCACAACACCGTGACAACACCGACAAAGAGTGCTTCTCACGTTGATCCCACGCCTCTTAGGTTTTTGGTCCTTCTGCCCCACAAGATTCCGCCACCGCCCATTTGCACACCACAACACTAATGTTAAGGAGCAGGAGAACAACTTTCTTCCAGACGGTGAGCAGTAGAAAGCTGCCTCAGCGCTGAGAGTCGATGCGCATAAGTAGTCACCTTTCTGCTCGGAAGAGGCAGTGCTAACTTGCCTCCGCTACCAAGGCGCTCGGGAGATAAAACTGGAGAGCGGGGACGGGAACTACAGTTTAATGGCAACCCAACCCGTGACCCGTGCAAAACCTGCCAAGCAGTTTGGTCTGGTTTGGTGCATAAGTTTGAGTGGGTTTGACTTAACCATGATTTTGAACTGCGCCTCATGGCAGAAACTCTAGCAGTAACATGCAATTGGCTATTTGAAAAAATTGATAGGCAACTGCGATAACATTGATAAGACTTGTCAATGCTATCCTTAATACTGCATACCTTTACTGCTGGTGCTGCTCCCCAATTCATCCCTGAATCCAAGAGATAGTTTTGTGCAGCATTTCTGATCAAGTTTGACTAACCAAAACAAGATTAAAAAATGGTGAGTAGAGCAAAGGCAGACAATATAATTTGCACAGAAAAAACTCAAAATCTGATGACCCAGAAAACATGTTTCCAATTTCAAGCCTACTCTAAGAGTATTCCAAAGTAATGACTTGACTATTAACTAGAAAGCCAGAACAATAACCACGGGTTGTAATTAAATAACTGCTACTCCATATCAAAATGAAAAAATTCTAGTTGGCATCGGTTACTTAGTTCTTCAGAGATTATACCACTGTTGATGGATGACATTATGACAATATAACTGGTGTTAGCATAACAAATCTTGAGCAAGCAAAATATCCCATAAACATATGCACAATAATATGAAGGGAATACAGATTGTGGTCATAACAAATATGTTGGATCATTTTTCTTCCATAAATCATCATAAACTGATTAATCATCACCAAGTCCTGAAAACATACCATTGCAAAAGTATACTGGTCCAGGACTTTATCTTCTAGTCCGGAGAAAGATGTCGTCAGATCTCGCATATCAGCACTACGTTCATCATTATCCCTGTGACAGTGAAACTGTCATTGATGAAGTAAATGTATCTTGAGAATTGCTTCTAATATGAGTAAATAAATTTTTCATGCAACTATCACTTCTTATAAAAAATATTAGATGGAGAACAGATACAGGATTTTCTTATAAGGATGGTATCCTACACAAAGGAGTCTGGAAACTGGATGCAGCAAGGTGCAAAATGTAGCACATCCATAGGATCACACTAAGGGAAATGATTTATCAGCTTATTTACGTCAAACACTTCAAGACAAACTTGTAGCTGGCCTGTCACCCAACAAATATTCATCGCTTCTTCCTTCCCAGACAACATCGCCATATGATTGACAGCCCTACTGGGTGACTGGAACTACCCTTTGAGCATGAAAACTACGCATACAGTCAAGAACCTGCCCAGGGAAGCCACTTGAGTATACCTTTACCCAAAGAATTGCTCTCTTCTAGACCACATGTCAATTTCAGTCAACAGGGCACAGGCACATTTTTCATTCTCTTTCAATTCAAGATGCTGACATAGAAATGGTTCTAATTGAGATGTATATATTTAGATATTCAGTTAGTCTAGTGATTGAAAGACAATCAGAGACAACCCAGTCGAATAATGTACAATGGGCAAGCCCAGCCTAGCAAAATAAGGGTAGCCCAAAGCCCATTAATCATACGCTCAAAAGAAATCTGCTAAAGAAATGTACAGGGGCAACTACAGACCTAAAACAAATCCACTGAAGAGCAAGATCTGAAACATCTATTGACATGGAAATCAGGAGATATTTGTAAGGACAGAGGTACAATTACTAGGTGAACTAAATCATACCACAGAAACCTAGAGAAATAACTTAGGATCTTGGGGTCTAAGTCAGATCAATGAATGAATAATGTGACAAAATGGGACATGCCGGACCCATGGCTGGTGACTATGATGAGCTCATGCCGCGAGGCAACCTCGAGCATCTCCAGAAGGCAGCATTAATGGAGAAAGGGCAGCTGCTCAAATGGAAGCTCGGGCCCAGCCGAAAATCACTTCAGGCTGCAACCTGGAGCTTGAGTACGGCTGAAGTGCAAACCCAGCCAAAGAGACTGGGCTCAGGCCGAACCACCAGGTCAGGCTTTCCATGAACAGGTAGTTGCACCCAAAGTCTACTTTGCATAAGATACCAACCCTTCTCTAAAAATAAGATAAATGTACTTCAACGATGCTACCAGAAAATATGAGAAGTTGGTCAGGTACCTCACTGGCGACCAAATGTGCCTATATTTGGTATACAGCTCATCTGAAAGTTCAGCTTTACAATATCCAATGTTACTCAATACAACCAACAGCTTCTTGTGCAAGTCTCCATCCATGCTAGCAGATGTTTCTCTATCAGTACCATTTACATACCCATTTTGGACATGATTGCTATTTGATCTACTCTGAGCTAGTTCCCCTCCAAATTTCCCCAGATAACCTGATACATATACATACGTTGCAAATACAGAAAAATTGTGATACCATGATTAGATACAATCTCAGAATATAAGAAATGACTACAATAAATCAACTCCATACCTGCAAAATCACGAAAAGAATTTAGAAATGCCAGTCTAACGGACTCATGGATTTCCTGAAGTTGTTGAGAAATGTCATACTTAGCAGACTCATTCCTCAGATTAAAGATCATTCTGAAATAAACAACATAGATCAGGATGCAGCACAATACTGTAACAAGTGAAGGCTGCAGGTATGCAACTGTGCTTGCAAAAAAAAATAGCCCTCATATTAATGTAGAAAAAACAGGAGTTAACAGTAAGGAAATAAGCCTTCAGGTGCAAGCATAACAAAAGGGCCAACTAGAAAGAGAATACACACCCGAAAAGCCATGTGCCCTTCACATGGCTCCGAAATAAAGCATAAGTGCACATCAAAACAAACAAATTGATAAAGTACACTGTTAAACAGAAATACAGAAGCAGGCTTACAATTCAATCCGGTCCATTGCTGAAATTGTGATTTCACGGAACTCCAAAGGCAGGCATGAAATTGCATACAGAGACTTGTTTCTCTCAAGGGTGGACAAAGTAACCCAAGTCTCATATTTTGACACCTCTTAGTCGTAGCCCGCATCCAAGAACAAAGCCGCAGAATGTAAAGCTTTGTCATTTCAAAATGAAGCGCATGCAACATTTGAACTGGCACAATTGTTAAACACGTTCAGTATACAAGACAAATTTCTGGGTATATGCAGCTTTAGACAATGTCACTAACTATACCAGCAGTTGGAGATGAATCCTTTCCTTCAAGTGTTTGACAAGCCTTAGCTATTTCTTTTATAGTGTCACCCATATATGGACGGAGAATATTACATTCCTCAAAATCACGAAATGTATTCTGAACCTGTTATTGTCAAATGACGTTTGATGGCGATTACAGATACAATTAAGACATTAAGTGCAAAGTATCATGATTTGGTCAAAGTTGACAACTATGCAGCGAGAACTGCACCTTGGTGTCAAAAGCAGACACAGTAGCATGAACCATACTAGCAACTTCATCAAGACTATGGTTTGTGTACTTATCATCAGTTTTATTTGCACCAGATTTTGCATTCGTATCAGAATCAGCAAGTACATTACCAGCAGCTGCCTGCAAGGAACAATTCAAAAAATATTATTTAGGCATAAACAAGTATAAAATACCTATTTTAGCTTTGTGTGACGATGTGAAGAAGGCACTTTCATGTGACAATGTGAACCAAGCATCATATTTTCACACTGACATTATCAGAGCAATTTACATAAAGCAATGTACACTTAATAACTTGAGTTCAACTACAAAACATATATAGCATGCTTTTTAAACTTTCATATGACAATGTGAAGCAGGCATCAGACTTTCATGTGACAATGAAGCAAGAGTTAAACTACAAACAGGGTGAAGGGTGATGGAAGGGAGAACAATATGCTTGCAGAAAGCCCTAATGTATAGCTCGCAAACATCAAAAGCCATTTACTTACAACAATAGTCAAGGTGAATCAATTTTTCACTACTATGCAACTAATAAGATTGTGCATGCCCATACCTTTGCAAATTTTCCACTGAAGACAGATAAAGCTAATCTCCAGAATGCAGGAACATGCTGGATAAGTACAGCAGTTAACCTGCGAATGTAGGTTGTCCTTAAACTATCAGCCTCTTCAGCCATGAAGTTTGATGACAACTGATCGTCATGAAAAGAATCGCCGACAGCTGAATCGACTTCCAACTACAAAAACAAAACGACAGGGGCCATGAATAATATGGAAATGTCATCAGAAGAATGGCCAGACACATGTCATGCTGAACAACAGAAAGTAGTACACTCACTGATTTATTCGATTCTTGTTGCAACTCCCTCCATTTTAAATCAGATAGTCTTTTCTCACGAATTTTATTTTGCAAAACCTCCATTCGCGCTTCATGATCTAAGGTGCACTTTTCAAACAATCCAAGAATCCTGCCATTCTGATGAAATAATGACATATAAAGTTATAAACTGAGAATATGGATAAGAAAGAGAGCATGAATGATTTAATAGGGAAATGTCGGCCAGGTTATAGCACAAGGATTTTGGTCAAGGGTGGTAACCTGAATATTAAGATAATGCCACACTGGATCAGTCTCGGTTCCAACTCCAGCAATAACCGGACAATGTTCTCAAGCTGAAAGTTGTGAACATAATCGGTAAGATAATAGAACCAAATCATCAGATAACTTGGATTCACAAGTGGTATAATTAATATTGGTAATCAAATTAGAGCCAGCAGCATTCTACAGTTATCTACTAGTATCTTATAAAACTACCACACTATCTGGTCAAGCTCAAAATTCCTTAAACCTAAGTTCACAAGTTTAAACCATCTTTTACTGTCAACAGAGCTAGCGAGTTTCAAGATACTGCCAACACTTAATATTAAATGCAGTATACTAACCTCAGCAAGGTCAAGGTGAGGATCTTCCATTGACTTATAAAGCATTCCCCTAAATTCATGCATTACCTTCTCCACTTCCTCCAGTACACGTTTCAGTATTCCCACCTGTAAGTTGGTCACTGTAAGACCGTATAATAAACATATAAAATGCACAAAAACTACAATTGGTTTTGGCATGTAGTGCCTAACAAAGAGGGAAAGCACCACAAAAAACAATGGCGAATTTGAAAGAAAAAAACCATAAGGATTGTTTCCAGCCAAGAGTTCCCACATGACATAAGCGCTCTTGGGTGAGGTGGGCTCTCATTCGCCAGGTCAATTGAGTTCCCATCGTACCACGTGGTTCGTACACTAGGCTGATAGATACTTTACTCAGGATCTCGCACCTGCGCCTGACTTGGTCTGCCAGTGAATTTTGGTTCTACATCCGGTTGTGCGTGGTATTTTCGCGATCCGTACAAATGGAAGGCATTGCGTACATTAACCATCCAGCATACATCAAGCAATAAAGAGAATATAAAATCAAGTTATCAACTCACATGCAAGTCGACTCACCTAGGATTAAATATTTATGACAATTAACATATCAGCAAAACAAGGGTTTTTAAAAGTTTTGTGTGAATCAACCAAGCTCTGTGCAGTTGCAAACATGAATACCAATAAATATTAGAAAGCAAACAACACTGGGACTTAAAAAATTAAATTATATGAAGCGCACGAGCTGAATGATGCATGGGCTGCTTTATCACCAACATGGGCCAGCATGAAGAAAAAATCAAACCTGAAGACCTTTTTATCTCATTTCAATGCAGTTTGTAAGACACGAGATCCTTGAAAACTCAAAATTCCAACGTAAAATGTCTCGTGCTCTGATCCAGTACACTTGGTACCAAATTATGGTACAGAAGTCATTTTTCAACGGCACTACGGGAGCAATTTCTCATAATGGGCTTTTGCATGATCCTAACAGCAATGTCAATCGAACCCAACCATGGACCTAATAAACCACTGCCAATTAGATAAATATGTCTGCTTTAACTGTTTCATTAGGTAATATGATACATGTTTCTCCTGTATAAACAATATATTTTAGGTATGTTCAATTCTAAGTAAACTCTTTTATTATTCTTTCACACTTAAAAAAATTACAAGGCCCGTTTATACTACACGACAAGTAGAGGGGAGATAGTAGTCCAGGACAGTAGTGCTCTAAGAAGATGATGGGGATCACCGGTCTGTGATCCCAACAAATCCCCAGGGTTGTCAAAATAAAGATGTCACTGACAATTGGGGTGCGGCTATGACCAGTAAGCATGTTAATCGTTTGATAAAAGATGCAGAAAAGATAAATTAAGAAATTGGCATACATGAGAAGGAAGAACAATTGATTTTGCTTTTTGGTACTCTCTGACAGCTAGATCATACTCTCCTTTCCTAATGTTGCCACGAATTGCGCTTGGCAGGTTAAATAATGTCCGGAATCTCTGAAGCATTCCTTGAACAGATCTGATCTTCTCAGCTTGGGCCTGTACAAGGTGGTTTAGTTTAGTGCACTCAATAAGGAATTTTGCAGAGATGCCAATCAAGATGAATGAAAATTAGTTCTAGAGAAAACTTAGTGCTATACCTGCCTCTCGAATAGAGGCTCGAATGCACGATTTGCCACGCCGCTAATTTTTTGAGTGACTGCATACAGGTGAGTAGTACCTGCACCTTCAGGGTCGTCTTCTATCTGTCTCAGTTTCGACTCAATATCTACAGAATAAATGGTATATCACGAAGCGATACAGTGTACAGAACTTCAATACCCTGAACATGTAGCTGCGATAATGAAGAACTAACAGCTAAAATAATACCATCGATTGTAGTTTTGCATGAGACAAAACAATCAAAGTTCTCCTTAACTAATTGTTTTTTCTGCTGTGTTCTCCCTTTAAGGTCAGTTTTCAAGGTAAGAGCACCAGACTCTAAATCAGCAGCACTTGTATCTTTGTGGACCCACGAAAGAAAAACCTTGGGATCAAATTTTGGAGAAGAGTATACAACTTTGTCTGCAAAAGCACAAAAAAGTAGACCTTTTATTAAACAAGAACAGACAAAGGGCAAAAATAATGCATATGACCAACAGGCATACCTCGCATACTGGGATCCAAACCCTGAGACTTCTCCCTTGAAACTGGAGAACTTACTGAAGCATCAGTGATTAGTCGCAGGGACTTATTATCCATGATACTGGTGGGAAATAAACATTACTCAATCATGAAAGGGCAGTAGACATGGAAAAATAGAAAATAAACAGAATTTGATTATTTTAACTCCTCGTACTGCATAGCATATGACCCATACGTTGCACAGTACAACACTGTCAGATTTTTATGATAATACTTGTTGTTATCCAAATATCAACAGATCGCTATAAAAGACCATCTGCATTACTTTAATAAGGTTTGTGCCATGTTATGCTTTATTATTCCCGTAAAATGGAGGCCCTGTTTGGCAAGGCTTCTACTTTAGCTTCTACAGCCAGATACTGAAATTAGGCCAAACACCCGGCTTCTCCACTTGACTTTTGGAGAAACAGAAGCTGTCTCAAACAATGACACAATAAGATGATCTGTCCTAGCTTCTCTAGTATTTTCCCAAATTTTCCTGACCACCACCTTAAGTTGACTTCTTATGGACTTCTCCAGCATTTACTTTACGCAATATTTTTCATGTGTGATATGGTGAAGGAGCACTGAAATTAAAAGACGGTATTGATCAAATTTTTGACGACCGAGATAGTTACCCGAGGCCTAATGGATCCAAAACTTCCACTCCTTTAGGTAAAGTCTGTATACTTGTGAGCGCCTTCTGAGCTGCTGCTGCTTTCTGTTCAATTGCTTGAATGTTAGGCGCTGCCCTAGCTTCACGCATTTCCCGAACCCTGCGAGCAAGCTGAACGGAGCAAAGGCCGACGAACATTAGGCCTGACATGTTCGGCGTGAGTGTGGAAACACAAAAGGGCAGATCACGGTAAATAAGACTTCCAGTTCAAGGCATTTGATAACTATTACTTCCTCTGTTCACTTTTATAAGGCATTCTAGATATTTTCAATACGGACTAGATACGGATCAAAATGAGTGAACCTACACACTAAATATTTCTAGATAGGTGTATTTTCGAGAAAAAAAACTAGAATGCCTTATAAAAGTGAACGGAGGGAGTATGAAAGAATGCAGATATATGATGATGTACAAGAAGATAGTTGAGACTAAGCTGAGTACTGTGGTTCATTTTAAAATGGACACTCTACCGAGTTGAACTTCAGACACCCCTCGTATTTGATGCAGGAACTATGCGAATTTTCAAAATGAAGAATACCAAATGACGTTGTTAATCAATTGGCATGTTCAAACCGAGGTAGCAGTACAGGCTTCACACCACTAGCTAGATTTTAGCAATCAGACCACGATCCCACCCTGTTTACCCAAGCAAGTACTTGTTGGCACGTCGACCGGATGATCAAAGCGTAGGCTGTCCACAAACGCCGACCCAGAGATCAAGATCTCGCGAATTCGTACCTCGGCCTCGTCGACGCGTTTCCAGCTCCTGGGCTCGGCGTCATCGAGATCACCGTCGTCCCGCGACGCGGCCCTCCGTGCGCCGGCGCGTCCGCCCCCGCGGGGCGGCGGTGGCCCGCGCTCGCGGGCGGGGGCGGCGCCGTCCTCGTCGCCAGAGGAAATGGAGAGCAGCTCGACCTCGGAGTCCTCGTCGTCGTCGCGGCTGGGCTGGCGCCCCTTGGCGGCGCCGCGGGCATTGGCGCCGCGGGAGGAGGGGCCGGGGGGCGGACGAGGTTGACGACGGGCTTGTTGGCGCCGGCGGGGCGCTGGTGGCTGAGGTCCCGCGCGGCCTGCTCCTGCAGCGCCATCTGGAGGAGCTCGTCCTCGTCGACATCGCTGTCGCTCATGGCCTGAGGTGTCGGGGCCTGGATCTGGAGGTGGAGGAGGGCGAGACGACGAGGAGGAAGTGAGAGGAGAAATTTCGGTCCGGTATTCGACGCTTACTTGGTTGGTCTGTAATTGCACGCACGGAACGGAGTTCGCTGGACCCAACGGCGGAATGGTTCGTCTCGTCCGTGCTCTGGGTGTTGCGCCGAACGTTCGACCTGAACCGGTACCAGTGGCCGTGCCCACACAAGTGTGCCGTGGCGTACCGGCGAGATGCTGACGTGTGGACGGTCGATCACCCATTTATCACCGATTCAACAATTTCAATGAAAAACCGAAATATGTCTCACTTGAACACAATCCAAATAAAAATAATTCATACATAGACGATACACGGAATTAGCCACCATTTTTCCGTTGCTTGACCCCTTCTTAATTTTCACCAACCACTCATTACTTTACCATCAATGAGGATATCGTCTTGCAAACTGATTATCGACTTCTCGTGAACCTCGCTAGTCTCGCCTTATCTTTCTCAGTCTCCAAAGTCTCAAGCAGTCTCCAAAGTCTCAATTGCTTTCGCCTTTTCCAATTTCATTTTCAATAATTTCTTACTCTTCACCAAATTTATCCTATCCCTCTCCAACCCCATCCCCTCCGAGGCTCCGAGACCCTCGCTCGGTCAAACTCAATTCTCTCCAATATAGTTGCATTACTTCCTTATTCGTAGACAAAGCGGATTCAGAATTGTCTTCCCTTCCAATGATAACGTGTATCCATGCGCTTCAGATTATTAGCCGGGATTTCGCCAGCAGTAGTATAGTCAACCCTACCCTATTCGCTCGTGCCGAGGGACTAAGTCAGAATAGAAAAAACTCACATTGGATTTAGGGATAATCAGGCTCTCTTATCCTTTGTCTCCTCTCTTTTCTCCTTTAAGGTCGATCTCCCCCTTTTTGGAGAAGATGTCCATCCATGTGGTCGACATTTTGCTTGGCGCGCCCTCATGCCTAACCCTTTCTTTCTCTTATCTCCTCCCCATCGCATATCTTTTCTATTTGGAACGGACCCTTCTCCGTTCGTCCCTCCATCATCGTCATAACTTAATATTACTGTATTTAGGGCATACCTCCAACAATGTGCACCCCTCAAAAGTTGATTTTTATTTAATGTGGCACCGTAGGCACCCTCGTGGTGAATGATGTAGCTCCGCCACTACCACTTCAGTTTCCCATTCAATTTGAACCAATATTTAGACAATGTGAATGCTTTTTTCTCCACTTGATGATATAAAGCGGCGGCCATCCCCATCTGTCAATCAAGAAATACTCAACATGATGCAATAATTCGAGCCAATAATTGGACAATGTGAATGGTTTCTTCTCCACAAAACGGAGTTCGCTGGACCCAAGGGCGGTTCGAAAGCTGAAATGTGGAATGGTTCGTCTCGTCTCGTTCGTGCTCTGCTCTGGGTGTTTGGCTCTAACGTTCGACCTGAACCGGTACCAGTGGCCGTGCACGCACAAGTGTTCTGGCGTCAGTGTCGGAGCTATGTAGAGTTCAAGCCCCCCCCCCCCACATCCCAAGAAAATTTTGCCTAAAAAGTAGTACTTCTGGCCTTTTTGCCTCCAGAATCAGTGATGTTTGGCCTATTCCCCCGATACTGGGCTTTGAAGCCCATCTCTCTCCCTCCCCCCCCCCCCCCACCAGCCAGTTGGCCCAAGCTCCGCCACTGCATGGCATACCAGCGAGATGCTGACAATCAACATTTTCTGCACAACGAGTCCGAGGAGACTCGCGACTTAGCGAGGGCAGCTCCAACCGAACACAAATATGACCTCCGCGACACCCTAATTTTAAAACATTAAATTCATGCCAACGTGTGCAAGGTCGATCACGAATTTATCACCAATTCAACAATCCAATGAAAAATTGAAACAAGTCTCACTTGAACACAAACGAAATAAAATAATAATCCATACATAGATCACACACGAATTAGCCCCTCTTTTCCGTTGGTTGACCTCCATGTTAATTTTAGTCAACGACTTCTTACTTTCATCATCCATGAGGATAGTGTCTTTCAAACCAATTCTCGACTTCTCGTGAACCTCGCTAGTCTCAGCTTACCTTTCTCAATCTCCATTTTTTTAGATCAACAGGAGGTTCACTCCTGGCTCCATTGCATGAAGCCACCACATACAAAGTACAAGAATAAACGAAAGCAGTAAATATATCCAAAACTAAAACAAGAAACGGAGTCTTGTATCAACCTAACGCTAAGCTGCATCGCAACTTCTATTCATGGCACGCATGCCAAAAAACCACGCCTCTTCTTTGCACTAGCCACTTCCAGAGACCTGCAGCATCAGCCTAGCGATCTCACTAGCTTCAGGACAAGGGAGTGAGGCACTCCAGGTAGTTGTCAACGTCGAAGTTGGATTGTCGAACCTCGGCTGGTGGGGGCGGGAAGCCTTAGTGATGGTGTACTTCGAGAAGTTGCCCTCAGCTCCCAAAATGGCAGGGGAGTTTCGAAGTGATTTCATCAATAATCGATCAGCAGCGGCATCTGCATAGCCTGACGGAAATGTTGGGAAAAAATCCACCAATTCCATCATCGACTCCTTGAAAATGCTAGCCCACTTATTGATGGTCCTTAAGATAATCCACCACATTTGCTTAATGTCAATCCAAGTAATACCGTTAAAATGAGATCATTCCTACGTTTCCAAATGGATCACAATACATCATCACATATGGAATTTAAAGCATAGTATTTAGTGTCAGCAACCTAGAGTCTAGCTACAGATTCTAAGTTGTGACCAGTTGGCAATCCACGAAAGACCATATTTCCTACTACAAAGTTCTAGCCACCACACACTCAAAGAACAAGTGGTGTGTTGTTTCAGGTTCAGAGCAAAAGACACATTCCTCTGGTTTAGTAAGATGGTGTTTTTTAAGGTTATCCACGGTCATGATTTTATTATGCATAACCAGCCATAAGAAAATGTGAATCCTTGGAGAATATGAGTAGGGACAATGTCGGGGGCTACCCCGGGTAGGGTCAAGGCTTGGCATAAGAAGAGTTTAAGAATATGCCGAGGTACGGAAAGGGCCGACCTATCTTGGCCTGGAAGGGTCCGAGGTATCCCGTTGGCCTGAACCGAGGTTCACTGTCCGAGCTAGGTTCAGCCGACCTAACTACCTCGGTGGTATGGTTTATTTGGTGAGTGCAGGAGAAGCCACTTGAAGGAAGTAATGTCCGAGGTAGTCGGATCTTATTACAAGACCCGAGGTAAGGAGCGGGAGCAAGACCCGGGCTAACTGAGGCAGGAGGTCGTAGGTCGGGCAGGAGTCAATGCTCCTGTCACTTCTAGCCTGGTACAAGAGCGCCTGACGCGGGAGCATCTGTCACGGAGCCTGGCAGAGGCGTGCCCCGGGTTCGGCGGGGCTGCACGTCTCTGACCGCTGACCACGCGAGATCCGGGGAAAAGGCTACGAGGTAGCACGGCGTGGCTATGTCCTGTCTCTGTCAGAGGAGACATGCTAGCTCTGCTGTTATGCAGCAGGGGATGGGCAGGCCATGTCTTGTCCCTGACAGGGGTACAATGATGACCGGTGCAGAGGCGTGGCAACAGTGTTCAGCGAAGGGCACAACGGTAACTCGGCTGGCCTATATAGTGGGCTTCACCCCCCTCCTGCTGGAGGGACGGACCGATCAATCGACAGAGAAAGAAAGAGAGAAAGGAACCTCGGAACACCCCGGAGACACCTCGGATCTAGCTCGGAATCCCTTCTTCCTCCGTGTAGCCCCATCTTTTACCTCAATTTCTCACCATTGTATCATCATACAGCTCGAGGAGCAGCTTGTACTTGTCACTTTGAGCTATACACTGAGTAGGATAGTGCTGCAGTAGGGGTGTTACCTCCACAAGAGGGCCCCGAAGCAGGATACATCGTGGTGTGCTTTGTGTTCTTGGTTTCTTGGTTTCTCGTTCGTGTTCTTGCGTGTTCTTGCGTGTGTACTTCTTGAGTGCATAAACCCTCCCGGATTCCCCCAACGACCATTCGGCCCCATCTTAGCCATACCTATGGCATCTGTCGTGATCCCACCACGACAGTTGGCGCCCACCGTGGGGCAGATTGAGGCGTTGGAGGGAGTTTACATCCGGATGGGCTCAGGCGAGCGTGTTCTTTCCAGGCTTATTGCCAAGATCGGAGAGTTCACCTTCATCAGCGACAATGCGGGGTGTTTCGCCGGCAAGCCCTTCCCCGAGCATGGCTTCACCATGATGCTTGGCAGCTTCGTCACCTATGTTGCTGTCGAGGTTGTTCGCGGGTACCCGGAGCAGGTGCTCGTGGACGACGAAACTCCTCTCCTCGCGGCTTTAGGTCGGCGTATCACTCGCCCCGAGAGCTGCGTGGAGGTGATGATGACCGGTCTGGTTGATGCCGCTGGCAAAGTAGATGCCAGCAAATCCAAGCCGGCCGAGGTTGCTAAGGTGAGATCTGCAAAGCCCAGGCTAGAGAAAGAGCTGCCTGGTACCCCCGAGGTGCAGGGTCGAGGTGCGACCCTGGTAGAGATAGTGGAGACACTGGCAGACCCAGTAAATCTAGGAGTGGATGTAGTGGTGACTGTGGCCGACCTAGATGCAAAGCGTGTCCTGTTGCAAAAGGAGGCTGTAGCAATGATAACAGCTAGAGATGAGTTCAATAGAGATCTGCGTGAGTACAATAGGTGCGGCAGAGAGGCAAGGGGCTCAATGATGAGATAAACAGGGAGGCTCGACCTACCACCTCGGCTAGGAGTGAGAGTCGCGTGTCGACTGGAAGGCCGGTATATAGTTCCCTGCTAAGAACCTCAGAGCTGCCGAGGCAGGCAGGGCCGAGCTATCCGGTTGACTGGAGATGCATGGCGTGCGCAGCAGAAGCGAGTCAATGAATTAGTGTATGTAGCTAACCAGCAGAATGAGGCTCTCCGCAGAGCATATGCCGGGGCTGGTGATTCGGAGATGGTTTATTCAGCTAGGCCAGTTAGTCAGGTGTCCAAGGGGCAAGCCTCGTCTCCACTCGTCGGAGGAGCCGATCGAGCCCGGAGTGTCACCTCGGGTCAGAACAAGCAGCTGCAGATGTACGATCCGGTGTTAGCAGCAAAGCAGAAGGTGGGCCAGGGCAATGCTAGCCGAGCTAAGGGAAACCCCGGCCAAGGTAACGCAAGCCGAGCTAAGGGTAACTCCGGCCAGGGAAATCAGAATGGCGGGCAAGCAGCATCGGCTGGCCGAGGTAAACCACCTCCGACCCCGAGGTGTCAGCAACAACCTCGGCCGCACAACGGGAGCACCAAGCCGCAAGATTGGCTGACAGATTATGTATCCTCGGTACACATAGCGGGGGGCAATCGCCGATGGGCAGTCCGGTATCTCCCGCACATGTTGGAAGGTCTAGCTCGGATCTGGCTGAATAATTTGCCGGAGTATATCATCAACTCCTGGATAGACTTGGAGCTGGCGTTTAACAGCAACTTTGCTAGTACATACAAAAGGCCAAACCGACCTCAGCTCCTGGCGGCATGTAAGCAAGATGATCTTGAAACTGACCGAGAATTCTTAACTCGGTGGAGCAATGTTCGGAATTCCTGTGAAGGAGTTGTAGAGGCACATGCCATTTCCTGGTTTGCTGATGGTTGTCGACATGGCAGCATGCTGTGGCAGAGGCTCCAAAGAGATATGCCGAAATCCCTAGCAGAAACAATCCGGATTGCAGATTCTTATGCTCTGGGTGATCCGATGCAGCCAGCAGCAGAGGCAGTGGCGCGTAACAGAAGAAGGGAGCCAATAAACAACCGGCTCGGACCAAGGTGTAATGACCGCCAAGAGTTCGGATAAAAGAGGAGGGAGCCGGACTACCCATACGCCTCGAACCAAGTTGCAGCGGTGAACCCAGATCAGCCCGGAGCTGGAGGTGTCCAGAGGCCGAAAATCAATGGTCCGGCATTTAGTCCGAACCCGGAGCCACCCTTGACTTATGAATCAATGATAAATGGTCCTTGCTGTTACCATACGACCGACCCGCACAAGCCAGCCAACCATTCAACCCGGCAGTGCAGCTGGCACCGCAGAATCAGGGAAGAAGGGGCAAAGGCCGGAGGAAACAGAGCAGGACCACCTCTGAGATTTCAGCCGAAGCCTAACCCAAATCTGTCCGGAGCAAATGTTACCCCGATAAACACTGCACCTCCTCCGAGGCCTGCAGCAGCAAGGTCCGTGAATGCTGTGAATGTCCGAGGTAATAACAGCAATAATGGTGCCGGACCAAGTCAGCAGTATGAGTACCCCAGAAATGACTATAGAGAGGCTCATGCGAGCTATGTGGTCTTTGTGACCGAGCCAACTGACAAGAAGAGCGTGCAGAGGCGTGCCATGGAGGTAATGCAGTAATGCCGGTGGTGCCGACCTATATGAACTGGTCTGAGCAGGAGATAACTTGGAGCAGGAAAGACACACCTCGGATCATGCCGAGCCCTGGAAAGTACGCCCTGGTGATAGATCCGACGTTGTGTGGGCCTACTAACAATGTGAGGTTTACCCGAGTTTTGGTGAATAATGGCAGTGCCATCAACATCATGTACCGAGACACAATGGTGAAATTGGGCATATCGCCAAATCAGTTGATGCCAAGTAGTTGTACTTTTCATGGGATTGTGCCTGGCGTTTCCTGTGCACCCATGGGCAAGATATGGGTGGATGTAGCATTTGGAACCAAGGATAACTGCCGAGTTGAGAGTATCGAGTTCGAGGTGGTGGACTTGGAGAGTGCATACCATGCATTACTTGGAAGGCCGGCGTTGGCCAAGTTCATGATTTCCACCCATGTTGCATACCTGAAGATGAAAATGCCGGGGCCTAGTGGGATCATATCCATCTCGGGTGACTACAAGCAAGCCATTCAGTGTGCCTCGGCGGGGTCTAATCTGGCCGAGTCTTTGGTGATCGCAGCTGAGAAGAAGAAGCTGCATCAAGTAGTGGCAATGGCGCAGTCAACACAGCTCGGCATGTCCGGACTGATGAGCCCGGACTCAACTGTAGCATTTGAGGTGCCCAAGGAGACCAAGAGGATCCCCATTGACCCGGAGGACCCAGAGCATAAGGCCATCATTGGGACCGGGCTGGGTGAGAAATAGGAAAGCGAGCTCTGTCACTTCCTCCGTGAGAATCGGGATATCTTCGCATGGTCGGCTAAGGACCTGCCTGGTGTTCCGAGGGAGTTTGACGAGGTTTGCCCTCGGCAAGTCCCAGGTTTCGAGTACCCAGGTTGATTATGAGAGAGAAGATGTGACGTGCTGGTAGTTCCGGACGGCTGACAAGTAAGGATTTACCCAGGTTTGGCCCCTCATTGTGAGGTAAAGACCTACATCCTGCTTGTCTGATCTTGTATTGATTATGATATGAGATTACATGGTGGCCATGATGGTGATTGTGGTGGTGAGACGTGGTCTCGCTATGCTATGCGTGTATGTTGTGGCTAGTTGTCCCTCCTTCCCCCTTGGAGGTGCCCCTGCCTGGCTTTATATATGCAGCCAGACAGGGTTTACATGAGTCCTAGTAGACTACGTCTTCGAGTCCTTGTCTTGTGCCTCAAGAAATTGCTGGGTCGCCAGGTGGGCCTCCGTCTTGGGCCGTACCGGGTATGCCAATGATAGAGTGCCCGGAGGGTATATCCATGTCACTAGCCCCCGAGTGTCTGGTCGATTCGAAGTATCGAGTAGAGACTCATAACTGCATGTCGAGTAGGTGTAGTTGATGCGCCGAAAATGTTGATGACCATATGATGACTGTATTATCCAATCTTTGTGAGTTGAATCATTTATAAGAAATCCAGTATATGTATATGAAATCCAATAATAATAAATCCGGTGCAGGCTATAGAGAACCCGACTTTGATAAATCTGATGCGGGCTATAGAGAACCCGACTTTGATAAGTCCGTGCGGGCTATAGAAAACCCGACTTTGATAAATCCGTGCGGGCTATAGAGAACCCGACTTTGATAAATCCAATATGAGCTATAGAAAACCTAACTTTGATAAATCCAATATGAGAAATGATAACCCCAACTTTGATAAATCCAATATGAGCAATGAAAAATCCAACTTTGATAAATCCCATATGAACTATAGAAAATCCAACTTGATAAATCCAGTATGAGTAATGAAAAACCCGGTTTTGAGAAAAATCATTTGCATTCGAGCCAGCGGCGAGTGCCCTCCCGATGGGAGTAGTTGATGAAATGTGAGTCATCCAAGGAGTTGCAGGTGTATTTCACCCTCTGATTCTTTGCTCATTTTGCTATGTATTTTTTGAGTCGAGTTTATCTCGATTGTGCTTGCTGGTCGGTAATTCGTTGACTGATATTTTGCATGAATTTTGCTATGTATTTTTGAGTCGAGAATGCCTCGATTGTGCATGCTGAGTCGGTAATTCGTCGACTGATGTTTTGTTTATTTTGCCTAGGGATTATGACTTAGTAGGCCTGATTCACTCGCAAATCGAGCTCAGTTAACCGCACATTCGGGCGAAACCATACTAGCCTTCAATCAGATTCGAGTCCCCGGACTCGAAGCTGGAACACTTTTGAAGCTTTTTCCTAGGGATTATGACATAGTAGGCCTGATTCACTCGAAAATCGAGCTCAGTTAACCGCACATTCGGGCGAAACCATACTAGCCTTCAATCAGGTTCGAGTCCCCGGACTCGAAGCTGGAACATACTGGACATACTCGACTCAGGCCGTTGTAGGTCTTACTGAACCGACCTGCAGCATAACTTTGCGACCTAACGCGTCCGTCAGGATTTTCTTCATGTCTGTTGACATGGAAGGTTACAGGGCAAACACTGTTAGGAGCGGGCCCGGCCCAGCTCGACGAATCGGCGGGTCTTACCTTTGCACTGTGCATGCAACGTCCGAGGTATATATGCGGCGGACGCAATCTCAGGGGTTTGTGGATGAAATATGTATGAGGCTAGGTAGCTCAGTCGAATGGTCGTTCGGCTGCTCTTGTGTGTAACGATTGATTGATTTTGCTCGTAATGTCTATCGGGTGCGCGGCAGCGCTCCGATGGGAGTAGCCCCCGAGGCTATGTGTAACTATTTGTAGTTGGGCGTAGGCTCAATTTGCCTTCATTTTGCTGTTGTCGAATATTTTGTGAGTGCTCCAATCTTTGCGTCTGCTGGCTAAGATATTTGCCAGGTCCGTGGCACTCGAGCCAATGTTGAGTGCACTCCTAATTGTCGAGTGAGCTTCGATTGCTTGTTTTGGACAACTTAATATCTTTGATCGCAATTTTTATCGGGTGCGCGGCAGCGCTCCCGATGGGAGTAGCCCCCGAGATTATGCTTAATTGCTTGCAGTTGAGGATAATCTCAAAGCTTTGAATCTTTTTGCCGCAGTCAATAAAATTTTGATCCGCTCCTTGTCTATGAAACGGTCGAGTGACCAATTTGTCTCAGTTTGATTGCCACCTTCAAAATCGACGAGGCGGTCGGGTGACCGGCTTTGGCTTATTTGTTACGACCTGTGCGGCGCAGCCCCCGAGCATCGGGTGCGGCCAAGGTGAATATGTTATAACCTGCATGACGCAGCCCCGAGTGCTCGTGTGTGTCCGATGTTTGCGTATTTTCTTTGCGCGGCGCAGCCCCCGAGTGCGCGGGTGCGGCCAAGATTTTGCGAAGTTTGGGCCTGCGCGGCGCAGCCCCCGAGTGTTCGAGTGCGGCCAAGGCTTTGTGAAGTTTTGGTCTTGTGTGACGCGGCACCCGATGAAGTATTAGGTGCGGCCATGTCTTGCAATGTTTAGCCGAAAGAAGTCGATGCGGTGGACTAGAGTCGACGCGGCGGATGTTGTGCTGCGTGGTCAGTCGACGCGGCGGACCGTAGTCGACGCGGCGGATGTTGTGCTGCGTGGTCAGTCGACGCGGCGGATGTTATGTTGCGTGGTCAGTCGACGCGGCGGACCGTAGTCGACGTGGCGGATGTTATGCTGCGCGGTCAGTCGACGCGATGGACCGTAGTCGACGCGGCGGTTGTTATGTTGCGAAGTCAGTCGACGCAGCGGACCGGAGTCAACGCGGCGGATGTTGTGCCGCGTGGTCAGTCGACGCGGCAGAGTCGAGAAGCGCCAGCCTTCGAGTGTTGGATGCAACCAGAGCAGGTTTATAATTGAAAAAATAAAATATGAAACTGACTTAGCTGTTCATGAGCGATGGAAATCTGTAGACTGTTGTTGTTTGTCGTTGATGACGAAACGCCAGCCCCCGAGTATCGGAGGCGGAGTCGAGTATGTGGAGTCGAAGAAGTCACGGGTGTCGCCTTTTCGGGTATGTGGAGTCGACGACGGCACTCGAGTCGCCTGTCGAGTGCAGCGATGAAGTTGTTGACGTTGATGCGCCAGCTTCCGAGAGTATGTGTTGCCCTTCTAGGGAACGGGTTTTGTGTGCTGTAGTCATGATTGTATGGCCATCCGAATAGCGTGGTCGCACGGCGTTGAGCCGACAAGAGTTGATGTGACGGGCAAGTCGACGTAGACGGGGTCGTCGATGTGTAGCCGACGAAGAGACTGGAATCGATGAAGATGAAGACACTCGAGTTGCGTGTCGAGTACAGCGATAAACTTGTTGTCGTTGTTGACGTGGTGTTGCCGAGTCGCCGCGTGGCCGTCCATGTCCGTAGCGGAGCAGCCGAATATGCAGGTTTCGACTGGGCAGCCGCGCGGTCGTCTGTGTCCGTGGTCGACGCGGCAGCATGCATGACTCCATGGCTCCGAACGGGCATGCAATAAGACAAACATGCATGCATATGGATTAGGATAATAATCAATTGGATGAGTAATTAATAAGAGAGAGTAAATTGAATTAGCGTGGATGCATGAACTGGTTGCTAGCTTTTCTTCTGGGCACTCGATTGGATGATCGATCTGGTTCTTCCTGTCCTTGGTGCATGGGTGCAATCAGCACGCCGGCTGCGAAATCCATGCATGTGATGGATGCATGCGAATAGCCTTGTGGTCTCTTGCTTTGATCCTTGCCTTCGTGCGATGAGTAGTACTTTTTCGAGTAGGACTCGACTCTCCTTCGATTGATGGTAGCTGGCCTCAACGAGTAATTAGTACTATGCTGAATCGATCGGAGTAGCTGCCGTGCGTCCGCCGAGCTGATGTTGCTGGCTGCCAGCCTTGGCATGGAGTAGATCGGATCGGTGCGCGACTAGCGACGGAACGCCGCCGCGCGACGGCGCGAGCCAGATTGGATCGCGGAAGCTGTGCATACGGAACGCCGCCGCCGCGACAGTTGTTGTCGTAGATTGGATCGTGTGTGGCTAGGCACGGAACGCCGCCGCCACTCGACAAAGTCGTCGACTGTTTGATGATGGATTTGATCACGTCGCCTGCGATGTGACATAGATCGGAGTCGAAGGAGCACATGCTGCTGGCGATGCCGAGTTTGCACCAGGACTTCAGTAGTCAACGAGGTTTGCGCGCGCCGGGAGCCGACGAGGTCTGATTAGCGCTTAGATCGATTGATCCAGTATACTCATACGTGAGCAACTTTGGACGTTTCTCTCCTCCAGATGTATGCATCTCTTTTCTTTTTCTTGAATTTGCTTCCTCGGAATCCGTACTGCACATGGATTCGATTTGTCCACGCGATGTTATGCCTTGATTAGTACACTCGTCGGCAATTCCATGCAAGCACGCCGGCCTGATGTTTGCTTTGATGCTAGTACAGATCGGATGGCCTCCAGGTGACGGATCAGATCGTCAAGATCTTTTGTGTACGTGAAGCTAGCTCTTCGTGTTGGACCGATCGATTGATCGATCGTCTCGGCGACTTGCGAACATATCGAGCGATCAGCTTCTGTGGACGAGGCTTCTGTGTTTTGTCTGCCCGTGCGTCGTCATTTGGCGGCTGCCAGATTTGATCGCGGGAGCATACGTGCAGAACGCAGCCGCCGCCGCCAGATGCGATCTGGTCAACTTTTGTCTATGAAGATTTGTCGATGAGTATGATGGAGCCGCCGAAACCGCGATCCAGCACGCGTTCTCCCCACGGTGGGCGCCAATTGACGAGGTTTGCCCTCGGTAAGTCCCATGTTTCGAGTACCCAGGTTGATTATGAGAGAGAAGATGTGACGTGCTGGTAGTTCCGGACGGCTGACAAGTAAGGATTTACCCAGGTTCGGCCCCTCATTGTGAGGTAAAGACCTACATCCTGCTTGTCTGATCTTGTATTGATTATGATATGAGATTACATGGTAGCCATGATGGTGATTGTGGTGGTGAGACGTGGTCTCGCTATGCTATGCGTGTATGCTGTGGCTAGTTGTCCCTCCTTCCCCCCTTGGAGGTGCCCCTGCCTGGCTTTA
Source organism: Poa pratensis (assembly GCA_947311845.1). Classification (NCBI taxonomy): domain Eukaryota; kingdom Viridiplantae; phylum Streptophyta; class Magnoliopsida; order Poales; family Poaceae; genus Poa; species Poa pratensis. The sequence continues at coordinate 70,413,494 of CAMZMU010000128.1, read as the reverse complement.
TATATGCAGCCAGGCAGGGTTTACATGAGTCCTAGTAGACTACGTCTTCGAGTCCTTGTCTTGTGCCTCAAGAAATTGCTGGGTCGCCAGGTGGGCCTCCGTCTTGGGCCGTACCGGGTATGCCAATGATAGAGTGCCCAGAGGGTATATCCATGTCAGAGTTGGCAGAGCACTCTTTATTTGTCAGGCCAGAGGTGAAACCGGTGAGGCAACCGACCCGTCGTCTCTCAGACGACCGAAGACAAGTGGTGCTGGACGAGCTGGCTAAGTTGCTTGCAGCCGGGTTCATTATGGAGGTGCTGCACCCGGACTGGATATCCAATCCGGTCTTGGTGGAAAAGAAGAAAGACGAGCCAGCCGTGGTCAAGGTGTGGCGCATGTGCATTGACTTCACTAACCTCAACAAGGCGTGCCCGAAAGATCCGTTTCCATTACCTCGGATTGATCAAGTGATCGATTCCACTGCTGGTTGTGAACTGTTGTCTTTTATCGATGCGTACTCTGGTTTTCACCAGATACCACTGAACCCGAAGGATCAAATAAAGACTGCTTTTATTACCCCGTATGGGGCGTATTGCTATCGTGTCATGTGTTTTGGTCTGAGGAATGCCGGGGCAACTTATCAGAGGTGTATGCAGAAATGCCTGCACTCTCAAATGGGCAAAAATGTGCAAGTGTATGTCGATGATATGTCATCAAAACTAAGGAGAAACGTACTCTCCTCGAGGATCTCGAGGAGACATTTGTGAATTTGAGAAAATATCGGTTGAAGCTTAACCCGGACAAGTGCACCTTTGGTGTCCCGGCTGGAAAGTTGCTCGGATTCCTGGTGTCTAGCCGAGGTATCGAGGTTAACCCGGCCAAGATCCGAGCTATTGAGAACATGAAGTTACCGAAGTGTTTGAAAGATGTGCAGAATTCACAGGGTGCCTAGCCTCGTTGAGCCGATTTGTAGGTCGGCTAGGAGAAAAAGCCTTACCTTTGTACCAGCTCATGAAGAAAAGTACCGGGTTTACATGGACCCCGCAGGCCGACGTGGCGTTCAATGAGCTGAAAAAGATGTTGTCCACTGCCCCGGTGTTGGCGTCACCATTGCACAATGAGCCGATGTTACTTTACATTGCGGCCACAAACCGAGTTGTAAGTGTGGCAGTGGTGGTGGAGCGCGAAGAAGGTGGCAGGTCGGTGCAGAGACCGGTGTATTACTTGAGCGAGGTGATCTCTACCTCGAAGCAGAATTACCCTCACTACCAGAAGATGACGTATGGTGTTACCTGGCGGTCAAGAAGTTGAAGCATTATTTCCAGGAGCATCCCATGACGGTGGTGTGCGAAGCTCCAATCTCGGAGATCATCGGGTGCAAAGATGCAACTGGCCGAGTTGCCAAATGGGCGATTGAGGTGTCTCCATATGCACCACATTATGAGAGAAGAGATGCAATTAAATCCCAGGCGTTGCCGGACTTCTTTTGTGATTGGGCCGAGATGCAGTATGAGCCACCCAGGCCGGACTATAATTATTGGAAAATGCATTTTGATGGGTCCAAGACAAAGATCGGGCTGGGGGCTGGAATAGTCCTCACCTCGCCGAAGCGAGATCAGCTGAAATACGTGCTGCAGATTCATTTCTCAGCATCAAACAATGTGGCGGAGTATGAGGCCTTAATCCATGGCCTCAATGTGGCGAAGGAGATCGGTATCCGGCGTGTAGAGTGCTTCGGCGATTCCGACCTGGTGGTGCAACAATCTTCTGGAACTTGGGATGCTCTGGATGCCAACATGGCGTTATATCGGTTCCATGTGCAAAAGATATCCGGGTTCTTTGAAGGGTGTGAGTACAGGCATATACCTCGGCAGAAAATGATGCTGCCGACGTGTTGTCAAAGCTCGGTTCATCTAAAGAGGCAGTACCACCAGGGGTAGCCCTGAATCACTTGAGAACTCCTTCAATCAAACCTTCTCCTGAATCCGAATCTATTTTCATCCCGGCGGAGCAAGAGCCCGGACCTGTTCCAATGGAGGTAGACGTCGGGTGCGTTTGGTCGGACCCGGGGACTGCGTGGCAGAGCTCGGGGACTGCGCACCGAACCTCGGGGACTGCTCATCAAGACTCGGGGACTGGTCGCAGGATGGTGGAGGAAATAATGGAGGAGATTATGGTGGCCGAACCAATGGAGGTGGACGAGAATTTTTTCCTTTGCACCCAGTGCCGGAGTGGGCGGAGCAAATCATGAAGTTCATAACGGAGGGAAGCTTGCCAAGTGACACAACCGAGGCTAGGAGAATCCAAAGGAGGGCAAAGGCGTACACCATCATCAACAAGGAGCTCTATAAAAGAAGCGTAACCGAGGTGTTGCAACGGTGTGTCGAGCCAGCTGAAGGCAAGGAGATGCTTTTGGAGATCCACCAAGGAGAGTGTGGTCATCATTGCAGCACAAGAGCTCTGGTGGCCAAGGTGTTCAGGCATGGGTTCTATTGGCCCACTGCTCTTGCTGATGCAGAGGCCATAGTCCGGAGATGTGAAGGATGCCAAAGGTTTGCCAAGCAAACGCATATGCCAGCCTCGGCGCTCAAAACAATTCCTATCACTTGGCCGTTTGCGGTATGGTGTTTGGATATGGTGGGAGAGTTCAAACCAGCCCGAGGTAACATGACGCACATACTGGTGATGGTGGACAAGTTCACCAAGTGGATCGAGGTGAAACCAATCCGGAAGTTGGATGGTCATTCAGCAGTGACTTTTTTGAAGGAGATCATTCTGCGATATGGGTACCCCCATAGCATTATCTCGGACAACGGCACGAACTTTGCTGTTGGAGAATTTGCTCGGTTTTGCATGAACAAGGGAATCCGGCTGGACATAGCCTCGGTGGCACACCCGGAGTCTAATGGACAAGTGGAAAGATCAAATGCTCTAGTGTTGGCCGGCATCAAGGCTCGGCTCATTGAACCACTGCTGAAAACGCCGGGGTGTTGGATAGATGAGATACCAGCAGTACTGTGGGGTCTAAGGACCACGCCAAATCGATCAACTGGCTATACGCCATTTTTTATGGTCTATGGGGCAGAAGCTATGCTACCCACTGACATCGAATATGATGCGCCCAGAGTGGCAATGTACACTGAAGCCGAGGCAAAAGAGGCTCGGGAGGATGCAGTAGATCTGCTTGAGGAAGCTAGAGAATTGGCCTCATCTCGGTCAGCAATATACCAACAAGGTCTCCGACGTTATCATAGCCGGAGTATCAACCCTCGTGTGTTTCACGAGGGAGATTTGGTGCTGAGGCTGGTGCAGCGCAAGAAAGGTCGGCACAAGTTGTCACCTCCATGGGAGGGACCGTTCATTGTGAGCCGAGCTCTGCTCAATGATTCTACTATCTAATAGATGCGCAGGAACCAAGGAAGATGGGCTGGACAACCCCGGATCAGAGGTCAGGCGACCATGGAATATAGCTCTACTCCGACCTTTCTACTCATGAAGGGCGCAATGTATGTGCCTCGGTTAATCCTTAATGAAATGTCGGCACTCCGAGGTTGAAGCTCGGGGACTGCCTCGCTCTTGTGCTTGTGTTTTTTCTGTTTGTCAATTTCGTTCATATGCCGAACTATTTTGAACCTCGTCTCAAACTTCAAGTAATGTATGCTGTGTAACTAATCTTGTGACTCGACTGACGAACGCCGAAATGGTAGTCAAGAGCAAAGATGAAAAAACGTGGGAAACATGAAAATGGACTCGGGGACTCGGTCCAAAAATATAGTTCGGCATGTGTCGTTTACTAACCCCTGTCTTTACCTTTCGTTTATGTCGGATGATTTTGAAACACACCTCGACATTTGCTAAGTACTGTATGCTATAAACACAATCTTGTGACTCGACTGTCGAACGCCAAAATGGTAGACAAGAGCAAAGAATGCCAAGTATAGTAAACACGAAAGTGAACTCGGGGACTCGTTCCAAAAGGGTTCGGCATAAATTCTTAGAAAAGCATGGTTCGGATAGCAAGATAATAGTACTGGTAGCAAGGCAAACTACTTAAGGTCTGTTACATCTGCACCCGGCATACCGGGGATTTAATGTTTTTCTGAGACAAGTTCAGGCCTCGGAACCAGAGACCTCGGTCGGAAGTTGTGGTAGTGGGGACCTCGGAAGCAGGAGCCTCGGGCGCAGAGCCTCGGGCGCAGGAACAACCTCGGGCGCAGGACCTCGGGCGCAGGAACAACCTCGGTCGCGGAAGCAACCTCGGTTGTTGGAGTGGATGCCGGGGTGTCCGTCACGTCGGGGGAGATCACCTCGGTGGCTACGGCTTTGCCGGACTTGCCCTTGGAGTTCGGAGGTTCATCGAAGCTGAAGTCATCATCAGAGCCTTCAGCCACCTCGGTTGTTTTGCCGGCCTTGCCCTTGGAGCTCTCAGGCTCGTCAAAGTCAATTTCCTCGCCGTCAGAACTTTCTTCACCGGACTCTGCTTCCTCGTCCGAGCTCTCTTCATCCTCAGAATAGAGGCGCCCTTCATCAAAGGTCCGGGTTTGCATAACTAGCAAAGAGGTCGGCTGCTGCTTGGCGTTTCGCAATGCCATCAGGGGTGGAGTTCCAAGGAGAGCCCCTGCGCAGGGAGGTAACCGTGTGGATCTCAACAGATTCATACCAGGACAGCACGAACACCAGGGCCTTGTCCGCTCCAGCCCGAGCTGATGAGCATCTCCACTCCCGAAGTCTAGCCTCGGCTCCTTTCAGCTTCGTGGCGAGCTCGTCGATGCAAGTGGGAGTCTTGACCTTGGGCCAGAGGGCACGGTGGACCTCGATGGCAGCATCAACCAGCTTGGTTCCAATGGCCCTGAGCGGCCTGATCCGAGCATTAAGGGCGACAAGGTGGTCCTGGATATCCCAGCTTTCGCTGAGGGTTTCTGTCTCAGCCCTCTTTGCCCGAGCTGCTTGAACTTCACGGATAGCTTTGTCCTTGGAGTGCTCAAAGTTCTCTGAAGAAGACAAAAAGGCTGTCGCTGAAATAAGGCATACGGTGGCACGGGGTGTAGGTCGGCAGAAAATAAGGAAATGAGGAAAAGAAACTTACTGTCCATTTGGTGATTAATCCGAGTGAGCTCGGACAACCAGATCTTCGATATAGCTCGGAGGGCAATAAGCTCGGTTTCGGCCGAGGTGGCGCGGTTCTCCAGGGTCTTGGCAAGCTCTTGATGCTGTTCGGCGGCCTGGTCTTTGACCTTCATAGCATCCTCCACAGCAGTTTTGGCTTCATTAGCCCGGTTCAGCTCTTGTTGCAGCCGAGCTATTTCATCTTCGGCTGTCTTCAACTTGGAGGCGAAATCTTTGTCGCTCTGCTCCTTTGCGGATAGAAGAGTCCGGTGAGACTTCTTCAGTCTGTTGTGATCCAGCAGGAGGTTCTTGAAGATCTTTGTCCAAGCATTGTTGCACTCCTGAAAAAATAGAGAGATCAGTTCGAAGAAACCCGAGGTCTTTTTAGCACCCGAGGCCCAATTGAGTCCCGGGGACTCGGCGTTGACCTCGGGGACTCAGCATGGGAAAAATGACAAGTTTTTGAGATTCAAGCCGAGCAATTCTAACTCGGTGGAGTGTCAATTGCTCAACCCGAATCTCGGGGACTGGGATAGTGTATGTTTGTAATTTGGTTTCAAAGGAAGAAAGAGAGTTGCGTAAAGAAACTTACCGAGGCCTTCTTGCTGCAATCGAGGACGATAGTCTGCATGCTGTAGATGGACTGGAGCACGGCGCTAGGTCTGTAACATCCCAAATCTATAATAAGAGTAAATAAGACCCAAAATTCAGAACCAACAAAAACTTTTTGAATTATTTCACAAATGATTGTGTTTTCCCTTATATTGTTCTGTTTGATCTTGTGTGACTTTATTGTTGATGATTGTTTGACTAGTAAGTGTCAACCCAAGAAATCAACCTAAGTAAAAATATATCTAAAACTCTGGTGATCATGTTATGACAAGAATATACTCCATATATCTTTTCCATTCTTATGTTGGCCAAAAGTCTATTCCAAAAATGATTTGGTTTTAGCAGCAAATAAAATACCCACTCTTGAGAAGATAAAAGTATTTCCAAAATTACATGTTTCTAAAATATGGAGATTCACATGTTATCTCCCATCTATTCTTCAACCTTGATATTTTACAATTCTTATTTTATAACCTCCTATGTTTCATTCCATTTTTTTTAAAAGAAACATTAGTGGGAAATATATTACCCCACATATTTCCATTCTCAAATCTTTTGAAAAACTATTCAATTATGAGTTGAGCCATTTCCTAAACTTCATCTTGTCATAATTAAGTATGATCATTTTTAAGGTAGTAGTGTTGATCATGAAAAGTGTGGCATGATTAATTTGTATGAATTGAGTTGTGTGGTTGATATTGTGTGTTGTTAATGTTGTTGTGATGCTGATCTTGGTTTGGTTGTTTGCTTGTGAGGATGATTCCTCAGGTAACCCTCAAATCAAATCTTGGTTACAAGAAATGATCCTATTAAAAATTTCCTCTCTATCTATTCCTCTATTCTCTGAAAACAATTATATTTTCTTTATCAAAATTCCAGGAGTGAGGTGAACTAATAATCATCCCCACTTCATATCACTCCCTCTCAAGTAAACCTACTATTCGATTTAAAACAAACCCCTCTTTTCATTTACAAAAAAAAAAAGGAAATGAAGGTCATGAGTTAAAAATGATCTTCATAAATAATTTCCCTCCCAAATTCTCTATTTTCCTTAAAACAAATGTTTTCTCTGTGAAAATAAAACTTATTTGAAGTTATACTATTTGTCAAAGAAGTTCCCAAAAGTTCAAAACCATATTTTATCACTGGTTTTAAATATTAAAAGAGTATCAAATTATTAATTTCCAAAAATGATTTATTTAAACTCTATGAACAAATTTTGCACAAAACATTTTATTTTCAAAAAAACCAATTTTTGTGGAGCCTCTACATGTATATGGGAGGCTACCCAAATATTTTCAGAATTTTTAAAAATGTATAAAGGCCTCAATTAAATCCCAGAAACCCTACTGGTTTTGAAAAGGAATTAAAAAGAAATGGGCAAGGACCTATCTGTGAGAGCAGAAAGGAATTCAGGGGGCGTTTTGCAAATCCGTCATTGACCTCCTGTAGCTGACGGCGCCCGACGCAGCGTCCTGCTGCCGTGCTCGCCGCGCCGCCGTGCTCCCTCCTGCCAGTCACCGAGCCCCACGCCGCCGTGCTCCTCACGCCGCGCCCTGCTGCTCGACAAGAGGGACTCCTCCCGCACGACTCCTCTGCCACCATCTGCTCCCTGCTCCTCTGCCTCCACCTCCCTCCCGCACGCCACCGTGGCCCTCCCTCCTTGCCCTGGGAGGAGATAAGAGCACCACCCCACGCCACCACTCTGCTCCCCCATCCTCACTTCGCCCTCTCCCACTCTCTCGCTCTCTCCCCACTTCCCCTTTTCTCCTCACCACGATTTGAACAACGGCCGAAGCCGCCGACGCGCCTCGCCGGCGATAGCGAGCTCCCCATCCAAATCCCAGACCCCCAGCAGCTTCGTCGTGTCCTACTCTCCCTCCCTGCGCGAATAATCGGAGAACGGAGCAAGGGATCGTCCCCGTCGAGCTATCCCCTTCCGCTCCGGCCGCCGATGTGTTGAGCAAGCTCACGGGTGGTGCCGTCCACCATTTCCCGTCATTGTTGTGCCTCTGTGCTCCCCGTCTTCTGCTCTCTCTTATGAGCCCTTTCTTTGCCCAGGAAACGCCGGAATCGCCGACGCTGCCGTCCTCGCCGGAGCCCCTGCTCTGTCTCGCCGCCTCGGCGTGTCGAGGAAGAAGGAGAGGCCCGTACCCCTTCGCTCGCGCTCGTGGGCCGCGAGATGGGCCACTCCCTGCGCTGCACAGCCCTGATCCAGCAGATCCAGCCCGCTAACCTTTTTTTTAGGTGGTTTATTCTATTTCCTTATAGATCTATTTCTGGCCCTTCAGTTTAAATCGATTTAAAATAGCTCACATGCATTTTTGGCCAAACCAAAAATCATGGAGGTACCTCAACATGTTTTTAACCAGATCCAAGTGGTAGATCCACTTTTGGACAAATACTTCTAGATAAATAAAATGGAAGGCAAAAACACTGGTTTTCACCAAAAACTCAATAACTATTTTTCTAGGATAGCCAAAAATGCAAACTCAACTGTTTTGAAAAGCCCTGAGTGTTACCTAGCAGTAGCATTTGGCCTCTTGTGCAAATGATGTTCCTAAACAAAATGGCATCCACTTTGGTTTGTGACCAGTGCGCTCTTCTAGGATTTTTGTAAATTAATTGGTGATAGATTTTGATGTGAATCCAATTGTGTAGCCTTCTGTATGACTAGGAGTACCTAATCCTAGATTGGTATGATTTTTAGAGCTGTATTTTATTTTTGGTGTGCATAGCTAGTTTTAATGCTTTCCTGTGAAATCTTGGATTTAGTTTTATTTAAGTTTGTGGAATGTGTTAATGTTTTATTTGTGATTACTAGCATGCATAGGTTCTGTACTCTTTGTTATGAGTGTGTTATCCCTTATAATTAGCATGTTAGGAAAAAGTTTAGTGTTGCATGTGTTCGTTAGGAAATAATATCACTAGTGTGAATATTTCCTAGAATATCCCTAGTGTTTAGGAATTGTCTGTGCATGAAATTCTTTGAGTGGTTTGGTTTTTGGAAACATTGCTTCAACATCAGTAGCATTTCATGGCTACTGATATTGTAGCATGTCACCCCTTGTTACCTATTGTTTGATCCTTAGCAAAGCATGTTTAGTTGGGGGAATAGTTATAATTATTTAGGACTCACTAGCACGAGTAGCCTTATGTTGTGTTGTTGTTTTAGTAAGCTTCCTATTGTAGCCAGAGGATATTTAACCTCTTAATGCCTTGTTATGGTAGTGGAACACCCACTGATTCCATTGCATATTGATTGAAGAATAAGTTTCTCAATCATAAGCATAGTTCCGATAGCCTTTTATCTACTGGGTGTGAGTGGTGGTTTTCTCTGTTGAAAATTGAGTGGTTGTGTTGTAGTGAAGTACTTCCTGTTTAGATAAAATGCTTGCTGTTCACCCTTGCTTGAGATAGCTTTGTGATCTAGGCACCTAGCATGCACTAGTCTAAGGCCCTTATAAGCTTAGATCCTAGTTTGTTGCTTGAATAATTGGTTTGATGCTTGTGGTTGTTATCTGTCTGTGCACCACTTGTGATTCTGTTTGGTGTATTGATTGTTGTTTATTTCCCTGTTTGCGACGCTAGATAATAACGCTACCGGAGTGGTTTTCGGAGAGATTTGATCGAGGAAGGATTGGATTTTTATTATATTGATCAACGAAGAGAAGTCCAGGGACATTTTGCTGAAACCAGGCAAGCTACTTCACTGAGCTTGCATCTATATACATCTATTTTGATTTACCTGTTTTACTTATAAAGAGCATAAATGATTTCTGTGGTGTCTGCCACGAAAGCGATGATTTTGAAAACCCTTTTCCAAAATTACAAGTATATTGTTGAGGCACCCGATATAGAGGTGTTAGCGGTATACAATGATTTCTAAATGAACTTGTTTTACTCAAAAGCCTTCTATGAAAATCCTTTTGGTGGGATTACAAACCACCCTAGTTTTGATTAAAAGTATTTTGCGATGAAAATTGGAAATGATTGTGAAAACCTTTTTAAAAGTTTGTGAAAAACTATGTTGCCACCCTATGTAGAAAAATAAGGTAGTTATCTACAACTATAGGATGGGAAAATCATTGTTTATTCAAAACTCTTTTTAAAAAAAAATACTTGGATGGAGTTGAAGTACCGAAAGGTCGGTATGAAGGTGAAGAAGCAGAGTCCGGTGTTGTTTTGGAAGGAAAAATGCACATTGTGTCCTGGTACTTACTGAACAACCAATAATCTGTGCGACCACATTTACCCCCATATGGAAAGGGCGTAGTCATATAATTTGCTCGTGTTAGTACTGGATGCCTCAATAACGAGGATGACCTCGTTCCATGAGGGGATGGTCTGAGGACCTACCCCCTGACCTGGGTCCTCTTCATTGTTGTCTACCGGAAGCCGGTATGGATGTGTCGGAGGAAGAGGATTGAAGGGCTCCCTTGGGTCCGCCGGGCAGAACTACGAGTCCCCACACTTAGTTTCTGAGGATTTGAGTGTCGGTGGAAAGTGTCGTAGCGGCAGGGTCCTATACTAGCATGAGCAAAGGACAGGCTATGGCCGGGAACTCAACTTCGCATACCTCCGGTATGGCGGGACGTGGCTGACACGATGAGTGACCGGATGGGTGTGGGTAAAGCGTACTACCTCTGCAGAGGGTAAAAACTATTCGAATAGCCGAGTCCTCGGATATGGACAGTTGGGAAGAACTGCTAAGGCCATGTGCAAAGTTTTGGAAACTCTGGATTGTGTTGAGGAAATTGACTTGGAAAGGGTATTTCCCACCGGTACCAATGAGTTGGTACGGGGTGGTGATGGGTTTGGAACTATGGGCAGAGTGTGGTTGAATGCCGGAGGAGTTCCGGAGAAACCGCTGAAATGGTGTTTTCTTAAGGATAGTTATAAACCTCTTCTCACCCCCCCCTTTTTAGTAAAAAGATTTTTGAGAGTTTTTCAAATAAAAGTTTTTAAGAAATAAAAACTAGTGCTTACTCAAGTTGGGGTAGTTTGCGAGTACAATCAAATGTACTCATATTGGTTTCGTCCCTGGCTATTGTCTTAGCCAGATTTTAAAGAGGAGCAGTTCGACGAAGAGGAGTTCACTGGCGTCTTTGCGAACTAGGGCGCTTCCCAGTCAGCTGCCTGTAGGGTAAAGGCGAATGACTTGGGCTCCACGTTGTTTGGTGATTTCCGCTGCATGTACCTGTTGAAGCTGATCACTTCAATCGCGTAAGTATATTTAATCGGTATTTATGGATGTCCTGTGATGCCAATTCGAGTTATGTGCAACAACAGACTGATCATGGGGTTGTTGCAGGAAACATAACGAGTATCTCGGATAGTTAATCCGGGGTCCTCACAGACTTGGTATCAGAGCCATCCTGACTGTAACAGACCTTAGTTAGCATGGACGTTAGTTAGGAAAGAAAGTATTTTGTTAAAAATATATTAATACCAAAAATATATCTTTATCCAGGGAAGTCCAAAAATGACTTCCAATACTTCTCATCTTCTCAAATATTTCAAAGTCTTACCCCGCCAATTTAAGATTTTCCAAGGATTTCTCTACTTACTCTTACCCGTTCAAAATACTTGACGATGAACCCAAGTGAGACCTAATTAGCTAGCACCTACAAGAAGAAGCTTCCATCTCGAATATTCAACATTCAACATCAAGGTGGTGGACTTGCAAATGCCAAGATCGTCGACCCCAACAAAGCAAGAGACCTCCGAAGACCTCAGCTCAACCTCAGCAATTCTACTCAAGTGGCTACTTCGACAATCCCAGTTTCTCCAGCTAAAGACTAAGGCGACGAAATGAAGATTTCAGCACCCCTGTTTAACCAAGACCCATAGGAAAAACATATGATAGGAACCTTGGTTGTTTCACCCCTATTACCACGCGTACTAGACATCCGTTGGTACTAGACGTACCTTGTGTGCACCTTGCTTGTGTGTACTCTGCTTGTGTGTTGTTTGTGAGATGGAAAAAGAGTTTTACAAAAAGAAAAGTTTAGTTTCCTTTTTGCCACCTAAGTGCACCTTGTTACGGATGTAAACCCGCCTAGGAAAATCTTTCTAAAATATTTTCCCTCTATCTAAATCATCTCCCAAAAAGAGCTGACAGTTCCTAAGATACAAAAGACCCCCGATCTTTAACCAAGCAGCCTGAGGTTTTGTATCCTTTCAAAAGTCCGACCTAGAAAACCCTCCAGAAAATTTTGACCTAGTAAGAGGAACAAGATACCGAATACTCTCTACTTCAACCTTGAGGCCCAAGACTCTACGACCTTCTGCAAGACGGATAGCGGCCTTCATACGTCGTTTTGAGCAACCACATCAAGCTATCGAGAAGGATGAAGATTCAAGACCCGACGTTCGATGACACTAGTTGGATTCTGTCAGACTAACAAAAGATTATGAAAGCTAACATAACTAACATAATTGATCTAACTTTAAATCTCTCATCTAACCAAGTTTTGCAAAGCTACTAACTGCTTTTTCTAGACAAAGGAAATAGGTGCCATAGGACGACTCAAAACTATTTGGTAGAAAGGAGAACTTTAGGAGGATATACAAGTGTTGAACTATGAGATTATTAGTTAAAAGGGTCCCTTAAGAATCTAGTTGAGGAGATCAGAACTTGTTGGATGATATTGGTAATATCAAAAAAAATTGGGGTTTAGAATAGAAGTGAAAACTTGGAGTGGATCGATAAATTAATTGGATTTGGACAAATGATATATCTGAATTATGCTTTGGGGCTAACCAGTTGTGGTCCCCAACCATTGGTGGTTATCTGGAGCTAGAAGATGTGACCCTTGATTTAAGGTTTAGAAATAAAGGTGAAAGTTCTTGGATTTTTAGGAAGCACTTGCTGATAAAAGGATAATTGGATTGGTTAGAAGCAAGTAGATTAAGAAAAATACTCCGGTGTGGAAATGTCTAGGGTGATTCTTGGCGCAAATGACCCTTGCAATAAACTCTTATGGAATTATGGGAAGTGATCAAGGATGAGTTAGCAAATGAGCAGATCGTTGTATGCAAGAAATAATTAGTGGAGGATAAATGAATGCTTATCGGATTCTAGGAGTCAATATGACTTGGTCTAGTAGCCAGACATTCTAGGTGACAGTAGTTTTCAGAGCTTGTCACGCTCTGTTTGGATTATTCTTAGAAAAAAATCAGTTATCTTTGATTACGAGATCAAGGCCCCAAAAGTGTTGAGATAAAATCTGAATTTGGTTAGAAAGTGGGTCAATTCTTGATGATATGATCACATGATTGTCGGATGCTTTATTTAGTTTTGATGATATGGTCGTAGGAAAATGACAACCGACGGAGTCAGACAATTCGAGATATGCCTATCTGGAGAGAAAAATCAATCAGGAAATGATAGGTGGAGCACAATGATTTAGTGATAAAAAGGCAATGGGAAGAATATGCCTAAAAAGATTTGATGGGTACCCGATAGATTGAACTATACCATGATAAAGAGTTTATGCCCAAGGAAGATGAGGGTGGATTAATAATTTTAGCTTGAGCAAGGACCATGTTTTAAATTAACTGATTGATAGTAGTGGCCTTACCAGAAATATTGGAATGGTATTTTGAAAAAAATCGAGAATTAGAGACCTAGGTAAAGTTGATCGTTCAGGATCATAGGTATAATAAGTTTGATGTCTAAGGTATGGCACCCAACTCCCTTGAAAACTAACATAAGCCCCTCAACCATAAAGTTTTCCCGAAGACCCTAACTATTTTGGAGCACTCTAGCTTACTTATGAAGACACCTGCGAAGCTGTGTGAAGACCCGGAACCAAAGAAGCAATCTACCAGACGATCTTTGAGTATTTGGAAACTCTTATGTCAGAATCTACTATTCTTAACCTCTCTAGAAATAGTGCGATCCTCCAATGTTCGGGTTATATAGAAGTAGTTTGGTAACAAGCCTCATGAACTTGTTAGCAACTCACTTTTGTATGCTCAAACAATGGAGTGTCATACACAAATAATCGGAACATCAGATAATTCAGTACATCTCAGCCTCTGGGAAATGAAAAGTGATTTGATGACAAGACTAGCTACCTTGTTACCAAATTCTTCTTGTATGACTAAGGCAATTTGATGTCATAGAAGACACCCACATTCTTATACAACTAACCAATAGACGGCCTCGCAACATCAAGCTGTCAAGATCTCACCTGGCAACCTTACCGAAGAAGCAACGACCTCGGAAGAGAAGTCAAGCCCAAAACCCGTGCCCTCAAAACTCCCCGGCACCCCCGGGCAAATCTCGAGGACGAGATTTATTTTAAGGGGGGAAGGATCTGTAACATCCCAAATCTATAATAAGAGTAAATAAGACCCAAAATTCAGAACCAACAAAAACTTTTTGAATTATTTCACAAATGATTGTGTTTTCCCTTATATTGTTCTGTTTGATCTTGTGTGACTTTATTGTTGATGATTGTTTGACTAGTAAGTGTCAACCCAAGAAATCAACCTAAGTAAAAATATATCTAAAACTCTGGTGATCATGTTATGACAAGAATATACTCCATATATCTTTTCCATTCTTATGTTGGCCAAAAGTCTATTCCAAAAATGATTTGGTTTTAGCAGCAAATAAAATACCCACTCTTGAGAAGATAAAAGTATTTCCAAAATTACATGTTTCTAAAATATGGAGATTCACATGTTATCTCCCATCTATTCTTCAACCTTGATATTTTACAATTCTTATTTTATAACCTCCTATGTTTCATTCCATTTTTTTTAAAAGAAACATTAGTGGGAAATATATTACCCCACATATTTCCATTCTCAAATCTTTTGAAAAACTATTCAATTATGAGTTGAGCCATTTCCTAAACTTCATCTTGTCATAATTAAGTATGATCATTTTTAAGGTAGTAGTGTTGATCATGAAAAGTGTGGCATGATTAATTTGTATGAATTGAGTTGTGTGGTTGATATTGTGTGTTGTTAATGTTGTTGTGATGCTGATCTTGGTTTGGTTGTTTGCTTGTGAGGATGATTCCTCAGGTAACCCTCAAATCAAATCTTGGTTACAAGAAATGATCCTATTAAAAATTTCCTCTCTATCTATTCCTCTATTCTCTGAAAACAATTATATTTTCTTTATCAAAATTCCAGGAGTGAGGTGAACTAATAATCATCCCCACTTCATATCACTCCCTCTCAAGTAAACCTACTATTCGATTTAAAACAAACCCCTCTTTTCATTTACAAAAAAAAAAGGAAATGAAGGTCATGAGTTAAAAATGATCTTCATAAATAATTTCCCTCCCAAATTCTCTATTTTCCTTAAAACAAATGTTTTCTCTGTGAAAATAAAACTTATTTGAAGTTATACTATTTGTCAAAGAAGTTCCCAAAAGTTCAAAACCATATTTTATCACTGGTTTTAAATATTAAAAGAGTATCAAATTATTAATTTCCAAAAATGATTTATTTAAACTCTATGAACAAATTTTGCACAAAACATTTTATTTTCAAAAAAACCAATTTTTGTGGAGCCTCTACATGTATATGGGAGGCTACCCAAATATTTTCAGAATTTTTAAAAATGTATAAAGGCCTCAATTAAATCCCAGAAACCCTACTGGTTTTGAAAAGGAATTAAAAAGAAATGGGCAAGGACCTATCTGTGAGAGCAGAAAGGAATTCAGGGGGCGTTTTGCAAATCCGTCATTGACCTCCTGTAGCTGACGGCGCCCGACGCAGCGTCCTGCTGCCGTGCTCGCCGCGCCGCCGTGCTCCCTCCTGCCAGTCACCGAGCCCCACGCCGCCGTGCTCCTCACGCCGCGCCCTGCTGCTCGACAAGAGGGACTCCTCCCGCACGACTCCTCTGCCACCATCTGCTCCCTGCTCCTCTGCCTCCACCTCCCTCCCGCACGCCACCGTGGCCCTCCCTCCTTGCCCTGGGAGGAGATAAGAGCACCACCCCACGCCACCACTCTGCTCCCCCATCCTCACTTCGCCCTCTCCCACTCTCTCGCTCTCTCCCCACTTCCCCTTTTCTCCTCACCACGATTTGAACAACGGCCGAAGCCGCCGACGCGCCTCGCCGGCGATAGCGAGCTCCCCATCCAAATCCCAGACCCCCAGCAGCTTCGTCGTGTCCTACTCTCCCTCCCTGCGCGAATAATCGGAGAACGGAGCAAGGGATCGTCCCCGTCGAGCTATCCCCTTCCGCTCCGGCCGCCGATGTGTTGAGCAAGCTCACGGGTGGTGCCGTCCACCATTTCCCGTCATTGTTGTGCCTCTGTGCTCCCCGTCTTCTGCTCTCTCTTATGAGCCCTTTCTTTGCCCAGGAAACGCCGGAATCGCCGACGCTGCCGTCCTCGCCGGAGCCCCTGCTCTGTCTCGCCGCCTCGGCGTGTCGAGGAAGAAGGAGAGGCCCGTACCCCTTCGCTCGCGCTCGTGGGCCGCGAGATGGGCCACTCCCTGCGCTGCACAGCCCTGATCCAGCAGATCCAGCCCGCTAACCTTTTTTTTAGGTGGTTTATTCTATTTCCTTATAGATCTATTTCTGGCCCTTCAGTTTAAATCGATTTAAAATAGCTCACATGCATTTTTGGCCAAACCAAAAATCATGGAGGTACCTCAACATGTTTTTAACCAGATCCAAGTGGTAGATCCACTTTTGGACAAATACTTCTAGATAAATAAAATGGAAGGCAAAAACACTGGTTTTCACCAAAAACTCAATAACTATTTTTCTAGGATAGCCAAAAATGCAAACTCAACTGTTTTGAAAAGCCCTGAGTGTTACCTAGCAGTAGCATTTGGCCTCTTGTGCAAATGATGTTCCTAAACAAAATGGCATCCACTTTGGTTTGTGACCAGTGCGCTCTTCTAGGATTTTTGTAAATTAATTGGTGATAGATTTTGATGTGAATCCAATTGTGTAGCCTTCTGTATGACTAGGAGTACCTAATCCTAGATTGGTATGATTTTTAGAGCTGTATTTTATTTTTGGTGTGCATAGCTAGTTTTAATGCTTTCCTGTGAAATCTTGGATTTAGTTTTATTTAAGTTTGTGGAATGTGTTAATGTTTTATTTGTGATTACTAGCATGCATAGGTTCTGTACTCTTTGTTATGAGTGTGTTATCCCTTATAATTAGCATGTTAGGAAAAAGTTTAGTGTTGCATGTGTTCGTTAGGAAATAATATCACTAGTGTGAATATTTCCTAGAATATCCCTAGTGTTTAGGAATTGTCTGTGCATGAAATTCTTTGAGTGGTTTGGTTTTTGGAAACATTGCTTCAACATCAGTAGCATTTCATGGCTACTGATATTGTAGCATGTCACCCCTTGTTACCTATTGTTTGATCCTTAGCAAAGCATGTTTAGTTGGGGGAATAGTTATAATTATTTAGGACTCACTAGCACGAGTAGCCTTATGTTGTGTTGTTGTTTTAGTAAGCTTCCTATTGTAGCCAGAGGATATTTAACCTCTTAATGCCTTGTTATGGTAGTGGAACACCCACTGATTCCATTGCATATTGATTGAAGAATAAGTTTCTCAATCATAAGCATAGTTCCGATAGCCTTTTATCTACTGGGTGTGAGTGGTGGTTTTCTCTGTTGAAAATTGAGTGGTTGTGTTGTAGTGAAGTACTTCCTGTTTAGATAAAATGCTTGCTGTTCACCCTTGCTTGAGATAGCTTTGTGATCTAGGCACCTAGCATGCACTAGTCTAAGGCCCTTATAAGCTTAGATCCTAGTTTGTTGCGTGAATAATTGGTTTGATGCTTGTGGTTGTTATCTGTCTGTGCACCACTTGTGATTCTGTTTGGTGTATTGATTGTTGTTTATTTCCCTGTTTGCGACGCTAGATAATAACGCTACCGGAGTGGTTTTCGGAGAGATTTGATCGAGGAAGGATTGGATTTTTATTATATTGATCAACGAAGAGAAGTCCAGGGACATTTTGCTGAAACCAGGCAAGCTACTTCACTGAGCTTGCATCTATATACATCTATTTTGATTTACCTGTTTTACTTATAAAGAGCATAAATGATTTCTGTGGTGTCTGCCACGAAAGCGATGATTTTGAAAACCCTTTTCCAAAATTACAATTATATTGTTGAGGCACCCGATATAGAGGTGTTAGCGGTATACAATGATTTCTAAATGAACTTGTTTTACTCAAAAGCCTTCTATGAAAATCCTTTTGGTGGGATTACAAACCACCCTAGTTTTGATTAAAAGTATTTTGCGATGAAAATTGGAAATGATTGTGAAAACCTTTTTAAAAGTTTGTGAAAAACTATGTTGCCACCCTATGTAGAAAAATAAGGTAGTTATCTACAACTATAGGATGGGAAAATCATTGTTTATTCAAAACTCTTTTAAAAAAAAAATACTTGGATGGAGTTGAAGTACCGAAAGGTCGGTATGAAGGTGAAGAAGCAGAGTCCGGTGTTGTTTTGGAAGGAAAAATGCACATTGTGTCCTGGTACTTACTGAACAACCAATAATCCGTGCGACCACATTTACCCCCATATGGAAAAGGGCGTAGTCATATAATTTGCTCGTGTTAGTACTGGATGCCTCAATAACGAGGATGACCTCGTTCCATGAGGGGATGGTCTGAGGACCTACCCCCTGACCTGGGTCCTCTTCATTGTTGTCTACCGGAAGCCGGTATGGATGTGTCGGAGGAAGAGGATTGAAGGGCTCCCTTGGGTCCGCCGGGCAGAACTACGAGTCCCCACACTTAGTTTCTGAGGATTTGAGTGTCGGTGGAAAGTGTCGTAGCGGCAGGGTCCTATACTAGCATGAGCAAAGGACAGGCTATGGCCGGGAACTCAACTTCGCATACCTCCGGTATGGCGGGACGTGGCTGACACGATGAGTGACCGGATGGGTGTGGGTAAAGCGTACTACCTCTGCAGAGGGTAAAAACTATTCGAATAGCCGAGTCCTCGGATATGGACAGTTGGGAAGAACTGCTAAGGCCATGTGCAAAGTTTTGGAAACTCTGGATTGTGTTGAGGAAATTGACTTGGAAAGGGTATTTCCCACCGGTACCAATGAGTTGGTACGGGGTGGTGATGGGTTTGGAACTATGGGCAGAGTGTGGTTGAATGCCGGAGGAGTTCCGGAGAAACCGCTGAAATGGTGTTTTCTTAAGGATAGTTATAAACCTCTTCTCACCCCCCCCTTTTTAGTAAAAAGATTTTTGAGAGTTTTTCAAATAAAAGTTTTTAAGAAATAAAAACTAGTGCTTACTCAAGTTGGGGTAGTTTGCGAGTACAATCAAATGTACTCATATTGGTTTCGTCCCTGGCTATTGTCTTAGCCAGATTTTAAAGAGGAGCAGTTCGACGAAGAGGAGTTCACTGGCGTCTTTGCGAACTAGGGCGCTTCCCAGTCAGCTGCCTGTAGGGTAAAGGCGAATGACTTGGGCTCCACGTTGTTTGGTGATTTCCGCTGCATGTACCTGTTGAAGCTGATCACTTCAATCGCGTAAGTATATTTAATCGGTATTTATGGATGTCCTGTGATGCCAATTCGAGTTATGTGCAACAACAGACTGATCATGGGGTTGTTGCAGGAAACATAACGAGTATCTCGGATAGTTAATCCGGGGTCCTCACAAGGTCCAACTGGATGCTCAGAGCTCGGGTTAGAGGAGACCTCGGCAGTGTCAGCCGAGTTCCACTCCATGTCATAGTGCTTCTCCGAGCCTAAGCTGTTCCCGCTCTTGGTCCGGAGTTGCCCGACCTCCCAGCTGCTGATGTTCGGCTGGATGGTGGCAGCAAAGAGAGCTCGGGAGGTGGCGACCTGAGAGCTCGAGGGCGCGGTCTTGATCAGGGTGGACTTTGGCGCGGGAACAAGCGGCACTAGTTGGGTGCTCGCAGCCTTGGGGCCCGGTGGCGGTGGCGGCATCGGAGTTTGCTGTGGCTGTTTGGGGGCTCGACAACTGGAGCTGGATCTTTCTTCTGCTTCTTCTGCTTCTTCTGCAGCTATTGCTACTGGTTGCGCGCAGCTTGAGACTTGGGGGACAGCCGAGGCTCCTGCATGCTCTTAGCCGGAGTCTTGGCGCGATCTGTCTCCGCATCCTTCTGAGGAGGCGGAGGAGTCTGATCTCGGCGGGGAGCAGAGTGCCCCAGGCCGGAGTCAGAGCTCGGCGGTGGAGTTCGGTGGAGGAGACACGCACCGGGGAGGAGATGGTCCTCTCCGGGCTGCTGAGGTCAATGGACCGTTCTGGAGGAGAGGCTCTGGCGGGGCTGCCGAGGTTAGCTTCGACCTCGGTTGTCTGAGCTTCAACCACTGGAGGCAGTGGTGAATGTATTGAGCTGTGGCTCTGTTTGATCTGCTGAGCCGGGCTAGACGAAAAAGAAAAGATTAAGTTAGAATGAAAAGCTTAACCTCGGAACAGCGTGAAAGGTAAAAAGGAGCAAGGTGACTTACGCATCTTCCTCCACGGGACCTCGTTTCTTGTGCCTCCCGAGGTCTTCTTGGCACGCTTGGCTTTGGGCGCCGCGGTCTCCGAGGTCTTGGAAGCCTCGGCATCCGAGGTACCAGGTCCTGAGCGCTTCCGGGAAGCTGCAGACGCTGGATGAAAGTTCTTATATGTTGGAGGAGCATACGAAATTGGAATAACGTTGACAGGTTCCAGAATTTGGCAATCGTCATCGTCATCATCGGGCCAGTCCTGGATGGACGAACGAACTGGTGGGCGGTGCGAGGTGAAACCACGAGTCTTACCCGAGGTGGCCTTGGGGCAGGTGATCCTCATTGTCCGGATCTTCAAACTCGGCGGCGGCTGGGATAGGCAGGTCGGGAGTCCACTCCTTAGAAGAAAGGGGGCCATCCTTGACTTCCTGTCGAGTGAACTTCTGCAGAGGTGGCAAGGTAAAACCGAGTTAGCACAAGGATCAATACAAGGTCGGGGTGAAATGAAACCGAGGAATATTTTACGTCGGGTAAAGTACACTTACTTGAGCTGGAGGGTGATCTCGGTCATAGGGCTTGACACCCCATTTCCACTTGTCGGGCATGGTGGTCTTGGCGATGGCCCGGATGCGCCTCTTCACCTCGGAGTCATCAAGTTCAAAGGTGCTGTGCCGAGTAGGGTCGTAGCGGCCACTCATATGGCAGATCTTATGGGCCCGCTCTTGTAAAGGGCTAACTCGGCGGGTGATCATGGTGCGCAAGATGTCATCTGCCCCCCAGCTTTTCTCCTGGAGGGACATCATAGTTTGGTGGATCAGAAGAACCTCGGGAGCATCGGGTGCAGGCTCATAATCCTAGTTGAGTTGGGCAGCGGGGGTTCCAATGGTGAACTCCGGCAAATTGATGAGATCTTCGTTGCCCGGGTTCTTCACATAAAAGAAGGAGCGTTGCCATTTGCGGCAGGAGTCCAGGCCCTGGATCCGAGGAAACTCGGAAAGGCGCCGAGGTGAAATCAAGGCCGCCCCGCAAGCGGTCATCTCCTTGTCCACGACCTTCTTGTTCGGGACACTTTGCTTCTTCAGCTGGAAGTACTTGGCCCAGGACTCGATGCTTGGCCATAATCCGAGGTAACCCTCGGAAAAGGTCGCGTAGGCCGAAAGTTGGAGGATGGCGTTGGCGGGCAGGTGGTGTGGTTGTAGCCCGAAGTTGTCCAAGAAATCCCGGAAGAATTTCCCAGCCGGGAGCCCGAAGCCACGTTCGAAGTGATCCAGGAAGACGACCCGCTCCCCGGATTCCACCTCGGGTTCGATATCTCCTTTCTTCGGAACTCAGCAGATGAGGTTGGCCGGGATTCACCGTGAATCTCGGAGCCACTTGATGTCGACCTCAGTGATGTCGGATCCCTCCCAGCTACCTCGTTCTCCAGGTGCTCCTTCCTCGGCGGGATCCGAGGCAGAAGACATGTTGACGCTTTCCTGCAGAAGAGGGAGGTTCAACCGGGGTAAGTACCTCGGACAGTTCAGGATAGCCTGGGTAAATACCTCGGATCATTCAAAACAGCCGAGCTAAAGGATTTAGGCGGGAAACATGTTTCTACCGTGGCGAGATACTAGCAAAGATCTACCGGTGAGCTAAAAAGGGAGATAAATTCGAGTTCATCAAGGAGCAAACCTAAAAGGACAGTGCTACGGGTGCGTCTGATACAAGTCTAGATGAGATCTAAAATGGCTAAAAGAGTGCAAAGATAGAGCATCGGGTTCCTCAAGTTCATCGGATTCATCCAGATCCTCGAGTTCATCGAAGGATGAACATGTTCATGGCAATGGCAACGGAGGAGAGATAAGGAACTCACCGGTGAGGTACTCGAAGATCGGGGTTGGATGGCGAGTCGAGGGGGGCGTGAAGGATCGACGACGGAGTGGCGGCGCGAAGCGCGGTGCGCGTTCCCGAGAGAATCTTCGAGACGGCGAGGTCTCAGCGGCGAGTGCTCGACGGCGGCGATGGAGGCAGAAGGCGCGGAGCAGTGGGCGAGTGGGGAAGAAGAAGATGAAGTTACCCCTGGGCCCCTATTTATAAGCCGCGTGCGGTAACGGCGTGCGGTAACTGCGCACTACCGCGCGGTTACCGGGAAGGGCGGGATCGTGTGCGGGTGAGCGCACGGTTGCGCGGTTGGTGGCCGCACGATCAGCCACATCGTGGGCCGCAGAGTGGCAACCGCTAGCCTCGGATTTCCTATGCTGGTCAGCGCGAGAATCGAGGAGTCGTGGGCGGTCAAGTTGGCCTCGCACTTGAGTGCGCAGGTGCGTTGTTCGGTGGGTCCGGCTGACAAGGGCGGCGTGTGGCCAGGACCTGTCTTTCAGAGGTCCGGATTTCGAGGCCCGGGCAGAGATTCTTCGCCGCGTGCCTCGGAAAATCTTGAGGCAAGATTGTGCTGAGTCAAACAGCTCGGAAAGTTCAGATTGCATATCTACCTCGGATTAGATTATGGTATGTGGGAAGTACCTCGGCGGAGCTATGTTTAAGGTCGGTTTTAGAGGTGGTGCCATGCTTATTTTGAACCTGCTACGGCCCTCCATCCGAGGTCGTAGGACCGCACCAGCTTCGGGGACTAATGTCGGGGGGCTACCCCAGGGTAGGGTCAAGGCTTGGCATAAGAAGAGTTTAAGAATATGCCGAGGTACGGAAAGGGCCGACCTATCTTGGCCTGGAGGGTCCGAGGTATCCCGTTGGCCTGAACCGAGGTTCACTGTCCGAGCTAGGTTCAGCCGACCTAACTACCTCGGTGGTATGGTTTATTTGGTGAGTGCAGGAGAAGCCACTTGAAGGAAGTAATGTCCGAGGTGGTCGGATCTTATTACAAGACCCAAGGTAAGGAGCGGGAGCAAGACCCGGGCTAACTGAGGCAGGAGGCCGTAGGTCGGGCAGGAGTCAATGCTCCTGTCACTTCTAGCCTGGTACAAGAGCGCCTGACGCGGGAGCGTCTGTCATGGAGCCTGGCAGAGGCGTGCCCCGGGTTCAGCGGGGCTGCACGTCTCTGACCGCTGACCACGCGAGATCCGGGGAAAAGGCTATGAGGTAGCACGGCGTGGCTATGTCCTGTCTCTGTCAGAGGAGACATGCTAGCTCTGCTGTTATGCAGCAGGGGATGGGCAGGCAATGTCTTGTCCCTGACAGGGGTACAATGATGACCGGTGCAGAGGCGTGGCAACAGTGTTCAACGAAGGGCACAACGGTAACTCGGCTGGCCTATATAGTGGGCTTCACCCCCTCCTGCTGGAGGGACGGACCGATCAATCGACAAAGAAAGAAAGAGAGAAAGGAACCTCGGAACACCCCGGAGACACCTCGGATCTAGCTCGGAATCCTTCTTCCTCCGTGTAGCCCCATCTTTTACCTCGAGTTCTCACCATTGTATCATCATACAGCTCGAGGAGCAGCTTGTACTTGTCACTTTGAGCTATACACTGAGTAGGATAGTGCTGCAGTAGGGGTGTTACCTCCACAAGAGGGTCCCGAAGCAGGGTACATCGTGGTGTGCTTTGTGTTCTTGGTTTCTTGGTTTCTCATTCGTGTTCTTGCGTGTTCTTGCGTGTGCACTTCTTGAGTGCATAAACCCTCCCCAGATTCCCCAACGGCCATTCGGCCCCATCTTAGCTATACCTATGGCATCTGCCATGATCCCACCACGACAGACAACCACCCTGAATTGATGATAGCATACAGGGAACTAGTGAAATAAACCCCAGAACTACTATGTTGCCAAAACATAGAATCATCCTCAATTGCAATGTTGATACTTCTAGCTACATCTTCTATTGAGTACCATTGCTCCAAAATTTTCTCTTAAAGGTTAACTTGAGAGAGTGACCATCCTAGATTTTGGCAATAGTTTGGCATTGTTCATTACAATGGACATAGAGATCCCAGAATTGTACCGAAAGGGGAGAGGTGCCGAACTAGCAATCCTCCCAGAATCTGATCTTTTGGCCACTGAAGACCGACCAACTATATCCAAACTTCACCGCATGCGCCGCCCACATCACACCTTTCTAAAAGGTGGATGCGCCAACATTGTTACTACAGAAAATGTTCAGGGAAAAGGTATAATACTTGTGGTCTAACTATATCTTTCCACGACTTGTTCTCGCCTCGGTTATATCTAGCAATCCAGGAACCAAGTAAGCAAATATTTAAATCTCTAAGATTAGGTAGACCAAGCTGCCAAAATCTTTCTGGAAGCACACTAATTGCCAATTAGCCAAATGAAGTTTTCTATGGCCTTCAAAGTCGTTCCATAGGCAGTTGGCCATTTGGGTCTTCATTAAATCTCCAAACTCTCAATTGTTTTTGCCTTTTCCAGCTCCATTGTCATTAATTTCTCATTCTTCACGAAATTAATCCTCTCCTCTCCAACTCCATCCCCTCCTAGATCCTCGCTCAGCCAAAATAAATCCTCTCCAACATAGTTGTGCATTATTTATAGCTTCCTTATTCGTAGACAAAGCAGATTCAAAATTGTCTTTTCCTTTGAATGATAATTTGTATCCATGCGCTTCAGATTATTACCCTGGAGTTCGCCACTAGCAGTATAGCCAACCCTACCCTATCACGTCAATCCCACAAGCCTCTTATCCATTCTCGTTAGCTCGTGCGGGGGAGTAAGTCAAAATAGAAAAAACTCACATTGGATTTAGGGATAATCGGTTTCGAACCGATGACTTCCACCACGTCAAGCGACTCTCAACCGCTAAGTTATATCGCTTCCCCGTCCCATCTAGAAAGAGAATTGACCAAATGCACTTCCAATAAAAGGTTGTACCTCTCATCCTTCCTCTCATCTCTTTTCTCCTCCAATTGCTTAAAAGTCTCCCCTCTTTGGAGATGTCCATCCATGTGGTAGACATTTTGCTTGGCGCACCCTCATGTGCGACCCTTTCTTTCTCTCATCTCCTCCCCATCACATGTGTTTTCCTATTCGGAATGGGCAGTTGTTCGTCTGTCCCTCCTTCATCGGCATCTAGTTCAATAGATAGATGAGTGCTAGAGCCATGGTTGTTTTTCATCTTCTTGGCGGGATTCTTGCGATCTTCAAACATGGTGCCCCTCTTCAGGCTCCTGTTCAATTCGAGTCAATAATGGAATAACGTGAATGGTTTTTTCTCTACTTGATTATATAAAGGAGCGGCTAGCCCCATCTATCAATCAAGAAATACTCAACACAATACAATAAATGGCAATCAAACAGCAAAATTTAAAATAAGCAAATAAGACTTACATGGCTATCGACGACAACGCCACTTTGATTCATATTGTGCACTTGTGCATAACAAACACAATAGTTATTCACAAACTTGTCAATGATGGCCCATCTTTGTTGGACGAGCCCTCATTACGCATGGTAATTATTGGATTCAGCTCCACGTAGTGTTTGTGCTCATGATATAGTTGGTGGATTTTCTCCCAATACACTGATCCATTTTGTTTGGTTCCACAAATATGATTCATGTTTGTGGCCAACAAAACTTTGTGCGGAAACTTATTTTACGTGGGTTGAGTATGCAGTACCTCTTGTCTCCGTTTTCTTCCTTTTTGAGTGTCAGATGAATGTACAACATTGAAGAATTGGATGCGTAATCACCAATGTCATAAGTTGGAGGATTTTGACCATTATTGGTTAGATCCATCATAAATGAGTCCTAAGCATGTATCACGATTAAATGCATATGAGACAAGAAATAACATATCTTGTGTTCGTGCTTTCGCTATTATTGCTTAGATCCATCATAAACGAGTCCACCATGCAAAAGCTATGTATGACATGCTGGGTTTAAATTTAAGGCTATGACTGAATGCTTGTTTAAATTGCATCTTGTTGTTGGTGCACTTATAGTATGAAGGGAGGTTTTGTAAGGTTCCCTCACCCTATAAAGAGGAGATTTATTTCCCAACAAAGGAGGACAACTTGCTTCATGAAACTATTTTTAATGTTCGAGATGATAAACCTGAAAACTGCATTGTGCCTAGCTAAAAGGCATCAAGGAAAATTGCTTTTGGGACGCAACCCAATTATTTGATTTCACTTGCTTTGTTGTGTAAATGTGGTTATTGCCTATGTAGTGACCTCATATGATATTTGCTTTTATTTTTGTGCCAAGAGTAGCCTCTAAACAATTTAAGTTGCAAGTTTCTATTGTATCTATGTCCCCGAACAAAATTTTCACATGTACAAGAATTTATTTCCGCGTATTTTTGGGACTCTCCAATGCAATTACAACTTGATCCCTCCTATTTTTTAGGGCATAGATACATGGCAACCTGGCGATGACTGACAACTCACACCACAAGGTCCACAACGGTTGTATATGAAGTTCGCTAAAGGTGACCGCATCCAGATACATGGCAACCTGGCGATGAGCGACATGGATCACTGTCTTCATGTACCATGTGAGTGAGAATTGCTATGCAAATTACAAGCACAAGGTTGTAAGTTGTCATGGAATGACCAAAACATGCATAAGAAGACGGGAGAGAGATCTATGATCAACATGAAGCAAATCGAGCACTTATTTATGGATTTATGTTCATGTAGAAGAACAACATTTTAGAGAACAAATCTGCTAACTGCAACATTAGTCGGTGCCACGAAATAATGACGTTTGAACTAATTTAAAAATCCGATACCATCAAAGTGTAACTAATACACAAGATTTTGAAGAGATGGAAACATAGCATAAAAATAAGGAATTTAATCCTACATAGATTTTTGCCAGGCAAAATTAGCATAGTAAACGTCTTATAATTTGAAATGGAGTTAGTAGTAATCATATGGTTTGAATGTAGAAAAGCAACCCACCCACGCATAGATCTCTCTATTAAAAGTAAAATCTTATTGTACAACATGGGATTCCGTAAGATTTATACAAAAATGAACTCAAAGGCCTGAAAACGCATTCAACTTGAGCGTAGAGTCGTAGACCAATGATGAAGGCGGATCTCACGCCGCACTGTCCACAGTCGAAAGTAGGGACCCAAAGCTCCTTCACCATATACCTTATCAACCACTGGTGTATGACAACCGGGCCACAATCCGTCCGGGCCCCACAAGTCATCCGCTGTATTCCAAACATTCCGCTCGAGCTGCACGCACAGAGCAGGCCCCTGGGAGCGAGCGTACTTCCGTTTCTGACACACCCACCCACCAGACCTCCCCGTCGCATCGCCGTCGCGAGGGACGGCGCCCCTACAAATACACCGACCATGTCGGCCACCTGACCCGCCGCCACTTCCCGGATCCCGATGCCCCAGCCCCGAATTCCAAGCCGCTTCGCTTTCTTCCTAGCTCGGAGCCGCCTCTGACCCAAACCCCCGCCCTAGGGTTTGGGATCGATCCGGCCCAATGGGAGATCGGGACGAGGAGGAGGAGCTCCAGATGGCGCTCCGCATGAGCCTCCACGGCTCGCCGCCCGCGCAGCCCGAGCCCAAGCGCAGCAAGCCCCCGTCGCCCGCCGCTGCGGAGTCGCCGGAGGCGGAGTCGCGCCGCAAGCAGCGCGAGCTCATGGCCGCCGCCGCCGAGAAGCGCCTCCGCTCAATCCCCTCGCGCGCCACCGTCGTTTTACCGCCGCCCACCGTGGCGGCAGAGCAAACTTCCGCACCGGAGGACGTCAAGGTCGAGCCGGAACCAACCGTGGTGCCTATGGAGGATGTACAGGAGGCGGAGGTGGCGGTGGAGGTAGAGGTGGAGGAGGAGAAGGAAGGGGAGGAGTTGCCTCCGGACGTTGCTGAGAAGCTCTGGGTCATGGTGTTTGGGGTCGGGGTTTCCAAGGCCGTGCTGGCGCAGTGGAGCAATCAGGGCATCAGGTGAGCCTTTCCTCGGCGCTTTTGTTCCATTCATATGTTTTTATGTTGGTGAAAACATAGGGGATACTTTCTGACCGTCGATTGAAAGCTTCGTGAGCTGATATGTGTTTAGAGAATTAGAAATCTGGAACTGCCCGTCTTTGATTCTGACCCGGGACAATTGGGTACGGTATATGAATTAGCATGAACGATAACCGAACATTGATGCTATCTGAGGTTTTATAGTGGAACTATCTGGACAATTTAACCTAGGATATCTAAGACAAGCTAACTTGCGCAGCCTACAGATCCTTTTTGAAAGCCCGCTCCACTGCGTACTGTGGCTATGCACTTGCTCATGTTGTACTTCTATACATTTTCCCGGAAAGTTGCCTTCCGGTGTTATCCAGTTCCTTCTACATCTGTCGGTGATTGCTCAACAAGAGGAAACGATATATTTACGAGTCCAATTTCCTTGTTCAACTACCAATATAGTTGCAATTTGGAAATTTTGTATGGTTGATTAATCTTTTTATTATGATGTAGACATGGTTTATGTTATCATGCAGTGTTTGGTTAGTAGCCCTGTGACCATTACTATCCGCATTTTATTTGAAACCTAGCCTATCTGTGTCCGACTCCGACTCGGAGAAATAAACATGGTTTAGTATTCAAGATGAACGATATCCGTCTGTACCCACTCCGATTTCATCGCCATGTGCGTAAAATAATGCCTTTTTGTGAGTTGGTAGCTTTCATTGTATTTGTACTATAAGTAGGTTTCAGTTGTGATGATGTTGTTGGTCTCCCGCATGAGCGCTCTTATTTATAGTTCGGAGAGGCATGACGATGGACCACTAAATTGAAAAGTGTGTTTATGAGATTGTCGGTTTTATTGTCCATGAATACTCAAGGAATGGGTCTCACTCTATGGTTCAGTGTTCTGTGTAAGCAGACTATCGTGAATGCATACATAAATTGTATAGCCTAGTTGCTTCTGTGGTGTATGATACTCATGGTTCAAAGTGATCTTACATTGGTATGTGCATTTATGAGGATAATTGAGCTAGGAGACTAAGCGAACAAGAGTTAGAGCATTACTCATATTGGCACGTGGGTATGCAACGGTACTCATGTAAAGCTTATAAGCGAAACATTGCCATCACGTATATGGAAATCAGAACGGTTGGTGATTAATAAATCCGCCATGCGAAACAAAATATAAAGCACACAATTTTAATTTTCTGGTGGCAGAATAGATGTTGGGCATGGAGAATAATGATGTTTTCAATGCGTTGCCCTTATTGCTCTTCTCTTCTGCATTGATTACTTTACAAGGGTAGTATCTCACCATTTTCTAAGGCAATCATGAGAATTTTTTTACATGTATTGGTGCAGGTTCAGTTTCAGTAATGAAAATTTACTGCCTTGGTCGTGCTCTGTGGTGAACTATCCATGCCATACATGAGCTGGCATTACTATTAGATTTTCACATTTAGTGAATTACACTGATCTGGGAAGCATATTGAACTATTGGATTTGGGTGTTAGATGGCTGATACCATGCTTCAGTTTCCTGTACCCTTCCTGCTCCTGCCGGGGTCTGGAAACCAGTTGGAGTTGGTCAATTTCAGATTGTTTTGGATTTCGAAAATTTATAATAAAACAAAACAAAGGTTCATTGGCCATAAGTTTTTAACTAGGTTGTGTTAATTCAAGCTTCTTGGTGTATCCATTCCAAATATGGGCCATTATTCAAAACATACTCATAGTTCTTAAACGTACTGACCGGTCCTGGCAGTAACTGGCCCATCACCACCAGGAAATGGAAGACTTGACAAGATCACATGTCACATTGGTTAGTTTATACTGGTACTATATTGAGGTCTTAAAAGGTAAAGTTGTTAGGGTATTTGTGAAAATCAGAGCTACTGTAGTTATAAGTTGGCACATTGTCTACCATAAATCTGCATTGGTGGTTGAGATGAAATAATTTTATAGCAATGGGAGGACCTGAAGGCATCAATTTTAAGCTACTGCCGTTTTTGTGGGAGCAGTAGGGTAGAGCCCTACCAAGCATAAGTTAAACGTTAGATCCTTGCATGCCCCTGCAAGTTGAAAAATATATCCTGCTTCTGTGACATGGGAACCACCCTGTGTGTATGACATGGGAGCTTAGGGGTATATGACGGTTTAATCTATTTGTAAGGCACATAAGAATTCACTCTTAAGGTTTAATGTGGAAACAAACTATAAAACAAAAAAGGAGGGTCAACAAGATTGTAGTACAAGCGTAGAAAGATAGACTCTACAAGAAAACCACAAATAGATAAGAGGTGAGAACATTCATGAAAGGGACTCCTTCCAGAAGTCAAGCCAGCAGGCTCTAGCTGTGAAGTAGAAAACTTTTCAGATCCGTTGAGGCAATCAACATGCATTTGCATGCTTGTGCCATTAAAACTAAATCCATATAGTTTCTGGAAATAACATTGCTCTTATCATATCACACCTCATATAGTCATATCATCATGCTTCTGTAACTTAATGAATGTAATACAATTTTTTTGTCTAACTATTGTCAAAATGCATGCAGGTTTAGCTCTGATGCAGAAACAACTATGGGACTGGTGCAGCATGAAGGTGGCCCCTGTGGTGTCTTAGCAACAGTGCAGGTACATCTTCCTCGCTTTATCTAATTGTGACTGTCGAATGTTGGTTTGGGCATCGCTAGTAGTGCCTATAGATTATAGAAGTTCTCGAAAAAAAATCCTATAGCTCAGTATAGTATTGTTCATCATGATTTTACTTTCCATCTTTACTTCTTTCTGCTGGCATTAGTCGCTACATGTATTCTCTATTCTGAAAACAACTTCATTGCTGTAACAAGCTGACTTGTCATTCTGCCAACTGGAAGCTACAATAACGGGGCCATTTCAGTTGGACTGCCTGAGCATTTTTAACTGTATGAATGATACAACTTGACACAGCCCTGTCTAGCAGTCATGATAATAAGAAAACAAAATATCTTGGATCATCGAATGTTGGAACAGACATGTCGAAGTAAGAGATAGGCTGGAGCATTCTGCCTTTCCTTCAAATTTTATACCAAAAAGCTGTTTAAAGCTGAGTAGCTCTACCAATCTACCTTTTTTTTCTACGAGCTCACCTTGTTATGATTTTAAATCCCATTTCCTGATTTGTTACACTAATTTATCCTGATGAGCAAACCCTACCTTTGATGATAACAAGTCTGAACAGACTTATCTTCGCACGAGATAGGTAGTATTGCTGGGGATTGTGCTGTCACAAGTCTTACCTATTTCTTTTGATCTGATGTGGAGTTGTTTATGCTCTCAGCAAGCTGAACATTTCTGCTAACAGCTTCTTTATGATTTGTTTTGCAGGCATATGTCCTGAAATATCTTTTGTTTTTCTCTGATAATTTGGGTAACCCGGAGGTCAGTGATCAGTCATATGCTTCCGGACAAAGACGCTTTTATCAGAGTTCTTTTGCTGCAAGGGGTGATTTTTCTTCTCTAACTGATGATGGAAAGACGAGGTGGTTTCTTTTGCTCCTTAACAACTAAGCTGCTGTCAGTGTTGTCTTGTGACCATTTATCTGTTCAATAATTCTTCAAAACCACTGTTCATATTACGAGACATGAAACTAGCAGCTGACATGAGAGATAAACAGTCTGAAACTTAAGCCCGTGATCTTTCTTAAGTATTATTTCATTCATGTGGTTGTGACAGATCGCTTGATTTACGGAACAAAGCATTGTATTTCAGTTCACTATTATAATTTTTTCCATTTGTTTATTGGAACAACAGCAATGCTCTAGATATTTATTCGTTGGAGAACCTAAATGCTTCCATACTTGTTATTTTCCCATCATTACTAGTTTAGAATAGATATTGTAAATGTATCCTGAAATACAATACGATACTCAGAGTACGCAGCACTGTACTTTCCTAATATTCAAATGACTGTTAATTAATCAATCGATTATTTTTATCAGAGCATTGGTTCATGCGATGGTGGAAATTCTATTTTTATGTGGAACTGGGAAAAGAGCTGTTGTGGCATTGATTGGAGGTGTCAATCGTGGGGTAAGTGGACATGTTAACACTAAGTTGCTTATAAGCTTTGATATGTTTCCAGGTTACAAATGCCGATAATTCTTTATGAAACTTACTTCAGGAAACCGATGCTGCTTTGGAAGGCCTTTCCATTGAATCAGCAATGGATTTCCAGAAAGTTCTTAGAATAAGTACATTTACCTCAAGGAAGGATGCATTCCAGATGCTTCTGGCAAACATTCATCTGTTTGAAAGTCGACTAGGAGCCATGCTATTTCTTATCTCTTCGCTACTCTCACGTGGATTGGTATGTCTTTGTTAATATTAAGTTCTGTACATTATGTTATATTTTGTTTGCATGATTAAATACATTGCATATCTAAACGTGTACTTGAACTTTATTTTTTGATTCAGGAATGTATCCAAGCAGACAGGGATGACCCAAGCCAACCATTGGTGACAGCTCCATTTGGGCACGCTTCTCAGGTACAGATACCATTGTCATATACTCCAGTATTTAGCACAACAAGCTTCTGTAACACCCGAGTCTTTAGTACCACACGGCCAATTTAACATTAGTTACACATGCATATAAACCTTGTTTTGGGCCAATCTGTAGCACTTTAGGGTTAACCCTTTTATACGAAGTGAGGACTAAAGTGGAAGTGGGGTGCTACAAATGTGTGGCATGCGTGTCTGCTCCATCACGAACTGGAACTGGGTTGTTAGCTTCTTTGAGCTACAGGGTGTTACACTTGCCATAGCAGTACACATTATGTTAAGTATTGCAATATAGCGCTGAATTCACTTGGACGTTATAATATTGAACCGACATTTAAGTACTGATGATGGTTTCCGTTTAGTATGTGTAATATTTAATACGAGTATTATGCATTAGGTGAAGCCATATGTAACTGGTGTGGTCTTTTGCAGGAAATTGTGAATTTATTGCTTTGTGGAGAGGCTGTCCCAAATGTATTTGATGGCAAGATGGACCTTGGTGGCGGCATGTCCCTGAAAGGCATACCAAATGATGTTGAAGTTGGTTTCCTCACCCTTCTGGAATCACTAAATCTGTGCAAGGTTGGTCAGTTCCTAAAGTGCCCGAAATGGCCTATATGGGTGGTGGGAAGTGAGAGTCACTACACAGTCCTTTTTGCCCTAAATCCCAACGTCCAAGAGGAGAATGAGCTCGAAGAGCGGGAAACCAAAATTAGGAGGGCATTTGATGCACAGGATCAAAGTGGAGGTGGAGGCTTTATTACTGCCGAGGCTTTCCAACAAGTTCTCAGGGACACGGACATAAATTTTCCTTCTGATAAGCTTGAGGATCTATGTAACCCGGGCATTATAGTATGGAGTGAATTCTGGCAGGCACTTCTACAGTTGGATAGAAGGTCTGGAGGCATGAAGGATCCAACTGGCCTTATGGGCAAGAAGCAATTCACTATCTACCACTTCAATGGAATCGCCAAGTCTGTGCAGAATGGGAATGCAAACACAGGAGGCTCGACCCCAATACAAAGACCGAGGATTTGTAACTTAAATGTCAGTGTCCCACCTAGGTGGACTCAGGATGAGTATCTAGCTGATGTTGTAAGCTCATCGACCAGCGGCAGCAAGGATGACAATGTTCTTTCTCTTGCTCCACCAGTTCAGACTTGTCAGCATGCGCCATTAGTAGACTGCATTAGAACTCGATGGGCACGAGCAGTTTGCAGCTGGGTTGGAGATGTACCCAGTATTGTCTGATGCTTGGAGCTTTCTGCCATTGATTCCAGCTATGTCACTTGTTGGACTGATTTTGAAGATGGCCCTTGCTTAGCATACTACTTGAGCTCAGAAAGAAAATTTTGGAAGGCGCTGCTGGTGTTGTAATTGTTTAGCTTGACGAATATATGCTATTTTCCTTGGACATGAACCTTTTTACCGTGTGATTTTATCAGGGACATGAGTATTCTTTTTTCTTTTCTTTTAATTGACACTAGATGTATACTCCAGTTATGGATATGCTGTTAAGTCTTGAGGCAACATTCTTTCTTGTACACAGATAATTTTGTTGTAGTTTATTTTACATCTGATACAGGGCTGAGTGACTAGTTTGTTTCAAACCCGACAGAGCTGTAAACGTTTTATGATGATATTTTACTTGTCAACCTCTTGGTTTGTTACTTTCTGGCCTAAAGTTAAGATTTCCTTGCTTCTTATCTCAGTTGAACATGTTCGTGTAGTTCATCTTTTGTATACTTGTATCGCTCCGTGGATAGTGAATCAGCTACTCTTCTTTCCATGAGCACACAGCAACATGGACAACCTAGGAATGGAAAAGAAAGGATCTTGTACATTTTGTACCAGTACATCTGGGTAACGTCGGGTCGCCGTCCCAACTGTTGATTGGATTTCCTCCGATGGTCCGATGTTTTTGTAAAAAAAAAAACACAGCACGAGCGCAGCAATGTCCCTGCGCACTCCTCTTCCCTCTCGTTACGCCGGCGATGAGCTCCTCGGCCGCCGACCACCTTCCCGCTCCTGCTCCTGAGTCCTGACCCTGTATTCCTCGACCCGCCGCCGCAGGCTCCCAGACTTCCCTCACTCTCTCCTCCCCGCCGAAACCTAACCCACGCCTCCCCTGCGACGCCTATCAGCCTATGCCGCCGCCGTGCCAACTCTCGGGGGTATCTTTACCACCGTTGCCACCGTTCTCTGGAGGGCTAGGTCTGGTCATCTGGAGTTCGAATCCGCGCACGAGGCGTACGGTTTCTTCCGATAGGACGGCTCAGGAGTCACAGCCTCACAGGTGGTGGTGGCCTGGTGGGATTGGATGTCCGGAAGGAGTCCGCTGAAAAGAGCAAGAAGATCGGTGAGATCACCTCCCGCAAGGTATGCAGGGCCAGTGTGAAGCCGGGAAGCCACATGATGGCTTATGGCGCCAATGCCCGCCTCATCACCTGGCTCAAGAAACTGATGCCAAGCTGAGGTCTACTACGCCGCCTCATCACTCTGCTCAAGAAACTGGTGCCGAGCATGAGGTCTAAGCCTTCCAGCCGCGGCACAACCATCCACTCTTCGCCGCATTCTTTATGCCCAATCCTTTGCAGCTGTCGACCTTGCCTGAATGCTGATGTTGTCTAACGATCCGACTTTTCTTTGAATGTGGGTGAGACGGAAGTGAGAGGGATTGAGAGGCAGTGGAGATGAAGCACATAAATCTACCTCGAGAATGGGGAATTGCCAAGTATTTGTGAACAGATTCTTTTGGTTCAAGGTGCCAGGTTTTTGAAATGGAGTCAGCACTTTCCTGGTAAGTTTATGGACATTTTCATTTGTTTGCTGAGAATTATATTAAAATGTTAGAGTCAACAGTTTAACATACCCCGACCACTAGATTGCAGACAACAGTGATATTGCTACCAGCCTACCAGAAGTTGTGTGCTAGCCTATTTTAGCTGCTCTTTCCGTCCTAGTCCAATCTGTTATTCCGTCGTTTTCTGTTGACACACTTCTTATTCAACCGAAGAAGAAAAAGGATTTGAATACAAAACGTACAACGGGCACTAGTCAAACAGTCACTCTATCTGTGCCTGCATCCATTTTTACATGGGGATATAGACAACCAATAACTTATGTAAAAAATGCATGTGCTTCTCCCAATCTTAAAGAGCCTCACCGACCTTTTCCTGAGAGTCCAGATGATCGCTATGTATTATACAACAATATGCGCTGAAGTACACAATTTACCTTATCTCAGTTTGTATAGTATCAAGAATGCTAACTCTAACTCGTTGCTAGTATGTCAGGGCCTAGACAATCACTGAAGAAACCTCTGCTCCATTTTTGCAGCAACCTTCTTCATGAAGCTCAGCATAGTCTCAGGTATGTTGCAGTTACCTTGCCTCCTGCGAAGCTTGTTCCAGGTGCCCATCAACTACTTGCACACATAGAAGAAGAACACAGTTCGAAATGCTACCAGTGAATCTTGATGCTCCATAGGATTTTATCAGTAATACAAAAATTTGCTCGTGACAACAACCGGGTGCTTGGCACGTCTCTGTTTATTTTCTTGATTCCAGCAAGACAACAAATTGTGCTCAAATTAAGATGTCTGCGTAGGTGAAGTTGTGCTTACATGTTGAGTGTTGGCTCCGTGCAATAGCTTGAAGTAGTCTTGGCATTGTGGGTATGCCGACCTCAAGACGACCTTCAAGACATTGAACAACTTCTCCCATTGTTGGTCGATCAAACTCATCATCTTGAATACACCAACATGCAACCTTCAAAGCTCTTTCCACCTGCTCCAAATGGACATCACCATGTAGATTGTTGTCAACCAAACTCGCCACGTCCCCCTCCAGTAGTTTATTTACCACTTGCAGAGGGTAATAGACATAATCATCACCAGCTGTACACTCTCTACCGGAGTTCCTCTTTCCTGATACAATTTCCAACAAAACCATGCCATAGCTGTAGACATCAACTTTTGCTGTAATAACAGTTCCGCTAATCCATTCAGGTGCAAGATATCCAATTGTTCCTCTCATTGTAGTGAGAACTCGACTAAAATCCCTTCCGAGAAACTTTGCCATCCCGAAATCCGCAATTTTGGGAACAAATAACGCATCAAGAAGTATGTTCTCGGGCTTAATGTCACAATGTATGATGCAATCCTGGCAACTATCATGCAAGTAGACCAGCCCTCTAGCAACTCCAAGAGCTATTTGATGCCTAATGCTCCATCTCAAATTTGTACCATTGCTGTGAAATAAATGAGCATCAAGAGAACTATTTTGCATGTGTTCGTAGACAAGCAACCTACTATCACCCTCAGTACAAAAGCCAATTAGCTTAACTAGATTGATATGCTGAATTATTCCGATTGACCTCACTTCAGCTCTGAATTGCTTCTCTCCTTGACAAACACCATCAAGCCTTTTAACTGCTATGGCAGTAGAGTCATTTAAAAACCCCTTGAATACAGAACCAAAACCACCTTCCCTAGCTTCTCACAGAAGTTTTTTGTTGCACGTTGCAAATCAATGCATCTAAACGCAATGATGCCTTCGCCGCCTTGAAGGTTTTCCATTCTATGTGCAGACAACCTCCTGAGCCTCTTAATCATCAGTAGCAAGAAGAGTGATAATAAACCAAAGAAAGCAACACTCGCAGCAATTGCGATGCCAGTGATTATTCGTCTTCTGCTGCTTTCCAACCTTTGCACCTCTGTGTTTGCTAGGCGAAGGTAAAGAGTGGCTCTGTTAGTATTGGTAGTATCACCACATTGTTGCTGTTTTGCATTTATTATTTCGCCATTCCAAACAGAACATCCATGATGACCATAGGAATATGCAGTGCAAGTGCAGTTGCTCAAACAAACTTCAGCACATTTATCTGCACTTGTTGCATCTTCTATGCTGTGGCTGTTGTTGGGCAATCCAACACATGGCATAGGGTAGAAACTGTCTTGCGTACTTATGCTTTTGTTGGTACTGCAATCTAATGGAATATTCCTCTCACAGCCAGCTGTTCGATCTTCTAGCTCCCAGTCATCAGGCGATGTTATGGAGAATCCCTTCATACAGTTGCAGAAGGGAAGCGTATTATCATTACAAATTGTGAATGGTCCACAAACATTAAACACATCACATTGAACTTTGGGTTGGGCAAAGGTCATCACCCAGTCTTGTGAGGTTTCAAGCCAAATCATCGTTTTTTCTCGGCCAGAGACATCCAACAGATGATGGAAAACAATTGTCTCGTCTAGTAAGTTATATGTGAAGTACTTCTCTTGGTCATTATTGACAAATGAAAAATTTATAATAAAGGGGCCTGCCATCTCTGGTATCGATAGAAAGTATTGGCCGTTCCATACCCCACTCGACCAATATGGTATGGAAGAGTTCAGCAGTGTCAAGATGTACTGATTGTCACCACTTGGGTCTAATTCTGTACTGTATCTGCCAGGAGCTAGGTCAATCAAATTCTTCCTAGAAACCAGACGGCGATTAAAACCAGTGACCTTGTTCCAACCAAGTTTTATTCCAGGGAGGAAGGTATCTGTGGGGTAATCAAAGCTCTGCCATAACACATCTGACGAGTTTGAGGAATTCCGTAGGATGAGGTTTCCGCTGTTCAATAGCGTAGCAATGGTATTGTTGCTTGTGGCATTTGTGTATGTAGACCAGATGATGGATGTGGTGACTCGGTTTAATATGACAAGGCTGCCATCACTGGATACTATCAGCTCCGATGTGGTGGTGTCTACGACTGGGTTATGACCGTTTGCCACCCATACTGGTGTGAGCTTGGAGACATTGTTGTACCATATGCCTAGGTATGAGTTCAGAGTGTTGTTAGAGGACTTACTGCCTGTCTGGAAGAAGCCGAGGGCAAACTTGCCATTGCTGGAGATGATCCTGTCATTGCCGACAAGTGCTTGGCTGGATGTAATGGAGTCCGTAGCAGCACAACATGGAGGGAAGTGCAGGGACAATAAAACGCCGAGAAAGATGTGGAAGAGGTGCATTTTGAACAGCTTGTAGAGATACCAGTCGAGAAGTATGGAATGGATGCTAAGTTTAGTTAGACCTTGGTACATAAAACACTGGGCAACACCAACCATCGTGGTGCAGTCAAGCACTCCCCTTATGACAGTGATAGATATTCCTAATTTACTGATCAAGTGGTGTGATATCTTTGCTAAATCCAGTACCTACAGGCAACATACATGTGTGAAAAGTAGTAGTGCGTATTGTCAATGATTCTGATTGGTGGAATGGTGGCCGTCTGTATGACCACACATGTTCACACTAGATGAAAAAGAATAATGCCTACTTGTAACAAGATGGCTAACCCCTGTACCTTTTTTATTTCGTTGACCTCGTCCAAGCTTGTGGTATTATCCTCTCACGCTCTTGCGTTGGTGACTGTATATGGCCTACTGGAACCAGAGAGGCAGAGACTGACCCTCACCTCCTTGCAAACGTGCAAGCAGAAAGTTGGACATATAATATAGAAGTGTGGTGGGTGGGAACAAATGCATGTTACAAGACTCAATCAGCTGCAGAAACAAGAGCGGTGTATAATGAATAATACCACAGCTAGGTTTTTGATGACCTCAATTAGAAAATTCCGGGTTAGTGTGAAACCACGAGTAACAACATTGAATTGCGCCGACCTGTTCATCAGAGGCGATTTTCATGTTTAGCAGGGGCATTACGTTTTCAGTATTTCGCCTGATATTTATCTGCCCAATAATTAGTGGAGACATGATACAAAAACTAATGCTTTACCTATGTAGCTTATGGCAGGTTTGTAGTCTTTTCAATTGTCTTCACTTTGCATCTCGCCCAAACATTGCAAATACAGGAGTGGAGAATGTAAGCCACTTGAACGAGTTTATGCGTCATGAGTATCTTGAGGTCGGCTAGCTAATCTCAGAAGCTGCATTAACTGTTGAGGCTACCTGTAGAATGTGTATATCCTTGGGCCAGCAGTTAGGCTGCTGCAGCTTTCTTGTTAGGGATCTTGTCTGCTCCATATATAGACCATGTTTTTAACTTTACTTGTAAGTTTCGTATATTGGATTATTTACTATGTAACCCATGGTTAATGGATTGATATCAACAGAGATAAGATTGGCAAACTGCTTAGGAGAACTGGCGAGGCAGGAAGTACTTGTGTACAGAACTAATGGGTGCAGAGGAACTTCTACTTTTTAAGAAAACGCAAAAGCTTTGCGTTTCATTTCCTTGAAAAGGTAGATAGTTTGGTTACAATCCTCCTAGGAGGCAAATTCAGAATTACATAGTTCAGTGAACATCCCAGTTGGGTGGCAGAATGACTCTAAGGCCAAGTGCGCCAGCCCTTGCCCACAACCTCGCTTCAGCTTTTATTTTGGCGACCAGTTCTTGTACGAGTGGCCGTGCGCCCTCGAACACGCAGTCATTGCCCATCTTCCAAATCATCCACGGCGTCAGGAGGGTGATGGAGGCGAGACCCTTCCTCATAGGTTTGGGCGTGTCATGTTTGGCGTTATAGATACATGCCATGTTAGTCTCAAGCTTTCAGCAATTGACATCTCAAAATGGCAATTAGATTTGCCAGTAGAAAAAGATCATACATGTTACAAACCGTAAGTTCACTCATAAGATAAGGTCTCCTTCCTTTCTATTTCATCAGATATTTTACTTATTGCTAACTTGTGTGCGACATTCTTCTCCACCTCTAGCAGCAATTTAATTTCCATCATGGTGTAAAACCTACCTCTGGGGCACACTTCGTTTTATTGCTACCATTAACTTTGGAAGCCTAACTGGAACCAATAAAACAGTCTCTCCGTTGTTGCGCTGTGCACGGCCCTGGCAATGGAAGTGACGAGTGACAGTGGACTCTTATTGCACCACTTTACTCTGGCAGCTGCACATAACCACGTGTGTTATCAGAGGATGTGCAGTTTTCCCTTTGTGCCCTGTAAGCTTATATAGCTAGGACCCGACCTGGGAGCTCTCATATCTTATCTCTATGTATTTGGGTTAGAACCCTAGCCGCTGCCATGTTCTGGCCGGCATAAGCCTTCCGCTGTAATAAACCCCAATTCGAGTGCATGTTCTTGCTGACATCTCTGATTAGTGGTTGATTCCTAGTAATAGATAGGCTGGTTCCTCTCAATGGTATCAGAGCCGACGCATCCTTGGCGGTGATGGCTGCGGTTGACACCAGCTTTTGGAGTCGATCTTCTCTGGATCGAGCTCGGGGGCGATGGAATGGAAGATCGACGGTCAATATGGCTCGGGATAACTGAAGACATTGGCACTGCAGGCATCTACAGACTTTGGGTCATGATACAACGCCACGTGCTCTGAGTCGTATGTTTTTCATCTGTTCCATCATTATCCCCGGGTGCATCGCCTTGTAGATTTTCACCAAAATCAAGCTCAATGTCATTATTTTTCTGGACACTTAGCACATTATAAACAGGGATCTGTCCATTGGATTCCCATTGTGCACAACACTGAGTGCCATGATCCCATGGTAACATCAAGGGAGTGTTTTTAATGTGCCCACACAAATCAGAGTTGTTTGCAGATGATTCCTGCGCATTGCTGCTACAAGGAACTAGAGCCAGCATATGTGGTAACTGCATTTGAGATGGTGTTTCTTGTTTCCAATTGCTTCCATGAACAATTGGTGGCTCTGGCTGTCTCAATTGAAAGGCAACAGATGTGAGAAGATTTTCCACTTGGTCATCACTTTGTGCATTCACTTCAGGCAGTATAGGAGTGGCCAGACTTTGTGCAACAAGAGGGGTACTACTGCTTTCTAGAAGTTGTTCCTTAGCTGCAGATTGTACCTCCAAGCTTATGTTAGCAGGAATATGAAGGCTTTCCAACTCAAACTGTAGCTGTGCTGGGACTTGCCTCAAATTCTGCTCATGTTGCTTGCATTTCGGTTCAGCTTGCTGATCATCCATACCTTCAGACACACATGCCGAAGCTGAGCATACATCAACACTCGGAATAAGCCGGGTGGGTGGTGTGGGTGCAAGACAAGTTACAATTTTCTTTAAACCTTTTAGGTCTCTCTGTATTTGCTGCAGAAGCTCAAACTGTTCTTTGGAGAATCGAGGAGCAGAATAGCCATAGAAGGTGTGCAATTCCTTAAGAGTAGCATGCCTGATCTCTAGCTGACAGTCATTGGGGTACAAGCAGATTCCATGTAAATCATGCAAAGCTGTAGCAGCATTGGTACCATGTTCATACTCGATGAAAAGGGAAAGTGCTTGAGTGTTTGAATGGAAAGGAGGAGACTGAAACATTTCAGCTACTTCCCCATACTCAGAAAACACATCACAAACCACTTCTATCGGCACATATTGCTGCACTTGATGAATTGTCACATGAAGAACTCTGCCACGGAGGTCAGGAACCGAATCCAACAAGTGTTGTGCAGAATCACCTTCACCTTTAGGCTGAGTTTCTCTTGCAAACCATGTCTCAAACACCTTGTGGGCAACAGTTGCAGTTCCACTTAAATCCTGGAATTTCATGGTGGATGGACAAAATTGGAGAGATTCAAAGCTTAACAAGTCACCAACACTTCCCTG
Source organism: Poa pratensis (assembly GCA_947311845.1). Classification (NCBI taxonomy): domain Eukaryota; kingdom Viridiplantae; phylum Streptophyta; class Magnoliopsida; order Poales; family Poaceae; genus Poa; species Poa pratensis. The sequence goes on along the minus strand of CAMZMU010000128.1, from coordinate 70,371,344 downwards.
AAGCGACCACATCACTACACAAACAGAAGAATTTGGGACACACACTGCTGCTACCACGAACACCGCCAGAAATCATGGAAAATTCGAAACAAAGGCAGGGATTTTACCAGTCTGAAAGGAGCAGGACCAACCTCATCTGTTTTTCAACTAGTACCCAAGCTACTCCGCCACCAGCGCCGCCCTTGATCCAACAAGATGTATAGGAGTGTCACCGCCGCCGTGGAGGGAGGGAGGGAATGGGATTTTACTGGAGGACCAAACCAGTCCGCCTCCTCTTCCATTCCATCGCCCCCGAGCTCGATCTAGAGAAGATCGACTCCAAAAGCTGGTGTCAACCGCAGCCATCACCGCCAAGGATGCGTCGGCTCTGATACCATTGAGAGGAACCAGCCTATCTATTACTAGGAATCAACCACTAATCAGAGATGTCAGCAAGAACATGCACTCGAATTGGGGTTTATTTCAGAGGAAGGATTATGCCGGCCAGAACATGGCAGCGGCTAGGGTTCTAACCCAAATACATAGAGATAAGATATGAGAGCTCCCAGGTCGGGTCCTAGCTATATAAGCTTACAGGGCACAAAGGGAAAACTAGCTGGCCGCCGGATGGAAGATCGACGGTCAATATGGCTCGGGACAACTGAAGACATTGGCACTGCAGGCATCTACAGACTTTGGGTCATGACAGTGCTAAACACTTAATTTCATTAACTTGCCTGCCAGCTTAAGACTTTGCAATATTAACACATCGTTCTATTTTCTTACATTTTTAGTAGGCGTTGGGCACAACTCTGGGTAGCTTATCTGAGGCAACTGCACAAGAACTACCATTTGTGAACTTTGTATGTATCCCATGTTGCGTGGCATTGAAAGTTACATCATATCTTACAAACTGCACTACTAAGCATGAGGCCCAGAACCTAATAGAAATAATCAATACTAGGAAGATGAAAGCTCCTTTTTAGGTTCATACAAAACGACTTAACAAACATGCTAAGTTGGCACTTGTATTTCAGGATTTAGACAATCACTGAAGGACTCTACTCCATGACTGCAGCAACTTGTCTTCATCTCAAAGTTGAGCCACCTGGTGCTGTGCGCTGCCTTCGGCATCTTTCTGTTTCCCTGCCTCTTGTGAAGCTTGATCCAGGTACCAATCGGCTGCGTGCACATATAAAAGACGATACAATACAATTAGGCATGTTTGCAATATATGTTGATGTGCCATAGTGTTTTATCAGTATTATACAAAATGTGGAACCTGATAAGCTTATCATGTCAATGCTTATATTCTAGGTGTACAGCAAGTTGTGCTCAAATTAACATGTTTGCGTAAGTAAAGTCTTGCTTACATTTTGAGAGTGCATTTGTTGCAATAGCTTGAAGTAATCTTGGCATTGGGGGTATGCCGACTTCAAGCAAACCTTCAAGATATTGAACAACTTGACCCATTGTGGGTCGATCAAACTCGTCATCTTGAATACACCAACATGCAACCTTGAAAGACCTTTCCACCTGCTCCAAATGGACATCACCACAGAGATTGTTGTCCACCAAACTCCCCACATTCCCCTCCAGTAGTTTATTTGCAACTTTCACAGGGAAATAGTCATAATCATCACCAGTTGTACACTGCCTACCCGAGTTCCTCTTTCCTGATAAACTTTCTAACAGAACCATTCCATAGCTGTAGACATCAACTTTTGCTGTAATAACAGATCCACTGAGCCATTCAGGTGCAAGGTAGCCTATTGTGCCTCTCATTGTAGTAATAACATGACTAAAATCCCTTCCAAGAAACTTTGCCATCCCAAAGTCTGCAATTTTTGGAACATATGACGCATCGAGGAGTATGTTCTCTGGTTTAATATCACAATGTATGATACAATCCCGGCAACTATCATGCAAGTAGGCCAGTCCTCTAGCCACTCCTAGAGCAACTTCATACCTAATGCTCCATTTTAAGCCCGTAGCGTCACTACTACGAAATAAATGGGCATCAAGAGAATGATTTTGCATGTATTCGTAGACAAGCAACCTCCTATCACCCTCAGTACAGAAACCAATTAGCTTAACTAAATTAATATGATGAATAATTCCAATCGATCCCACTTCAGCTCTGAATTGCTTCTCTCCTTGGCATGCACCATCAAGCCTTTTAACTGCTATCACAGAAGAGTCATCAAGAAACCCCTTGAATACGGAACCAAAACCACCCGCCCCTAGCTTATCCGAGAAGTTTTTTGTTGCACGTTGCAAATCAGTGTACGCAAACATGATTATGCCACCACCACCTTGAAGATTTTTCATTCTTTGAGCATACAGCCTCCTAATCACCAGTAGCAAGAAGAGTGACAGTAAACAAAAGGATACAACACTAGCACCAATGACAATGCCTTTGATGGTTCTTCTGTTTTTTTGCAACGTTTTCAACTCTATTGCAGCAAGCTTAATGTAAAGTGTAGCTTGGTTATTATTACCAATATCACCGCATTGTTTCTGTTTCACATTGGTTAACTCATCATCCCAAACAAAGCATCCATTGTTATCATAGGAATATGCAGTACAATTGCAGTTTCCTAGACAAACTTGTGCACATCCACCTGCACTCATAGCATCTCCGATCTTGTGCCCGCTGCTGGGCAAACTGACACATGTCATGGTGTAGAACCCGTCTTGCATACTTGTGCTGTTGTTAATACCACGATCTAATGGAGTATTCCTGGTGCAGCCGCCTGTTTGATCTTCTAGCTCCCAGTCATCAGGCGATTTTATGGAGAAGCCCTCCATACAGCTGCAGTAAGGAAGCTTGTTCTCTCCGCAGGTTGTGAAAGGTCCACAAATGCCATATACATCACACTGGTCGTTGGGGTTGGTGAAGGCTGGTACCCAATCCTGTGCACGCTCGACCCACAAGAGTATTTTGACTTGGCCGGAGGCATTCAGGGAAAAACGCATAAGCGTCTCGTCATCTAGCAAGGTATACGTGAAGTACACCTCCTGTTCGTTGTTGACAAATGTAAAATCAATCAACTGGCGACGTGACATCTCTGGTATAGAACCGAAGTAGTGTCCATTCCATTCTCCACTGGACCAGTATGGTATGGACGAGTTCAGTGCTGCAAGGCTGAACCGGGCAGAGCCATTCTTCTCGTGTAACTCGTAAGTGTACATGCCCGGAGCAGGGTCTATTGAGTTCTTCCTGGACACAAGACGGCGGTTCAGGCCGGTGACCTTGTCCCGGCCAAGCTTTGCACCGGCTAGATGGGTATCCGTTGGGTAATCAAAGCTTTGCCACAAGATCTGAGAAGAGTTCGAGGTGCTCTGCAGGACGAGGTTGCCGGTTTTCAGTAGCATGGCTCTAGTGCTGTTTGCTGTGGTGTTAACCTGGGTAGACCAGATGATGGACTTGGTGGTTTGGTCTATGATGACTAGGTTTCCATCATCGGAGATTGCAAGCTCCGGCGAAGTGGGCCGGTGACAGGCTTATCTCCGTTGGCGACCCATGCTGGAGTGAACTTTGGGACTGTGTTGAACCATACGCCTAGGTACCAGTTGGAAGCATCGCGTAAGGAGGACTTACTGCCCGGTTGGAAGAAGCCAAGCGCAAACTTGCCGTTGCTGGAGACGAGCGTGTCGTTGCCGGAGAGTCCCTGTCCAGCTGAGATGGTGTCCGCCGCCAAGCAACACGCCGGAATGTGCAGGGAAAAGAGGAGACCGAAGATGCTGATGACCATGTTCTTCGACATGGTGAGGAACTGGACTTGCTGCTTGCTTTAGTTTTGGAGATGAGGAATTGCTGCTCCAGCGTGAGGACACGAGGAGTGCACAACTACTATATGGGACGAGGAGAGGAAGCATGATGAGGAAGCCAGCTACTGGGATCGAGCTTGGACACTGAACCCCTGCACCACGAGACAGGCGAGTGATACGTACGCGGCCGTTGGGGCACACAGTGCCGGCCGCGGAATCCGCGTCACGGCGTGATGAAGGATCGGAATACGACTGAGATATGTATCGGCGGATATGCTGACTCCGAGGTTGCCTATGTCACTATGTGCAACACCACTTCGACAGCGCACCTATTGTTTGAGATTCACACATCATACTGCCGTGGTCCTGGACTCCTGTGGTCAAGAATGGAGCTGCTCAACGGCTGATTGCTCTCACATGTGGTAAACTGGAGTACGTCAGTCACTATATTAATCACTCATGCGTAAGTGTAGTATCTTGACACTGAAGTCTGGATCGATTGCTGGTCAAATAACTCTCAGCACAAGTGATGCCTCGTCAATATCTCTCGTAAAACAAAGCCACACTCATGATACTATGAAAATACAAGATATCCACATCATCCATTATTTGTCATCCAATTGTGCACATCATCCACTAACGTTGCTTATTAATGTAGTCACTCTCGAGCTCATGTGCGCCTGATAGAATAGAAAAAATTAACAAAAAATAGTAAACATTTCAAGAAAATGTGATTTTTTTTGATGATGAACATATACATGTTTTTTAAATACGTGCCAAGTTCCGTGATGAAATTACTTGCGTGTTGCTTTGTGCAAAAATAACAATTCAGTGATCTAAAAAACTTTTTTTGAAATCTCATTTCGGCCAATGATTTGTCTTTTTTGTACAGAATAGACCAAATGCCATTTCACCACGAAACTTGACACGTAAATAGAAAATTTATATATGTTCGTCTCCAAAAAAAATTAGAATTTTTTAAATGGTTACTATTTTTTAAAATTTGTTTATTCTATCATCACACCATACCACGCTACACTATGCAATTACACAACTAAATTATATGAAAATAATCTCAGCCCTCGTCCTCTACGGAGGCCAATTAAGGCGGTGGCCAAGGTGACAGCTGACTGTGGTGAACTCAGCAGGCATGGTGCCTCCTAGGGCCGCTGCGGTGCTTGAGGCGGTGGCCACCAGGACTACAACAATGGTGTTAGCCATCACGGCTGCAATGGCGACCGTGACCGCATCGACAACCCAAGAGGATGTGGTGGCCAAGGTGACAGTGCCCCGCAACAAACGAAACTCAGCTATTTCGCGCAGTGAGGCACTGCTTTCCCTACGGCGCGTGCACCATGGGTTCCTCCCAACGCCACCATCAGCAATTTCGTGCACCAGTAACCGGAGTGGTTCATGGACTGGGGGGGGGGGGGGGGGGGGAGCGGTGCTCACCGCATGTTATAGGTCGGACAGTAACTTGACTACTTCTCATCGCTATTTAGGTCATAGTTCTCCGCATATAATTGTTCGCAAGGGTCTAAGCCTCCAATTCTTGTTATAGAATCCTTTAAATCTCCTATATTCCTTTCCATTTATAGAATGTGTTAGTTTGTGACAGTTATGTATCCGTAGAATTTAACCCATTTGGTCAGATTTAGCCACCAAAACTCTTCCCCTTCGCTCCAATAGGTGATGTCGATCTCTATCCCTTCTTCGGCCCCAAGACTTCAACACCCTTTCTCCACTACCACCGGCGATTTGTGGCACCGGGCGCTTCAGCCATCCATGCAATGCATCCATTTATCATTTATCTTTAGATTTTCTTTCACCATGTAATGATAATAATGATCGCACCACTCGTTGCTCACCTATTTGCGAGGCATGTTGTAACAACCCAAAGTTGAGAACCTAAAAACCTGTGTAATTTTTCCACTTTTGTGTTCATTGCATCATAGCATCCATGCATCCATGTGTATCACTTGGAACCTTTAACTTTGGTTAGGGAATTGTTGCTAGGGAATTGTTGTTGCTAGGGAATTGTTGAGGTTTGGCACCACCTGAAAACAAAATGCCAAACTTTCTCTAACCAATTGTCAAATCAATGAAGGAACTCAAATTTCAAAACACAAATTACTTTGACATCTTATATTTGTCAAGGAAGTTCCAAGAGTTCAAAATACTATTTTGGTCTTGCCCTAAAATTCCTAAAAGTTTATAATTTGGGAAATTTAGAAAAATTGCCATAAATGAATACTATGAACAAAAGTGGTACAAAACTTTTTATCTTGAGAAACCAATTTTTGTGGAGCTTCTTCACAATGTGGGGAGGCAACACAAATTTTTCCAGATTTTAATAAAATGTTTAAGTGCCTAAATTAAATCGTTGAAGCCACAAGTTTTAAAATAAAAGCTGAAAAGGACCTATCCGTGAGGAAACCAATTTTGCCAGGGGGTTTTCGCGAAACTGCCTCGTCTCTCTCCTTGGACACTGGCGCCATGCCGTCGCCGTGGCCGCGCCCGCGTGCACGCGCCGTGCCCGGGCCCCCTCCCGGCCTTCCCCTGCGAGAAGGAAAGCACCCCCACGAGCCCCACTTGCCCTGCTCCCCCTCTCTCCTCACTCACCTGCCCTCCTCTCCGTTTTCCTCTCCCTCCACGAGCTGCCATGGCCGCCGAGCTCCGCCGCCACATCGCCGTCGATTAGGGCTCCCCAAGCCAAGCCAGGACCACCAGAGGCTTTGCCGCGTCGTCTTCTCCCTCTCCACCGACGGAATCGAGCCGGGGATCCCGCGTTCGCCGTCGCCGCCCCGTTTACTCCGACCACTGCCGCGGATTCTCCGAGCAAATTCCGTCGAGTCCGACCATCCCCGCCACTGCTGAGCACATCCCCGAACTCAGGGTGAGCACGCCTCTCCTCCTGGACCCTTCTCCCTCCCTCTTTCGCCGCACTTCGCCGTCTCCCGCTTCTGCGTGTCTGTCGGATTTTCCGAGCCATGACGAGCCGAAATTTCCGGTTTCTCACAGTACGTCGAACCACAGCAGTGCTCCTCCGTCGGATTTTCCGATGACGGTTCAGATCGGATTATCCGAGCTAGGGCAGTACGTAAAAAACCAAGAGTTTTCTTTCATCGGATATTCCGAGTCCACTCCGACTCGGATATTCCGAAGTTGATCAGTACCAAAAATATTCCTGTTCAAATTATTTTGTTCTTTTTAAGTTGGACAAATAATGGTGCTGTGTTAGAAATAACTTATAAAAGGACATATGTAAAAGAGGGAATTATAAGTGTGATAACTTTTTATCGGTGTATCGGAAACTTGTGTGGAATATACCAAGGTGATCATAAAATTGTGAATTACCCAGAAGCATCAGGTTCATGCATGTTTAATCAACTAAACCCTGCTTGGCATCACCTGATCATGCTTTTCATATGCAAGTTCACCCTAGGGTTCCATCTATCCTAATCAACGAGTAAAGGTGTTACATTACTTGACCCCACGGTGTATTCGAGATGGGCCCCCTTGCGCATCCGAACTCCGTTTAATTTGAATAGTTGAATCATCCTCCTCCGGGGATTTAAAATGTCATGTCATCATGTGTTTGCGCATTGCATTCATGAAGCATGTGTGTGATTGATTGTTCCTTCCGTTGTTATGCTTCGATAGATCAAGCAGCCGGGGTTACACCGCAATACCCCGACGACCGTACTACCAGCACGTTGAGAAAGGCAAGCGTAATCCCCCTCCGAGCATGTCTTATCCTAATTTCCGCAATATTTTCTCCACTATAATATTGCATGCGGTTCCAAATGTCAATTTTATTGGATTAGAGTATCCTATAGTTGCATTAAGATTCCGATGCCAATACCTGTTTCCCTCCTATTATCCATAGGTTTGTATTGTTGGCCTGAGATACTTAACTATGCAATGTTGATGCTTAGCCATGCTTAGTTAAATGCTAGCTGTACGATAGATGGTTCATGTTGGAAACAGGTGATCAGATGAAGGGTTGATGGGGAGAAATTGTGGAGGCAGGTAATAAATGCTTAAAGGTGGGGATGAGAGGCCACTGGTATGGTGGTGTTTTGTCTCACTCTCGCCGCCTAGGTGCGAGTTCTTTACCTCTTGAACCAAGAATGAGCGCGCTTCCTTTCGGTGGGGTATATGGAGCCCTCGTCGACCGACTAACTTGTGCGGGGCTAGCCAGGGTCCTCTAGTTTGAGCTTCCATTTGCGCGTGCGTTGAGATGGTGGCCAAGACAGAAATGAGGATGGTGGTGTTAGGAAAATGAGTGGCCACGGGGCAGGGTGTTGGAGGCACTGAACCTGTCCCGTCCTCACTGATGATCCTGGGTTAGTCTCAAGCAAGGTAAAGGTTGTAACCGTTCCCACTCAGCCGGCTTTCCCCGGAAGAGAGCTACGTGTAGGCAATGAGCCGGGCGGTACCGAAGGTAAACACAGTGCACCCCTGCAGGGTTAAATCTTTTCGAAAAGCCGTGTCCACGGTTACGGACAACTTGGGAAAGGACGATAAGACATAGAATAACTTGAACGGAATGATTAAAAACTGGTACTAAAGGTACTACTCAAGAATGCAAGGTTAGCTTCCTCGAGGGTGATTCGGGGAGGTGCCTTTGTAGAACAGGTACAGTGTATGATGGTTGATGATGAGAAAGGTGATCAAAGAAAAGAGTTACTTCTTACCTTTTAAAATACTCTGATTAGTCGATGCCATGGAGTTATGTTTTCATAAATAAAATCAGCTTTATGCAAAACAGCCATAAAACTTTGAAAGCCTCATCGAGCTAAAGCTCTATATATAATCTTGCGAGTTCGTCGAACTCAACGTCGTTTGTTTTGTTTCAGAGGAGGACTTCACCGACCTCGAAGGTGGGTTCTTTGTGGACGTCGACGAGTAGTCTGGGGTTCCCAGGTGGCAGCTTGGGACATCCCGGAACAGCTGGCGCTTGATGTTTATCTGTAGGCCTCTTAGGCCATATTTGGATCTTGTTGTTTAGAACAACTAATTCGCTTCCGCTTGTTGTAATGTTGGGTCTGTGACCTCTGGTTGTAATTTGCTATCTTTCTCTATTATAAGAGTTGAACTATAATTTTGTGTCGTAGAGTCTGTGATGTGCCAGTTGTTCCACAAGTCTTGATCTCTCTATTATGCATTGATAGTTGTGCCTGTGTTAAGGCATCAATCGGGGTGTTGCGTTGCCGATGATCATTCCGAGCAACGCCTGCCAAAGGTTTTGGCCGGGGATTGGTAAACCCGTAACCTCCGGTTGTATCGCTTAACCGGTGACACACAGCATCACTGTATAGCAGTCGGGTCGGGGCGCCACAAGTTGGTATCAGAGCAGTACTGCCTGTAGGAAACCCTTCTACTGGTCGACGTTGAGTCTAGTGTTTGTGAAAATATTTTTAACCTAAAAATGAGTTGTGAAAACCATCTTAGGATTCTTTTTACTCCTTATCTGGTTACCCTCTAATCTCGGAGCAATCTTACCTCGATTTGAGTTAAAGTTTTACTCTCGTCTGTTACTTCAAAATGATTAGATCACGGGTTGGGTTCTACCTTTAGTGTTATGTGTCCGGTTGCTCCCGCTGCGTTGCAATAAAATCAACTCAGATGTTCTACCGAGTCTAATCATTGTCCTTTGTTGGGTTTTAACCCAAGGACTTGAACATAAGGTCCCGGATTGTGCCAACTAGAGTGTGTTGAATCACATGGTTTCTTAACTATTTCCCACGCTAGTAGTACATGATGCTGATCTTTGACCCAAGTTCTATCTTGTTGATCCTTGTTATTGTTACACAATGTATTATCGTCCCTAGTCTGTGTACTTGAGTAGACGCTAATGCTATTGTTCGACCATTCGGAGAAAGATACTAACTGTGTCATTGTCAAATCTCCAGAATGGCTCGAGGAGGCCGCGGAGGTCGCGGTAACCACAACAATGATGAGGATGATCTGCCGCCACCACCCTCGATGGCTCAGGTCTTGATGGCCATTGAGGAGAACCGTGGGCGCAATGAGCGTTGCTGAGCAGTTGGTGCAGCAGAATGCACAGAGGAATGGCTGCAACACTCTCACTGAGTTCCTGCGCTCGCAGCCACCCACCTTTGCTGATGCTAAGGAGCCACTGGAAGCTGATGATTGGCTTCGCTCTGGAGCGCAAGTTCTCCGCGCTGCATGTCCCAGTGGCCGAGCAAGTCAACTTTGCCACCTACCTCTTGGTTGGTGCAGCTGGCTGTTGGTGGGAAAGCCATGTGGCATTGTTTCCAGCCAACCATGTCTTCACTTGGGCTGATTTCCGCACTGCCTTCCGTGCGGAGTACATTCCCCAGCCGATCATGGATTTGAAGAGGAGGGAGTTCCTGGATTTGCAACAGGGACGTATGGACCTCCGCACTTATGGTTGTGAATTCAACCATCTCTCTCGTTACGCCCCAAGGGACGTGACCACTGATGCTGACAAGCAAGAGCTGTTCCGCAAGGGTCTTACGCCGCAGCTCCGCTATGAGTTGTTGCCCTTCAGGTTCCAGACCTACCAGGAGCTGTTCAACCAGGCTCTTACTCTTGAGCAGGGAAGAAAGGAACTTGAGGCTTCCAAGAGGCCCGCACACGGGGACCACCAGAGTTCCTCGGGTTCTGAGAGCAAGAAGCGCAGGGTGTTTGTTCCCTACAGCGCGTACCGCGTGCTCCATTCATGCCGAGGCCGCGGGATACAGGCCACCACCTCCGCGCCCCACTACTTCGACACTTGGGGTAGGCGGGAGTGGGTACCGTCCTATGCTACCTGCTCCACCTGGACTCACCTGCTACACCTGTGGCCAGGCTGGCCACTACTCCAGGGAGTGCCCCCAGAAGGCACCTATCACGGGAACTCCTGCACGAGCCCCTGCCACACCAGCTGGCAAGGCTGGACCTATTGTGCGTGGTCGCCTGAACCACGTCTCTGCTGAAGAAGCTGAAGAGGACCCCGGCGTCCTTATGGGTGAGCTACGAATCAACAACAATCTTGCTACAGTTTTGTTTGATTCTGGAGCATCGCATTCATTCATATCCATAGCTTTTGCAAAAGACCACAAAATACCGTTTGAGAAAATGAGACGTCCCTTGGTGATCTCCACTCCTGGCTCCAAATGGCAAACCGATGGGGTTACTCCTGAAGTCCAGATTACTATCGGTTACTACTCTTTTCCTTTCGCTTTGGTAGCTCTGAGGTCAAGTGGCATTGATGTCATACTGGGCATGACTGGCTAGCCAAATACCGGGCTAATCTCGACTGTGCTGCCAAGACCATCACCGTGACCACTTCTTCCGGCGACAGTGTTAAGTATTGGTCTGCACTGTCAAGACCTCCATGTTCATCATACCCAACTCACGAGATCCTCCTTTGCTTTATGGAAGGCGAATCCCCTCCTGAAATCCAGGACATACACGTGGTGTGTGACTTCCCGGATGTGTTCCCGGAAGAATTGCCTGGCATGCCTCCTGACCGAAGTGTGGAGTTTGTCATAGATCTACTTCCCGGTACTGCTCCGATTTCCAAGAAGCCCTACCGTATGCCGGTGGAAGAGTTGGCTCTGTTGAAAGAGCAAATTGATCAGCTGTTAGCGAAGGATTTCATTCAGCCTAGCAGTTCACCTTGGGGTTGTCCGGTACTCTTTGTCAAGAAGAGGGATTCTACCGTGCCTCGTCTAGTCTCTGACTATCGACCGTTGAATGCGGTGACAATCAAGAACAAGTATCCTATTCCCCGTATCAATGATCTGTTGGATCAGTTAGCTGGTGCAACGTATTCTCCAAGATGGATCTGAGGTCAGGATACCATCAGATCAAGATCAGAAAGGAGGATATTCCAAAGACGGCATTTGTTACTCGCTATGGCTCATATGAGTATACCGTCATGTCCTTTGGTCTCACCAATGCTCCAGCTACTTTCATGAGGCTCATGAACTCCATCTTCATGGATTATCTTGACAAGTTTGTCGTCATTTACATCGATGACATCCTCGTTTATTCCAAAACCGATGAAGAGCATGCCGAACATCTTCGGTTGGTTCTGACACGACTTCGAGAACACCGCCTCTATGCCAAGTTCTCCAAGTGTGAGTTCTGGTTGGATAATCTCGTCTTCCTTGGTCATGTGATATCCGCTAATGGTGTGGCTGTCATTCCCGACAAGATTCAGTCCATTTTGGATTGGAAAACTCCAATGTCAGTCAAGGACATCCGTAGCTTTCTCGGATTGGCGGGTTACTACCGCCGATTCATCGAAGGTTTCTCCAAGATAGCCAAGGCTCTGACAAGCAAGGAATTTGTCGTCTTCTGTGACGCCTCTCTGCAAGGCTTGGGTTGTGTATTAATGCAAGATGGCCATGTGGTGGCGTATGCCTCTCGCCAATTGAAGCCGCATGAGCACAACTACCCAACTCATGATCTAGAACTTGCCGCGGTGGTCTATGCTTTGAAGCAATGGAGACCATACCTGTTTGGTAACCGTTGCGAGATCTTCCGGATCACAAGAGTCTGAAGTACCTCTTCACCCAACCGGATTTAAATCTCAGGCAAAAGCGTTGGTTGGAGTTAATCAAGGACTATGATGTGAGCCTGAACTATCAACCCGGCAAAGCAAACGTCGTGGCTGACGCGCTAAGTCGGAAGTCTTATTGCAACAATCTGATGATTGAGAAAGCCCAACCTACCCTTCATGAAGAGTTCTCTCATTTGAACCTGGAAATTGTTCCCTCCGGCTACCTTGCAAATCTGGAGATCAAAGCTACTCTTGTAGACCAGATTAAGGATGCCCAGAAGCTGGATGAGGGTATCCTGAATATCAAGAAGAACATTGCTAGCGGGAAGGCCAAATGTTTCTCGGAAGATGAATCCGGGGTTGTTTATTTTGGTGACCGCTTGGTAGTGCCATAGAACCGAAATTTGAGAGAGCTCATCCTACAAGAAGCTCATGAATCACCTCTCTCTATCCATCCCGGTAGTACCAAAATGTACCAAGACCTTCGACCACAATTCTGGTGGACCCGGATGAAACGGGAAATTGCCAAGTATGTTGCTGAATGCGACACATGTCGATGGGTAAAGGCTGAACATCAAAGGCCTGCCGGCACTCTTCGCCCTATTGCAGTCCCCGAGTGGAAATGGGATGAAATCGGTATGGACTTCATCACCGGGTTTCCCAGATCTCAAAAGGGCAACAATGCAATCTGGGTGATCATTGACCGTCTTTCCAAGGTTGCTCACTTCCTACCAGTCCGTGATGATATACGGGCAAGTCAACTTGCTGATTTATATATGGCTCGTATTGTTCCATTGCATGGGGTCCCTCTGAGGATCATATCGGACCGTGGAAGTATCTTTGTATCCAAATTCTGGCAGAGTTTCCAAACTGCTATGGGGTCCTGTCTCAACTTCAGCACCGCCTACCATCCTCAAACTGATGGTCAGACCGAAAGAGTGAACCAAGTTCTGGAAGACATGCTTCGGGCATGTGTAATCTCGTTTGGCAAGGGTTGGGAAAAGTATCTCCCTTTCGCGGAGTTCTCCTACAACAATAGCTATCAAGCTAGTCTGGGCATGGCTCCATTCGAGGTTCTATATGGAAGAAAATGCCGCACTCCTCTAAATTGGTCTGAGACCGGAGAGAGGGCACTCTTTGGTCCAGATATTATCAATGAAGCTGAGGAGAAAGTTAGAATCATAAGAGAGAATCTGAAGATTGCTGAGTCTAGGCAGAAGAGGTACTATGATAAGCACCATCAGGAGATTCACTATGAAATTGGCGATAAAGCTTATCTCCGTGTCTCTCCCCTTCGTGGCGTTTGCCGCTTCGGTATCAAAGGGAAATTGGCCCCTCGCTATGTTGGCCCTTTCACAGTTCTGGCCAAGCGAGGAGATCTTTCTTATAAGTTGGAGTTACCGGTCATCTTCCCAAATGTACATGATGTGTTTCATGTCTCCCAACTTCACCGGTGTTTTAAAGATCCTATCCATGGGGTCAATCATGAGGAGCTAGATCTCCAGGAAGATCTCACTTATCGCGAGCATCCTATCCGTGTCCTGGACGAAGCCGAAAGGAAGACCCGTAACAAAACTACCAAGTTCCCCAAAATTCAATGGTCTCACCATTCCGAGGAAGAAGCAACTTGGGAAAGAGAGTCTAGTCTTCGTGAGGAGTATCCCGACTTCTTTCCGCAATCTTAGAATCTCGGGACGAGATTCCTGTAAGGGGGGTAGAATTGTAACAGCCCAAAGTTGAGAACCTAAAAACCTGTGTAATTTTTCCACTTTTGTGTTCATTGCATCATAGCATCCATGCATCCACGTGTATCACTTGGAACCTTTAAGTTTGGTTAGGGAATTGTTGCTAGGGAATTGTTGAGGTTTGGCACCACCTGAAAACAAAATGCCAAACTTTCTCTAACCAATTTTCAAATCAATGAAGGCGCTCAAATTTCAAAACACAAATTACTTTGACATCTTATATTTGTCAAGGAAGTTTCAAGAGTTCAAAATACTATTTTGGTCTTGCCCTAAAATTCCTAAAAGTTTATAATTTGGGAAATTTAGAAAAATTGCCATAAATGAAACCTATGAACAAAAGTGGTACAAAACTTTTTATCTTGAGAAACCAATTTTTGTGGAGCTTCTTCACAATGTGGGGAGGCAACACAATTTTTTCTAGATTTTAATAAAATGTTTAAGTGCCTAAATTAAATCGTTGAAGCCACAGGTTTTAAAATAAAAGTTGAAAAGGACCTATCCGTGAGGAAACCAATTTTGCCAGGGTTTTTTTTCCTGAAACTGCCTCGTCTCTCTCCTTGGACACTGGCGCCATGCTGTCGCCATGGCCGCGCCCGCGTGCACGCGCCGCGCCCGGGCCCCCTCCCGGCCTTCCCCTGCGAGAAGGAAAGCACCCCCACGAGCCCCACTTGCCCTGCTCCCCTCTCTCCTTGCTCACCTGCCCTCCTCTCCGTTTTCCTCTCCCTCCACGAGCCGCCACGGCCGCCGAGCTCCGCCGCCACATCGCCGTCGATTAGGGCTCCCCAAGCCAAGCCAGGACCACCAGAGGCTTCGCCGCGTCGTCTTCTCCCTCTCCACCGACGGAATCGAGCCGGGGATCCCGCGTTCGCCGTCGCCGCCCCGTTTACTCCGACCACTGCCGCGGATTCTCCGAGCAAATTCCATCGAGTCCGACCATCCCCGCCACTGCTGAGCACATCCCCGAACTCAGGGTGAGCACGCCTCTCCTCCTGGACCCTTCTCCCTCCCTCTCTCGCCGCACTTCGCCGTCTCCCGCTTCTGCGTGTCTGTCGGATTTTCCGAGCCATGACGAGCCGGAATTTCCGGTTTCTCACAGTACGTCGAACCACAGCAGTGCTCCTCCGTCGGATTTTCCGATGACGGTTCAGATCGGATTATCCGAGCTAGGGCAGTACGTAAAAAACCAAGAGTTTTCTTTCATCGGATATTCCGAGTCCACTCCGACTCGGATATTCCGAAGTTGATCAGTACCAAAAATATTCCTGTTCAAATTATTTTGTTCTTTTTAAGTTGGACAAATAATGGTGCTGTGTTAGAAATAACTTATAAAAGGACATATGTAAAAGAGGGAATTATAAGTGTGATAACTTTTTATCGGTGTATCGGAAACTTGTGTGGAATATACCAAGGTGATCATAAAATTGTGAATTACCCAGAAGCATCAGGTTCATGCATGTTTAATCAACTAAACCCTGCTTGGCATCACCTGATCATGCTTTTCATATGCAAGTTCACCCTAGGGTTCCATCTATCCTAATCAACGAGTAAAGGTGTTACATTACTTGACCCCACGGTGTATTCGAGATGGCCCCCTTGCGCATCCGAACTCCGTTTAATTTGAATAGTTGAATCATCCTCCTCCGGGGATTTAAAATGTCATGTCATCATGTGTTTGCGCATTGCATTCGTGAAGCATGTGTGGTGATTGATTGTTCCTTCCGTTGTTATGCTTCGATAGATCAAGCAGCCGGGGTTACACCGCAATACCCCGACGACCCGTACTACCAGCACGTTGAGAAAGGCGTAATCCCCCTCTGAGCATGTCTTATCCTAATTTCCGCAATTATTTTCTCCACTATAATATTGCATGCGGTTCCAAATGTCAATTTTATTGGATTAGAGTATCCTATAGTTGCATTAAGATTCCGATGCCAATACCTGTTTCCCTCCTATTATCCATAGGTTTGTATTGTTGGCCGGAGATACTTACTATGCAATGTTGATGCTTAGCCATGCTTAGTTAAATGCCTAGCTGTACGATGGATGGTTCATGTCGAAAACTGGTGATGAGATGAAGGGTTGATGGCGGAGAAATTGTGGAGGCAGGTAATAAGATGCTTAAAGGTGGGGCTGAGAGGCCACTTGGTATGGTGGTGTTTTGTCTCACTCTCGCCGCCTAGGTGCGAGTTCTTTACCTCTTGAACCAAGAATGAGCACGCTTCCTTTCGGTGGGGGTATATGGAGCCCTCGTCGACCGACTAACTTGTGTGGGGCTAGCCAGGGTCCTCTAGTTTGAGCTTCCATTTGCGCGTGCGTTGCGATGGTGGCCAAGACAGAAATGAGGATGGTGGTGTTAGGAAAATGAGTGGCCACGGGGCAGGGTGTTGGAGGCACTGAACCTGTCCCGTCCTCACTGATGATCCTGGGTTAGTCTCAAGCAAGGTAAAGGTTGTAACCGTTCCCACTCAGCCGGCTTTCCCCGGAAGAGAGCTACGTGTAGGCAATGAGCCGGGCGGTACCGAAGGTAAACACAGTGCACCCCTGCAGGGTTAAATCTTTTCGAAAAGCCGTGTCCACGGTTAAGGACAACTTGGGAAAGGACAATAAGACCATAGAATAACTTGAACGGAATGATTAAAAACTGGGTACTAAAAGTACTACTCAAGAATGCAAGGTTAGCTTCCTCGAGGGTGATTCGGGGAGGTGCCTTAGTAGAACAGGTACAGTGGTAAGTGATGGTTGATGATGAGAAAAGTGATCAGAAGAAAAGAGTTACTTCTTATCCCTTTTTTAAAAATACTATGTTTAGTCGATGCCATGGAGTTTTGTTTTCATAATTAAAATCAGATTTATGCAAAACAGCCATAAAACTTTGAAAGCCTCATCGAGCTAAAGCTCTATATATAATCTTGCGAGTTCATCGAACTCAACGTCGTTTGTTTTGTTTTAGAGGAGGACTTCACCGACCTCGAAGGTGGGTTCTTTGTGGACGTCGACGAGTAGTCTGGGGTTCCCAGGTGGCAGCTTGGGATATCCCGGAACAGCTGGCGCTTGAATGATTATCTGTAGGCCTCTTAGGCCATATTTTGGATCTTGTTGTTTAGAACAACTTAATTCGCTTCCGCTTGTTGTAATGTTGGGTCTGTGACCTCTGGTTGTAATTTGCTATCTTTCTCTTTTATAAGAGTTGAACTATATGATTTTGTGTCGTAGAGTCTGTGATGTGCCAGTTGTTCCACAAGTCTTGATCTCTCTATTATGCATTGATCGTTGTGCCTGTGTTAAGGCATCAATCGGGGTGTTGCGTTGCCGATGATCAATTCCGAGCAACGCCTGCCAAAGGTTTTGGCCGGGGATTGGTTAACCCGTAACCTCCGGTTGTATCGCTTAACCGGTGACACACAGCATCACTGTATAGCAGTCGGGTCGGGGCGCCACACATGTCAACTTGGTGGCCAAGCTCGCTTTCCCTTCCCCACCTCATCTTTGTATACTACCATTGTGTTTCAAATCATCCATTGCTACTTCTGGATGTCACTTGTTGTTAGTTTTTCTGGTTACAAATACTATCTTGTTGTACTAGATGACTTAATTCATTCTCGAGCTTTCCATTGAGAAATAAATTCCATACTTGTGTCGCCCTACAACGTTTCTTTCGCTTTGTGCTCAGCCAGTTTCATGTGACTGTTTGTTGTTTGCAATGTGATACTGGAGGGGAATTTCTCACTAGCTCGTTACGTGCTTTCTTTCTCGACATTTCCTTTCACCTCTCGTGCCCGCCGCCCCAAAATGGCAAAACCGAACGTCTCATACGTACTACGAAAGAAAAGGGGCCCTGCCTGATTGAGAGAGGGGGGGGGGAGTTTGCTCTGGGAGGGGCCGGTAGGAGTATGACTCCTACTTGGAGTCCAACACAAGTCGGTGGCCGGCCAGATCTTGCCCCTATTTAAAGGGAGAGGTGGCGCACATGGGGAGGCACCCAAGACCTCCACCATGGCTACATTCCTCTGTCTTACCATAGAAAAGGGCGGCACCCCCGTCGTCATAGAGCTAAAACAGGAGCCCCTGCCGCCTAAAATGAACACACGGCGATGTCCTCAAGATCGAGTGCCCTCCCTTGGCGGACAAGGTGGAGAATGGGATGAGGTGGCTGTGCGAAGCTCCTTCCTCTCTCGCTCTCTCCCTCCTTGTTGTCCTCCACACCGACAAGCGCTCAACCCCTCTCCCTAACCCCACCGATGGCGGTGATGTCGCCAATGGGGAGCGTATCGGTGGAGCCGAGCTGTGGGGGTCTCTGTTGGCGGCGGCGCCCTTGGTGTCGTTTCCGGAGTTACGAGAGCTAATAGGTTGAAGTGAGTCTCTCCACGATGCCAAGGCTACTTCAAGCTATCACTAGAATCGGAAGCTGGCATTCGACTTGTTCTTAATGTTCACTATTCCAACTTATGACTACCTATATCGGAAATTCACAATGGAGCCCAGGCTCATATGCTCCTGTTATTTTCGGGAGCATAATTTTTTTGAAAACTTTTCAAAAAATTCCGAAAAAATCATGCACGTACCTGACTATGGTATGCAAGATAGTGTGAAATTTCGCACCGAAATGACATCGTGGCCGCCCTGTACAAAAATGACAAATTTCTGACAGAAAATTCAAAATTTTGGATCTCATTTTCTGTCAGAAATTTGTCATTTTTGTACAGGGCGGCCACGATGTCATTTCGGCGCGAAATTTTACACGATCGTGCGTACCATAGTCAGGTACGTGCATGATTTTTTTCGGATTTTTTGATAAGTTTTCAATTTGTTCTATTTTTTCGAAAATACCGGGAGCATATGCTCCCGGGTGCCAAAACGCCCGCTCTACCTATATTTCTTTTTCTTTTCTTTTGCAAGGCGACCACTTGTATTTCCTTGTTTCTCCATTGAACTTGTTTTTGTTAAAGAGATAATTGTGAGAATAGCATTGCAAACATTCATTGCTATTAAAGTTCTCAAATCTGTTTCCAAAATAAGTTCTCTATTCAATGTGCTTGCATTTTGTATAACACTAATCCATGGTTAGTAGGTTACGTGCTAGAGTAGAGAAATGATTGGGGAAGCTCGATTTAAAGAAGAAAATGGTTAGGAGATTAGGTGTATGCTGAATACGATCTTCCAGCGATAGCTTCAAGTAGCCTCGGCATCGGAGGGGTCTTGACTTCAACAAGACCCTCAAGAATCTGGACCACCTTGCCCATCGTGGGCCGTTCAAACTCCCTGTCTTGAATGCACCAACAGGCCACCTTGCAGGCCCTTTCAACCTCCTCGGTGACAACATCGCCGTTTAACCTGTTATCCACGAAGTTCATGACATCTCCCACGAGAAGCTTGCGTGCCACCTGGATGGGGAAATAAACAATGTCATCGCCATCGCTGCTGCATACTTCGTGAGTGTTCATCCTCCCAGATATGATCTCCAATAGCACCATCCCATAGCCATACACATCTACTTTCGGCGTGATAGCCACTCCACTAATCCATTCAGGAGCAAGGTACCCAACAGTACCCCTCGTTGTGGTTATGACCCGGCTAAAATCCCTTGTGAGAAGCTTTGCCATCCCGAAGTCGGCAATCTTAGGAACGAACAATGCGTCAAGAAGTATGTTTTGCGGCTTGATATCGCAGTGTATGATGTGGTCGAGGCAATTCTCATGAAGGTATGCTAGCCCCCTAGCAACTCCAAGAGCTATTTGGTATCTGGTTCTCCAATTCAGAGTTTTGGCATTGCTCCGGAACAGATGAACATCAAGGGAAATATTAGGCATGTGTTCGTAGACAAGCAGCCTCTTGTCACCCTCGCAACAGAAACCAACCATTTTGACCAAATTGGTATGTTGCAGGATCCCAATTGAACTCACCTCAGCCCTGAACTGCTTCTCTTGTTGGTAGCAACTATGAAGCCTTTTCACTGCTATAGTGGTCGACTCATTTAACGAGCCCTTGAACACAGAACCAAAACCACCTGACCCAATCTTCTCTGAGAAATTTCTAGTTGCACGCCGCAGTTCAGCATATGTGAATGGAACAAGTCCTCTGCCACCATGGATGTTGTCCAATGTGTGACTGTATCTTTTGTTTCTCCTGGTCGTCCGTAGCACTGAGATGAGCACCAAGACTACCAAAGCAATGCTGCTTGCACCAATGGCACCTAAAATGACAGGTATCTTGTTTTTTCGAGTCTGGAACTCTTTTCCGGCAAGGCGAATGTGAAGAATCTCGATGTTATCACCGGAACCATCATCAGTCTGTTGTTGTTTTACATTAAGCAGTCCACCATGCCACACAGAACAACCACCAGTACCAAAGGAATATGCAGTGCAAGAGCAGTTACTCAGACAAACCTGCTCGCAATCTCTTGCACCTGCCACATGCCCCACTATGCTGTGGGGATCATAGGGTAATCCGGTGACTGGCATGGAGTAGAACTTATCAGTCAGGCCAACCGTACTGCTGTTTCCAATGCCAACACAATTCAATGGAGTGTTCCTCCTGCACCCGGTCGTGCTTCGATCGTCGAGGTCCCAATCCTCGGGAGAATCCACCGAGAATCCCTTGATGCAGCTGCAAGGCGGAGGCGCGTTGTCGGCACAGACCGCGAAAGGCCCGCAGACGGCATGGACGTCGCACTGAGTGGTGGGGTGGATGTAGACCGTCGTCCAGTCCTGCGTGGCGTCCTGCCAGACCTGCATCTTCCTCTGCCCGGACACGTCCAGGAAGCTGTACATGGCGATCGTTTCGTCGAGCAGGCTGTAGGCGAAGGACACCTCCCGGTCGTCGTCGACGAACGTGTAGACAAACAGGTGGCGGGCGGTCATCTCCGGCACCGCGCTGAAGTACTGGCCGTTCCACTCCCCGCTGGACCAGTAGGGCACGGACGAGTCCCACAGGATCTGGACGACGCCGGCGCGGCCAAGTTCCATGGTGTACACGCCCGGCGCCAGGTCGACCCGGTTTTTCCTGGAGACGAGGCGTCGGCTCCGGCCGGTGACCTTGTCCATCCCGATCGTCGCGCCGGGTAGAAGCGTGTCCGTCGGGTGGTCGAAGCTCTGCCAGTACAACACGTTGGACCTGTTGGCGGCGCTGCGCAGGACGAGGTTCCCGGTGTCCAGGAGAACAAGGACGAGTGTCTTATTGGCTGTGACAACGTTGGCTTGGGTGGACCAGGAGATGCTGCCGGAGTCCAAGATGACGAGGTTGCCGTCGCTGGAGAACGTGAGCTCCGGCGAGGCGGCGCCTGCTGCAGGCATGCCTCCTCTGTTTGCCACCCACACCGTGGTCAGCTTGGGAACCCGGTTGAACCATATGCCTAGGTAGGACTTGGGGCTTGTTTGGTTTGTATTATCTGCGATCTGGAAGAAGCCGAGCGCGAACTTGCCGCTGCTGGAGACGAGCTTGTCGTCGCCGGCGAGCGACTGGCCTGGCGAGAGGGAGTGCGTCTCCGTGGAAGCGGAGCTCGCTGGAGCGTGTAGGCTGCAGATGAGGTGGAGCACCAGGAGAAGGAGAGGCATGGCGAGACGCCGAGGCGAAATGGACGAGAGCTGTTAAGGTGACGACGGTGGTGGAATCCTCTGGGCTGGTTGGGAACTTGCCAACTTGAACTTGGGATGCCGGAATCTGGGAGCTAGCTCTGCTCCGGTTGGACGGATGCTCACGAGACATCGTAGAATAGTTGTACCTCGCGAAAACGAGCCGTCAACTTGGTTACCCAGACACTTCGCGTGTACTCCCTCCGTCCACGAAAGAGTATGTCCCCGGCGACAGTTCTTCGGCGACGAATGATCTCTAATTGTGCCCCGCGTTCCCAGAAAAATATGTGATGTGACAGTGGCTCTTGACTAGAAGAAACTTAGCACTGCCTCAGAAAATGTAATAACGCAGCAACGTCGTAGAATCAAGCAGTTATCTTCCATGGAGCAGAACAGTTTTACAATGAACAAATCAGGTGCGTCCTGGCAGACAAGGCGGTTCTCTCCGTTTTTGCCTGCAGAGCGAACCAGAAATGGACTGAACTTCAACCCAAGCAACTTTGTCATACTCCCTCCGATCCATAATATGTGTCACAGACGGTGACATTATGAATCGGAGGGTGTATTTTTTTGGTAACTCCGCAGCCAAAGTTTGTTCAAAAAATCAAGCTATACGAAAAATCTTGAAAAAAAAGAAAATCCGGCATTTTGAGACAAATTCATCAGTGGGAATAGCTACTGTAACTTTCCTAGATTTACTGAAAAATCAATTTTAAATTGAATTTAACTGATTTTTTGTCAAATTTACAAAAACTGTGCAAACTTCAAACATCTAGGCAAAATGAGCTCAAAATATCCCAGTTTACCCATTACTCGTACTTTGAATCTTGAGTTTTTTTGGATTGTCTTTAATCTAACAAAACTGGTCAAAATTTACGGAAAACGAGAACAAATTAGCTTACACTTTCCCATCACTAAATTACCTGATTGTTTTGGACCTTTTAGAAAGTCTGATTTTAAAAAAATATTTTTGGTGAATTTGAAAATATAGAAACTTCCGGGTTTGGTTCAAGTCCGGTCCAGGTCTGGTATGTGTGGAAAAAAACAGAGACAACCGCCTCCTCTACCACATGGCACCTGACTAAGTGTGCTCAGATTGTCGGAAACAATGTCAAACTGACTAAAAAAATGAGATTTGGTTCTCTGAAGCAACTTACCCCAAAAGTGGTGATTTTTATGAATTTTTTGTCGATTATGGTTTTGTGAAACCCTAGCCTCAGAAGTTATGGTTTTGTAATATTTGCTCATAACTTTTTGTATTGCTGAGAACTCCCTGCAAATGTTGCACTGAATTCTCAAGGTTTTTGTTTCTTCCATACCTATCTTCCATAGTATCGCAATACTATTGTGAACATAGCGCACAAACTCCCTGAATTACCACTGTGCCATATAGTGGAACAAGGAGATGCAAAGGCATCATTTTATGAAAACTACTAAAATAAAGAAAACCAATTTTTGCGCAATCTATAAGGAAAAAACAAGGTTCCCTTAGAAATGCATGATGAGATACGGCTGCACGCCTGGTACTGACTGCTAGTAGTACTAGCTTACTTTCTTCAGTACTATAGATGTTTGTTTCACATGTACACCATGCCACAGCCTCATTATTCCCGTTGATTACAGAAGTAGGAGGATGCTGGGTGTGAGATCGTTGTAATTGCTTCAAGTAGCCTTGGCACCGGGGGCACTTGAAGGTCAAGTAGACCCTCTAGAATACGAACAACTTCGCCCATTGTCGGTCGATCAAACTCGTCATCCTGAATGCACCAACAAGCAACCTTGCATAGTCGTTCAGCCTCCTCTAGATTTACATCACCGGATAACTTTTCATCCACCAAGCTTGCCACGTCTGCCTTGAGAAGCATATGCGCCGCACGCACAGGGAAGAAAACTGTAGGATCACCGCCTGCCTTGTCTTGTTCAAGTGCGTTCTGTCTTCCTGATATAATTTCCATTAACACCATCCCATAGCTATATACATCAACTTTTGCTGTGATAGCAACCCTGCTTATCCATTCAGGTGCAAGATATCCTGCAGTTCCTCTTGCTGTGGTCAGAACCCGGCTAAAATCCCTCCCCATTAACTTGGCCATACCAAAGTCAGCAATTTTAGCAACAAATGATGCATCCAGAAGGATATTTTGTGGCTTGATGTCACAGTGTATGATCAAGTCTTGGCACCTCTCATGCAGGTAGGCCAGTCCTCTAGCAACTTGCAGAGCTACTTTATACCTAGTACTCCAGTTTAAAACTCTGTTGTTGCTCTGAAATAGATGGATGTCAAGAGAACGATATGGCATGTGCTCATATGCAAGCAACCTACGTTCACCCTCGCAGCAGAAACCAATCAGTCTAACTAAATTTATATGGTGTATAACTCCGATTGAAGCCACCTCAGCCCTGAATTGTTTTTCTCCTTGACAAGCACCATCAATTGTAGCAGAGTCAGTTAGATATCCCTTGAACACAGAACCAAATCCACCTGCACCAAGCTTCTCTGAGAAGTTTCTTGTTGCCCGCTGTAAGTCATTGAATCGAAATGCAATAATACCACCACCATCTTGGAGATTTTTCAGTATGCCACCAGACAGCCCCCTATTGTTTCTCCAAATCATCAGTAGGATAGCTAGCAATATAAGTGCCAGTAAACCCAATGCAGTGAGAATGGTAATTGCGGCAGCTCTGATTGTCACTCTTTTGTCAGATTTCCGAGTTTGCATCTCATTTGCAGCAAGGCGAAGATAAAGAACTGCACCATTGGTGTCCATAGTGTCAGTATGCTGTTGTTTTGCATTGAGGAGTTCCTCATGCCAAATAGAGCATTTACCATCGATGCAAGAATATGCAGTGCAAAAGCAATACCTCAGGCAAACATCTGCACATTCTCTAGCACTAGTAGCAGTACCTATGTTGTGGGCATCATGAGGCAGTTCAACATTATACATGGAGTAGAATTCATCAGTCATTCCTGCAGTACTCTTGTTATTGTTACAATTTAAAGGAGTATTTCTCACACATCCACCGCTTCTGTCATTTAGCTCCCAATCCTCTTGTGATCTTATGGAGAAGCCCTTCATATAGCTACAATATGGATCTGAGTTGTCGCTGCACAAGGTAAACGGTCCACACAGAGCATAGACATCGCACTGAGCTTTGGGGTTGAAGTAGGAACCTAGCCAACCCTATGAGACATCATCCCATATTAATGTCTTCATTTGACCAGAGACGTCGAGTCGATGATGCATGATCATTGTGTCATTCAGTAAGCTGAATGTGAAGTATTCTTCATGTTCGTTGTTGACAAACTTGAAGTCGATCAAGCTGTGGCTTACCATCTCTGGTATCGCGCTAAAGTACTGTCCATTCAATTCCCCGCTAGACCAGTACACTATGGATGAGTTCAAAAGTGTAAGTATCAACCCGCTCTAACTCATAGCAGTAACGGCCATGAGCTGGGTCAATCGAATTCTTTCTTGAAACAAGACGGCGGGTCAAACCAGTGTCCTTGTCTTGGCCAATCTTTGCACTGGGGAGGAAAGTATCTGTCGGGTGGTCAAAACTTTGCCATAAAATGTCAGATGGGCTTGAGGTATTTTGTAAGACAAGGTTTCCATTGTTGATGAGTACGGCAATGGCGGTGTTGGTTCTGATACTAACTTGGCTAGACCATATCATTGAATTGTTAGCCTCAAGTAAGACGACAATATTGCCATCCTGGGAGATTGTGAACCTAACTAAGGCAGGTTCTTTGATTGGATCATCATGGTTTGCAACCCATACCGGAGTTATCGTGGGCACTCTATTGAGCCAAATGCCAAGGTACCAGTTCAAGGTGTTGTGGGACTTACTGCCTGTTTCGAAGAAGCCAAGCGCGAACTTGCCATTCAAGGATGTAAGCTTGTCACCGTAAGCAAGTTCTTGGCCAGGTGAAATGGAGTTGATGGTAGCAGAGGATGCAGGAATGTGTAGGGTGAACATATGTCCAAGAAGTAATAGGAGAAGAAGCATATTGAAGTTGAGAAGATGGGGAACCAACCTGCCACTGATAAGAAGCATAGAATGGGCTGTGCTGCCTTAATATTAGGAAACAGAGAAAACATAGTACGGCACAGAACAAGATTTAGGCGTGGTGGAGACTGGAGAACGTGACAGGTTCCCTTGCCGCTGGGGCACGGCTGAAATGGTAACCACAAAACTGTTGAGTGAAACATCCTCACAAAAACATACTCCCTCCGTTTTTGTATACAAGGCCACTATTAAAAATACGTTTTTCTTCTATACAAGGCCACAAACAGTAATCGAGGCAAAATTAATGAACTTTTCCTATGCTCGACACTGTTAACGATGAATATTAATTGCCCAAATCCAAACAAACCTTGCATGCATGAGATGCATTGGTGGAGAAAAGCAAAAACAATTATTTACCCGTGAAACGAGGAGCTTGCAACGTTAGTTGCCAATAATTTAAGTAGGTATTAATCACTTTAAAGCTTTATCTTGGTATCCGATATTTGAGTTTGTGGCCTTGTATACAAAAACGGAAGGAGTAAGATCTTTGGGTGATCACAACAACCATAAAGTGGTCAGGTTCTATCAGCATCAAGGAAGCTGAGACACCTGAACAACATAACAACAGTTAACTGCTAACTTACAAATGCTTTTTCAGCTGCCGATAAAACTTGTTTTTTCTTGGTTTAGAGTCTGCCACCGGTCTTTGGAGTCTGTAATAAGTACTCCGATTTATAGTCACCATCAAATTACTGTTTGCCTTCGCCTTCACAGAATTACATCGTCCATAAAGCTGCAGATTTCTTTATCCAAATCGTGGAAACAAATTGTGCTGATCCCAGCCCAGCTTAACAGAACAATTCAAACAAAAAGAACGGATCAGATATACTCCCTAAACAAAATCTCGCATTCAATCCTAGGGGGGAACAGACGAGAAAAAAACTCCCCCTCGCGTCGCCTCCTCTCTGGGCGACGCCAGGGGCGAAACCCTAGGCCGCCCGCCGCCACCCGCCTCCACCCCACCTCGCCGTCCCCGGAGGCAGCCGCCGGGAAGGTCCGCGCGGCGCCGGTGAAGGGGGCGGCGGGGATCTGCCGCTCGCGGAGCCCCTGGATAGCTAGAGGAGGCTGCTGCCCCGGGTACGCCGCCTCTCCCCCGCTCGTCCCCGCCCTCGAGCCCCTGCGCCTCCGCCTCCGGCGTCGTCTGTGCCTCCCGTCGGCTGCTCTGCCCCTCGTTCTGCCGCCATTCCCCGCCTCCGTGCTCGCGCCGCCGCTGGTGGAAGCCGTCGACCTTGTTCGCTCGGCAGACGGCGGCGCGCGGTGCGTTTCCTCGTCCCTGGGTGGTCGCTCGCCGTCAAGTGGTGGGGCGCCGTGTCCGCCGATGGTGGCCTGAGGCCCGGGCCCGATCTGGGCCTTAGATGGGCCGGGCGGGCCGGTTGCATCTGCTGCGCTGGTGCCGTTCTTGTCGCAGCGACCCGCTGGTTGACGGTGAGCTGCCTCCCATGTGGGCCCTCTGCTCCATGCCCGTTGTGCTGCAGGGGTGGCGAGGTCGTCCCGATGCGTGGGATGCTCCGGGAGAAATCCCCGATCCCAACCTTCGCGGTCCTCGTGGATCAAGCGATGGCGTCGCCTCCGCGTCGCTCTTCCTCCTTGGAGGCATCGCTTTGGAGCCTGTCATGCGTCGGGCAGCATTGCCTATCGCCTTCCCGTCGGACCTTTTGCTCGTATCCCAGTGGACTGGGCAGCGGTCATGGTGACCCCACAGAGCTTCCTGGATGTCTTGGGGTGGCCTCGGCGTGCGCCGCCCTTCGACCACGGGGTCGGCACACCGGTGTCGTCGCCCCAGTCTCGGCTATCCGACGCCCTTCGACTGTGTTGGTCTCGGCGGCGCACCGCCCTTCGGCCACTCGACGCTCTGTCTGGGCTATCCGACGCCCTTCGACATCGGTGTCGTCGCACGGACTCGGCTATCCGACGCCTTTCGACCGTGCCAGCGATGTCCCTTGGTGTGCTCTTGTGTGGTGTTCACGCATTCTTCTGCCTAACCCAACGGGCTACTCGCTTTCGGTGTTGAGGTTCTCACCGGAGATCCTCCTCTGACGGCTTGCTAGGTGTTGGCCTCGCGGGGGTTTCGGTTGGCTCCGTTTTGCCAACCTCCCCCTCCCATAGTGTTTCTAGTCTTCTTTTTCATGTATTTTTTGTTGTCCTCTCTCCCCTGTATCCCCCTGTAAAACTGCTATTCTGTTGTAAGAACATGGCCCGCCAGGCTACTTTTCGGAAATATAACAAGCGGTGGGGCTCCTCCCCCCGTTATTCTCGGAAAAAAAAAATCCTAGGGGCAATAAATCTACCTGAAACTAGTAAAATACAATAAGTGGGCTATGTTGAATCTGAAGTCCACGCAGAAGGCATTTGCAGCAATTCCATTACCAGATAATCTATAACAAGAACCCTAGGTTTTTTAGATTATATGGGCACGCCTCTTCCAGAAATTTAGGCCTTAGGTACAAAC
The DNA here is from genome assembly GCA_947311845.1 of Poa pratensis. Taxonomy (NCBI): domain Eukaryota; kingdom Viridiplantae; phylum Streptophyta; class Magnoliopsida; order Poales; family Poaceae; genus Poa; species Poa pratensis. Next base: position 70,343,219 of record CAMZMU010000128.1, on the reverse strand, counting down.
TAGTTATTTATATAAAAATTTCAGATTCGGCTTCAAAATTCCTCACCGGGCGATAGATTGTGACCTATGCTGTGCCACAACGAACGAGCTCAGTCCGCCGCCATCTCACCGTGCCGAGCACTGCGGAGCCATCCTTGCGAGAGGCGGACCTGCGGAGACGATGTGAAAGCAATTGCAAATTCAGCTGAAGTGCTCGGGAGCGCCTAGTTCACGCAATGCGCTCCGCCCGCTGTGGATACTTCATGGGCCGCTCCAATCGCGGCCCAGTAACAATGACTGTTTTTCTTTTCTTCATATATATTTTCTGTTAATTTTCTCTGATTTTTCTTTTTAATAAAAAACGAATAATTTCCAAAAGCTGAACATTTTTCAAATTTCAACATTTTTTGAAAACTAGACATTTTTAGTTCTGAACAAAAATTGAACATTTTTTAAATTTGAACAATTTTCAAATTTGAACATTTTTTGAAAACTGAACATTTTTTAGTTTTGAACATTTTTAAATTTGTACATTTTTCAAAAATAGGACAGTTTTTAAATTTGAACACTTTCAAAATTTAAACAAATTTAGTTCTGAACATTTTAAAAAAATTCAACGTTTTTTAAAAAATGAACATTTTTTAGTTTGAACATTTTTTAAAACTGAACAATTTTAGTTTTGAACATTTTTCAAAATTAAAACATTTTTCAAGTTTGAACATTTTTTTAAAACTGAACAATTTTTAATTTTGAACATTTCTGAAGAACTTAAAATTTTCAAATTCTGAAACATTGTTTTCAATAGACACACAAAGAAGCAGAAAAAAGAAAAGCGAAAAAAAAACCACAAAAAATCCTGCTGGATGACCTCCTATTGGGCCGGCCCATGGCGCGACGGGGGTGCGCGGAGCGGAAAGCGCTCCGCGTTACGCGTGAAATAGGTTTTCCCGAAGTGCTCGATGTTTGTGTTTCAGGGGCGGATGCGTGGGTCTCCAAAGGGCCTGGGCCTGCTAATTAGGCCGTTGCGGCGAGAAAGAGGCCCAAAACAAGGCCGAGAACTAGATTCTACAGCATTTGGCGATTGACCACCAAACTGCAATCCTTCCTCAAAAAGAAAATTACAACTTCCACATCGACAGTTACAATTCGAAACAGAATTAGCATCTCCAGATTCAGTTGGACAACGAGATAATATTTCAAGAATTTGAATTTCTGTCAGCTGCTCGTGTTGCTAAACTGCCAGCGCATCGTATGACTTTCAATGCGTGAAGAAAAATGAGACAATCTCACATAAATACAGAAATGGGGATAATCATCATAATAGAAGAACAACGACATTCACATAGCGGTGGAGCACTGATAACTTTCCATTGAGACAATTTCACGAGATAAACCATCACTACAGAAAGCAAAGCATCGGGCTGAGGAGCCACCACATCTAGGTTCTCCTATTCCCTACACACTGAACCCATCAGATCAGAGAGCTGGTCGATCAGGCCCTCTCGCATTGATGTCCTTGGACATGATGGTCACCCTCTTGGCGTGGATGGCACAGAGGTTGGTGTCCTCGAAGAGCCCCACGAGGTAGGCCTCGGCGGCCTCCTGTAGCGCGGACACGGCGGAGGACTGGAACCGGAGGTCGGTCTTGAAGTCCTGGGCGATCTCCCGCACCGGACGCTGGAACGGGAGCTTCCGGATGAGCAGCTCCGTGCTCTTCTGGTACTTGCGGATCTCGCGCAGCGCCACGGTGCTAGGGCGGAACCTGTGCGGCTTCTTCACGCCGCCATGGCCGGCGCCGACTTGCGCGCCGCCTTCGTCGCCAACTGCTTTCGCGACGCATTGCCGCCGGTAGACTTGCGCGCCGTCTGCTTTGTGCGGGCCATCGGAGGTCGAGGAAGGAGCGGGAGGATTTGGAGGATTCGAGATTGGATTTGGCGCTGTGGAGTTGGTTGGTGTGAGGATTTGGATTTGGATTTGGATTTGGGGGAGGGAGTATTTGTAGCGGCTGGGATGGCGGGAATCGCGAAATATTTCGGGCGGTGAGGGCGGGTTTGGTGTTTCCGCGTCTGGGTGATTTGAGGCGTAGATGTAATCGAACGGCCGGGAGAACGACTCTACTGCTGGCGATCCGCGAGAGCAACGATGCTGCGATTCTATTGGCTGCTATATGGTGTCGGGGAGGATCGACAGTCCTGGGAGATGCTGGGGGTTATGCTGGATCTTATTTTTAGGGGTTATATGCTGGATCTTCCTCGCTTGTTCTTAGCCGTACGTTTTTGCCAGCCTACAAGGGCGAATCACCGCAACGGCGTGCTGCGGTCCCATCAGCTTTCGGCTACGGCCAGCAATCCTCATTTGATGCCTTTTGGGTCGCGGAGCATCTCGCCGGAGAGGGGGGCAACGTGGTGCCGCGGCGTCACCCGAGGAGGTGAGACCGAAACTTAGTGCGGGCAGGGTCAGGTGCAGGGAGCTCGCATGCGACTTAGGGCTTCGGGTGCGAGGGAAGGGGTAGAGAGAGGTCATGGGCAGTGAGGCGTCGTGGAAGCGGAGCCGGCAGCGGGTGGCGGCAGCAGGTGGTCTGGCAGCCGGCGACGTGGGGGGGGGGGGGGGGGTATTGAGCTGCTACGTGAGGAAGAAGAATACCGTGAGGAGCGAGGAAGAAGAGGACCGCGGTGATGACGTTGATGACTACGACAGTCGCGATGTGGTAGGCGAAGATGGTGGGCCGGTCCAATACGCACCTTCCTTCAGGTGTCGACGCGTTTAGCAACGCTAAATGCGCTGAATATGAGCACCGGCCCTTGTATGGTTTATGGCTCATTTATCCAAATTGGAGAGTTATTACGAAAGTACAAATCGAGCCCGAGCTCTAGGAAAACCTTTTTTAAATAAAAATAAAGGGTTTTTGGTAATTTCAAAAAATAAAAAATCTATATAATGTTGAACTCTACTAGTTTGCAAAATCTTGATGAAAAATCGTTATATTCTAGGAATAAAAAATGACAAATTAGACAAAATTTTGAGTTTTGGAAATGTGCACCGTTGACCACTCCCAAATCCACACATTTATTATTTTGCTCAGCCTAATAAAATATAATGGATCTTTTAGATTAATTTGTGTACAATGGTAGAGTTAATCATTATCTACAAGCAGGGTTTTTCCCCGTATTTTTTGAAACTTTGAGATGGAGATTTTAAACTTTTCAAAAAAGAGCTTTGTGGAGCCTTGCCTCCAAAACGATACACTCAAATTATGCTGGATCTTCCTGTGTTGTTCTTAGCTCCACGTTTTTGCCAGCCTACAAGGACGACTCACGCAACGGCGTGTTGCGGTCCCATCAGCTTTCGGCTACGGACAATCCCCATTTGATTCCTTTTGGGTCCCGGAGCACCTCGCCGGAGAGGGGGACAACGCGGCGTCACCCGAGGAGGTGAGGCCGAAAATTAAGGCGGGCAGGGTCAGTGCGGGGTGCTCGCAGGCGATGATTTTTAGGGCTTAGGGTGCGGGGGAGGGGGTAGAGAGGGGTCGGGGGCGGTGATGCATCGTGGGAGCGGAGCCGACCGTGGGTGGCGGCAGCCGGCCGTCTGGCCGCCGGCGACGTGGGAGGAGGGGGTATTGAGCTGCTCCGTGAGGAAGAAGAATACCGTGAGGAGTGAGGAAGAAGACGACCGCGACGATGACGTTGCTGAGTACGATAGTCGCGATGTGGTAGGCGAAGAAGAAGGTGTGTCGACACGTTTAGCGACGCTAAATGCGCTGGATAGGAGCACCCTCTACGGCCCTTGTAGCGTTTATGGCTCATTTATCCAAGCTGGAGAGTTATTAGGAAAGTACAAATGGAGCCTGAGCTCTAGGAAAACCTTTTTTAATAAAAAATGGGTTTTTGGTAATTTCAAAAAATAAAAAACCTAGATAACGTTGAACTCTACTAGTGTGCTAAATCTTGATGAAAAATCTTTATATTCTAGCAACATAAAATTCTAGATTAGAAAAAAAGTCGAGTTTTCAAAATGTGCACTGTTGACACCTCTAAAATCCACACGTTTGTCATTTTTCTCAGCCTAAAATATAACTGATCTTTTAGATTAATTTTTGTACAATGGTAGAGTTTATCATTATCTACAATGGTATAATATATCTTTATTTTGGGTCTTCCCAGTCACATTGTTGAGACAACAATGTGCTCTCATTAATAATGACACATACTTGTATCCATGACCGGAAAGTAAGGTCATCTAGTATTAACGAGTTTGTCAGAGACATGACAAAGGGTAAAAGGGTTGATTATGTTTCTACACGTGCGTAAGAGCTTCCATATAAATCACATATTTATAGATCATAGCAGTTATGGCATAAAAGCATAATACATTAATCATGTAACAGATGTATATTTATTCTCTCGGGCATACATCCAACACTACCACCCTGCACCATAAGGGCACGATCGCATCACTTTCCGAGGCCGCCACCTCGATGAACGTCAACCTCCGGAACCGCCGCCCCTACTTCCACCAACCCTGGCGCAAGAGGGGTGCCACAGCCATCCACAATCAACTCTCCAAGACGACACCCCCAAGAGGGAAGTGACGAAGACGCCACCGTCGCCCACTCTGGACAACCAGACTTTAGGCTTTCACCCGGATAGTGCTCCAAGCTGATCTCGTGAGAGAGGAAGAGGAGCTCTCCGATGACACTTCCAAGAAGGAAAACCATGCCGTAAGGCGTCGTTTATCGCCGGACTGAACAAGTTTAGCAATAGACTTTCGTCCGACTCTTCTCCTGTGCACGGAAAAAACTTGCGTATCTAGAGAAAAGAGCATCCAGATCATGGAAATTTGCACGCCGTGACGCCGTCTCCGGCAACAACAAAGCAGCAGCCGGTGGTATCCCAACACGACACCACACGCCGTGAAGAGATCACGTCCACGAAAGAAGGGTCTAGATCCCCTGTGACCAACACGACCTTGAGGGTCAGGTGATCGCCAACCTTAATCCCCTCGAAAGAACAAAGTGTCATCTTCCATTGTGTTGAATCGAACATTGTAAACAAACGAAGAAACAGATGTCATAATCATATTCACCCATTTCTCTTTGCAAAACCAATCTCCAACATAAAATGTTCTAGATTGAGCCGTTTAAATCGCGCATATCTAGTTACACATCACATAACCTTCTTTCCATTTTTCCTTTTTATGGCATGTGGTCCTTATATGCTAGCAGAATGTTGTTTGTTATAATCCTCCCGGCAAGAAACGTGCTATGATGGTCACTTATAATCTCTGAAAAATACTGCCAGGTTAGCATCAAGAAAGCTATCGATAGCGGGGTGATACACAGCCAAGCCAGCGACGAGGTCAGCGTGAACGACACCTTTGTCGTCCTTTCCTGCGAGAGCTTCGACGCGAAGTCTAGAGCTGGCTCACCAGCGAGCAAGTAGATGAAGCCGGAGATGGAGAGTACCAAGGAGGACCACACGATCAATCATCTAAAGATATAAACGGTGAGACATATTTAGCGCACCACAGCGATTTGAGCTTTCTGGCCGTCCGATCCTTTCCGCTCCGCACCTCCACACCCTCTGATCGTGGCCTGCTAATCGAGTCGGCATGAACAGGGATTCGCAAAGTCGCTAAGCGTATCAACCTTCGTGCACCCACTCTCGCTGATGCGCTCCCCCACATCCCACCTGGAGCCAGAGGGCCCACCCGTCAGCCTCACGCTGCGTGTTTAATCGGTGTGGCGGAGGGGCCAGATTTGCACTGCGTTCTTCCCATTGGTTGAATTTGTTCATTTACCGTTCTAGGTTTTTCGCCGATCTCTCCCGTGCGTGTGCGGGTGCTTCGTATTTTCTACAGTATGTTGGGGTAGGCTTGGTATTTCGCGTCGTCGTCGGGTACGTTTCGCTGTTCGTGTTGTCAGGTGAGGTTCGGGCCCACTTTCACCGTCCGAGCTGGCGTCTCGCCATTGGTCCATGAAGCCGGAACCGACCTAACTGGGTTGCCACGTGTACTGTGCTGTGGGGAGGGGGTATATAGGCCGTGTTCTCGATCGGATAGTTACTGCAGCTCTTATTTTCCCTCTTTTCTTCTCACTCGCTGTTCTTACTCCACCGTGCTTTTCTCGAGCTCTGCCGTGTTTCCATGGAATCCCTTTGCTGTTCATCTGGCCACGTTTGTTCCCGGTGATATCAGGTTGGGTTTTCGTACCGTTGTCTCCTCTTTTTTTTTGGTCGTTCTTTGTTCATGTCGTTCACCGTGCGGTAGATCCGTGTGTTTTTGTAGTTTTTTGCTTACGCAGTTTGTTCTTCTTTGTTTTGTGGTTTTCTCACCCCTATTTTTTGTTTGTTGTTCTGTGTTTTTGCAGGTCGCCGGTTAACTGGTTCCCCCCTCGTCCGGTTAAGGTCTGTTCTATCCTACTGTTTATATGGTCGATCTACGTTTTGTTTTTTGTTTGTTGTTTGCTATCGTGTCGTTCTTGGGGTTTTGTTGGTTTATTTGTTCCCGGTGAGATCAAGTTGGTCTTCGTACAGTCGTCTCCTTTCTTTTATTTTGGTCGTTCTTTGTTCGTTTCGTTCACCATGCGGTAGATTCGTGTGTTTTTGTTGTTTTTTGCTTATGTGGTTTGTTCTTCTTTGTTTTGTGGGTTTCTCACCCCTATTTTGTGTTTGTCGTCTGTGTTTTTGCAGGTCGCCGGTTAACTGGTTTTATGTTTGTCCGGTTAAGGTCTATTCTGTCATACTGTTTTTATGGTCCATCTGCGTTTTGTTGTTTGTTTGTTGTTTGCTATCGTGTCGTTCTGACTCCGCCGTTCTGGCCGACTCCGTCCGATCAGGCCGACTCTTTCCGATCCGGCCGACTGCACCCGATTCGGTCGACTCCACCCGATCCGGCCGACTGGTTTCTCGTTCGTCCAGTTCAGGTCAGTTCTGTTGAGTTGCTTCCGTCTATGCTTATTTTGTTTCGCTTGCATAGTTTTTTCTTATTATTTTGTGTGTTTCTGTGTTTCCTCTCGCTTGGAGGAGCTGTTGTTTAGTTTCGTTTCGATTGCGTAATAATTTAGTTGTTTTACATCCGACTTTTTGCCTATTTAGACAGTATGCGGGCTGGATCCGGGTTCATGCTGCAAACTGACTCAAGTGTAGGTTCCCTTCTTAGTGCACCACTCGACACGGCCTACTCCAGGTCCCTCCATAATAGGTGTTTCTTCTAGCCGGATGTGTGACGTTTGTGCGTTTGTTTGTTTGTTTGTTTGTTTGTTTGTTTGTTTGTTTGTTTCAAGTTGTGTCACGAAAACGTTCTGTAATTTATGATGTTTTCGTGCGTGACTATGTATTGTATTCTGTTACAGGAATCTTATATTGGTGACACCGTACAAGATATAGCGGGCTTTTAGCTACAACGGATGTGCGGGATGGCACAAGACTGGAAAGTCTTATTTCAGCTCGTCGCAGTTGTCGTTCCTATGCTCAGGGGACATTTCCTTGCAAGTCCATAATTGCTCAGGGGACATTTTCCCAGCTCTTATGTGCTAATCAGAAGTTCGAAGTGTTTTTGTTTGAAGGTAATGACATTATCGCTTTAGCATACAAGTACTGGTTTTCCTTATTTTGTTAAGTTTTGTTAACATTCTGCCTTTTTTCCTTCAGTGTAGGATATGTTGTCCATGTGCTGTTATGTGGTTCCTTCCCCCTCCCCGTCTTAATGTACCACCCGATCCGGCCGACTCTAGTTGATCCAGCCGACTCCACCCGATCCGACGGACAAATCCACCTGATGCGGCCGACTCCACCCAATGCGATACCCGATGCGGCCGACTCCACGACGATGGGTTAATGACTCCACCTGAGCCAGCCGACTCCACCCGAGCCGGCCGACTCTACCCGAACAGGCCGACTCCACCTGAACAACCGACTCCACCCGAACAGGCCAACTCCACCCGAACCGGTTTGTTGAAAGAGATGCCTACATTCCGCTCAACCACAACGCGTTCCCATATTTTGTCCGAGGATATGTAATTTAGCACTTGTTTGTTTTTTCTATTTAGTACTACCAATAGTTGATCGAAGCCTTACGAAAGGAGTAGCTTGCTTCGAAGGCTTCTTAGGTATGGATCGTGGCTACCAATTTAGCCAAGAAATCCCGATGGGGAACACCATCCGGCTTAACCATATGTACTTCCCGTGCTGTCGCTGGAGTGTACTATCGTTATAATCGTCTCCGGGGTTAGTTTCTTTTGTTTTATCTACTGTGTTCCTTTTCTTGTCTGTTTGGTTTATTTCGTGTTATTCTTCAAATCGCTGTGGTGCGCAGGAGAATAGAAAAACCAGTAAACACATATGCACAGAGCCGGCTTCACAACATAAAAAGGCGCGACTGAAGTTGCCTCCATGACTATCGAATAAAACTCTTTTAAGTACGTTGTAGGACGGTATATGTTTTGTTCTCTCGCTGGAGATCATCTCATAGGTTCGAATGTGCGATATTTAAGGTTTGCTGTTTGTCCTTGTGTTTAAATCATTCAAATAAAATAGTTGCACGAGTTTAATATTAGCTGTTTTTAGATACTTTTAGTTTGATGCTTTCATGATGTTCTCGTGAGTTCGTCCTCACTCTTTAATTTTGTTAATTTTTTTGTCTGGAACACGTTGTCTAAACAGCCGGTATTAAACCGGCTCAAGATACCGTCGACTTATTGAGTGTACCCACGACACCACGACCTCCCACACGTCAAGTACAGAGGGTACAACATTAAACAAAGCGTCAGTCGGCTCCAGAAACCCTTCGTATAACTTCCCGAGGCATGTGCCGACGTTTTTTTTTCATTTACTTTGCCCTTCCTGTACAGCAGTTTGACTTTGAGGTAGCTCCATGTTTCCGACTCCACGTTGTGGACTCGACGTTTCTGACTCGAAGTTCCGACTTCACGTTCCGGCTCAACGTTTCCGACACCACGTTGCGTATTTCGCACGTTGTGAACATGTTGCGCTGGGGCTTTGTTTGGCGTACTATATACGTGCCGGCTTAACATTTTTTTGAGTATGTGTTAGACTATATCTGTGTTTTTCATGTTCGTGTGTGATGTCTACGCACGCTTCTATTCTTGTAGATAATGTTGGGCCTCCAAGTGCAGAGGTTTGTAGAACAGCAGCAAGTTTCCCTTAAGTGAATCACCCAAGGTTTATCGAACTCAGTGAGGTAGAGGTCAAAGATATCCCTCTCAAGCAACCCTGCAATTAAGATACAAGAAGTCTCTTGTGTCCCCAACACACCTAATACACTTGTCAGATGTATAGGTGCACTAGTTCGGCGAAGAGATATTAAAATACAAGTGATATGGATTATTATAAGTGGTAATTGCAATCTGAAATAAAAATGGCAGCAAGCAAACATGTAGCAGAACAGGTTGTAAACGGTGTTTCAATGCTTAGAAACAAGGCCTAGGGATCATACTTTCACTAGTGGACACTCTCAACAATAATAATATAATTGAATACATAGATATTTCCTCTTCACTATGCTACTCTGAACTATTCTCCTGTTGGATAACGAACACCAATTCACTGTGTAGGGCTATAAAAGCACACTTAAAGTCGCATTCCACATCTAGGGAACCCCACACTGTCAACTTGAGCGCCCTAAATAGTACTAGACAAACACCACAATTTCATAGAGACATCCAACACAAATAATAACTCATGATAAGTATTCTTGTAATCTTTAGTCTAAGAGCCACACACGGTGCGCACACTGTCAACTTCGCACCATGGGACAAAGGTGACTCCGGAGTTTACATTAATAAAACCACTCAAGTAGCATATAAGATAATGAAGAGTAACATCTATGGATTCAACTAGATTACAAAGCTCATGATCACATAAAGATCACACCATGGAGAGAGAGATAAACCACATAGCTACCGGTAGAGCCCTCAGCCCCGATGAAGAACTACTCCCTCCTCATCATGGGAGGCAGCAACGGCGATGATGGAGGCGGTGGCGTCGATGGAGATGGCTCCAGGGGCAATTCCCCGTCCCGGCAAGGTGCCGAAACAGAGACTTCTGTCCCCCGAATTAGGGTTTTTGGTGGCGGCGGAGCTACGGAACTCTTCTGGAGAAATCGTCGATCACTTTAGGGTTTTCACCGCGGAGGCAATATATAGTCCAAAGGGCGTCGCGAGAAGGTGACCGAGGCGGCCACACCACCCACGGCACGGCCCAGGCCAAACCGCGCGATGGCATGGTGTGAAGGCTGTGGGCCTCCCCCAGACTTGTCCTTTTGGCTCCCGGAGTCTTCTGGCGTTTTAGAATTTCTGTAAAATTTTCAGATTTTTCTGAGCACTTTCATTTTTGGACCTTTTCTGCAATGCACAGACAAAATAAATAGAAACTGGCACTGTGGCATCTTGTTAATAGGTTAGTCCAATAAATTCATAAAAATGCTATGAAGTGTATATAAAACATGTAACAATTGGTATAATATCAACATGGAACATCAGAAATTATAGATACGTTTGAGACGTATCAAGCATCCCCAAGCTTAGTTCTACTCGTCCCGAGTAGGTAAAACGATAAAAACAAAATAATTTCTGATGTGACATGCTACCATCATAATCTTGATCAAATAGTATTGTAAAGCACATGTTATGAATGAAGTGATCCAAGTCAATGGTCTATAGTTTGCTAACAAATAGATAATGAGCAAACAACTGAATCATATAAGCAAAAACTTTTCATGTATAGTACTTTCGAGACAAGCATCAAAGAGTTTTGCATAAGAGTTAACTCATAAAGCAATAGATTCTAAGTAAAAGGTATTTAACCAACACAAGGAAGATTTAAGCTTCAGCAATTGCTTTCAACTTTCAACATATATGTCTCATGGATATTTTTCAACACAAAGCAATATAATGAGTGCAATATACAATCATATAAAAATTGTTGCACCAAAGTTGACACTAGTGTTTGCTTCTGAGATAGAAAGAAGTAGGAAAACTGACTCAACATAAAAGTAAAAGAAAGGCCCTTCGCAGAGGGAAGCAGGGATTAAATCATGTGCTAGAGCTTTTTAAGTTTTTGAAATCATATAGAGAGTAAAAATAAGTTTTGGGAGGTGTTTGTTAATTGTCAACGAATCAGAAAATGGAAAGTACAATATGACCCCTGCCAACCAGACTTTTAAGAGCGGCTCCCATGAAGGACGTTATTTCTACCAGCAAGGCAGATCATCCCTCTTCTCTTTTGTTTACACATGCAGATATTTCACTGTTTGTCATTGCTTGACTGATAAATCAGGGCAAAAATGTGAAGAGAATTAAGCGGTTAAAGTTGTAATTAATTGGGACTGGGCACCCCATTTGCCAGCTCTTTTTGCAAAATTAATGGATAAGCGGATGTATATGCCGCTAGTCCGGTGGTAAAGTCTGTTTGACAGTTGACATAAAGACATCCACCCCGTCCTCATGAGCTTGGTAAACATTGACACAAAATAGGAGTAATAAAGTTTGAATAGTTTAAAGGTAGCACATGAAAAATTTACTTAGAATGGCAAGGAAATACCACATATAGGTAGTTATGGTGGACACAGATGGCATGGATTTGGCTCAAGGTTTTGGATGCACGAGAAGCATTCCCTCTCAGTACAGAGTTTAGGCTAGCAAGGTTATTTGAAGCAAACACAGGATATCAACCGACACAGCAAGACTTATATGAAAACATATTGCAAGCATTATAAGACTCTACACTGTCTTCCTTGTTAACCAAACCCTTTTACTAGAAAATATCTAGACCTTAGAGATACCAATCATGCAAACCAAATTTCAACGAGCTTTACGGTAGTTCTTCATTAATAGGTTTTAACTACATGATACAAAAGCTTAAACATGAACTACTTGATAACTCAAAACAATTGACAAGTATCAAATTATCCAATACAGTGATCTACAAGAATATGTAAGCTTTTCCATTATACCATCTACCACATGCAACATTTTTTGTTCCAACCAAACACCAATCAATTTATTTCAACATAAACTCTCCAAACAATTATAAGTGAAGCAAGAGAGTACTTTCTTTAAAAGAACTAACAGCTCTGAATAAGAGATGCATGAAAACAAGAGCTAAAAGCATAGCAATAGCTAGACAAGAATACTCAACAAGTATAAGTGAAGAATAGGAGTATTCATATGAAAAAGCGGAGCGTGTCTCTCTCCCAATCAAGAATGCTGGGGTCCAATCAAGTTGACCATAAGAAAAATAAAATACTGAAAATAAAAGCACACAGACGCTCCAAGTAAAGCACATATGATGTGAAAGAATTAAAATATAGTTTCACTAGAGATGACCTGATAAGTTGCTGATGAAGAAGGGGATGCCCAAGGCATCCCCAAGCTTAGACGCTTGAGTCTTCTTGAAATATGCTGGGGTGATCCATGGGAGCATCCCCAAGCTTAAGCTCTTCACTCTTCTTGATCACATTATATCATCCTTCTCTCTTGACCCTTGAAAACTTCCGCCACACCAAACTCAAGTAATTCTCATTAGAGGGTTAGTGCACAATCAAAAACTCACATGTTTTATAAGGACACAAACATGACCGTTACTTTAAACATTAGCTACTACTACTGATGTTATGTGAAGCTCTTCACCCTAAAAAGAATTCCACTCAACACTAGTAAAAGAGAGAATGAGAAAAATAAAAGACAGAATCTGTCTAAACAGAACAGTCCGTAAAGACGAATTTTTTCGAGACACTTACGTTGCTCAGATCGAAAAACTCTGAACTAACGAAAGATGCGTACATATCTAAGGATCGCGCACAAATTTTTTCAGATTTAAATAATTTTTCTGTGATTTTACAGAAGCAAAACGGTGAACAGCAGATATCTGTTCCTGTGCACAAATTCAAATCTAGCATCATCTTCCTATTAGAGGCAATACTTGGCACAACAATGCAAGAAAATAAAGATACAAAGGCAATGTTACAGAAGTAAATAGCACCTTGACTCAAAATTTGCAGAAATAAAAACAAAGGGTTGTCTCCCACAAGCGCTTTTCTTTAAAGCTTTTAGTTAGGCATGATAATTTTAACGATGCTCTCATATGTATAACAGTTGAACATATAAGAATGCATCAAGAAGCAAATATAAAGCACATTTAAGCCTAACACACTTCCTATGCAAGGGAATCTTGTAAGAAAATAAATCAATAAAGCACAAAGTGACTAGCATAAGAAGGCAAAACAAGTGCAACTTCAAAAATTTCAACATAAAGAGAGAAGACTTAATATTATTGAGATATATGAAACCATGTCTCCCTCTCTCGTCAGGACCAGTATGTAACACCCCAAATTTTGGATCCCTAATTTAGTGGCGTTTTCTCACACCCGAAAAACTTTTCCCTCGTACCTCGAAATTATTTTGCCCTCTGATGCTAAATGATGCCCTGATGTTCTTTTTCTCTCAAATAATTCTAGAGAGTCTCCGGTGATTTCTTTGCCACTTTGAAAACCTCCGCTAGGGTTTCTCCTAAAAACCGCATAGCCTAAATATTGAGATCTGAAAATCCTAATATTCCATCTACCTTCTGAACCCTATTTTCCTCGCTTGGAAAACTCTCCACATGTTCCAAGATCACCTTATCCATTCAATTATCCTCCACATGCAAAATATTGTATATTTGCCAAATGCAATATTTCCAAAACCCTCGATAAATATTTTAGTGTTCGTCTTGGTCAAGGAATTGTTTTTCCCAACTTGCACCACTCCCACACTGCTCAAAATAAATTAGGAGATGATCATCATGTCATTGTCTCCACCCACAAAAAAATTGGCATGATCATTTGAACCACCTATCCACCACTCTTCTTACCCCCCCAAGGACCATAAATATCATCATGTTTGGATAAGAGCCATGTGAATTCATCACATGGGATAATATCAACCAGCCCACATATTTTATCCAAGAGCCACCAAGTCCTTTTTTTTGGTAGGAATTAAATACCACCGCATAAATCTCTACCAACTTTTGGAAGACATGCAAATACCTCCTTTGGGTAAATTATGCTTACATGTAGGGGAAATGACATGTTATTCTCCTCCTCTAGTCATCCATGTGCTCATAAATAAATCCGCAGGATCCCTAAACCCGGGAATAAACCCTAACGAAGATGATCATCTTATGATCATTTTTTTTGACATTTACCCAAAACCATATTTGGAAGCAATCACTTGAGCTCAAACTCAGTGGACCATCCCTAGCATCCAAACCTAGCCAGTGGAATTTTTCTGGAATTTTGTAAAATCGAAAAGTTCATTCGGGCATTTCATCGAAGACCTTCGGAGCAGATTTTCAAACTTGCTTAGAACTCTTGTTTTGCTTAACCTAGCCCTAACCTCTATGCTCCAGTGGATCCCCTGTGACCTACTACTCTTCCAGCACCTCATCCCTATCCCCTTCCCCCCTGTGGACGAAGCTCACGTAAGCCGTGACCTCAAGGGCGCCATTACCACCCGAGCTGCCTAGCACCTACCCCTCCTCTCCCCGGCTATATAAGCCACCCTCGAGCTCTCCTGTTCACTCACACCTCACTACTCTCCCCCAAGCCTCACTCTCTCCCTGGTTCTACGAAGAACCGAGCTCGCTAGAGCTCTCTAAAGCTAGAGGTGGCGGAAACCCTAAAACCTAGCCCGAGTGCCCCACAGCCCCCTCTGCCGTGGGAACCAGCTCACACGGGCGCGGTAAGCCGTGGCGGTTCCATTCCCACTGACGGCGAGCCCCTAGCCCACCCAGCCGCCCGTGCCGTCTGCCACCCGAAGCTCCGCCATGGCACGGTGAGCTCGGGACCTCACCTCCCGAGGTCAACCCCATCCCCCAGGCGCTCGCCCCGAGCGCGGTGGGGCCCGGCGAGCCCGTCTCCGCCGTCGGCCGGCGGCCCAGCCATCTCTGGCGCCGGCGGACAGTGCCACCCGAGCCTTCCCGCTCGCGTACGCGCGTGAACACGCGAGGAAGAAGACCAGCGTCGATCCCTCCCCCGTTGCTTCGTTTTTTTCTTTCAGCGAAGCGTTTTCCGGCCCAGCGGGCCAGTTGAGGTAGCGGCCCAGCCATGGCCTGCCAAGGCGCACGAGGCGCGGCAGGCTGCGGCCCACTCTCGGCCCAGCAAGGTGCGCGCCTGCGCACAGACGCGCGACGGCCCAGTCGCGCGGCGGAGCGGCCCATTCTGTTTTTTTCCGGGAATTCCTTTTCTTTTTCTCTGCTGCAGGAATTTTCAAACGGCAATATCTTTTGAACCGTAAGTCGGTTTTCGGTGATTCAAAATTCTAAATCTTCATCTCGACGAGCTCTTTCCGGTGGTACTGATATCATCTCATTCCAAAATAGTTTTATTGGGTGCCCTTGTGAGTGCAATCCGGAGTCCGGGTAAGCGGCTATCGACACCCCACGCTGCGGAATCACCCCGACCATTCCAAACCCAGAGGATCCCATCTTCGAAGGCAAGCTAACCCCTTGCTATGAGCCATCCTGCAATGCTTGTTTGTTTATCTGCTTAATACCATGACGGGTGTTTATGTCTGTCTCCTGTTCTGTTGTTAGGCCTGTCTGCTATTTTATTGCATGTCTGTTTGTTGTCCATATTTTATTAAGTTTGGACATGGATACTACTATTTCTTGAATTATGGTGTTACTAATGTCTTGTCATTTGATGATATTATGATTGTTGTGCTGGACTAATCCTCGGTTGTTTGGACTTGTTATAATGAAACTTGATTAAATGAAACACCCCTCCAAACAACGATAGGGTCAGTCCATGGTGCCACTAATCTGAACTTTGAACGCAGAACCATCGTCGTCTTATGGAGGACCGTGACCTAGTAGGTTGTTGAGCCCCTTTTGTGCCATCCATTGGGCGCAGTCGTTCGGTTGTGCTGTCCGAGGGTAGAGGTCGACAGGCACGGGCTCGACTGTGATAGGGAGTCCGGAGCTAGGCATACCCGGTAGCGCCGGGGGATGTGCCGGATTTACTTGCCCGTTGTGCCACGAGGATAGGGTGGTGCAGGAGAGTGTCTTAGCAAGTGGACCGTCATGTGAGTGTATTTTGCTTAGTACGACTTTGGGCGTGACAAACCCGAAGTGTCGGCTGAGTGGGGTGCATTCTGATAGGTGGGAAAGCAAACTCTCGAGAGCATCAACCTAGCAAGCTAGCCTCGTTCCTAGGATATGGAACAACAGTTCAGTGTCGGTCACACTGTGTGTCTTTGTCGTGTCAGGAGGTTAAACCTAAGGTTTGTTTGAAAGAAAGATGAACAACCTGATTTCACTAAATGAACTTGAAGTTGATGCATGGAATGCTACTTGAGATGTGATTGTGAACCAGGTTTAGGGATGGCGGTGTGATGCGTTGGGAAGCCTATAGTTAGGCCAGAGCCCACATCAACCGTGCATGCCCAGAGTGAAATGATGAGGCCAGTGGGCCTAGCAGTGATCACAGGTGCCGTTGTGAATTATTTGGTACCAACTGGTACACTCGTTTACTCGTCACAGGTAAGCTCTTTGTATGATTACCGGTGCACGATCCAACCCCACCTGGCTTGGACTCTGCACTGGTGATACCCCATTGTTTGCTTATGCCATGTTTTGCTTGTCAATGCCATGCTACTTTTATGCCATGTATCTAGAGTACACCTTGCTATGTGTAGTGTTTCATTTCCAATGTATATCTTGTTGCATGATTGTTGGATTGTTTGTGGTGAGGGACGATTCTTGCTGAGTGCATATAAATGTACTCACGGGCCTTGTGATTGTGGCCAGGTTTTGGCGAGGATTCATCTTCTACCATAGCAAGGAGATGGAGCAAGAATGTGCTAGGATCAGTAGCCCAGCCAGATACCTGTGGAATGGAGCCGCTCCAAGCCGTAGCCTCTCATATGTCTTCCGCTGCCAGTTAAAAACTCTGTATCGTGCCATGCTGGGATTGATATTTCGTCATTCCTTGATGGCCTTGTAAACCATTTGTAGCACTGATGTGCCTGATCGTGTAATGATGTCCATTATGTTACACTGTTGTGACGTGCGGCCAGTTATCTTGGGATGGCGCACGGGACGACTGCCTCTCTGGTGATATGTGCCAGGGAGGGGTGTCACAGAGGTGGTATCAGAGCACCAGGATGGCTGTAGACTACCCTAGCATGGAAAGCCCCGCCTTACTTTTGCCCGACAGTGAGCCTGATGGATTTAACCCATCTCCGCCTAACCGGCATGGCTGGTGTCGGTCCACAGTGAGGTGCAGTAGGACGTGTCCCATTCCCTGAGAGAGGCTCGCCGGTTTCTTCCGTGAGAAGGAGCCGACACAACCCAGCATATATGAGACCTAGTCCTAGCTGCCGTTTATCCCCATCCTCGCCTGCTACCCTTGGCACCCAACTCTACTGAAGTAGGATTCCGCTAAGGTATCCCACGTTCCTACCTTGCCCATAGCTCTGAAGTTTTTTTTTATGGCAACCTATGTTGGTCTTCTGTTTTTAAGGAAGCCATGGCCCGAACTCGGCAGTGACTTCCGGTCAGTGGACTAATCTTCCAAGGAAAACCCTGTGACCCCAGCCCCGAGGAAGATGGCAGTGTTGACACCACTCTCCGTCTTAGCCTTGCTCTGCCTGATGCAAATGGCCATTAAGCGGAGTAATCCCCTGTTTAGTTAGCCTGAGTGACGCTTGTATGTGTTAGGAGAGAATCAGCGAGGTTGTTTGTTTTTCCTTGTGTTAGCTTGCAATGCAAGTTTGTTGTCTGTTTTCTGGTTGATGTCGAATTAGCCGTAATAAAACTTGGTGTTCTGATTCCCTTGTTAACCACTTGGTTGACGTGTGACGGAATATCATGTCCTTTCTTCAGTTGAAAAGTTTTAAAGAAACGACACATCACCTAAAAACAAGAGTGGTATATGTGAACCCAGACACATATACCCGCTTGAAAAATTAATACAAACTTTGAATGGGACTATTTCGAGTAAGAAAAGTATTTTTGCGCGTGTTGCACAAGTTAGCCATTAAGTGATAGTATTTCATACCGTACTCCACGGTACCCGGCTTGCTTATTGCTGACTTGTGTGTAGGTTGGGAAAATCACCTGCTTGTTGCTATACATGGTTCATCACTTGGATGTTTTGTGTGTCGCATACAAGTGGAGAAAATTTTGCTATGTTATTTGAATAATTGTTTGATTGTGCTGGCTTATTCGGTATGGTTGAAATGATTATGCCATACCACTGCAAATGATTTGTGGAATAGCCTTATTCCACGGTGTCTGTGAGCCAATTATCGGTGGCACAGATATTTTCTTCTAAAAGAAACCCTGTTATTTTTCTATAACCATACCAGGGAGGGGTGTCACACAGTAGGTCTTAAAGTACCCAGCAAATAAAAGCAAATCAAGAGAAAGCTCAAAACCTTCATCATAAAGAGAAGAAATTTAGTAACATGAAGATTTCTATAACCATACTTTCCTCTCTCAAAATAATTTTCAGTGGCATCATGAATAAACTCAACAATATCGCTATCCATAAAGCATTCTTATCATGATCCACATGCATATAAGTATCATTACTCTCCACATAAGCATAAACAGTTTCATTAGTAATAGTGGGAGTAAAAGTATCACATCCATCATTGTAATCATCATAAATTGGAGGCATAGAATAATCATAATGAATTTTATCCTCAATAGTAGATGGACTGAAAATATCATATTCATCATTGTAAACATCATATATAGGAGGCATATCATAATCAACATAAACTATATCCTCAATAGTAGGTGGAAGAAAATATCACAATCATTATAAACATTATATATTTGAGGCAAAGTATTATCAAAGCAAATTTTCTCCTCCAAAACCGGGGAACTAAAAAGATCATTTTCATCAAAACCGACCTCCCCAAGGTTAAATTCTTCCATAGCATTAGCAATAATGGTGTTCAAAGAATTTATAGTAATAACATTGCTACCATCATGCAAATAATTTTTCATAGGTTTTTTAATTTTCTCTTCAAACACGTCATGTCCTAACTCAAGATAAATTTTATAGAGCTCTCTAATTTTGTTGTTGTTTTCCATTAAGCCTAACTAGTGAAAATAAAAAAACAAGAAACAAAAAGATATAACTGTAGAATCTAAAGGAGATAGCTTCGAGCACTCACACGCCGACAAGAGTGTTACAAAATAGCTTAGTAGACGGAGGACGTGAGTACCTTTTACCTTACCTCCCCGGCAATGGCGCTAGAAAATAGCTTGATGTCTATGCACGCTTCTATTCTTGTAGACAGTGTTGGGCCTCCAAGTGCAGATGTTTTGTAGAACAGCAGCAAGTTTTCCTTATATGAATCACCCAAGGTTTATCGAACTCAGGGAGGTAGAGGTCAAAGATATCCCTCTCAAGCAACCCTGCAATTAAGATACAAGAAGTCTCTTGTGTCCCCAACACACCTAATACACTTGTCAGATATATATGTGCACTAGTTCGGCGAAGAGATATTAAAATACAAGTGATATGGATGACTATAAGTGGTAATTGCAATCTGAAATAAAAATGGCAGCAAGCAAACATGTAGCAGAACTGGTTGTAAACGGTGTTTCAATGCTTAGAAACAAGGCCTAGGGATCATACTTTCACTAGTGGACACTCTCAACAATAATAATATAATTGAATTATAGATATTTCCTCTTCACTATGCTACTCTGAACTATTCTCCTGTTGGATAACGAACACCAATTCACTGTGTAGGGCTATAAAAGCACACCTTAAAGTCGCATTCCACATCTAGGGAACCCCACACTGTCAACTTGAGCGCCCTAAATAGTACTAGACAAACACCACAATTTCATAGAGACATCCAACACAAATAATAACCCATGATAAGTATTCCTGTAATCTTTAGCCTAAGAGCCACACACGGTGCGCACACTGTCAACTTCGCACCGTGGGACAAGGGTGACTCCGGAGTTTACATTAATAAAACCACTCAAGTAGCGTATAAGATAATGAAGAGTAACATCTATGGATTCAACTAGATTACAAAGCTCATGATCACATAAAGATCACACCATGGGAGAGAGAGAGATAAACCACATAGCTACCGGTAGAGCCCTCAGACCCGATGAAGAACTACTCCCTCCTCATCATGGGAGGCAGCAACGACGATGATGGAGGCGGTGGCGTCGATGGAGATGGCTCCGGGGGCAATTCCCCGTCCCGGCAAGGTGCCAAAACAGAGACTTCTGTCCCCCGAATTAGGGTTTTTGGTGGCGGCGGAGCTACGGGACTCTTCTGGAGAAATCGTCGATCCCTTTAGGGTTTTCACCGCGGAGGAAATATATAATCCAAAGTGCGTCGCGAGAAGGTGACCGAGGCAGCCACACCACCCCACGGCGCGGCCGAGGCCAAACCGCGCGGGGGCATGGTGTGGAGGCTGTGGGCCTCCCCTAGACTTGTCCTTCTGGCTCCCGGAGTCTTCTGCCGTTTTAGAATTTCTGTAAAATTTTTAGATTTTTCTGAGCACTATCAGTAATTATAAAGATTGAACAATTGGTATAATATCAAATGGAACATCAGAAATTATAGATACGTTTGAGACGTATCAGTGTGTCGTTTGAAGTACGCCAGGTGGTTGACTGTGTTAGGTCTCATGTTCTGAGGCTTCAGACTATAAAGATTGAGCATCTCCAGGAATAAAGACGAATACGGTATCCACTCATCCAACTGATGAGATAATACACAGACTCTTGCTGACCTGCCTCGAGAAGGAACGAACATCATCACGACATCACGGCCTCCCACGCGCCAGTACAGATGGTGCAGTATTAAATAAAGTGTGAACAGGATGCAGAAACTGTTTCAAGAGAGCGAATTTATTAGTACTACACACACAAGAGGTCCGTACACACGTCGCGCCGGCTGGCTCAACAGTAACATCATTTTCACCCTTATCCCCTCCGGCTTCATCGTCCTCACCCCAACCCCATGGATCCAAAAAAAAAAACCAAAAGCTACAGGTGTCGTAGCTGGAGAGGATACAATATATTGTAGCCTTTAATTATTAGCCTTCTTTGTGACGTGTTGTCAAAACATTGTTCGCACGTCTCTGTACGCGCCAACTCCCTGGGGTCGGCGTCACCCGTCCAGAATAATGCACCATTGGTCTTAACTTGGTCCATTCTCCGACTTACTAATCTATCCAAGAGTAAAGTCTGTCCGGGTTGCCAACCTGTCTGTGTTGTCGCGTGACTGCTTTCTGCTTGACTGATATAGCTTCTCCGCCTTTATGCAGCATCCGATCTCGCCGACTTGACTCCAGCGATAACACACATAACGTGAAGCGTGGAGTCGGCAGCATGGAGTCAGCATGGTGGACTCAACACTCTGTGTTAATTGGTGCGCCTTCTCTGGACGCACTTGTCGTTCAGGACTGTCCCCAGTTTTTCTCCCGACTCATCCCTTATTGATTTTCGGTAAGTCCAGTCATACCACCGTTTAATTGAATTATAGGGCTTTGCATTTAGTCTAAGAATCAATATTATTTCTATGTAAAGATGATAACCATTTTTTAGCACGTCCTCTTAAGGATAAAGGAAAAAAAAGTTTTTGTTTTATGGTGTCAACCTCTACTTCTTTATATTTTTGCGGATTGCGGCGACATCATCATTGCTAGCACCAGATAATTGTTCCTAAATTGGACCCAGGGTAAGCCCAGGATTGGCTTGAGGGACACGTGGATACGTTGTCACACCAGAGCTTCTACTTCATTTCCTGCTTCCGCCATGAGTCGTGTTTATGTTTAACTACACGTGCTATGTCATCTCAGTTGCCGATCTGGCCAGGAAGCAGCACGTGGCCGACTCCACCTTGTCGCCTGCACGTGGCCGACTCCACCTTGCTGACTGCACGTGGCCGACTCCATGAGTCGGCAGGATATTGTTTATTTTCACCGAGCAGTGGTAGGTCGCTCTTCTGAGTGTTTTCAATTTCGTGGTGACTTTTGATTGACACTTCTGGTAAAGCTGTGTCTCTATCGAATCTAACCATTGTTTTGACTAGACGGTTCTTGGATTGTGCGCTAGACGTGTCTTTAAACTGCTAGCCGTTGGTGTCGGATGGATGGGCCAGATTTCAAGTCGTTTAGCTTTACGGCTGTTCATCGCTTTCTTTTGCACTCGCTCGCTCAAGACTTTCATCTACGGTGATCATCATGTTATAGATAAATACACACAATTGTCATGTTTTAATGGTAGCTTTTTATGACGGCTATATGTCCTAAAACACATAGTTGAAAGAAATACTCATTTGTGTTGCTAGGTCACCCTCGTAAGGCTAGCGTGGTTTCTCTCACTCCCACATCATACTCTTTCTTTTTACCCCCAGATAAAGGACGTTGGGCGGTACTGTGTCACTCAATACCTATGCCGTGTCACATCGGCCATCCCGTACCCACATACATCATACTTCAAAGTATGACAAATCACAAAAGCTCCAACACAACGGTAAATGCATAACAAATCATCTCACACCACAATATTCACCACAAAGGTATTACATAGATGACCGTAATCATGTTCAGCAGCTCATACGGTACTAATTAGTGAAGCTCAAGAGAGAGGAGAGATACAAAAGTTACCACCACAAACCCTAGTCCATGGGGTGGACTACTCCCCCTTCATCATGGTGATGATGGTGGAGAAGTTCTTGCTGTAGATGTTGATGATGAACACGCCGGAGGGGGGTGGAGCCCTCCGGAGGTGATTCCGGCGGCGTTTCCCCCCTCCGATCTTCTCCGGCGGCGGCCTTCTGTCTCTCTGTTTCGTGGTTTTGTGTTTCTCCGCCGCCTCCTTTCGCGAAACGCCAGGGGACCTTTTTTATAGGCGTTTTTAGGTCAAGACTAGTCGGTGGAGCAAAGATCGACGGCCACGGAGCTCCGAGGTGGAAACGAGCTGGGCCCACGCGGCCAGGTATTTTAGGCCGCGTGGGACCCTCCCATTTCCAGCCTGTTGGGCTTCTGGTCTTCAATTTAAGCCCATTGCGTTCGTCTCGAAAATTCTGAACCGTGCTCTTTGACCTTGCCCTTTTTGGAGTCCCGAAGCTCCCGGAAAGTCTGAAACACTAAAAAAGACGTTTTCTGGAAAAACAGGGTTAATTCCAAATAAATGGGAAAACTATGAAATATTCCCAAAATCATTATAAAACATTGATATAACCCTTATATGATGCAAATATGATTGGAATATAAGCAATTAAAGTGCAAAGTTCATGTATGCATTTTACATGCATCAACATCCCCAAGCTTAATCCATGCTCGTCCTCGAGTATGAAGATGATAAAACTAACATGGACTTTGCAATTTAATACTTAACAATGAATATCAAAGATGATTACTATTGCTACATATAGTCAAATGATTCATTCTTCAAAGGAGTAGCAATATGCAAATAGTTTATGAAGTGATATCAAGTATTCAAGACAAGGATGTTCATTGATAGTTCACAAAGTGTAACATGGTAGCAAGTAATATGGAACACATGTATGCATAATGATAAGTAGAACATCCTACAATGGTCATAGAGTGTAGATGAAAATCTGAATATGATAGGTGTACACTTTGGAAAGATGTATATGTGAGTAGAGGTAAAGCATGCATAAGTTTCATCAACTTCCAAACTCTTCTACTTAAGTTAATGATTGCAATAAGGTATTCATTGGTGTCAAGCTCTCATTGCCCCTATCATAGCATCTTGAATGATTAAGGTTAAAGTGAAAGCAAATATGAGTAGTGTGCTTGATAAGAATGGGTTGAATGTCTCATGCCCCTTGAATACAAGTACTTACACCATGTGTTACTCAACTTGGGAAACAAAGCAAGTTCAATTAAATATCATTGTAAGCATAATAGTATCATCAAGAGCGTCAACTGGGGTACCTCTTGTCCCAAGATATGGAACAAGCCCATATCAAAATGACAAGACAAACAAACAAAATGAACAATCTCAACACCCTTTTTATTTACCATTTGGAATAGTTTTTTATTGCAAGGTGTATCACAGAAGGTTCACCATAGTATGTAAGTAAATTTCCACCATGAATGATGCATGGCTTAGATTAGCGGCCCAGGCGTCTCTCTAACCATTTACACAAACTCATTTAAACTCACTCTATTTCCACATTTATTTCAACATGATAAGCATCCATAGACAAAAGCACATGATATCAACTAAATGAGATGAAGAGCGTGTTGAAAGCTTGCCATGTGACAGCACATATGGGCTAACTTCCAACCCAAAACATTCATCAAGCCACAAACATCATAATCTTAATCACAATGGGTCAAGTTTTATTATGCAAATAAAAGAACATTGTGCATCAAGTTCGTGAGAGCTATATAACCAAATTTTCCATTGCAATCAATAACATAAACATTTTCATTCAGAGGTAAGATAACACAAACAACATGTTAAACATACTCGGAATAGCATAAAGCCAATAGGTAGATATGGTGGACTCACTGGAATAACTTTGGTTGAAGGTGTTGGAAACAAGTTTTTGCTTGTTGGAGTTTTTGGGCTAGCAAAAGGGAGAAAGTTGACCATCTAGATGCATGCATGAGTGTCCATAGAACTAACTAATCCATGTTAAACCAAGTAAAATAACAATCAGCACCAAAACATGAATAAGTGATAGCTCTACAAAAAGAATTTGCAAACTATTACTCATAAACAAGCTCATGAATCATGCAACTATATGTATCATTAAAAATCAAGTCAAACATCCCTTTTCCCAATCTTATAAAAGCATCCAACATATTTCAACCCATATTTCCAGTAGCTCTCTCATATATAATTGATAGTGTGGTGGTCTCTCAAGACTCAAACAAAAACAAAAACGACGCTCCAAGTTTATGCGATAAAGTGTTTCGATCGAAAAACAGAAGTTGGACGTGTGCAAACCGAGAGTGTGTAGGTCCAGCGGGGTTGTCTTCACATCCCCAAGCTTATGGTCTTCACCATCCTTGGATAGCTCTTGGTGCATCTCCTCCAATCCCTGTGAAAAAACTTCAAAACACCGTTTCTCCCATCTCTTTTCTGTGGGGTGCATTAATAGTGATAAACAAATAGGTTCCTTGCTGCATATAATCCTTGAACAAAAATTCATATGACATGTCCAGAAAGTATATAATGTTGTATGCCTACTCATAAACTCAATTGGATCAAAAAGATTCAACTTAAAAGCTCAAAGCATGCATCAAACAAAATGGGACAGAATCTGTCCAGAAAAACAGCAGCAGCAAAACGTATTTTTCTACCCTACCAAACTTTCTCGAAAAATTCCGAAAAATTCATGCATACAGAGGATGAAAAGTTGCAACTACAGTTCAAATATGAGCTCATTCGGAGTTACAGAATAAGAATTAAAAATCATACCGTGCACTGACTGTGCAGGAATAAAATCTCCGAACTATAAGCAACTTTTCAAGACCAAAATGGGTAAAACTTGGCACTTTATTAAAACTCCAGAAACTAACTAGACACAAAATCTCTTGTTACAGCAAGAGGACACAAAAAAAATCACACAAAAATAACCGGGTTGCCTCCCGCAAAGCGCTTTCTTTATAGCCATATAGCTAGGCTTGATAGTTTTAATGATGCTCCCATAGGAATAAGAGTTGAATATAAAAGAGCATCAAGAAGCAAATATCAAACACATTTAAGTCTAACCCACTTCCTATGCATTGGGATCTTGTAAGAAAATAAATCAATAAAGCACAAAGTGACTAGCATAGGAAGGCAAAGCAAGTGCAACTTCAAAATTTTCAACAAAAAGAGAGAGACTTAATATTATTGAGATATATGAAACCGTGTCTCCCTCTCTCATAAGGACCAGTAGGTTTTAAAGTACCCAACAAATAAAAGCAAATCAAGAGAAAGGCCAAAACCTTCATCATAAAGAGGATAAATTTAGTAACGTGAAGATTTCTATAACCATACTTTCCTCTCTCAAAATAATTTTCAGCGGCATCATGAATAAAATCAACAATATAGCTATCACATAAAGCATTATTATCATGATCCATAAGCATAACAGTACTATTACTCTCCACACAAGCATAATCAATTTCATTAGTAATAGTGGGAGTAAAACTAGCACATCCATCATTGTAATCATCATAAATTGGAGGCATAGAATAATCATAGTGAATTTTATCCTCAATAGTAGATGGACTGAAAACATCATAATCATCATTGTAAACATCATATATAGGAGGCATATTATAATCAACATAAATTTTATCCTCAATAGTAGGTGGACTGAAAATATCACAATGATTATAATCATCATATATTGGAGGCATAGTATCATCAAAGAAAATTTTCTCCTCAAAACTTGGGGGACTAAAAATATCACATTCATCAACAACCACTTCCCCAAGCTTAAACTTTTCCAGAGCAATAGCAATAATGGTGTTCAAAGAATTATAGTGATAACATTGCTACCATCATGCAAATAATTTTCCATATGTTTTTTAATTTTCTCTTCAAACACATCATGTCCTAACTCAAGATAGATTTCATAAAGCTCTCTAATTTTTTTGTTGTTTTCCATTTTCTAATTTTTATGGGTTTTTGATATATATAAAAGCTAATGAGAAACTCACAACCAAACAAGTTTAAAGGAACCTCCCCAAGCTTAGATGATTGCAAGATATAAAAGGAACCTCCCCAAGCTTAGTCTAGTGCACACAAGAATAGAAACTTAAGCGCTACGCTCCCCGGCAACGGCGCCAGAAAAGTACTTGATAACCCCCAAGAGCAAGGGATCACTGTAGCACCTCTCAATGTGGAAGTAAGGTATCGATCCGCAGGAGCAAGAAGGAAAAGTTATCTATTCCCTACAACTAAAGTGTCACAAGTTTTAGTTGATTATGCACTAAACAAGTTTAGAGAACAAGATGGTTGGTTTGATGGATGTAAAAGTGTCCCAATCCTCTTCTTTGCAAGAGGACAAGACATAGTAGCAAGTGAAAGCTCTCAAAGAGAGAAAGCCCAATCCTCTATGTAGCAAGAGGACAAGCTCAAGTGTGTTTCTTATAGGAACAATGGACATGGTTCATGGGTTCACTTAATCCTCTCTCTCTCATCTACGGTGATCATCATGTTATAGATAAAGTACACACAATTGTCATGTTTTAATGGTAGCTTTTTATGACGGCTATATGTCCTAAAACACATAGTTGAAAGAAATACTCATTTGTGTTGCTAGGTCACCCCTCGTAAGGCTAGCGTGGTTCTCTCACTCCCACATCATACACTTTCTTTTTACCCCCAGATAAAGGACGTTGGGCGGTACTGTGTCACTCAATACCTATGCCGTGTCACATCGGCCATCCCGTACCTACATACATCATACTTCAAAGTATGACAAATCACAAAAGCTCCAACACAACGGTAAATGCATAACAAATCATCTCACACCACAATATTCACCACAAAGGTATTACATAGATGACCGTAATCATGTTCAGCAGCTCATACGGTACTAATTAGTGAAGCTCAAGAGAGAGGAGAGATACAAAAGTTACCACCACAAACCCTAGTCCATGGGGTGGACTACTCCCCCTTCATCATGGTGATGATGGTGGAGAAGTTCTTGCTGTAGATGTTGATGATGAACACGCCGGAGGGGGGTGGAGCCCTCCGGAGGTGATTCCGGCGGCGTTTCCCCCCTCCGATCTTCTCCGGCGGCAGCCTTCTGTCTCTTTGTTTCGTGGTTTTGTGTTTCTCCGCCGCCTCCTTTCGTAAAACGCCAGGGGACCTTTTTATAGGCGTTTTTAGGTCAAGACTATGTCGGTGGAGCAAAGATCGACGGCCACGGAGCTCCGAGGTGGAAACGAGCTGGGCCCACGCGGCCAGGTATTTTAGGCCGCGTGGGACCCTCCCATTTCCAGCCTGTTGGGCTTCTGGTCTTGAATTTAAGCCCATTGCGTTCGTCTCGAAAATTCTGAACCGTGCTCTTTGGCCTTGCCCTTTTTGGAGTCACGAAGCTCCCGGAAAGTTTGAAACACTAAAAAAGACGTTTTCTGAAAAAACAGGGTTAATTCCAAATAAATGGGAAAACTATGAAATATTCCCAAAATCATTATAAAACATTGATATAACCCTTATATGATGCAAATATGATTAGAATATAAGCAATTAAAGTGCAAAGTTCATGTATGCATTTTACATGCATCACCGATCCGGCCAGGAAGCAGCACGTGGCCGACTCCACGTTGCCGCTTGCACGTGGCCGACTCCACCTTGCCGGTTGCTCGTGGCCGACTCCACCTTGCCGCCTGCACGTGGCCGACTCCACGAGTCGGCATGATATTGTTTATTTTCACCTTGTCTCTATCAAATCTAACCATTGGTTTGACGAGACGGTTCTTGGATTGTGCGCTAGACGTGTCTTTAAACTGCTAGCCGTTGGTGTAGGATGGATGGGCCAGATTGCAAGTCATTTAGCTTTACGGTTGTTCACCGCTTTCTTTTGCAATCGCTCCCTCAAGACTTTTGTGTCACCGTCACACGCAGGCCCCTGTTTGTTCCGGTTTCCTCTTCCTCTCTACTCCAGAGATCGATCATGTCTGATGGCGGAACATGAGGATCAGATCGCGGTAGAGCTCGCCGAGGACAGTAGTAGTGCGGTGACCCAGCACACCACTGCATGTTGTAGTGTACAAGTCGTTGATGTAACACGCACAGAAGGACCTCTCCGCAAATATTACATCCCTCAGAGTAGTACAACAGAAACATAGCCGGTCTAAGGTAACACTATAGGATTACAACACTATTCAATACAAAATCCCGAGACCCTTCTTTTATATTGAATCAAGTCTCCTGCAAATGAAATACAGAAAGATCCAAATCATAACGCTAAGCTGGATATCAGCTCTAGCTCTAATTCCTCATCCACTACTACTGTTGTCACAACCCTAATCTATTCCATCTGGAATATCTTTATCCAGGGTTGATGTAGAAATTGTGATTCTGTCCATAACTAAACTAGAGCATGATCTAGTGATGATGTAAAAATTGTTTAGGCATGTTTTAGACATGTTTTGCTTGCTGTGATGCCTCCTTGTAGAGTTACACAGTAGCTTTCTTTTTAAAAATTCCTTTTTATGTTTTCCTGTGCTTCTTCCATGTGTACAGATGTGCATAGCACAGCTAATCCAGCTCTACTGGTTCACAACCTTGTGTAATTTTTGATATATCAAAATAAGAACAGATACTACACTGCTGCTAGTTTCCCTTCCCCCTTTATGCTCAAACAATTGCTAAAACCAAGCAACTGCGCTCCCTTTCTTTTCTCTCCTACATCATACACCTTGATTAAACTGTTAAGAACAGATGCTGCATCCACTCTTTAGCTTGATTCTGTCATTTACAGAACCTGCTACAGCTCTCTCTAGCATTTCTGAATCAACCTGCTGTTGTTGAGCAGCTTGTGCTTCTGGAATATGATGATAACCTGCATCTTGTGGTTTTGCCTGCTCCTCCTCGCTGCTTCAATTTTCCTAGGGTGTATTTAACTAGCTGAAATGGCTTGTGGTGAATGGTTCAGGTTACTTCCATGATGTGCTTGCGGTTTGTGGTTGTTCTTGGTGAAGAACAGATGGAAATGGTGTGTTGGGTGATCTGGTGGATGTGAAATGTGTGTGTTGTGTTTGCTACGAGTTGTGTGTGTTGTTGGCTGAGATCTGGCCAAGTATTTATACAAATTTGGTGAGTTCTGTGCTTGTGACACCAGGATAACTCGGCTGTGGTGATTCACCTGCTTACAGTGGCCCTCCTCACCTCGAGCTGCCTTATTTGACTCCTTTTAGCTCTTCTTTTAACCCTGGAGATAGGCTCCTGCTGCTGCGCAGTTCATCACCCTTGGTGATAAACTCTGAGTCATTGTTCTTATCTTGCTTCATATATTTGTGATAGAAGGCTTGGCTGTGAAGGAATGATTTACAATGTCGGTTTGATTGGATTTCACTCAAGTGTAAGTGTGATTAAGCTATTTATTAGCTTAATAAGTGGGATTAGGATCCATTTGCCTAATCCATTGGCAAATGTGATACCAATTTATAATCTGTTGCTTGTGTTGTGGTTTTAAATTCTCGCATGATTTGGAATTGGAATGTTGCTGCCTTTGTTGCCTATTTTGATGATCAGATCAAGAAATCCAGTCAGGTTGCCTTATTGCCATTTGGGAGTTGATTGAACTGGATAGCCTTTGCCCTTGTGTTGTTTTGCTCGAGTTAAATCTGATATGTCCCTTGTTGCCTCTTAGCATTCCAATTATGTGGTTTTTAGTGCTGGATCAAACCACTGTTTTGATTTGAGCAATGCTAGATGTTTATACATCAAAAGTCAGCACCAATTGGTGTTGACAACATTTTAACATTAACCCCCATTTTCTCTTATTTGTGATGTTTGTTTTGCCGGTTTGAAGATCTCCAAGAAACATAAGAAGAACCAGTCTTAGGAATTTTATTACTCTCTTTTGTATTTTTTCAAATTGTTGTAAAGAATGCACTGTAATAAACCTTTGTAATCAATTTGAGTTGTGATCAAATGGAGGGATTTGAATTCAGATGTTTCATATATCTTGTGTTTATAAATATAATTGAATTCTTGTGCATGAACTTTTAGAAGTTCTTTTGGAAAAGATTTGTGAATATACTTGTGATAATTATGTAATGGAATGATTCTATTATTTGAAATGAATCCATCACAAGTTTGTGATATATATATTTGGTTATTTCTTTGGTTTGTGGGTGTTGAAAGACTTTGAGAAGTATAAAGTTGATTTGAATTTATTCATATTTGAACTCCCTTTTGAGTTCACAAACTTGTTTCGAGAAAGTAATTGGTTTGGAATATAACTTCAGGGTTTATCGACACCTCTTGACTAACTATCAATATCTGACTCCCAGATCATTGACACTCGTCGGGTATCGACCCTAACTCTTTTTAACACAAAAGCGCGATTTTTTTCCAGATTTCACCAAAACATGCATGTATGCACAGATGCAATTTCTAATTCTACCCTCTCGAGTCCTATAACTGCGGGGTATTACAATGGTGGGGAGGATAGGAGATGCTGATGGATTAGCAGAGCGAAACTGCGAACGTGTAGAGACAAAGAAGAGGACAGTAAACATAATGGAGTGGTGGTTTTTATAGCCAATTCTACGTTCTTTCGTCTGCATAAATTAATTCAATCCGTTCGTTGAAGCTAGACAGGCGGCAATATGGACCAATGAACCGAAAATACGATAGCAGCATACGAGGGGAAATAATGGTTTGACCGATTGCGTCCTTGACTGTTCGAAAGAGGAGCATGTAGTCAAGCGGATTAATGACCTTCCCTGTTTTACGAGACGGTTCGCAACTTTTCCGCGCGCCGTCATGTTGTCGTCTCGAAGCGTTGTTGCTATTTATTGCGAAGGCACACCGTTCGCAGACGATCGCTCTCCAACTCGCAATCGCTCCGGCCTTCTTCCCCTTCCAAACCATTCGGATGGCGTATAGTGACAACGACGGCCACAACCTTCCCACCGTCGAGGCGTGGATGTTCGAGCGGTACGACCTGTACGTGCCGGTGACTACAGCCTCCCGGACCATTGGCAGCTGAGACCCGCTGGTCGTGCTGTCCCGCCGCTGCCACGCGTTGGCGACTGGGAGTTAACCCACCGCATTTTGGAGCGGCGGTTGAAGATGATGTCCGAGGAGCGGCGCCATCCCGACAACGCCACCAAGAACTATGACTCATGGTTCAGCCGGTTCAGGCGAGAGAGGAAGGCCGCTCTCGACCGCTGGGACGGCACAGAGCGGTACGCGATAGAGCGTCGGAAGGATTGGTGGCGCGGACGGACGTTGGAGGGCGTTCTTGCCTGGGCACATTTGTATGACGCGGGTGCGCCGGCCTGCCGCCGGAGCCACCATGTCAGGGTGACAAACGGGCTGGTCCGCTCAGTGCCGGGTCGCGGACATCCGAAGAGATCCCCATCGAATGGCCTGTCCTCTCACCCCTCCGAGACGCCATCGGTGATGGGGACAAGGCCGCCAGCAGAGCATCCTTTCTCCTTTCCGTAAGCCATCCCGTAACGGCGCCGCGATATCCACTCGCGTTGCGCGCGTCACTGGAGCAGCATGGCATCACAGTGGCCTTTCGTGGTGGAGGAGAAGGAGGTGGGACCGTCGCAGTAGACGTCTCCCGAACGTGGCGGCGTCATCTACGTCTTTGATGCATGTAAAATGCATACATGAACTTTGCACTTTAATTGCTTATATTCCAATCATATTTGCATCATATAAGGGTTATATCAATGTTTTATCATGATTTTGGAATATTCAATGATTTCCTATTTTTATGGAATTAACCCTGCACAGGCAGAAAACCCCGTTTTCTTATTTTAATGTTTCAGGGACCCAAACGTCAACGAAATCACCTGGAAATTTACGGGCGTCAATATTTGGAAGGAAGAAGACCTGTGGGCGAAGGAAGCGAACAAACGGAGGCCGAGGACCAAACGGGGGTGGCCCACGCGGCCAGGTACTGTGGCCGCGTGGGGCCCACCGTTTGGCCCTCGTGGCTCCGTTGCCGTCGATCTTCGCTCCACCGACATAGTCTTGACCTAAAAACGCCTATAAAAAAGGTCCCCCGACGTTCTCTGGAAGGAGCGCCGCACAAACACAGAAACACCGAAACGGAGATCAGGAGCTGCAGATTGGAGGGGGAAAACTCCGGCGGGGCGCTGCCGGCGTGGTCTCCATCTTCTCCATCGACTTCTCCACCGTCTCCATGATGAAGAGGGAGTAGTCCACCTCTGGACTATGGGTTTGTGGAAGTAACTTATGTATCTCTCCTCTCTTGAGCTTCACTAATTAGCACCGTATGAGCTGCTGAACATGATTACGGTCACCGTTGTAATACCTTTGTGGTGGATCTTTATGAGTTAATATATGTTTGAGATTGCAATGTTTGTTTCAGTTATGAGTATAGATGCATATTATGTACCCCGTTCTTGTCTACTTGTTTTGATCAAGCATGTTTATGAGAGCGTGTGTGGGGGAACGTGTGCATTAGTTGGAGTAACGGGGGTGGCTAGTGCAGTGAACGTGAGAGAAAGTTCTGCGATCCACTTTGGTATCTTTACCTTACTTTGTTACCTCACTAGGGATAAACTAAAATACCATACCATGCCACTACTCCATGACTAGATCTAGCATGTTCTTATTTTCACTTCATGTCATGATACTTAATGCTATACTCTGAGTTATCTTAATTACTGAGGTGTTATGATTTAGTTCGCATCTTGGTGGAGTATAAGAGAGGTTAATAACCAAAAGATCTCTATGTTAGGACGTGATGCCCATATATCTAAGTAACTTGTTATCAAACCCTGTGTTGCAATCTCATATGTTAACTGTGTGTGTTCCATTGTCTACCACTTTATAAAGAGAGAGTGCATTTGTGAAACCATGAACCCCAGTCCATTTTTAATCATAAGAAACACCTTTCCAACACCATATACCACTTTTCTATTTTCAGCCATCATTAAATCCGAAAATACAAAAATACTTTTCATCTTGCATACATCATTCAAAAACCCAAAAATATCATTTATCATTGCATCCACCATCATTGCATATTTATTTCTTGTTTGCATTGCATAACTATCCTGATATCATTCTTACACCTTGTGCTTGACAACCACAGGTGAGGTTGAGGACCAAAACATCTAACCTTGTTTTGTAGGTAACCAAAAGAAGGATAAGAAGATAAATCTACCACTTCAGATTCCCCGAGAGTTCGATATTAAACCCTCGAGTCACCCCTCGTGGGGAAAACTGTCTTCCACTTACTATACACTCTGCACTTGGAGTCTCAACCTAATCCCGTTTATTTGTGCAGGCATCAAGACTTGCTCTTCGGGATCATCAAGACGTTTTCTGGCGCCGTTGCCGGGGAATCGTAGCTGAGAGATTTATCCAAGGGTGTGCATCATCGCATTCATCTCACAACAAAGTCAACGTCACCAACTTGTGCTAACACCTAAGCTTGGGGAGGTTGCACCTACGTGAGCACCATCTTATCCATCTTTACTTACAAAGCAATTTATTTGTTTTGTTAGTGTCATTGCATATCATATCATATTTATTTCAGTTTTGCATAAAAAATTAAAAATACCAAAAAAAACTTGCTAAAATGGGAGAAAGAACTAAGTTGTGTGACTACACAAACACTCCTAATGATCAATTTATCACGAGAGCTATTGCCACACCTAAGATAAATGCTGAGAGTTATGAAGTAAGTCCTAGTTTGTTGAACTTGATAACTAGGGAACAATTTGGTGGTAGTGCTATGGAGGATGCCTCTATGCATCTTCATGACTTTGTTGAAATATGTGACATGCAAAAGTTTAAAAATGTGGAAAGTGATATCCTAAAACTGAAGTTATTTCCTTTTTCACTTAGAGGAAAAGCTAAAGAGTGGTTGCATTCCTTGCCATCTGGTAGTATTAATTCTTGGGATGATCTAAAAGAAGCTTTCATTAAGAAATATTATCCCCCTGTTAAAATTTTGCAAAATAGAAACAACATCCTTTCTTTTAGGCAAAATGAAAATGAACATGTTGCTATGGCTTGGGATAGGATAAAACTTATGCTTAGAACTTGTCCCTCACATGGAGTTAATGAATGGACCATATTACACTCTTTCTACAATGGTTTAAACTACATGTCTAGAAACATACTTGATTCTGCTGCTGGAGGTGCTTTTATGAGTAAGACTATAGTAGAAGCTAAAAATATATTGGAAAGCATTTTACAAAACTATAGTCAATGGCATACTGATAGGGCACCTAATCCTTCTAAGAAAGTGAACTCTATTGAAGAAACTAATGATTTGTCATCTAAAATGGATACTATTCTTGCTTTGCTTAATAAACCTAGTGTTGAAAATGTTCCTTTGCAAGAACTAGTTGGAAACAATTCTGAAAATATTGATGTCAACTTCATTAGGAACTATGGTAATAATGGGTATGGTAACAACAATTATAACTCTTATAATAAACCCCCATATGTTCCCAACAATCGTCCTTTTGTTCCATATCCTAATGCTAATGATAATAATTGGAAGCCTATGTTATCACGCAATGATAATTCTGAGGCTAACAAAATTCTCATGGAACAAGTTGCTAGTCATAATACCATGATACAAGAGTTGAATAAGTCTGTTGCTTCTATTAGTTCTGATATTAAAGGCTTACAACTCCAAGCTGCAGGACTAGACAAAGCTTTGTCTAAACTAGCTGATAATCAAGCCACTTTATTGAGTATGTCTGCAGGGAAACCACAAGCATCACCTGTGGTTGGAATGAATTCTGTTAACATTGCTGAAAATGTTCCTCTTACTTTGGAGGAAACTCTTGATGAATTATTGAACTACCCTGAATATTTGTTGCCACTCATGTCTCAACTTGGTAGTTTAAAAGAAGAAGCTAAAGAAACTGAACATGATGAATCTCTTATGCTGATTGAGTTGGAAAAGAAAGTTGAGGAAGTTAAAATGCTTAATGAAGTCAAGGATCCTTTGCTTGACTTAGAAAATTGTAGCTTGCATGAATTAATATCTATCTTACAAAAATTTGCAAGTGATCCTTCCATCAACACTAACCAAGCAGGTTTTGGTTCTTATATTGCTAATCATGTCTTGAAAGAAAAGATTGCTAGGTACAACCAAGAGGCTATGATACCACCTAAGCTTGGGGATATGTGGATACCTAAGGTACTAGTAACTATTGGAAAAGAGACACACCATGCCATACTTGATCTAGGATCTAGTGTCTCTGTTTTATCTAAAGAACTATATGAAGTGCTTGAATTGAAAAATCTTGAAAAATGCTCTATTGAACTAGCACTTGCTGATGACTCTATTAAACATGCTTTGGGAAAAGTAAGTGATGTTATGGTAGAGTTACATATGACTTTTGTGCCTGTGGATTTTCTAATCATGGATATGGGGAATAAAACCTCTAGTCCTATTATTCTTGGAAGACCTTTTCTTCGTACCACAGGTGCTATCATTGATTCAAAGGAAGGGAATGTAAAGTTTCAGTTTCCACACAAGAAGTGCATGGAACACTTTCCAAGGAAGAGGGAACCACCAAAGTTCAAGCTCCCTCATGAGCTTCGTCCACAATAAAACAACAAGTAAGAAGCCTAGCTATATGGCTATAAAGAAAGCGCTTTGCGGGAGGCAACCCGGTTATTTTTTGTGTGATTTTTCTTTGTGTCCTCTTGCTGTAACAAGAGATTTTGTGTCTAGTTAGGTTCTGGAGTTTTTAATAAAGTGCCAAGTTTTACCCTTTTTGGTTTGAAAAAGTTGCTTATAGCGTTCGGAGATTTTATTCCTGCACGAGTCAGTGCACGGTATGATTTTTAATTCTTATTCTGTAACTCCGAATGAGCTCATATTTGAACTGTAGTTGCAACTTTTCATCCTCTGTATGCATGAATTTTTTCGGAATTTTTCGAGAAAGTTTGGTAGGGTAGAAAAATACGTTTTGCTGCTGCTGTTTTTCTGGACAGATTCTGTCCCATTTTGTTTGATGCATGCTTTGAGCTTTTAAGTTGAATCTTTTTGATCCAATTGAGTTTATGAGTAGGCATACAACATTATACACTTTCTGGACATTCATATGAATTTTTGTTCAAGGATTATATGCAGCAAGGAACCTATTTGTTTATCACTATTAATGCACCCCACAGAAAAGAGATGGGAGAAACGGTGTTTTGAAGTTTTTTCACAGGGATTGGAGGAGATGCACCAAGAGCTATCCAAGGATGGTGAAGACCATAAGCTTGGGGATGTGAAGACAACCCCACTGGACCTACACACTCTCGGTTTGCACACGTCCAACTTCTGTTTTTCGATCGAAACACTTTATCGCATAAACTTGGAGCGTCGTTTTTGTTTTTGTTTGAGTCTTGAGAGACCACCACACTATCAATTATATATGAGAGAGCTACTGGAAATATGGGTTGAAATATGTTGGATGCTTTTATAAGATTGGGAAAAGGGATGTTTGACTTGATTTTTAATGATACATATAGTTGCATGATTCATGAGCTTGTTTATGAGTAATAGTTTGCAAATTCTTTTTGTAGAGCTATCACTTATTCATGTTTTGGTGCTGATTGTTATTTACTTGGTTTAACATGGATTAGTTAGTTCTATGGACACTCATGCATGCATCTAGATGGTCAACTTTCTCCCTTTTGCTAGCCCAAAAACTCCAACAAGCAAAAACTTGTTTCCAACACCTTCAACCAAAGTTATTCCAGTGAGTCCACCATATCTACCTATTGGCTTTATGCTATTCCGAGTATGTTTAACATGTTGTTTGTGTTATCTTACCTCTGAATGAAAATGTTTATGTTATTGATTGCAATGGAAAAAATTGGTTATATAGCTCTCACGAACTTGATGCACAATGTTCTTTTATTTGCATAATAAAACTTGACCCATTGTGATTAAGATTATGATGTTTGTGGCTTGATGAATGTTTTGGGTTGGAAGTTAGCCCATATGTGCTGTCACATGGCAAGCTTTCAACACGCTCTTCATCTCATTTAGTTGATATCATGTGCTTTTGTCTATGGATGCTTATCATGTTGAAATAAATGTGGAAATAGAGTGAGTTTAAATGAGTTTGTGTAAATGGTTAGAGAGACGCCTGGGCCGCTAATCTAAGCCATGCATCATTCATGGTGGAAATTTACTTACATACTATGGTGAACCTTCTGTGATACACCTTGCAATAAAAAACTATTCCAAATGGTAAATAAAAAGGGTGTTGAGATTGTTCATTTTGTTTGTTTGTCTTGTCATTTTGATATGGGCTTGTTCCATATCTTGGGACAAGAGGTACCCCAGTTGACGCTCTTGATGATACTATTATGCTTACAATGATATTTAATTGAACTTGCTTTGTTTCCCAAGTTGAGTAACACATGGTGTAAGTACTTGTATTCAAGGGGCATGAGACATTCAACCCATTCTTTATCAAGCACACTACTCATATTTGCTTTCACTTTAACCTTAATCATTCAAGATGCTATGATAGGGGCAATGAGAGCTTGACACCAATGAATACCTTATTGCAATCATTAACTTAAGTAGAAGAGTTTGGAAGTTGGATGAAACTTATGCATGCTTTACCTCTACTCACATATACATCTTTCCAAAGTGTACACCTATCATATTCAGATTTTCATCTACACTCTATGACCATTGTAGGATGTTCTACTTATCATTATGCATACATGTGTTCCATATTACTTGCTACTATGTTACACTTTGTGAACTATCAATGAACATCCTTGTCTTGAATACTTGATATCACTTCATAAACTATTTGCATATTGCTACTCCTTTGAAGAATGAATCATTTGACTATATGTAGCAATAGTAATCATCTTTGATATCCATTGTTAAGTATTAAATTGCAAAGTCCATGTTAGTTTTATCATCTTCATACTCGAGGACGAGCATGGATTAAGCTTGGGGATGTTGATGCATGTAAAATGCATACATGAACTTTGCACTTTAATTGCTTATATTCCAATCATATTTGCATCATATAAGGGTTATATCAATGTTTTATCATGATTTTGGGAATATCATGATTTCCTATTTTTATGGAATTAACCCTGCACAGGCAGAAAACCCCGTTTTCTTATTTTAATGTTTCAGGGACCCAAACGTCAACGAAATCACCTGGAAATTTACGGGCGTCAATATTTGGAAGGAAGAAGACCTGTGGGCAAGGAAGCGAACAAACGGAGGCCGAGGCCAAACGGGGGTGGCCCACGCGGCCAGGTACTGTGGCCGCGTGGGGCCCACCGTTTGGCCCTCGTGGCTCCGTTGCCGTCGATCTTCGCTCCACCGACATAGTCTTGACCTAAAAACCCTATAAAAAAGGTCCCCCGACGTTCTCTGGAAGGAGCGCCGCACAAACACAGAAACACCGAAACGGAAATCAGGACTGCAGATTGGAGGGGGAAAACTCCGGCTCTGTACTATGGGTTTGTGGAAGTAACTTATGTATCTCTCCTCTCTTGAGCTTCACTAATTAGCACCGTATGAGCTGCTGAACATGATTACGGTCACCGTTGTAATACCTTTGTGGTGGATCTTTATGAGTTAATATATGTTTGAGATTGCAAAGTTTGTTTCTGTTATGAGTATAGATGCATATTATGTACCCCGTTCTTGTCTACTTGTTTTGATCAAGCATGTTTATGAGAGCGTGTGTGAGGAAACATGTGCATTAGTTGGAGTAACGGGGGGTGGCTAGTGCAGTGAACGTGAGAGAAGTACCACCACGCTCCTAGCACCGAATCGACGAGTACCAAGCAGCACCTTCAAGAAGGAAAGCCACGCTACTGCCCGGACCAGCGCACTGGTCCTAGGGTTTCCCCCGGCACAGAGGGAAACGGATGAAAGGTAGCCACGACGCCCTTCAGGAAGGAAAGATGCCACCCCGGAGGCGGCACCGCGTCGGTGTCGAACAAACCGACAAGGATTTCTCCTGAAACCACTTCCACAACCCCGGACGATCGGTAACACAGGAGCCCGCGAGGACGAGCCTCGAAACCATCAGACTAGCCGCCCACCACCATGCGCCAACGAAACCGAAGTCACCACCAACGTCGTCTCACCGAAGTACCCGTCACGAGGTCTGCAAGACGGAGGTGAGGTGTATGAACCGGGGGCAGTAGTACCGCAGCCGAGCGGGAGGGAACAACCTCCTCCGCCAAAGACGGTAGTCGACCGGACGCGACAGCAGAGCACACCAGTCTCTGTCAGGTCCGGCCGCAGATCCGGGGGGATCCGGGCCCGTGAAGCTCGCCGTCACGCTGCAACAAGGTCGGCCGCAGTTGCCGCTGCACCTGCATCCTCCACCTCCCCTACATCTGCAAAATGCACCGCAGGTCAAGCCAGCCCGCCCTAACCCAGATGGGCCCGACGGGCCCAGATCTAGGCCGCATGGGCCGGTCGGCGAACCCCGCTGCACGTGGTCGCCTGCAGCAACTCGCCGCCCCGCAGCAGGCTATCGCCGTCGATCTGCTACCTCCGGCCGGAGCCGGGCCGCTGCCGCCCGAGGTGCACCGCCGCCGTAGAGGAGCCGCCCCGCTAGGCCTCCTACGACGCGGGGAGAGGAGAGCCGCCGCCACTGGCCCCAGCCCGAGCTGCGCTCGGCCGGCGCACCGACGGCGGCGACAGGGGAGCGGCTGCGAGTGCGGACGGGAGAAGAGGAGCCCGAGCCGCGCCGGCCGCCGCGGGGGCGGCATGGACGCGGCGGGTGGGGGGAGGGAGGGAAGGAGGGGGGGAGGGAGCCACGCGGCGGCGGGAGAGCCGCCGGAGGCGAGGTCGCGGCGGCGGCGGCGCCCTAGGGGACGGGGTCGGGGGAGCTAGGGTTGGGAGCTAGGGGTCGGGAGAGGATCTACCCACACTTTCCAGCACCGGGGAAGATGGCTATTAATCTTTTTGTTCTGGTGATATCAATGTATTTTCATCCACTCTACGGTTTGGATCACGGACACACACTGGCACTTTGGCACGTGTAAGCTGTATTCTTTGGTAACATACCTATGGATTTGAATTTCAGTGTGCCTATCTTGTTTAATTATGTACCGACCGGGAAAGGGTTCCGTCCGATATATGGTGGGAATGGGTAGGTCCGCATTGTCTGCGTCCATGGGGCGGGCGTGTCCGTGCGCGTCGGGTGGCCCCAAACCCGTCCCACATATGGGCTGGCTTTGGGGTGTGCCGGACAACCCAGACGTTTGGACTGAGTTTGGGGGAAGCCGTTGGGTGCAGGTTTTCAGCCCAAACCCTGTCCGGGATGTCCGCCCGGACGTATAGGGCGGCTTTGGGGGCTCCGATTAGAGATGCTCTAATGACTCTCAATACCCGCGCACCTTATATAAGCAAAAAAAATAGAATTTTTTAAAAAAGAACCAAAACTTTTGAATATTGTTTTGTGCTCAGAGATGATTAATTATTGTAGGCGTTAAAATTTTTGGTCAGGAAATGATTCACATTAAATTCAGTGGAAAAAACACAAATCTATGAGGAATATAGTGCGTACATAATATTTTTTTGGCAAATATTTGTCCCATGGTGTAATTAAAATTATTCTCTGGCGAAATTTTTATACGGGTACAATACTTGATAAGTTTGCCCGACTGAAAGTTTTGAAGTTTTTTGAACTTTTTTGAAATACTAATACTTGATGAGTTTGCCCTGACCCATCTACACCAACCTATCTTATATCTTATATCTTATATTTACTAATTGGAGGCCCCATACGAGCTCCCACGTTAATCCTGGTATAATTTAGACAGATTTATCCGTCCGATTAGACTAATACGTGCCTTTAACCGTTGGATGAGAAATCCTCGCACGCGCACCTCCCTCCCGTTATTTTCCTCGAGTCAGTCAAGAAGGGAAAATCAACAAGAAAGATCAAGGAGTTTCCTTTTCCCACGACGAGATCCAATCCGGCAGCCATGCTGTTCCGACCGTGTGGATTGCGCGCCTCGCCGGCGGCCGGCAGCCATTTTTTCTTCTCCAACGCCATGTTCGTGCAACCATCTAATGCAATGCTGCTATGCTCCGAGTCCAAACGAGTCCAGGCAGAACATCCTCACGTAAGTCCGCACAACTTTCAGATCAGATTTACAAGTACTTCATGTTCTAATGTGCACACAAGTAATCGTTTGGTTTTGACCAGCGTGGCCCTTCTCCTTTGATCATGTTTGATCATGGTGTGACGTCCGCTGATATTTTTTCCTCCGCTGATTGACTGGGTGGCTGGCTGGCTGCTGCGTTCCTCACTGTCAGCGGGAAAAGACTTGACAGTTTCAGATATATCATACCATGAAAGGAACACATTAGATTAAAACATCCAAGAGGAATTTGGAGGAAAAACAGAAGTAAGTATTACTGATGTATTGCTTATTTAAACAACGACACCTCTGATATAATTTGTCTGCATGTCTCCGTTATATTAAGTATTTTATTTCTTCAGAAAAAAATCAAAACTTCTTAGTTGAAAAAGTTTTAGATGATAATTCTCAACAAAGTAGGTCTCATATTTTATTTTATTCTGAGGGCTATAGGTCAAAAAAGGATTTGGTTGAGGACTATTAGCTGTGTCTAATCCAAGTACAACTGAATCGCTCGAGTATTGCTTGCTAATTATTTGCTACAACATCATGCTCTGCTACATTAATTCTTTTATTTTGAAGCTTTGTACATCGGAAGGTTTGATTATTCTTAGATATACTTACACCGAGAACTACCTAAAGAAGTTCTTTTTCCCACATGGAGCTTTCACAATTAGAGATGGATCGGAAATTCGATTCTGTGAGGATAAATGGCTAGGCCAATCTACCCTCAAAGAACAATATCCGGCTCTGTATTCTATTGTACGAAACAAGAGTGACACACTCGCGAAGGTGTTAGGTTCTTACCCACCAGATGTTTCGTTCAGAAGAAGTTTACTTGGATCAAGACAAGCATCCTGGAATGCTTTGCTCATTCGGTTGGCTGCTGTCCAACTATCGGAAGGTCCAGATAAATTTAAATGGAATCTTACGACGAATGGTAAATTCTCGGTTGATTCCATGTATAGAGCACTAATTCTACCTGAAGTTCCAGTCGATAGTACAAATAATAATAAAATTGGAAGATGATGATACCACTAAAAACTAAAGTGTTTGCGTGGTATCTTCGTCGAGGAGTAATTCTTACAAAAGACAACCTTGCCTAGCGCAATTGGCACAGAAGTAAAAAAGTGTGTCTTCTGTCACCATGACGAGACTATTACTCACTTATTCTTCCAATGCGAGTTTGCTAGGTCTATATGGTCAGCCATCCAGATAGGTTCTACCTTACATCCCCCAATATCGGTTGCGAGTTTATTTGGCAGCTGGTTAAATGGGGTGGATACTAGGTTTAAACTATTCAGTAGGGTGGGAGCGATTGCTGTTATTTGGTCGCTATGGCTACGTAGAAATGACAAGGTTTTTAATAATAAAAATGCTTCTGTTATACAGGTTATTTATCGGTGTACAGCTACGCTACGAGCTTGGGCGGCCTTGCAGCGTGTGGAGCACCAGGATTTATTTATGGAGGTGGCGTCAAGACTGGAGGCTGCGGTCAGGGAGTTATATTCCAGACATGGATGGCAACATAGACTCCGGATTGAGCTACCATCTTCTTAGGCGGATTTACAATTTCTCACTTTGATATGTAATTAGCCTTTTATTTTTTCTCGTCGTTTTGAGTACTGGTGGATTTGTGGCTGTGTGCATCTTAGCTATGCAGAGGCCGGGTGTAATGCTTAAAACTCTTAAGTAATAAAATCCCTTTATCTAAGAAAACCTAAAATGAACCGCATGATTTAAGTTATGCAGCTTATCAGATATATATACATCGGAAGCTTTGATTATTACATATACTTAGGTAGAAAAAAGACTCTAAAATTAGCTGTAT
The DNA here is from genome assembly GCA_947311845.1 of Poa pratensis. NCBI lineage: Eukaryota > Viridiplantae > Streptophyta > Magnoliopsida > Poales > Poaceae > Poa > Poa pratensis. Next base: position 70,299,608 of record CAMZMU010000128.1, on the reverse strand, counting down.
GATTTAAGTTACTTTTGGGCACACGTACTAATACGATTAGCAGTCCTAGAAGTTCTACTACAGAGTAAACGTATTTTCTTGATCCCAAGCATAAGAATCGTAAAGTTCGTGTGATTCTTGATGAAAACAAATTACAACATTAAATACACATGACTAACTAGATCTGAAAACAAGGTTTAATTGTGAAAAAAAAGACAAATAAGAAGATGCTCTCCATCGGGACACAACTGTACAAGCATATACTAATTAAGATGCTTAATCGGATAGGCACATACTACTTGCGATGCTCAATAAGACGATGGTATATACACATACTTGAAATTAACAGTATCGGACATTCACGTACTAATTAATTACTTGATAAAATGTACCAATAAGAATAAGTTATGCTTGCGTTTTACAGAGTTGGCAGTGTTTACATGAGGCCAAGATTTAATTGGTAGAATAAATCTCAAAAAATTATTTATAACCAGACAGTCCATGTGTGCGTCAAAAACTTCTGTACACTAATAAATTACTCTAATAATATATGTTAACATATAATTGGACGCTCCCCGTTAGAAATATTATTGGACGCTACTCCTTAATCCCTACTAAATATATATGATCATGGATTTGCCAGTCGACCATTGATCGAGTTCATCACAGTAGCTGACGATTAGATTAGTGCTTGGTCAAGTTCTACACGTGTGCGTCAAAGACTTCTATACTAATAAACTACTCTAATAATTTGATCCATATATATGTTAACATATAATTGGACGCTCTCCTTACAAAAATATATTATTGTACGCTACTTCTTAATCCCTACCTAATATGATCACCGATTTGCCAGTCGATCATTGGTCGAGTTCATCACAATTGCTAAGAATAAAATTAGTGCTTGGTCCAGTTCTACAAGTGTGATCTGCATTTTGATTCCTGCACATATCAGTTGCAAGTTCGGTTATAAGTAAGATTTTTTCAGCTACGAGTGGCGTTGCAACTGAGAAAAATGTTCTGAATTGTTAAATTTGCTTCGTGATTCGTGCTAGACATGAGGGGTTGCAACTGATATTTGATGACATTATCTGGGAAATAAGTTAATTCTCATTCAACTAAGAATTTTTATATAGTAAATTACTCCAAAGATGAATCGGTCCAAGTTTTATAGAAGAAATCATAATTATCAACCTATAATCATTTTATGCCCAAGGTGACCGCGTATTATTTCTAGAAGAAAATAGTTAAATCAGTAGCTGATGACAAATATCCACAATTCAGACGTTTGAAAATATTCTTGGACAACATGTCCATACTTCATATGCCATAAAATTATTGAACCAATATAATTCTTTTTTTTTTATGGATGAAAAATTAAAAAGTCAAATGCTTGGCGGTAAGAAATTGTGTATTTAATATAAATACAAAAACATCCAGTTACAAAATATTGAAAGGTTGATTTGCTGATGTGTTCTCAAAATTCCTAGCCCGTGCAGGTGCACGGGTTTACGACTAGTTTTCATAGTTCATATGGGCTATAACATAATAAAAGACCGAAGAAAGGAAATGGGGAACACTGCATATGGGGATTTCTTTTCACGTGCTACTTGCGACAGAGACGAATGGGTGTCAATTAGATCCCAATGCATCGTAGTATCTTAAACTGTATCTTAAGGCATTAAATATAAATTCTATATTGATATCACAGTGCACGTATCCTAAACTGTATCTTAGTGCATTAAATATAAAGTTCGATAGTGATATGACAGTGTGCACTGTATTGTACTCGTGTATCTAAAGAATCTATTACGCACATGTTTTTGGATCAAATATAACATCTCCGTACACAGGAATCAATACTAGTACTACAGAGAATGTGGAGCACGGGATCCGCTGCGCCTTTAATATACGTCGTTTACTGTGATAAGTCGTATCAAGAATATGATCTGGCACTGTAATTAGCTAAGGTGTCATTTGCCTTACTGTATGCTCGATAAGACCTTAATAATCAATCTAATGCCGCTCTATATATGCCATCTCGCCACTGCCTGGAGCAGTAAGGCTACGAATTTCGCAAAAGAGAGCGTCCATGCATCTTTCATCCAGAGGCGCAATGCTCGCAGTGTTGATATTTATCCTCTTCCTCCATGTCAGCATCACATCGGCAGCCACCCGCAGCGACGCACAGAAGTCTATGCTCCACAAACAGGTCTGATATTCCAAAAATTTATTAATTCAGCATTTTATAGCTGTCGTATATAACATAATTACTGAATTTTGTACAATAAGTGTCGAACCCGAATCCAGATCAAGTGAGCGTGGTAAGGATTCAAATTCCCTTTGATATATCTCGGTGTTTTTATTTTTCCTAAGAAGTTAGGTGAACACAAATATGAAAAACATATGGAACAGTGTATATCAAGAGAAAGGAAGCAATTAAGTCCGGCATTTCCTGTTCACCCGCACAGCCCTTCATTTAATACCCGTGGAGTCGTTGTCGTAAGACTACCGTCGAGTGGGATTAGAGACTACCGGCGAGTAGGATCAGAGCCAGTGGCACCCTACGAGACGGAGTTCGCTTCGCCATGGAGGAAAGGAGGTGGCGACGCTAGTTGAAAAAGGGATATAGGGGTAGTGCTAGCTTGCGGGCACCCATTCCTTGGTCGATTCCGAGTTTCCGGCAAAGTGCCGCAGAAGTTTTGCCGGAGATGAGGGAAAGGAGAGTGCCACCGATTGCCGGCGGGTAGGGGAACACCGCAAGACTCTAGATCTGCCCACCCCGCAACCACGGCCGGCCGCACCGCCTGCTTCCACAGTCCGTGGATAGCGGCGCCTACTCGCCACATCGCCGCATAGCCCTTCTCGACGGACCTCCTCCGCCGGCCCGCTGCTGTCCCCGTCCTTTACTTGAACGTCGGTCGCCACTGGTTCGTCTCGCAGGCCAGCAGTATCCCACTCCTCCCATACCCAAGTACCTTACTCTCCGCCGGATCTTTCATAGTCCCCAACACCTTCTCCGCGACTCCCCGGGGTCGTCAGGTAGTGGACGACGTTGGCTTGTTTGGTGGGTGATGGTCGCCGAGGTCCGAGGGGAGAGCAGTAGAGAGGTAAGAGTTCCATGGCGCCGCCGCATCAGGTTAGGAAAATGAGGAAATAAGATGAGAAAGAACGGCCAAAATTCTCTGACTTAGCCATCATAACTTTCCCCTGACTTTGATGCGGGCCAGCAAACCTCTCCTCTCGCCTCTCTCTCTCCTAACGTATATAACAATTGTCACCATTACATAGCATCAAAATATGAGTTACACATACTTCGCTAATCCTATCATTCTCATGCCAAATTGTCACCATTACATAGCATCAAAAACTGAAAAAACAGAAACTACACCAAGCCAAATTGCCAAATTCTTCATACTGAGGCTTGCTCCATCTTGGACGGTGTCGCCAAAATATAATAACGTCACCGCTGTGACATTTCGGCCCCACTGTCCAAGACACTCTTAATTAAAAAAATGTTTTGAACAGTGCAGCGAAACGTCACAACAACGACGGTTCACGAATATAATCTCATTTTATAAGTAGCACATTTAAATTTTGTTCGGATCAGCTTTGTATTCTGGATAAAAATACATGGATTGATAGTTAGAGAAGAGCCAAAATATGATGATACATGACATAGATATAATTTAATGTGAAAACAGTTTACACCTTTAAGTCCCTATATCCGTGTGCTTGCAGTCCGATCAAATGATTTGGAGGCATAACTTGAAGGTGATGTTTCCTTCAAGAGTCTCACCATTTTTTATGCAGTGTCGCTGAAATACTATTACTTCATACACTAGCTACACAAAACAATAACGAGGATTAGCACATTGACAAAAAGTTGTGACTGGATCTATTCATCATCGGTAGTACTACAAAGAGTTGAAGACTTTAAATAGTGCAAGATACTAGACAAGTTTTCTATATACTAGACAAGTTTTTTATGTTAAACTAGAAAACTAGACAGAAACAATAAAGTGCAAGATACTAGACGAGTTTTCTATATACTAGACATGTTCTTATACTAGACAAGTTTTCTATGCTAGACTAGAAAACTAGACTTTACAACAGTTGAAATTAATTCACCCTGAGTACTACAAACAGAAACAAATACTAGACTAGATACTAGACAAGTTTTCTATGCTACTTTAAATAAAGTGTAAGATCTAGTCGGCGACATACTCAGGGAAGATGCGCGGCAATAGACCAACAGATCTGCGTCGGCGAGATACTCGGGGAAGATGCGCGGCGGCTCGCCGACGCGCCACTGGGGGAAGATGCGCCGACGCGCCGCTGGGGTAAGATGCACGGCGGCGATGCCGGCCCGACGCGTCGCTCAGATCTGCGAGATAAGGGTTAGGTCTGGAGCCGCCGCCACACTGTGACTGTGGAGTGAGAGCGAGAGCGTTAGAGTTGCCGCAGTGACACATTTATAGCACAAAGTATAACATCGCAAATGGAGGCGATAAACAACCGTTTCCTTTAATTTCCTCACTGACACACTGGGCCTACTTACAAAGAAATCGATACAGTAGAATTGAACTAACTATCTACTCTACTTGTTCTGCTTACGCCCTGCCTCCGCGCCATTGTCATCCGCGGCGCGGCGTCGCTTCTTGCCGGTTGCCTTCTCCTCAGGCGCATGCTCCTCCTTCTCCGGCGCGTCCTCCTTCGGCGCGTCCTTCTCCGGCGCCTCCTCCGATGTCTCCTCCTTCGGTGCCTCCTCCGACGCCTCCTCCTCCTCGTCGTCGTCGGCGTCGTATTCTTCCTGGCTAGAATACGGCTCCGGCGGGTCCTCCGGCTCCTCTTCCTCCGGCGACTCGTCCTCTTCGGAGTCGTCTTCTCCTTCGCGTGAAGACGGCGGGTCCGAGTCGTCGGGGTCCGAGTCTCTGTGACTTCACCGTGGTCTTCAGCGCTCGTCTTGATCCCACCATGGGACTTCACCGTGGTCTTCAGCGCTCACGTCGTCGCTCGGGACTTCCTCGTTCTGCCACTAGGGTTCCTCCATGGCGGTTGTGCTAGTGTGGTAGAGAATGTGGGAGAGAACGAAGGGGAGAATGCGAGAACTGCCTGGCTTCACGCGGTTCCAGTCACATTTTATTAGCGTCGAGCAGGCGGTTCCAATCCCTCATGAATTAAGCTGCATTGAACATGCGCGCTTCCAGTTTGCAACTGCAATTTTCCAAGCACATCGCAAATGGATAACCATAAACAACCGTTGCCATAGAGATACGTATTGGAAACGGAGGTGAATTTATGACCGTTGCCAATAATATTGGTAACGGAGATCGAAAATTCTCCGTAACCAATGTTGACGGACCAGCCGCGGCCCAGTTCTGCCAGGCCTCGTCCGCAACGCTAAAATCGCGATTCTCTGTCACCTAACTCGTGCCGTTTCCATAGAGGGGTATCCGATGTGTCGTTCTGTACTAGTGCCTTTCTTCAACCTCCACCCTGGAGGCTTGTCCGACCCTGCATCAGAGCTCGACAGCTCGTTGTCGTCAATTGGTTCGTCCCCGGATACATCGAGCTGGCCGGAGGCAGTTCATCGTCGGAGGAGAGACGTCGAGCATTCCCCTCTCGAATCTCGGTGCATACAACACCTTTAGGTCGCCGGCGATTGGTTGCGGCGGAGCCCAGACACCTGATTGCTTTTTTTTCTTTTGTGTTGGGGGGCTTTTTGTAAGAATGAAGGTCTTATCTTCAAATAGTAGGTTCTTTAGGGCGAGTGTTGTAAGAGGGCCTCTGTGTAAAACATACCCACCATGTGGATTGATATAAATGCAGCACCGGGTCCTTGCGACCCAATCCCTTGTACAAAAAAAAAGAAAGGGAGGAGGAGGAAGGAAATAAGCCTCAAGTGTGGGGCTCACCCCATCTGTTGGACGAATCGCATGCTACCGTGACTGCATCAATGTCTTCCTCCCAAACTATCCAAAGTCTTACCACCAACATGTGTTAGCTCCACTATAAGAGCATCTCCACTGGCGCGCCCAATACAGCGTCCGGCAAAGTTGCCGGACAGATGCTATTGGGCGTGCCGGCACGTGTTGCCGTCTATTAGGAGCGTCGCGCCCCACCGGTCGCTCCCAATAGGATTTCCAGGAAAAAAAGACATCAAATTTATTTGAACTTAACATTTTTCATTCAAATTCGATAGTGTATACAAAATTCGATAAAATTTAAACTAAAACCTAATCTAACGCCCGCCGGTCCAGTAGCCGTAGAACTGGTCCCAGTCGTGCGTGGCCACCGCGTCTTCGACGTTCCACGCACCGACCTCCTACTGCGGCGACGCTTTGGCCTGCTCCTCCTCCTCCTTCACCTCCTCCTTCACGGGCGCGGTGGGAATCTGGACCTCGGCGTCGAGGTCGATGATGTTGTTCTCGACGCAGGACCAGTGCTCGGCGAACTCCCGCGACGCCGGATGGATCGTGTCGAACGAGAGCTTGGTGGCGATGGCGAGGTCTCTCTGGTACAGGGCCTCAGCCTGCTCGTCCGTCAGCGGCGACCGCGGCGGTGTAGCAGCGTGCGGCGGCGTAGCAGCGCGCTTCTTGCCGTGGGACGAGGACGTCCCCGGCTCGAGCTTGACCTTGGCGCGGGGCGCGTTCGTCGGCGGTGGCGGTCCAAAGTCACAGATGGTGACGCCGCTATTCCTAGGCGGCGGCGCCGACCATCCGTACTCCTTCTTGACCTTGATCCTCCTGCCGTTGTTCGCAATCGGCTGCGGCTCGATCTTCATGAAGCGTGGGGTCGTCGGCGTCGTGGACCGCGCGCTGGAGGAGGACGACGAGCTCGACGGCATCTGCCAGAGCTCCCAGGAGCGGTCAATGGGGGCGTAGCCGTGCTCCCGCATCACGGTGTAGAAGTCGCGGCCCTCCCACCAGCGCCGCCTCCACACGGCGTTGTGTTGGGCCGGCCTCTCCGTCCCCTCGTGGTCGTCCAGTGCCGCGTCGCGCTGCGCCTCCAGCAGAACCCGCCAGTTGGGGCTGTTGACGGCGTACTCCGGATCCGCCTGCTGCTCCGGCGTCAGGTCCCAGCGGCGCAGGCGGACGAGATCGCGGAAGCGCTCCCCCATCGGCAGTGGTGGCACGACGTAGCCGAGAGCGCTCATCTGCCAGCCGCCGCCGCTGGGGAGGCGCATCCCCGGCAGCACGGGGATGTGGTGGCGGTGGAGGAACGCCGCCTCGTCCTTCCGGAGGCACGTATTCATGCCGCCGCTGCCCGACGCTTGGCCGTTGTGCGCCATGGTCGCTGGGGGAGAGGAGAAGACGAGGGAGAGGAGAAGAGCGGTGTGGATGAGGGAGAGCGGAGTGCGGCGGTGGAGGTGAGCGGCGGGGTCTTTATAGGGCGGGGAAGAGGAAGAGCGCGCGAACGCGGCGCGGGAACGCACCCTATTTACGCCGGCGCCGGTTCCCGAGGCGACGTAACTCCGGCGACGCGCGTCGGGTAAGACGAGGCGCAACACGTCACCGTGTGTCAGAAAACCGCTCAAGTCGCATTAAGCGCATTAAATTACGCTGACCAGGCCGTTGTGCGGCTGACGCGTCAGGCCCGCCCGTCGGATTTCGACTCGGCGTGTGTTGCTGCGGCTGCCGGCGCGCACGGTTGCATCCCTAGAACCTAGGAGCAAAGCGTGGTTGCCGGACGCTGTATTGAGACGTGCCGGCAACTTTTTTGCTATTGGGTGCGCCGCTGGGGGGTAATTTGCTGCCGGCGCGCTCAAAACATCTATTGGGAGCAGAGTTGGGCGCGCCGGTGGAGATGCTCTAAGAAAGAACCATTTGGTGCTTATACTTTGTCTACAACGCCAAACGGTAGTGAAAATGTGGTAGTTTTGGGCGCTAAGAGCAAACAACATAAAAACTACTCCCTCCGTTCATAACTATAATATAAGACGTTCTAGCTACCGTACATGTTGTCTAGATACATAGTGCAATGAGTGAACATGCACACTAAAATTTGTCTAGATACATGTAAATACATGTAAATATTGTAAAGAGCTAAAACATCTTATATTAAAAAACAGAGGGAGTAGTCGTTAAGTGCTCCAGACCTAAGAAGTTGTTGTATTTGTCACTAATGCCCCAATGCGTGGGATGTTGTAAAATTCAAACCGTGTGTAATTTTTCTACTGTCTCACTTGTGTCAACAACCAAAACAGAGTCACATAATACAATTTGATGTCACAAATTGATGTAGTGAGACACTTCCATGACATGACCTTTGTTTAGAGACTGATCATATGTCATAAACTAAAAAACCTACCTCTGTTTTAAGCAAGTAAAAGTACTGGTGCAATCATCACAAGATAAAAGTGACAAACCATAGTTTGATTTCATCATCCAAGGTTTAGAATAAACATGTTGGTTTGTTGTGATAGTCCTTATGTTCTTTTGTTGAGGCGTCAATGCATTTCCAACTCTGGATTCACAGAATTTTACCTGAAAGTTATCGAAAGAATAGGACAATACTTACTATGATTAAAGCGCTATTTATTGCGGATCTTGAGAAAATCAGGTTTTTATTTGCTGTCCATTTATGTGAATCGCTATACATGTATTTCGTCACATTTTCATGTTTAAATGTTTATGGATCTATATGCACCTAACTTGTTTGTTTTAGCACCAATGGTTCAATTTAGTCGAAACATTGTTCCTAATAAACACTAGCATATAACTCTTTCATCACATCATTCTTTACAAGATCTTATAAACATCTTGGGCTTTTTTGGGATGGATAGTCATACGTAGCATTTCGATATGCCCAATAATCAAAACTTGAAAACATAATACCGATGAAAATTTGACATATTTTTCTCATCGTCTTAGAAATAGGCTTTGCTCACCAATGACAATCATAAAATCCATATATTACATCGTGCTCCCAAACATGATCTCCCAAAATCGATGAAATAGAGCCAAGAATGCAGATGTTGAAAATATTGTAATTATACAAGTAATAGCGTACATTATTAAGTATTAACAGAGGTAAATAATAAACATTCTTATAAACAGAAGATATTAAATTTTCACCACAATTTTTGAGCCTAAACCGCTCTTTTCATTTGAACTGCTGTTTAATGTGGTATTCCTTGATGACTTGTCTTTTTACGTTTAATTTCTTACCCCCCTTGCATTTGTTTTTTCTCCCCTTGTGTATCCAGGGAGACAATTTCGAAGAATCTCCTTGTGTGCCTATGCTCGTCTCAATACCCAAGCCGGCAATTATAGCCCAATCACCCGACGAGTTCCGGAACAAGCTTCGACTGCCGCGCTTTGCTAAGCCAAGCCACTATCAGCTCCATTTCCACCCTGACCTCGTCTCCTTCACCTTCTCTGGCGTGGTTGTAATCAGTGTAGACATCTTAGAGCCCACTCGTTTCCTTGTGCTAAATGTTGTGGATCTCACCGTCGACCATGCTTCCATCCACTTCAAGGTATAAAATGTTGCATTGACATGTAAAGAAATGAGAAGCTCTCAAGAGTTGATTCCTTCATCAAATTACATAATAAACCTCATCTTGATTGGTGTCATGGTACCTTGTTATTGCAGTGTTTGGCGCCCACCGAGGTGGTGTTCTTCAAGGATGACCAAATTATGGTGTTGGGGTTCGCTAAAGAGCTTCCACTAGGTAATGGTTTGCTCAGGATGCACTTCAACGGCACCTTCAATGATGACATGAGGGGATTTTACAAGAGGTATAAGTTCTTTCTTTCATTTTTTATATTTCTAATATTATCTGAATCATGCATGTGCTAAAGCGTAATACATACCAAATTATATTAAAACAAAAAAAAATTTAGACATGTATAAAAACTTTCATACAAATTGTAAGATTAATCAAAAACAGTAAAATTAGTAAGATGTAGAAAAAAGTAGGCATACTAGAAAAAGTAGTAAGCTATTCTTAGTATTTATTGGTGTCCTTAATACTTTTTCAACAGTCGTTAGTGTTATTTTGACCATAGAGTCCAATAATTTATTTTAATCATAGAAACAAATAGCACAGATTATACACCCACATATAGAAAGAGAAAGACGCTGTCCGATCCAAAAAATTAGCGTAATTTTAAACTAAGCTTAATTTAAAACTGCGACACTTGTTATTTATCGGAGATAGTAGGGTAAAAACTAGTACCACCCCGACCGGACCGAACGAACTCAACCAAGCCAACCCAAAAATGCCCACCAAAACAAACCTAAATTCCTAATCTCATAGCTGCACCATTGGCCTCTCCTATGACGATCGTCGTTGTCACGCCTCTGGCTTCCACCATGTGTCCTGCTCTACCTCCATTCACAGAAACCGCAATCTGTCAACAACTTTGCGCCACGTTAGCAGGAGTCGCAGCAATTGGGCAGAGGGTTAGTCCTGGCTGCCCACCAATTAACATGGTCTGCACATGGATGTCCACGGGCACAGCTTGACATCGCTTTGGACAGCTCGTGTCCACTTACAGCCTGAGTAGGCAGAGCTGCTTGTATCCTCATGGCGTCGTAGCTCTTCCAGTCGCCCTCGTGTACCAGGTCTCTTCAAGACGCGCAGAGTAGCTTTCCCCTGCCAGGCAACTCCTTTTTGCCATGCACACCCGCCACGCCACCTGCTGTTTCCAAAACACGCTCAACCCACGCCAGCGGTTGAAAAACATATGCTACGACAGATTTAACAACGGCGAGCGGCGGTAGTTGAGTGGAGATGACATAGAGGTTGAAAAACCTATGTACAACAAGCAGAGTGTAAACACATACATACGTACAAGATCTTTCTGTATATATCCATCAAAATGAAAAAGATACAGCACGAAATTTGTGGAAAACGGTGAGCCGAATCTACTCGTTAAAGGAAATTTCTAACGGTGGACCAAGTATGATGAATTCGACAAAATTCCGTATGAACTTTTTAAATTTTTGGTCCAAAATTGAGAAGTTAAAGTCAACGAAACTCAAAATTGATCACGGAAATAGAATCATTATGTCAATGTGCATATATTTCGTGTACATTTATCTCGAATCATACCATTGAGCGAATTAGGTGAAACACGTTATAAATGGTGAGCAGATCACAAAGTACATGCACTGACACAGCGACATGAAACAGGGGTTCGCTCCCTTTGCACGCCCAGAGGCTGGCCCTGAAAAAAGGCCATCTCTTAGCGTTCCTTGTGGGTGTGTGTTTGGACCGGAGACGCACCGATGAACAGGCAGGCCTACATGGCGTGGTACTGACTAAGGCACCGCCCCTAGGGTTCCCTCCCCAAGCCGCCGCCGCCAGGCCCTCCCGTCGCCGCCGCCCTCCTCCCCCTCCACTCCCCTCCCTTCTCCCCCTTCCTCCCGGGTCGCCCCTGCTCGGGCGTTCCCGGAGGCCCCCAGCCGCCGTCGCCAAGCGCCTTCGCCTCCAGCCCCGCTAGGCCGCTGCCGCCGCCGGCGTCGGCGCCCTAATCGCCGAAGGCAGAGGGCAGGAGAGGGCTCGCACGGCTGGTCTCCATGAGCGGTGGGGTACGGCTTCAGCGGGTCTTGGGCTTCGCGGAGGAGCGGATGAAGGAGGGGTGCGGGCGGGCGCCGGCAGCGGTGGCCGGCGGCGGCGCGGCGTGTGCTGGCGGCGGTGCAGCGCTAGAGGTGGGGCGGGCCGATCTGACCCGGTATGGGCTTGCCTCGGTGCTGCGTGGTGTTTACCGGCCATGCGGCTGCCTGCCCCTGTTTTTTGCATCTTGAGTTCGTCTTCTTCTCCGTTGCCGGCCGGTGGCGTGGGGGCCGCTGGCGCGGCTTTGAATAAAGGTGGTGGTCCTTGGTTCTTCTCCGCGCCAAGATGAAGATCTACCGGATGTCGGTCCCCATCGAACTTGCTGGACAGTCATGTTCCGGAAGGCTCCGCCGACGAACTCCATTGGGCGATTCATGCCTGGAGATTGCTGGATCGGGTGGTATTCGGTCGGACGCACCCATGTTTTTATCTGACCGTTTGGTTTCAGAGGGAGCGCTTTAAAACTCTGCTGGCTGTTAATACTATGGAACACGCTCTCGTTCCATGGTGCTGGCGGAGAATGACATGGAAGGCGAGATCTGAGGACTGACAATGGTGATTTGATTCCTTGTGCGGTGGAGGAATTGGCTTGGTGTTTCATGACTTGGAGCAGCGGCATGTAAGTGGGGGCGACAACATAGGTGAAGTCCAAAGTCCTACCTTTCAGGGTGAAAATCCAAGGTCTGGCCTTAATTGGTTGTGCCTGACAGTGGTATTGCTGAAGACATTGTTTTGAGAGCGAGAATTATCTTCAGGGTGAAAATCCAAGTTACAGGTTTGCTTTTTGATGAGTCGTCTTCAGCACCCACCAAACGACAGGAAGTATAGACCATAACTCATAAAGTTTTTTTTCTACATTTAACTAATTCATTTATGTTGTGACTTAAAAACTTCTGCGCCATTGACAATCCTAACCAATGTATGAGAGAATTACTAATAAATTGTTATTAATTTGCAATCTTACCTATCTTATTTGTGATGACTGAAGTGCTTTAGAGACACCCTTTGTTTATTGATGTCAACATGTATTATGTTCAGATCGCAGTTAATGTGGCACATGAATTGGCTCATCAATGGTGTGGCAACCTTGTAACTATAGAGTGGTGGAATCACTTATGGCTAAGTGAGGGATTGGCTACATGGGTAATTTGACGACTCAAAATTTCAGGAATTAAATACCAAGCTATTGTATATCTATTCTGAATGCACTCGTCTTTACAGATGAGCTATCACGCTATAGATATTTTTTTTCCTCAGTGGAATATTTGGATGGAGTTTCTTGAGAACACACTTTCTGCTCTTAGATCTGATTCATTAGTTGGGTCTCATCCTATCGAGGTAATCGCCCATTCTTTCTTTTTGTGATATGGCATGATAACCTGCTTGGAATTTTTATTCACTTCAAAACATGCATTGATTTGTATATGCATAGAATCTATGGACAAACTAATGTTTTTGAGATACCAAATCTTCTGGTTTTTTGTTTTGACAATACTAGACGATGATAAAAAAAATTATGTATGTACTACGTTAATATCAAATATCTAGGATGTCATGACTCCTGACAAGTCCACGGGAAAAGAGAAATATTTCATAGAAAAAATATTGGAAAAGGAGTATTGAACTTCTCATTTGAGAGAGGTGCAAATTGAATGTCAATATTCCTTCAAATATTGTGTGAATGGTATTTACTAAAAGGGACACGTCCACCAATATGGTTATACATAATTCATGCACCCAGATCGCCATGTATTCATCCAAACTTAAGCCAATGTGGAAGAACACAACCAGTCTAGATTCCACATCTCGTGTGGTAGGTTATATAATGAGCATATCATTGTGTGGTTGGAAATAGTGGTGGGTGCCTTATGTGTATGAAAATAGGAAGGAATCGTCTATCCAACTACTCAATCCAACTGATTAAGGGATATACTATGAGGGAGCATGCATGATCACAAGCTCGTTGAATGCATTTTTTCTACTCAAACTTGCTAGCCTAGGTTGCACTATGGGTATATTCTCAGCAGTCAAGGTGCTCGTCCCAGTATTGCCTCCTTCTTATGTGCACCTCATTCATCCACACACAATTCACATTTGGATCTACTAGGGGATTATGACATCGAGAAGACACTTGTTAATGATTCACAATACTACTATAGACTGTTATGTCCTAAATAGTTGATAAACCCTTGCAACAATGGTTTTTTAATCCATCTAATTTGGATAATCACTGATGTGGCATCATTCTACACACTTATTCTTCCATCTAAGATAGGTAAATATTTTGTATGTTCTTATTCCTACCACCTTATATTGGTGTTTTCCAAAGTTGAGCATTGGGTGGAGTCATATATTGCATTAAGATCTTCCTTGATGTAGCATCAGTGATAAGTTGGGAAAGGATACAACGCCATTTTGTCATAGCCCCATGTATCAAAGAATAACATAATGGGGGAACTTATGATCATGATGTGTACCAAGTTAGTATAGAATTTATTAGGTCATCAAGACGCAAAAATCATCACATGCTACGGAGTACTCAATTTAAAGTTGTTGAAGCATGTTTCTAGTAAAATCCCTACTAATTTATTATTAGATTTTATTATATTTGGATATGTGTAAAAAGAGGAGGTATGAGTATGAATTCAATGGGTTTTTTTGGTGATCGGAATAAACACACATTATCCTAGATCAGTCTTGGTTGTTGGATGAATGTGGAGATGATCGCAATGTGTCCTTATATAGATATGAATTTCATGGTTTTGTGGAGGTCCATAGGTCCTCTTTATATTGTTCTAGATAGGACGATGCACACCTTACAAGTGGTCGGATTCCATGAATCACATGAATGGAAGTGCCATGTGTACACGTGAAGGACTCCCGTGGGTTCCTTTTTAAGACCTTGGGATTAATCTTCCGGAGTAAAAATGTCGGGCTACGAGGTGGCATGTGGTTTGGGTGGCTTTGAAAGAATGGTATATAGGCACGCAAGAGATCTTGAGGTTTATACGTAAAAGAGGTTTTTCTTTTTAGAAGAAGTACCTTTGACGCAGTGACAAGATTTTAAACTCTCATCTCCGGTGTAACTGGTTGATTCTTAAGACACTCCAAAGGAATGCACTTTCTTAATAAATACCTTCCCAAATAGTTGTATCAATGTAGGATTTTGTAAGATGTCTAAACTTGTTATCTAGGATGTCGTTGTTCGTGCAAGTGAGATTTTTCCGTGGCAAAAATAAACAGATTCGGGGCCAACATGTTGCAAGGGGGTGGGTGGACTTAATTTTATCTCTCGGTATGTGTTATAATTTTCTATGTATGTTTATGAATTCTTATGAAATTTACTTTAGTATGGAATATTATGATGAAATACTTTTAGCCTTATACATTATGTTCGCAATCAAATTTGGTTAACTATGGACTTGTGATTTTGTAATAGTTTTTCTTTTTGCTTGTCAACATTCTCAGGTTGAAATACACCATACCCATGAAATTGATGGGATTTTTGATGACATCATATATGATAAAGGTGCTTCTATTTTTGGCATGCTACAAAGTTACCTTGGGGCTGAACGTTTTCAGGTCTTAAATTTTTTATTTTCATTATTTATATGTTACACTTCATAGTACTAAACATTACATGGACCACTCTTAACTATTCCTTTCACTCGTGTGGACCATGGAGTTCTCATTCCATTTTTCATATTCATTTAGTGGAAACAATAAGAGTTGATATAAGATAAATTAATTTACAAACACTGTATAGTTCTATTTGTACTTCATTGGTATCATGGAGTGGAGGTGAAAATGTTGTATAGGAACATACTTGATGTTGAAAATGCAAATCCAACATTTTTCTAGGTATTTTTGCCAGCAAGTATGCATATGAAGTATCACTTGCAAGAGAATTAAGTACATTAATTATTAGTTACCAAAGAATAAATATTGCATAACACAATGTGTGAGTGTGTTTAGCATATTTTGATCTATGGAACTTTCACCTAGAGCATCATTTTTTACTCAACATGTGAAATTATTTCAGAAAGTATTGGCTTCATACATTAAAAAATATGCCTACTCAAATGCAAATACTGAGGACCTATGGGCTGTGCTTGAAGCGGAAACTGGAGAGCCCTTCAGGGATTTGATGAGTGTCTGGACAAAACAACCAGGATATCCTCTTATTGAGGTAAAATATGATGGAAAAGGCATAAAACTTGAACAGGTAAATTATTTTCATATGCATTGTGATGTGCTTACCAAATTTGACCACAAAGTACATGCGTATATGCATGTACTTATATATTTCCTTATTTATTTTGTTGATGTATTTTTTGGGTTGTTCTTCTAAGAATCCTCTTTGCGTCCACACATGCGTAATGACAAAAGGTTGATTAGCCATGTGTTTTGGTGCTTATTTCTGAATGTCCTTTGGTAAAATTTCCCTAAAAAGGATCTTTCCATGCATCAGAAGAATAGAAATATATATGTGATTCCAGTCTTTTCACGCTTCATTTTTGTGGGACCGTTCCCGCATTAGAGACAGTTAGAAACATGGTTAATATTTATTTTAATTTGGTAGAAAAGAAGTGAAATGGAAATGTTGACACCTTTCCTTAATTGTATATTGCAATCACTATTGATATATTACTTTGCTTCACATACGTACTATATTTTCTGTTGCAGGTCCAACTTTTATTAGATGGGCCCTCTCGATCTAGCTTGTGGGATGTGCCAATAACTATAAGTTGTGCTTCGACAAAAAAAATGTTCCTTTTGAAACATAAGTATGATAAGTTTGATGTATGTGGTAAACAACTGAAGGATGAAACAATTATGATTAAGTTGAATGCAAATGAAATGGGCTTTTATTGTGTGAAGTATGATAGAGAAATTGCAGCTAAAATTCAGAATGCACTAGAGGCCAACATGCTCTCTTCAATGGAAAAAATTGGTAAGTAGAACATCTTTGATTGTGAAGTTCTTTTTGCAATATGTTTTTAAATGTATTAAAACATAAGGTTTCCAGGAATTGTGGAGAACTCACTTGTGTTTTCCATGGCCCGCAAAGACACACTTGCGTCACTTCTATATATGTTGTATGCTTGCCGTGAAGAAGCAAACTACAATGTTCTCAAGCACATAAATGATGTATGTACATCTTGTTTGTCCAAATAATTCTATTATAGTTGGAAAAATATTGAGTATCAATTTCAATGTGTATTAATCTTTGGCTTTATAGGTAATTTTCATTGTTTCCCAAATATCGACGGATGCTATGCCTAACTTGGCTGGTGACATAAACCAACTTCTCATTAAAGTTCTTATTTCACCTGCAATGTATGCCATGTCAACTTTTAACTCTTTATGTTTAGTATCAAATGTTTATTGAAATATACTTATTTCATGTCAAATTTGTGGTCAATCAAACATAAAGTTTTTATTTATTACTATATATTTTTGTGAACCTCCATTATATTCTCTAATTTTGCAGAAAGTTGGGTTGGGACCCAATTAATGGTGAGGACGACCAAGATGTAATTCTTAGAAGAATGCTCTTGGTTTCTCTTGTCATGCTTGGACATGATAAGACTATTAATGAAGGTGTTAGGCGCTTTGATGTCTTAATCCATTATCATGACACTTCAATCCTTTCTTCGCACACTAGAACGGTCTATTCTTTTCCCTTACTTCACATGGTGCTCCTGTGATTGTTTCTACCATTTTGTGACAAGCAATGTACTACAGGCTGCATACCTCTCTGTGATGCAAACAACTAGTAGTACAAATAGATCTCGTTATGATGCTCTTCGACAAATCTATAAGGGATCAACTACAAAGGAGGATAAGTTGCGGGTCTTAGGTGTGTTTGGCTATTTAGCCGGCTTAAATGAACACAACTTCTTGTTGATGCTTTTTGTTTGGTTTCTGAAAGCATTTTCTACTTTTTTCTAGGTGTATTGTCTTATTGCCCAGATAAAGATATTGTTCTGGAGTCACTGAATTCGATTTTCACCAATGAGGTAGCTTATAAAATTGTTTCCCCTGGATTATAGTGCAAATTAAAGTTACGCATGAAATGTAAGTTGCATTCATGAGTCCCCGGTGTCACTCCTTGCAGGTCCCTAATCAAGATGCAGTTCATGTTCTTGAATTTATAAGTATAGATACACGTGAAACAACATGGAGCTGGTTTAAGGTACGTTCTCGTGTAATGGGGATGGAGATCGTACGAGTTTGCTAGAAAACTGAGACTTTTGATTATGCTAGGAAAATCTGATTCTTACAGGATTTTATACTTAATGAAATATGTAGCTAGAGTATTCTCATGTTCATCAATAAGTGCTCATCTCAAACGTCATTGTCTCAACACAGTTCATTTCTAGTAGTCAATTTAAAAATTTAGAGGTCGGACGAGTTTATATGAAGATAGTTATTATTCAACTAAAATTAATTATTTGTATTATAACCTAATCAATGCATAAATTTGGATGATATGAACACACATAGTTAAGTCACACGTTAAAAACGTAGTTTTAAGTTCATTGTGTTTAAGCAGCACATCTTTAGACACCGCGTTTTAAGAGGCACGATCATATTACGTACTGAAATCCACATGTTTTCACCAAATCCGCATGGTAAGTTGCTTATTACCATTTATAAGAATGTGTAGCACTTATGGAAATTTAAAAATACTACCCATGAGGTGCACGACGAGAAATATACTCTACTAAAGACCTCCAACCATATTTTGAAATTTCTTTTTGGAGTCTCTTTATATCTTCTGCTTTAACGGAAGTGTGATCCTGACTTCCAAAACCCCTATTTTGATGACTGGCATTAACTCACTCCTATAATTTTCGGAGTGTGGAGAATGCTTCATGTTAAAGTCAGTAGGCCATCAGATATTTGAAAACACCATGCCTACGTCATTATATCTGTCTCATTCCTCCTTCTATTCGCAGGAAAACTGGGATCACATCTTGAAGGTAGTTCCTGAGAGTGACCTATTATGGTGTATTGTCAACCACATTGTTCCATTGGTACATTCACATGACCTTCATATGCGCTATTTTGGCAACTTTGTTATTTCCGTTACTCACTTTCTCAGTCGATTTGTGCATTAGACCATTTCTAATGTGCATTGTCTATTTCCTATGTCAGTTCACCTCCAATGAAAAGGCAGAAGAGTTCTCGAAGTTCTTTACAAACTACACAGAGCCGACACTTCAGACTGCACTAAGAGCAAAGCTCAATACGGTGCACATAAATATGAGATGGATTGAGGGTATCCGCAGTGAGCAAAACTTGTACAAACAGTGCATGAACTGCTTCACAAGAGCTAACGTATTTTGTGCGGCCAGTGTTATGAATCAAACGCTGCAATGATGAGAGGGGGGCCTTGAAGCTGCTTATTGGTTGTACTATTTAACTATGATAATAACATGGGCCGCCACCTGACCATGTCTAGAAAATGCCACTTTTTGGCATGAAAGGGTGATTTAATATATATCACTACTGTGTTAACAAAGTGTAACGTGAAATGTGTAGGCTTGAAGTAAAAACTGTAGGGATAAATAATTAGACTGCTTAATTAAGCGAAATACTTTTCAGATCAGATAGAAACAAATTCATGCATTCAAATCTGAAGAGATCATTTTAAAATCTCGAAGGAAAATTAAACACCCATTTATTCTCCTCGCAAAAAAAAAACACCCATTTATTCTAATAAATGAGTAGGTCCTAACTTTACATATAAAAGTATAAACGGTGAGTAACCACGGGAGTTTCTCAGCCATTTGAGCATTTTGTCCGTCCGATAAGCGCATGTGCGCCCTTCCGCACCGTCCGATCGCCGGCATGAACATCGATTTGATATAATTCTACGCGTACCAAGTTCCATGCACCCGGTCTCGCTGACGCCCTCCCTGCACCATTATTTCCGCCTGAGGGCCCACCCGTCGGTCTCACGGTACGTGTTTAATCAGTGTGACGGACGGGAGAGATTCAAAGCGGAGGCCTCGCATTGGCTGATTTTGTTCTTTTACCATTGTGAGTTTTAGCTTCTTTCATGTGTGCCCCTCTGGGATATATATTGACGTACCCTATTCCTCGCTCCCCTCTCTCGCTGTCGATGGGCCCCGTCTCTTCCCCGGTCCACATGTCATGTTGCGTGGTCGTTGTTTGCCCTTTCTGCGTATTACCTACAGTAGCTCGCCATGCTTTGTTGCCGCTGCTTATTTTCTACAGCAGATCGGGGGCACGGTGGGGATTTCACATTGCACCGGGGGTAAAGATTTCGGCCCTTCTTCCTCTCCCATGGCTTCCGTCTCGGCAATGGTCGACGGGTACGTGCCACTTGCTATGTCGGTTCGCCGTTACTGTGCGTTCCACTGTTTGCCATGCCCCTTCTTCCTTCGCCTAGCTGGCGTCTCGCCATTGGTCGATAGTTCGGCCCGATCTTGCTGTCATTTCTTTATTCGTTGGTTCTGGATCTGATGGCTACGATATGCTTCATTTCCCCCGGCCCGTTTCTTCTTTCTTGCTATTCTTGCTCCTTCGGCTTGTTAGCTCCACGTTGGGTTTGTTGTTTGCCGGCCTCTCCATTCATCGTCCTCCTCTCCTTCGTCGTTTCTGCTAAACCTTCCGGTGGTGTATTGACCCTTGTTGGGTAAGTTGGGTGCCACACGCGTCCTCTTATTCGTTGCATGCTTATGCAGGGCCAAGCTTGGTGGGGGCCCACGGGATGGTTGTCGAGCAGTCGTTGGCTGTTGTGGTGGAGTTGGTGGCAGAAAGTCATGCGGCACGATGAGAAATCACTAGAAAAATGGTTCCCTTTGTAAAGGGAACCCATAATCGTTCTAATCGTGACAAGTGTCAGCTACTCCTCACATGCTACAATTTTGGTTGTCTGCAAGTATGAGAGAGAACGGGGGCATGCATGCACGTACGTGGGCATGCAGTTTTCTCTTTTTGCCTTTTATTTTTCAAATCCGAAATTTGAAAACAAAATATCTTGAGAACCGTTTATCCAAATTACGAACCGTTTTCACTTTTGACTTCCTCGCGTCGAGATCTTCAAAACAAGATCCTATGTCGATATGTTTCGACGAACTTTTTTTTTTGTACTCCCGGTAATGCATGGTATGTATAACCTATTTTGTGTACTTTGTACTCTCACTTCTGTGTTCTTTTGTACATTCTGTTCTGTGTATTTTGTACTTTGTTTTCTGTGTAGTTGTACAACCTGGGTCTGTGTACTTTTGTACTTCATGTTCTATATAGTTTGTACTCCCTATCATGTGTAGTTTTTATAACCTGTTATTTGTACAACATGTTTTTGTGTAGTTATACAATAGTTGTACAATATGTGTTTGTGTAGTTTTACAATCTATATACATGTAGTTGTACAACATGTGTCTATATAGTTGTATAGTCTGTGTGTAGTTGTACGCCGTAAGCGTTCAGAGCTCTAGAAAGCAGAGCCGCCGAGGCGAAGCCGAGTCGTAGCACACGGAATGACCAATGCGCGCAACGATAAATACGCTCAACGACCAATGTACCCTTTCCAATATATTATTAAAATTTATCAAGGCGAAGCCGAACCGTAGCACACGGAACGACCAATGCGCGCAACGACGGATACGCGCAACGACCAATGTACCCCATTCAAGATATTATTAAAATTTATCGAGTCGAAGCTCCGAGCCGTAATATTAAATCGACATACCATATTTCCTGTGTAGGTGGTACTGCTGTTATATGTGTTGTACACTGTTCTGTACGTACTGCTTTTCTGTGTACTTGTACACTATTCTGTACTTAGTCCGCTTCTGTACATCCAAGGCAAAGCCCACGTACAGGAACGAAGGATCGGAGAACACGGGGCGCTCATGTACATCCAATCACGGGGCTTGGCTTCCACTCACTTCACGCGTACGCAAGGCTTCGTCCGTGCCGTGTCGAAGTTGGCTTTGGCTGCCTCCAGCGTGCTGCCACGTGGTGTCCTACCATGCCTGCAGTGCCCTTCACAAAGGGTGTCTAGTGGATAGATGGGACAACTTGGGTGGATCGGCGTCTTCCCCTGTGGTGGGCCAAATCTCTAGTGGAATGCGGCGTTGCCCAATCATGCTGCGACCGGACACATCTCACCCTTTCATGGAGGGTGCTCCTCCATGGCGCCCGCGCGATTCCCTCCTCTCATTTCGCTCAACGATATAGTTAGGTTGGGTCGTCGGGTGCCACAGGCCCATCTTGGGTCGTCAAATTAAGGAGTGGGCTCGTGCGTTGTGAAAGTTGAGAACGAACGGCGAGAACTTCATATCCGCTCTCTGCCTTGGGGCTATTTTTTTTTAGATAAAAAGGGCCCTTGCCCCAGCTTCATTGATCAACAACGGAACCAGCATCCTGATACAACCTCTCGGAAAGTAAACTGCAATCTAAAGCTACAGCACAAAAAACGACCCATTCTGGCAATAGGTTCGTAAAGGTTTTATGCTACCTCCAGGGGATTTTAGCCTTATTACAAATTAAAGCAGTGAAAAGTAAGGCCTTTTCTTAGTTAAGATGAGAAACGTAGCACAGGTCACGCCAGCGCTGGATCTTGAGCAGCTTCAGCGTCGATGGCCAAGGAGTGCTTTAGTTTCTTCAGCGGAGTTTCTGGCTTGGGCGACCAGCAAGCAAGATCCAGAGGCGAAGCAAGACTGAGCACAGAGGATTTCTTGCCGGAAGCTAACCTCGCGCTGGGTGGAGTGCCAGGGGCCTCCCGGGAGATGCGCAGGCCACAGAGTAGGTCTGTGGGACCTGGTGCAGTACTCAGCCATTCTCCAGGCAGGGGAACTTCTTCAGCTGGTTGGAGAGCGGCTGACAGAAGCCTTCGATCTGTGGAGTCGACTGTGGCTTGAAGATGACTTTCCAACTCTGAAGTGAGTGAAAAATCTTCCTCAGGACCTGTTTCATATCAAGCCAGCAAACATCATTAAAGGTCAGGTCATTTCTGAGTTTCCAAATGTTCCACAATACAGCAGCACAAATGGAATTCAAAGCAGCATTATTATTGTTAGACACCCAAAATCTAGCTACAGATTTAAAAGAGTCTCCAATTTGTACTGCAAAGAATTCAGAAACAAGCAACCTGATGTTTTTGGCTACTATACAAAAAAAAAAAGATACCGGACAGTTTCTTTGTTTGAGCGCCTCGGGGCTATTTAAATCGGTGATTCTCTTACTCGCGCGGCGATGTGGGACTAAAAGTGAACCTGACCTCGCCGCTGCGCCTCTGCGCTGCAGAGTCGAGTCTGTTTTTTTTCTCTAACGAGTGTGCGGTGTCGTGTCGTTGCTTCCTGCTACCTAGCTGGCTCCCTGCTGCATGGTGCGTGTGTGAGTGTGCCATCGAGTCATGGAAACGAAGGAATAGAAAAAAAACTAGCACCAGCGTGTTTGTGCACATATACTGAGCACTGTATATATACTCTAAAATCCCTAACTTCTAAACTGGTTGCCCAAGGATAGTTAAAATGAAAAAATAAAGAGAACCGAAACACAATGGTATATTTGTTATAATAAATTAAGAAAATTGGAACAAATCCAATTTGTGTAAAGAAAAATAACAAACGTGGAACAAAATATATAGTGTCTGAGTAACAAATCATGTCTAACCAAGGAACAAAACATGGTGTTTGTGGAACAAATCATGTCTACACCAGGAACAAAAAGATGACCGAGAAACAAATCATGTGTATATACATGAGAAACAAACAATAGTATATGAGAAAACACGGGGAACAAAAATAATGTCTGAGGAACAAATCATGTCTACACGGGGAACAAAAAAAATGTCGGAGGAAGAGATCATGTCTAGACGGGGAAAAATTTATTGAAAGGAAAAAATCATGTCTACAGGGTGTGTGAGGAATAAATCATGTCTACTCAATGAACAAAACATAGTGTCTGAGAAACAAATCATGTCTACACTAGGAACAAAAAGATGTTCGAGGAACAAATCATGTCTACATGGGAACAAAAAATAGTGTATGAGGAACAAATCATGTCTTCACGGGGAACAAAAAAATGTTCGAGGAACAAATCATGTCTACACGGGAAACAAAACATAATGTCTAAGGAACAAATCATATCTACTCTAGGAACAAAATATAGTGTCTGAGAAATAAATTATGTCTACACTAGGAACAAAAAGATGTCGAGTAACAAATCATGTCTACATGGGGAACAAATTTTCGAGGAACAAATCATGTGTGAAAGAGGAACAAAATATAGTGTCTGACCAACAAATCATGTCTACCCAAGGAACAAAACATAGTGTCTGAGGAATAAATCATGTCTACACCGGGAACAAAAAGATATCCGAGGAACAACTCATGTCTATATGGGGAACACACAATTATATCCGAGAAACAAATCATGCCTACAGGGGAACAATAAATATTGTCCGTGGAACAAATCATGTCTACACGGGTAACAAAAAAAGTGTCTGAGGAACAAATCATGACGGCAACAAAACATATTGGGTGAGGAACAAATCATATATATATTCTAGGAACAAAATATAGTGTCTGAAGAACAAATCAGGTCTACACCAAGAACAAAAAGATGTCGAGGAACAAATCATGTCTACATGGGAACAAACTTGCGAGGAACAAATAATGTCTAAACGAGGAACAAAAATAGTGTCTGGGAACAAATCATGTCTACACGAAAAAAAGTGTCTGGGTAACAAATCATGTCTACACATGGAACAACAATGCAGAGGTCGTGGAACAAAACTCATTTACATATATAAGGAACACAAAAGCACATGAGGAACAAATCTCGTATATCATGTATGTGGAACAAATCTCATCTACACAGGAAACAAAAATGGAGCCCCCGTCGAAGAAATATCGTGTGCACGCATGGAAGAATAACATAGTGCTCGTGTAACATATCTTATCTACATAAGGAACATAAAAATTCGTCAGAGTAATAAATCTCGTCTAGAGGGAACAAAAATGTAGTGTTCGTGAACAAATCTCGTATACATGATGGGAACAAAATGCAGCGTCCGTTGAAAAAAATTGTGAAGGAAACATGTGAAAGAAAGGAGGAAAGGAAAAGGAAAGAAAAAATGTGCAAGAAACATATGAAAGAAAACGAAAACAAAAAAAATCTGGCAAGACACGTGCAACGGTGCACGTAAACACTAATAGGGAACCAAAACAGGCACGTACGACCAACGAATAGATCTTATTTTATACGAAAACAGTGCAAGCACGCGACATGGGCCGGCCCAGTTTGCTCCCAGCTGCGGGCGAAACGGTGGCACTGAATCGCTCGGGCGATACCGAGTGTTTCCCTTCGTGGATAGGCCGCTCTCTTCGGAGGAGAAGCGGTGGTCCCACCACGCTTCACAGGCCGATCCGGTCGATCCCCAAGCTGTTAGGCTAGCCCAGGTGGAATCCTCCGATGTTAGGCTGGCTCAAGTGGAGGAGGCCGAACCCCTCGCTCTTCAGTGGCCTAAGTGGAATCCTCCGTTGATGGGCTGGCTCAAGTGGAGGAGTTTAGAGTATTTTGCCAAATCTGTCCGTTTTCACGGACTAACAACGTGTTTGGTCGTTCCTGAGAACTATTTCCAAATCTGGCCCCTCGGGTCGGTGCCATCCTCGATGGAGCTGACGTTCTGCAGGTCGGCACCACAGTCTGGACTCGCCGAAGTTTGCTGCTGGCCCGGCTAAAATCCTACGTGGCGACGTTGGTGCCAATTGACCTGACCGACGCTGTGAGCGTTCACTGAACCCAACTTCAGGTGTTCAGCGCCGTGATCCTTGGCGCCGACCTATTAGCGTTATTATTTGCCTGATCTGGATCCAAACCGTCCCGCACGCACTCGTCCTCAACCCCCGCACACCTCCCCAGCCTAGTCCCCATCCCTGACGCCGCCGGTCGCCACTATCCCCGCCGTCGGTCGCCTATCCATTCCCGCCGCCGCGCTCCACCACGTCCCTCACCTCCGGTCGTTGATGTCTACGCACGCTTCTATTCTTGTAGACAGTGTTGGGCCTCCAAGTGCAGAGGTTTGTAGAACAGCAGCAAGTTTCCCTAAGTGAATCACCCAAGGTTTATCGAACTCAGGGAGGTAGAGGTCAAAGATATCCCTCTCAAGCAACCCTGCAATTAAGATACAAGAAGTCTCTTGTGTCCCCAACACACCCAATACACTTGTCAGTGTATAGGTGCACTAGTTCGGCGAAGAGATATTAAAATACAAGTAATATGGATGATTATAAGTGGTAATTGCAATCTGAAATAAAAATGGCAGCAAGCAAACATGTAGCAGAACTGGTTGTAAACGGTGTTTCAATGCTTAGAAACAAGGCCTAGGGATCATACTTTCACTAGTGGACACTCTCAACAATAATAATATAATTGAATACATAGATATTTCCTCTTCACTATGCTACTCTGATTATTCTCTCGTTGGATAACGAACACCAATCCACTGCGTAGGGCTATAAAGCACACCTTAAAGTCGCATTCCACATCTAGGGAACCCCACACTGTCAACTTGAGCGCCCTAAATAGTACTAGACAAACACCGCAATTTCATAGAGACATCCAACGCAAATAATAACTCATGATAAGTATTCCTGTTATCTTTAGCCTAAGAGCCACACACGGGCGCACACTGTCAACTTCGCACCGTGGGACAAAGGTGACTCCGGAGATTACATTAATAAAACCACTTGAGTAGCATATAAGATAATGAAGAGTAACATCTATGGATTCAACTAGATTACAAAGCTCATGATCACATAAAGATCACACCATGGGAGAGAGAGATAAACCACATAGCTACCGGTAGAGCCCTCAGCCCCGAGAGAACTACTCCCTCCTCATCATGGGAGGCAGCAACGGCGATGATGGAGGCGGTGGCGTCGATGGAGATGGCTCCGGGGGCAATTCCCCGTCCCGGCAAGGTGCCGAAACAGAGACTTCTGTCCCCCGAATTAGGGTTTTTGGTGGCGGCGGAGCTCTGGAACTTTTCTGGGGAAATCGTCGATTCTTTAGGGTTTTAGGTAGGAGCAATATATAGGCCAAAGGGCGTCGCGAGGCGGTGCACGAGGAGGCGACACCACCCCTGGGCGCCGGTGGGCCCTTGGCCGCGCCGAGCCCACGTGTGGGCCCTCGTGGCTCCACTTCGTCTCTCCTTCGGACTCCAGGTGTCTTCTGATAAAATAGGGGCCTCCGTAAATTTTCGTCCAATTCCGAGAATATTTCCAGACTAGCTTTTCTGGAATACAAAAACAGCAGAAAACAGGAACTGGCACTTCGGCATCTTGTTAATAGGTTAGTCCCAGAAAATGTATAAAATGATATAAAGTGTATAAAACATGTAGCAATTGGTATAAAACAGCATGGAACATCAAAAATTATAGATACGTTTGAGACGTATCAGCATCCCCAAGCTTAGTTCCTGCTCGTCCTCGAGTAGGTAAACGATAAAAACAAAATAATTTTTGAGGTGACATGCTACCATCATAATCTTGATCATAATATTAAGGCACATGTAAATGAATGAAGTGATCCAAGTCAATGGTCTATAGTTTGCTACCAAATAGATAATGAGTAAACAATGAATCACACAAGCTAAACGTTTTCATGAATAGTACTTTCGAGACAAGCATCAAACAGTTTTGCATAAGAGTTAACTCATAAAGCAATAGTTCTAATAAAAGGTATTTAATCAACACAAAGGAAGAATTAAGTTTCAGCATTTGCTTCAACTTTCAACATATTTATCTCATGGATATCGTCAACACAAAGTAGTATAACAAGTCCAATACGTAGCATATAACGCATGTTGTAACAAAGTTGACACTAGTGTTTGCTTGTGGAAGACAGAAAGAATAGGAAAACTGACTCAACATAAAAGTAAAAGAAAGGCCCTTCGCAGAGGGAAGCAGGGATTAAGTCATGTGCTAGAGCTTTTAGGTTTTTGAAAGCATATAGAGATTGCATAAAATATTTGATACTCCTCCCAACCTTGCTAACACAAGCCATGGCTAACCGAATCCTCGGGTGCCTTCCATCAATCACATACCATGGAGGAGTATCTATTTTTGAGAGGTGTTTGTTAATTGTCAACGAATGGTAGCGGGTGAGAACAGTATTCTACCTGTCAAACGGACTTTTAAGAGCGGCTCCCATGAAGGACGTTATTTCTACCAGCAAGGCAGATCATCCCTCTTTCTCTTTGGTTTACACACGCAGGTATTTCACTGTTTGTCATTGCTTACTGATGAATCAGGGCAAAAGTGTGAAGAGAATTAATGGTTAAAGTTGTAATTAATTGGGACTGGGCACCCCGTTGCCAGCTCTTTTTGCAAAATTAGAGGATAAGCGGATGTATATGCCGCTAGTCCAGGTGTAAAAGTCCATTTGACAAATAGAATAAAGAATAACCACACTAATTCCTCATGAGCTAGTAAACATTGACAAAAAGGGAATAATAACATTTTGAATAATTTAAAGGTAGCACATGAAAAATTTACTTGGAGTGGCAAGGAAATACCACATATAGGTAGTTATGGTGGACACAAATGGCATGGATTTTGGCTCAAGGATTTGGATGCACGAGAAGCATTCCCTCTCAGTACAGAGTTTAGGCTAGCAAGGTTTATGTAAGCAAACAAGAATATCAACCC
Organism: Poa pratensis; assembly: GCA_947311845.1. Classification (NCBI taxonomy): domain Eukaryota; kingdom Viridiplantae; phylum Streptophyta; class Magnoliopsida; order Poales; family Poaceae; genus Poa; species Poa pratensis. The sequence continues at coordinate 70,271,360 of CAMZMU010000128.1, read as the reverse complement.
GTACACCAAGTTTTATATGACAAACATATTGCAAACGTTATAAGACTTCATACCGTCTTCCTTGTTAACCAAACCCTGTTATTAGAAAATATCTAGACCTTAGAGATACCACCGATGCAAACCAAATTTTCAACAAGCTTTACGGTAGTTCTTCACTAATAGGCTTAACTCATGTGATGCACAAATTTAATCATGATCTACTTGTTAACTCAAAACAATTGACAAGCATCAAGTTATCCAAATTAGTGATCTACAAGATTAGCAAGTTTTTCCTTATACCAATTACCACATGCAACATTTTCTGAACCAACCAAACACCAATCAATTATTTAACAACTCTCCAAACAGATATAAGTGAAGCAAGAGAGTACTTTCTACAAAAGAAAGCTAATAGCTCTGACAAGAGATACATGAAAACAAGAGCTAAAAGCTGAACACGCTAGATATGAATACTCAACAAATATAAGTGAAGAATAGGAGTATTCTCATGAAAAAGCGGAGCGTGTCTCTCTCCCAATCAAGAATGCTAGGGTCCAGTCAAGCTTTATTGAAAATAAAAGTACAATACTGAAAATAAAAGCACACAGACGCTCCAAGAAAAGCACATATGATGTGAAAGAATTAAAATATAGTTTCACTAGAGATGACCTGATAATTTTGCCGATGAAGAAGGGGATGCCTTGGGCATCCCCAAGCTTAGACGCTTGAGTCTTCTTGAAATATGCTGGGGAGATCCATGGGAGCCTCCCCAAGCTTGAGCTCTTCACTCTTCTTGATCCTATTATATCATCCTTCTCTCTTGACCCTTGAAAACTTCCGTCACACCAAACTCAAAGTAAATCTCATTAGAGGGTTAGTGCATAATCAAAAACTCACATGTTCTATAAAGACGCAATATGACTTGTTACTTTAAACATTAGCTACTGCCACTGATGTTATGTGAAGCTCTTCCACCCAAAAAAGAATTTCACTCAACACTAGTAAAAGAGAGAATGCAAAATAAAAAGGCATAATCTGTCTAAAACAGAACAGTCCGCAAAGACGAATTTTTTCGAGGCACTTACGCTCAGATCGAAAAACTTTGAACTAACGAAAGATACATATGAGATCACGCACAAAAATTTCAGATTTAAATAATTTTTCTGTGATTTTACAGAAGCAAAACGGTGAACAGCAGAAATCTGTTCCTGCGCAGAAATCCAAATCTAGCATCATCTTCCTATTAGAGGCCTTACTTGGCACAACAATGCAAGAAAATAAAGATACAAAGGCATTGATACTAAGTAAACAGCACCTTGACTCAAATAAAATAAAAATAGCAGAAAATAAAAATAATGGGTTGTCTCCCACAAGCGCTTTTCTTTAAAGCCTTTTAGCTAGGCATGATAATTTTGATGATGCTCTCATATGTATAAGAGTTGAATATGAAAGAGCATCGAGAAGCAAATATCAAACACATTTAAGTCTAACCCACTTCCTATGCAAAGGAATCTTGTAAGAAAATAAATCAATAAAGCACAAAGTGACTAGCATAGGAAGGCAAAACAAGTGAGCTTCAAAAATTTCAACATAAAGAAGAAGACTTAATATTATTGAGATATATGAAACCGTGTATCCCTCTCTCATAAGGACCAGTAGGTCTTAAAGTACCCAGCAAATCAAGAGAAAGCTCAAAACCTTCATCATAAAGAGAAGAAATTTAGTAACATGAAGATTTCTATAACCATACTTTCCTCTCTCAAAATAATTTTCAGTGGCATCATGAATAAACTCAACAATATAGCTATCACATAAAGCATTCTTATCATGATCCACATGCATAAAAGTATCATTACTCTCCACATAAGCATAATTAATTATATTAGTAATAGTGGGAGTAAAACTATCACAAGCATCATTGTAATCATCATAAATTGCAGGCATAGTATAATCATAATAAACTTTATCCTCCATAGTAGGTGGCACCAAAATACCACTATCATTATAATCATCATAAATTGGAGGCAAAGTATCATCAAAGAAAATTTTCTCCTCAAAACTTGGGGGACTAAAAATATCATATTCATCAAAACCAGCTTCCCCAAGCTTAGACTTTTCCATAGCATTAGCAATAATGGTGTTCAAAGAATTTAGTAATAACATTGCTACCACTATATGCAAAAAAATTTCCATAGGTTTTTTAATTTTCTCTTCAAAAGCATCATGTCCTAACTCAAGATAAATTTCATAGAGCTCTCTAATTTTTGTTGTTTTCCATTAAGCCTAACTAGTAAATAAAAACAAGAAACAAAAAGATATAATTGCAGAATCTAAAGGAAATACCTTCGAGCACTCACACGTCAGCAACAGTGCTAGAAAATAGCTAAGTAGCTGGAGGATGTGAGTACCTTTTACCTTACCTCCCCGGCAACGGCGCCAGAAAATAGCTTGATGTCTACGCACGCTTCTATTCTTGTAGACAGTGTTGGGCCTCCAAGTGCAGAGGTTTGTAGAACAGCAGCAAGTTTCCCTTAAGTGAATCACCCAAGGTTTATCGAACTCAGGGAGGTAGAGGTCAAAGATATCCCTCTCAAGCAACCCTGCAATTAAGATACAAGAAGTCTCTTGTGTCCCCAACACACCCAATACACTTGTCAGGTGTATAGGTGCACTAGTTCGGCGAAGAGATTAAAATACAAGTAATATGGATGATTATAAGTGGTAATTGCAATCTGAAATAAAAATGGCAGCAAGCAAACATGTAGCAGAACTGGTTGTAAACGGTGTTTCAATGCTTAGAAACAAGGCCTAGGGATCATACTTTCACTAGTGGACACTCTCAACAATAATAATATAATTGAATACATAGATATTTCCTCTTCACTATGCTACTCTGATTATTCTCTCGTTGGATAACGAACACCAATCCACTGCGTAGGGCTATAAAGCACACCTTAAAGTCGCATTCCACATCTAGGGAACCCCACACTGTCAACTTGAGCGCCCTAAATAGTACTAGACAAACACCGCAATTTCATAGAGACATCCAACGCAAATAATAACTCATGATAAGTATTCCTGTTATCTTTAGCCTAAGAGCCACACACGGGGCGCACACTGTCAACTTCGCACCGTGGGACAAAGGTGACTCCGGAGATTACATTAATAAAACCACTTGAGTAGCATATAAGATAATGAAGAGTAACATCTATGGATTCAACTAGATTACAAAGCTCATGATCACATAAAGATCACACCATGGGAGAGAGAGATAAACCACATAGCTACCGGTAGAGCCCTCAGCCCCGATGAAGAACTACTCCCTCCTCATCATGGGAGGCAGCAACGGCGATGATGGAGGCGGTGGCGTCGATGGAGATGGCTCCGGGGGCAATTCCCCGTCCCGGCAAGGTGCCGAAACAGAGACTTCTGTCCCCCGAATTAGGGTTTTTGGTGGCGGCGGAGCTCTGGAACTTTTCTGGGGAAATCGTCGATTCTTTGGGTTTTAGGTCAGGGCAATATATATCCAAAGGGCGTCGCGAGGCGGTGCACGAGGAGGCGACACCACCCCTGGGCGCCGGTGGGCCCTTGGCCGCGCCGAGCCCACGTGTGGGCCCTCGTGGCTCCACTTCGCCTCTCCTTCGGACTCCAGGTGTCTTCTGATAAAATAGGGGCCTCCGTAAATTTTCGTCCAATTCCGAGAATATTTCCAGACTAGCTTTTCTGGAATACAAAAACAGCAGAAAACAGGAACTGGCACTGTGGCATCTTGTTAATAGGTTAGTCCGAAAATGTATAAAAATGATATAAAGTGTATATAAAACATGTAACAATTGGTATAATAAGCATGGAAC